>CM070727.1:16412476-17012476 GCA_036346275.1 Otatea glauca | reverse complement strand
AAATTTCAGTGAGATTTCAGAATTCTTGGATGATTATGACACATTACTGATGTTCTCATAAAATTTTAAGATGATAATCAAGCTTGAGAAATTTTTAAAAATTCTAACAGTGTTACTGTTTTGATAAAAGCCTTACTGACAAATTTCAATCGAATGAAAAATGGTCCAAACGATGTTAGAAAATTTTGAAATTTTTTGTGGATGGTCTTGACACATCAATAATATTCGTATAAAATTTTTAGATGATGATCAAGTCTGAGGAAGTTTCAAAAATTCTAATAGTGCTACTATCCTGATAAAAGCCTTACTGGCAATACATTAGAAAATTTTGAAACTTTCTGTGGATCAGTGGATGGTCCTGATGCATCACTAATATTCCCATAAAATTTTCAGATGATGATCAAGTCTGAGGAATTTTCAAAAATTGTGACAGTGTTACTGTCCTGATAAAAGCCTTAGAGTGCTACATGTATTACTTCCATAGATTTGATTGAGGAACCAAAACAAGTTTAAATATTTTGAAACTTTTAGAGAATGGTTCTGAGACAATTCTTAATTTCTCCTAAAAATTTTGGATTATGATCACACTCGAGTAAATTTATAAATTTTTAACACGGTTACTGTCCCATTATGTTCGTTCTGTTTTTCATTTTTCAAAGATAACAAATAAAGTTCAATTCTTTTGAAAAATTTTCTGTATAATCCTAGACTGCTAAGTACAGTACTGTAATTTTTTAGAGTATAATCAAGCTTATATATTTTTATAAAAATCTAACCGTGCAAACTTCTATATTACACATCTTTTGTTTTTATGCAACTAATACTAATAAGCACTACTTAGCCAACTAACAACTCAAACTTTGATTATCTAACACATAAACTCTGCAGCTCCACTCAACGTTCATACATGACTTCTGAATTTGTTTTGATCGCTTCTTGATGCATGTGCTGGCTGTTGGGCATCATATATTTTGCAACACATAAACTACAGACTTCACCCGTGCAAGACTTCACCTAGCAAGCAAATACTGCATCTAGCTTAATCCGGCCATAAAACTGTTGGGTATAAATTGGGCTCGGTCTATTTTCAATAATAAAATAAGGAAATTTCAAGCCCACAATTAATGTTAGATGGAATAATACCACATGGAAAGTCTAAAGGAGTTTTACTCAACTTAAATAGATGGGTCTCTTCTACACCTGTTGTGAGGTTGAAAAAGGAGGAAGACGAGCCACACGCGCGCGCCGCCGTGCCAAGCCGCGGCTTCTGGTGGCTCATTATGACGACGTTTCTTGGCACTTCATCTTCTGGTAGCTCATCATAGTGGCCTTTGGCCTTTCCTCTTCTTCTGGCTCCTATATATGGAGAGCCTCTCCTCTGTCTTAGGTGTACTTAGGTATATTTGTAACTTTGTGTATTGCTATTGCTGAAATTGGAATCATAGAATCACTCGTATATGTCACGTTTATTTTACTAAATTTCTAGATTATAATATACCAAATTTTGCCTAATTTGATAATAAAAACAAACTAATCCGGCAATAACAAAAGTCAATCTGGGCTAAAATACCGAGATCTCGGATAATCTTATCAAAATTTCGTCGAAAAAAAGAGATTTGAAACCTTACTCCAAGCCCCATGTGCAGAATCTTTGGCGAAATCTCAGCTTCACTGACCGAGATCTCGGTGTTTCTCACCGAGAGGACCGCCTACATTGACCAGAGCTCCGTGTAGCTGGCCGGATCTGTGACCGAGTGGAATGGCTGTGTCGGCTTGGGGGTAGTGGTGACTAGTGAGTGAGTAAAGTCACAGATGCCTACTATTGAATGCCGAGACGAAACAATCCCAATATTACAGAGTGATAAAGGTGGTATCAAGATACTCCATGGAACGAAGTTATTCGGTCCGAGTATGTCTAAGGCGCTTGGATAAGGCTTTGTCCTTAGTCCTGTCCGAGGTTATGGATTCAAATCCCACTGTTTCACTTTCTTTCTTGAATCTAAAACTTTTCACTTTCTTTTTTGAATCTAATGACCTGTACAACTCCTCACCAAACCCTAGCAGTACAGGCAACGCAAAAAAAAAAGTGATGAATCAGGATTCGAACCAGAGACCTCATAGAGGTCAACACTCCTACCAACTGAGCTAAAAGTGTTGTGAGCTCATTGCAAAATTTTCATATATATTCCTTACAAAAAGGTATTATAATTCTCCACAAAAAAAATTGAATCAAAATCTCATCATAAAAACAACAAAACCGGTCGTATTTGTGGCAATTTCGGTCCAAATACCTAAAATTTCGTCGAAATTTTCGAAATCACTATAGCAAATTTTTTTTTCAAATTTTTTAATTTAGCCAGATTTAAAACCTCGTCTCTGGCCAAAATCCAAAATATAGACCGAAATTTCTGAAATTTCGCTGGGATTTTGAACCATGCTACACGGGTGTATTCTTATGGATGAAGAAGAGGAGAGAACACACGAAGGTTGGCCCATGGCAGTTCGAAACGGCCTAGCTAAGCCCATCGGACATCATCGCCAACATGGGGCGTCGAACTAAACAGGTGAAAGCCGTTATAAGTTGTGACGTCATCAGCCCATACCGTGGGCTTCGAGAAGACGGCTAACAAAGCCCAGCGCAAGCCATGCGCACGTGCTCCCGCGCACGCACGGCTTTCGTTAGCTGACATATGGTCCCATGCGTGCAGTTTGCCTTCTTCCGCCACGTGTTTTACTGCTCTCTCCCCGTTCTAAAATCAGTGATATTTTAGCTCTTGAAAAGTGTTTTTTAAGTGATGTTTTAGGATTCTAAAGTGATATTTATATTTTTTTTTCTGAACTCAATGTGGTTCGTTTTAATATTAATATAAACACTAACAAAATAATTAAACAGAGATAGATAAAACAAATCACACCGACTTTTAATTCTACTGCTAAGAGCTAAAACGTCGCTTCTTAGGGCAAGTACAATAGCAAAGTTAACTACGGGTTAATAGTAAGCTAAAAACCAGTTTATATAATAACTGTCTCTAAAGATTGTTTTTAAATGTTGTGTAATAACTATCTTTTCTCTCTTGTACATAAATGATCTACCTATGCTCCCGTGCAAAGCTGGCTACTAAATAAGAGCCAGCTCTCTTCTTTCTCCTTTTCTCTCACTCCTCCATATAGATCAAAACTGATATGTATAAGCTAAGAGTCAGCTGACCTAATCTTATTGTACATGTTCTTAGAACGGAGCTAGTACTATACATCATGGAGCAGCCAGGTCAATGCATCATGTGTGCAGAGGCGGCGACGGCTGGAAAAGCTATCTAGATCTAGTTAGCAGTGGTACAAGTAGAAAAGTAGCCAGTGGATGAAACTCTGAAACAGCTGATTCCTGCTAATGCACAACACATAGCACGCTGGGAGTAGACATATTTCCACTCGGCAGATACCTACTAATCTAGTACTCAATCGTTAAAAATTATAAGGCTCTCTTTGAGCTGTATCTAGTCTCAAAAGTTGATTTTGGTTTACTGAACTGTAAAACAGGCTATAACTAGCGAGTGTGACTTTTTTTATTATACCGTTTGACAAACTGGCTGTTGTAGCTATAGCTTTTAGGGGGAAGAAGTCGGGGAGGTGGTGCCGAGCCAGAGCTAGAGAGAGTCGGGGAGGCGACCGGGCGGGGAGACGGCGAGGCGAGAAGGGAGGCTGAGTGAGCGGAGAGGCGGAACAAGCGAGGTGGGAGGTGGTCTAGCAAAACTACAGCTGAAAAGCTTCTCTCCAGCGGCTGCAGCTTTGAGATGTGCTTTTATTATGGCTTAACTTCCCAGCTACTTTGCAACTATGCTGTTTGGGGTAGCCTAAAGCTGAAACATAGCCCCCCAAACAACCCCATAGTTTGAATGATATTGTTTAGAACAGAAGATTTATACATAGATTTAATAAGATCCTTTCTACTGTATCCTTATTTATTCTCTCAACTATATGTATTTATTCATTACTATCCACACAAAGTATTATCTCTTATCTTTTAAAACAATTAAATTGGATATCAAAATCATGTTCTCTCTTACCTTTTTTATATTCCTGAACACGGGGAGTACACTGATCTTGCCTAACTAAGGGCCTGTTTGTTTTTGTTGTGCATTCTCTAAAAGTTGATTTTAGATTATGGCGGTAGAGAAGCTTATTTTGGATTATGGATTATAGGATGATATTTGGTGGGTAATTACTTAGAACTTTCAGTGGCATTCTCATATTTGTATTCTACAGAATCTACAAGAGCACATATGAAGTGAATTGTGGATTCTAGTGTATATAGATGGACTGGATTATAAAAAATAATTTCTAGAATCAGGTGTTTATTTTTTATTGTGTTTTTCAGACCAGAATTTAGAATTCACGCAAAACAAACTGGCACTAACATGGCGTGGCTTGACGCAGAATAATCACGTACAGCTTTGAATCCTCTGTCCTCCGCATATACAACAGCACAAAGCAGTGAGAATCTATTGTGGTGTTTATCCTAGCTAGCTGACAGTGAATACAAAGTAAGAAGTTCAAATCAGCCCAATCAAGTCGAGTTAAACGATCGAAACACGCACAGTGGCTAGCTAGGTGGCTGGATGATTGAGCGTGTGATGGCACGAGTTCGACCGGGAAAATGTATTATAATTATTGAAACGATAGAGAAATAAGTTTCGTTCTCAAGGGGTAAAAGTTATTATATTAACCTGTAGAAAAAGAAAAAAAAATACACTGTCGATTATCAAAAGAATGTGTTCAATTCCATTGGTTTAGAGCATAGAAAGAAAAGATTCCTTCAGAACACTACACGGAAAGGGAGAAACCAACTGAGGTGTCAGAACAGGATCTAATAGGATCGGTGACCAAGTCCATCGACGGCGACTTCGTCTTATGAGAGACGACATCGATCTCATGAGTTTTGAGTCGAGAATAAAGCTTGTCAAGAGTCGAGGTCGATAAATCCGTGATGTCCTTGATGGTGGTCACCTTCATCTTCCAAACTCGAAGATCGAGTGCGGTCAAGAAGTGTCGAGCTTTCTTCGAGTCAGAGTATGTGCAACCAACTGAACAGAGATCGCTTCAAATCTTTGTGAAACGATCAAAACACTCATTAAGGATCTCACCAACGTCCTCTTCAAATTTGCTGTAGTCATGTTTATATTGATCCTGTCTCACGGGAGCTTCACCTTCTGTCAAATCAGGAAACCCTTGGCAGTGATGTAAGACTCTATTCTCGATTTCTAAAAAGGAAAATCAACTTTAGAAAAAATCGGTGGCTTGTTGGAGTACTTGTCTATCTCCATGACTCTTGAGACCGGTCAAAATCTATAAAAGAGCAAAATCAGGCTTTGATAACAATTGAATGACCAAAATGGTGATCAGAGAGGGGTGAATGATCACAAATAAATATTTTCCCCTTTGAAAAGAATCCAACCAAAACCCCATTTGAAACACTCACGCGCAGAAGAAAAAAATCTGTAAACTCTGTTCTAATCGATACTACCATAGCACAGGAGGCGATAGTATGAGATGTTGGTACTACCGCTCGTTCTGGGCGGTAGTGCCAGCTTCAAGAACAAACAGGAATAGAGCACAATCTCAAAACAAAAATTGATATAACTTTAGATCGACTGGATCAAGGCTCATGAATTTTTATATGCACCTTCTTATGGAGATCAGGAACCTATTCTAACCTTAAATCACTAGGATTGACGTCAAAGTTCTAAACTTTTTTCAATTGAAGGAAGAGTATACCAAAACGTGGCAAAAACCAAAATCTTGGTCTTGGACTTTCTCATGAGGTTTGATGATTAAGATGATATTGGATAACCTCCTACTTATCACAGTAAGCAAGAACACAAGAAAAGAACCACACAAACATGATTTACAAGAATAGTTCTTCTTAAGTACAAAAGATCGGTTTCTTGTAAAGAAAAGCACAAGATTTACTTAGATGACTGAGATATGATTTGAAGAACATTCATCCATTAATCATTCATCCTTGGCATAAGATCTACATGCATTTAGAAAGAGGGAAGGCAAATCCAAATGTGTGGAAAGTAAATTGCAACAATTTAAAATGCGAAATTTAAATGCTAAATTTAAAACATAAAGAAAATACTGAAATTAAATTCATAATAGTAAGAAAATAAATTTATTTCTTAGAAGGAAGGTTTACAAAATCTCACAACAAAGTGGGCAAAGCTCAAACGAGCACACAAAACTTTCAAGGGAGAGACACCCCTCTTCTCCTCTATTTATAGCAACATCAGAGCAATCTTCACCCTTCGATGACCTTCTTGGCTCTCAAGACACCTCATCAAGGGTTGAGATTCACTCCCTCACTCATATACGGGCTAAACTGTAACCCAATAACATAACATGTTTTGCACGTTTCTCAAAGCAAGCTAACTTGATCGCTACTCTATCCTCTAAACTGTGGTCCGAACAGCTCCAAACTAGCATATCAACCGTTCCATTGTCTTCTAGGCTCGGAGCGACTCTATTTCCGGTCATCCTCCGGTGATTCTCGACCGTTTGGACCTCCGGGACACCTCGTCTAGTCCCGATCTTCTTCCGCCTCACCATGACCTAATACCGTAACCCTGTAACCATCAAAAACAAGAAAACCCATTACATAGCAATGTCTAAAATGATATACAATAATTATCCAATTGCTAAAAATAAATCAGATCTCGTTCATAGAGTCGGCACTACTGTTAGCCATAGGCCGGCAGTATCGCAAGTCTGGTACTACCGCGTCTTGGCCGTCGGTAGTGCCAGTTGTCCTAGAACCCCCGAGATACCTTCTCTGGAAAATAACTACAGGCTTAGAAGGGCCGGTAGTGCCACTCCTGACTGAAAACAGCTCAGATTGCTTCAATTTGAAATCCAATTCAAATCAAACTCAAACCTGAACACTCCTAGCTCAAATACAGTCAAATACTCATCACCAATATGAGTAAACCTCCACATGGTCTTTCAGATGGAGCGGTTCTTGTTCCAAGTGAAGGCGCTCCTACACAACTGCTCCACCGAGGACAGATTCTAGATGGGTAACTTTACAATCTGATTTGCCATTCCCTCCTAATTATGTCTAGATTAGATATTAAAAAAATGCAGTTTGATACTCCATCCGTTGATAAATATAAGGCGTATTTTGACTTGCCACAAGTAGTAAGGTTGTAGTGAAATTGAGAAAAACATGAGAGAAAATGACTTACATATCCCTCTCAATTGTTTTGGAAGATGAGAGATAATACTTTGTGTAGGTGGTAATGAATAAATGAATATGGTTGAGAGAGAATAAATAAGGGTATATGTAGAAAGACTCATTAAATCTACATGCACGTCTTATATTTTTCAACAAGAGCATTCAAACTATAGGGCTTATATTTACTAGTATAGTGCTCTGTCTTCCGGTTTTCTTTTCCCAGCACGTAATATATGGTCTTTTCCTTTTTCTAGAACGTTTGTTTTCTTTTCCTTAATTTCAGGATATTTGTTTCCTTTTCCTTGAGATGATGCTGGAGGTGGAGGGAGATCTGTTGTGGGCCACAGGGATGAGTTAGACACATTAAACAATGACCATCGGATGTGGGTGAGTAAAGCTGAGGAAAGATCTGAGAGGTTAATTTTGATGGAGGCAAGTATCTGGGAACGTTTCGCTGGGTGCATGAAGGTTGGGCCATCTCTAGTAGGGTGTATTATTTGGGGTGGACGTATAAAAGAATGCTTAGGTGTATTATAAAGGGGTATAGATCAACCGAGGGAGTATCAAATATCTCATTCTAGTATGTGTTTATATATATATATATATATATATATATATATATATGTAGGAAGCCGAAATGGGGCACCATGGTGCCTGGGCGCCATGATTTCAAATGCGCAAATTCAAGCCATATTCGAGTATAATTTTCAAAAATTTCAGTTTTAGGGTATATACACATGTATAACAATTCAAATGAAACATATACCTTTGAAAAAATATACTCGAATTCAAAGATTTTGAACGAGTTTGGATCACATGCTTTGCTGATTTATATATAAAATCAGCACATACCTACAACCAGGGTTCACAAAACCGACGAAAACCGCTCGAAAACCATGCGGTTTTGAGCGTCACTGAGTTGAAATCAAAACTGTTGATAAACGGTCCATTCAAAATTTTTTTAAAACATTTAAAAATTTTGAAAAATTTATCTTCGGTTTTTCGTCAAAAACCGCGGTTTTTCGCCAAAAACCGCGGTTTTCGTCAAAAACCGCTCACAAAAACCGTTTTGCGATGAACATCTAGTTGGCAGCGGTTTTTCGCAAAAACTGAGCGGTTTTTCGCAAAAAACCGCGGTTTTTCTATTTATTTTGAATTTTTCAGAAAAATTTGATTTATTAACCTTTCGGTTTTTTACGGTTTTTGGGCGGTTTTCCGAGCGGTTTTTGCGGTTTTCGTACCGCGAATTTCGAATTTCGGTTTTGTGAACCCTGCCTACAACCAAACTATCATCAAAAAGGGAAACTATAGTTTGAATTCCAGTTCAAACTTGTTTGAACTAGTTAGTAAACTGGTTAAACTCAGCATCCTAAAAATTTTAAAAAAATTCGTATGAAAATACATAAGAAAAATATCCTTTTTAGATCATGGTGCCCAGGCACCATGGTGTCCCAAGTAATTATACTATTGTTTGCACCAAAATTTGGCAAATCTAACCATAATCGGCAATGAAATCAAAGATATGGACGTTAACAGACAAGTTAAGAAAGTTTGAAGATATTTATGCTAACGGCAAGATTTTTTAGGAAATAACTGTTCAAAGATATGGCCGATACGGATACGGGCTTGAAGCGTGTTGTAACAGGACACTATCGGCCAAAGGTATAAAGGAAGGACCGAAGCGAACTGCGGAAAAAATCATCAACACAATACAATCAACCAGTCTTTACCTTTTCTACTTTTCCTGTCGACTAGGAGTAGCTTCTGTAATTTAGCCTTTGTAATCGATCTTGATCAATAAAGTTGCGCATCGTCGATCGTTGATCTTCGTCAATTACACCCTAGGTTCGATTTGTTCTGATTTTGTTGCGCATCGCCTTCTTCAGAATTGATCTGCCTTTATCATCTGATTAGCCTTAATCGGCTAGTTAGACTTATCCTGTTACCTTGATCTTGATCGGCTTCAAGCTGATTGGATCTAAACCGATTGATCGTCACGATCGGCTTTGTGTGAATTTTATATTTTTTACCTTGTCGATTCTGAGTCAAATCGGTAGCACGCTCTGAACCGGTGTTCGTTTGGTGTCTTCTTTGTCGAAACCTTACATCAAGTTTTTGACGCCAACACACTCTTGGCACGCCCGGTGGGACACGCAATGTCTTCGTCAGGGAAGTCGATTCCGCCATCAGATCTCAACGCAGAGGCCATAATCGTCCCAACAATAGACGATTTATCTGCAGAGCAACGTCAAGAAATTGAAGCTCGGAAGGCGCTACCGAAGAGATGATGCTAAGTTGCTATCAGAAAACTAGACGCGGCGTCACTCAAAAATCCGCCTGCCGACGGTCAGCATACAGGAGATGCGGTGTAGTAAGCAGTAAACCAATATCGCTGCTATAATTAATCGATCATGCACCACGCTTTGATAAACCAATCATCGGCTCGTAACAACGCTTAAGCCGATGATAGCAAATAGCGTTAAATCTATAGCCTAGGAGTTAGCCTCGTCGGAAGTCCGCCGACCCATTGCAAGCTGCGCCGAATTATCCTGTTTTCTCGATATCACAAAACACGCAGAGCACAACGGTGATCCTAAACCATCGGTGTAACTTCACCCCCACCATGATGCCCACACAACCCACGGTTATACTACCTAGGGACCCTCGGTTAAATGGGATGAACCATTACCACGCCTATCTTGACGCCGCTAAGTTGGATGCATCAAGCAATTTGCGCCGTCGGCTCCGTTCTCACGCTTTTCCCAAATCGGTTTCACACCGATTGGCTCCCGAAGATTCCCACAAGAACCCACCTGCTAAGAAATCCGAGTCCACACAGGTAGTAACATACTCGAACCATTTGTCCCGGTCTGGGAACCTCAATTCAGGCGTGTCGGCACGGCGGTATGATCAGCGCCGGCAGATAAAGCATAATTGGCAACCCGAGCTCACACTTGGGGCGAGCGCCGATTATGACAGATATTATCAAGGGCTGCTATGATGATAATGCTAATTGGGCGATCGGATCTCTGCCGTTTTGAGGACCAATTCGGCATACAACCAAAAGGAAAGGTTATCGGCTATAGAAAGCCGTATCCGATTACATAGATCGCATGCCCTACCCTCATAACGAGTTCCAAACTTCGCCAAATTCTGCGGGGATGATTACATCACCACCACGGAACACGTTGGGCGCTTTATCGCGCAATGCGGTGAAGCGGCCCGATCCGACAGGCTTAAAATTAGACTATTTCCGTTGTCTCTGTCTGGGGCAGCGTTTACTTGGTTTACTTGCTTGCCTCCGAATTCGGTCCATTTGTGGAACGATTTGGAAAGCTGATTTCATGAATACTTCTTTTCAGGCAATTTGGAGCTCAGGGTTTCAGATCTGAGTTCTGTGCGGCAAAAGTTTGGGGAATCGGTAATGGATTACATCAAGATATTTAGAGAAATTAGGAATCGGTGTTTTAGCATCACATTGCCTGACAACCAACTTGCCGATTTAGCATTTCAAGGTTTGATTCCGCCGCTTAGGGAGAAATTCGGAGGACAAGAATTCACCGACCTTAGCCACTTATTGCATCGCGTATCGGCTCAAGAAAGCCGATTCACTGACAATAAAGTGTTCAAAGACAGATTTAAAAATAGCAATAACAAAGAAAAGGACAAGGCTAAAGTCAATATGGTTGAGTATTGTCCAAGTGACTCATCGGAAGGCGAGGAAGCGAAATAAACATAGCCGAATGGGTAAAAGGATCCAAAAGTCCTTAGTCTATTCTTGGCTTAAGCCGACTAGGAATAAGTCGGAGGTTAAGTACTCTTCGATGTTTCTAAGTGCGATCGTATTTTTGATTTATACGCAAGAAAAGATAATACGATTGCGAGAGGACATGTGATCCGTCGCGATGAGATCAAGAAACGCAGTATTGCAAGTGGCATCATTCTTATTCGCATAACACTAATGACGCAATATCTTGATCAGCGGATCCAATCGCTATTGAGGATGGTCGGTTGAAGTTTCTTTGATGAGCCGACCATGCAAGTCGATGTTGATCCGTTTCCCATCAACATGGTACAGTGTTCGGCTAAAGGAAAAGAGCCGATGCATGACGAGCAGAAAAAGGATCGACAAGTCAACATCCAATCAAGCTCGAACGACGATCAGACACTGAAGATTACAATCGGCTCTTTACAAATAGAAGCCGACCGTGAAGGAAAAAATTCAAGAACCATCAAACCCAAAGGGAATCCTCAGGTAGGTAAATGGTACAAAGTAGAAAAATCTCCATTAAGGCGGCCAGCGAAAAGGTCAGGACCAACATTTTTGCAATTAATGGAGAAATACGAGAGGATGAATAGCCGACCACGGTATAAAGCTCACCGGTCGGATAACTTGTACCGCACCGAGAATGTGGAGAGGGCACATAGAAGGTGTCCCTTTTGGCAGTTTTGCTGGGAAAGAGGAGTAGCGTTGCCATCACCATACACCTGCCCGATGGAACATTATCCCCGAGACGATGGGCCAAGGCAATCGGCCAGAGATAGGCCGCAGGCGATTAAAGAGCAAGCGAAAGTGATGAAGGCACGTCCACGAGAGAATATCTAAACGGATCAAGAACCGAGCCAAATCAAGATACACAAGCCAGTTCTAATCAAGAAGATTTGGTGGTCAAATCGAAAGTCGGTGGAACCCAAACCCGGTGGTGTCCATCGCTTTGGCCGATCCTGGCACGAGCGTCTCGAGGCTAAGGGCGCAAGAAATCCATGGCCGATCTTTGAAAAAGCAGAGAGATGAGATGTTTAATGAACCGTCCAATCAAATCGTCAAGAAAGAATGGAGAAGAAAAGAGCAAACCGAAGAAGATTTGAATCGGTGATGACTTGGATTCTCCATGATTCGGGATAATCGCCTCCATGGATATTAATATGGTGTTCATGTTGCGGTGAATTCAAAGTCGAAATGAATCGGTAGAAAGCGCGATTGCTCGGTTGTGTTACGGCATCAGGTGCCATATTAGAAACCTAAAGATGATCATCGGCATCCGCCGTTGTATCTAAAGGGATACATAAATGGCAAGCCGATATCAAGAATCTTTGGTAGACGGAGGGCCACAGTGAACGATGCCGTATACAACATGCAAGAAATGGTAAGTCGATGAAGACTTAATTAAAACTAACATGGTTCTAAATGACTTCACAGCGACCCTACGAGAGGCAAAGGGTGTTATGGTCACGAGTGATGTCGGTAGCAAGACCTTGCCGGCGGCGTTCTTTATGTCGATGCCAAAGGAAACTACAGCGTACTGCTTGGTCGGGATTGGATTCATGCCAACTGCTGTATTCCGTCGACCATGCATCAAGCGCTCGTACAGTGGAACAGAGAAGAAGTCGAAGTCATCACAGCCGATACATCGGCCCATATCGCCATGGCTAGCTATGACGTGAATTGGCAACACGAAGAAGCTGGCTGCATATCGGGGAAGGCGCTGGACGACTGTGATTTCATCTGTTAAGCAAATCAGGACTCATGCCGATCAGTGTTAAGCCGGGCACTTTTGATCGGGCAAATGAAGTGTTACGTCGATGGGGACAAGAAAAACATTGAAGGCGCTGCAGGACAAAATGCAAAGCTATCGGCAAACAACGGATAGCTACGAAGCCATAGAAGACTTTGAAGAAATTGAAAAGTTAGGTCAAGGGTTCACATCCACCGATTTGCTTGAAGAAGTCGATATAGGTAGCGGTGATAGGAAAAGACCAACTTTTGTTAGTGCAAATTTAGATGTAAAGTACAAAGAAAGACTAATAAAAATACTTAGAGATTATAAGGATTGTTTAAGCTTGGGAGTATCATGAGATGCGAGGATTAAGTCGTCAAGCTGGTGGAACATCGGCTACCTATAAAATCGGACTATCGGCCGTTTAAACGATATCGAGCGTTTCAATCCACCTTGTACCAAGTCATAAAAGAAGAAATAGAGCGGTTGTTGGAAGCAAAGTTTATCGGGCCTTGCCGATCTGCGAGTGGGTTTCCAACATCGTTCTAGTCATGAAGAAAAATGGGAAGCTTGGTATCGTCGACTTTAGAGATTTGAATAAGGCAGCGCCGAAGGATGAATACCCGATGCCAATAGCCGATATGCTCATCGATCTTTGCATCGGGAACAAGATCATAAGTTTTCTAGATGGTAATGCCGGGTATAACCAGATACTCATGGCAGAAGCCGATATACCAAAGACAGCTTTCAGATGTCCTGGCGCAATAGGATTGTTCGAGTGGGCGAATGTCTTTCGGCGAAAAGCGCTAGAAACAGCGTGTCGTGAGCAATGAATATAATCTTTCACGATTTAATCGGCCACATTGTAGAAATTTATATTGATGATGTAGTGGTAAAATCTGCGAAGATTTCCAACATCGGCCGATTTAGAGGGTGTTTAATAACATAAGATCGCACGGTTTGAAGATGAATCCTTACAAGTGTGCGTTCGGCGTGTCGGCTGGATAGATTTTAGGCTTTATGGTACATGAAAGAGGAATCGAAGTCAACCAAACGAGGGTCAAGGCCATAGCCAATACTGAACCACCGACATGCAAAAGCGAGTTACAAAATTGATCGGCAAAATTAACTATCTCCGTCGGTTCATCTCGAACCTCTCGGTAGGATTCGTGCTTTTACCCGTTCTTTGAAGTTAAAGGACAATGAAGAATTTATATGGGGAGCCGATCGTGACTTTCGGCGAAGTCAAAGGTATCATCCAACCCTCTAGTTCTTTGCACCTCAAAAGGGGTTCCTTTCAGATTATAAGTCTCGTAGAAGAAGATACTATTGGGTGTTATGGCACAAGAGGTACATGGTAAAGAGAGGTTATCTTTTACTTAAGCCGACAGGTTGTTGGGCCTTGAAATCAGTACCCTTTTATCGAAAAACTATGTTTATCTTTGTACTTCTCGTGCACAAAGCTAAGGCACTACATTTTAGCATCGGCACGTAAAGTGATCGCAAAACCGATGTTATAAAATATATTCATCGGCTCCTATTCTGCGAGGTCGACTTGGCAAATGGGCTTACGCCTTGGTTGAGTTCGACTTATCATATGAATCGCCAGCGGTCAAAGGACAAGTCCTAGCCGATTTTATAACAGGACATGCCACTCGGCAAACTTAGTCTTAGTCGCACCATGGTAGCTGTTCTTTGATGGATCGATATGCGGGAAGGTGATGGTATCGGTATTGTACTCACTTCACCCAAAGGGCATAGCTTTGAATTTGCATTCGGTTAAATAGCCGATGCTCAAACAATCGAGACCGAGTCTGAGCGTTACTCAAAGGCTTGCAATTGTTGGAAAATATTGGGGTGGCCGCTTGTTGAGGCATATGGTGATTCAATGTTGGTGGTGCGGCGATAAAGGAGAATACCAATGTCGAGATGAAATACTACTAAAGTATTTAGAACAATGTTTAGAGATTATCGGCTCTTTCGCATCATTTTCTATCGGTCATGTTCCTCGAGAATTGAGCGATAGGGCTAATCTTTAGCTCGGCAAGCATCGAGGATACAAAGATTTTGACCAAAGTCGAGACCGAAGGCGGTAAATAAAGCGATTATGTGCACGGATATTGCCGATTGGAGAACGCAGATAAAGGATTATCTAGATGATCCATCAAGCCGACGGAATGAAGGATCGGCAACAAGCATTGAAATGCGTCGTTATGGACGATATACTATATTATCGGACCATGGAAGGCTTGTTGTTAAGATGTCTTGAAGCCGAAGAAGCGCGGGTGGCGATGGGTGAAGTACACGAAGGCATTTGTGGTTCTCATCAATCGGCACATAAGATGAAATGGATGCTCAGACGAACAGGTTATTTTTGGCCGACGATGCTAGAAGATTGTTTCAAGTACTATAAAGGATGTCAAACATGTCAAAAGTTTGGCAATGTACAACTAACACCAGCATCGGCTTTACATCCAATTATCAAACCTTGGCGTTCGGGGTTGGGAATAGATATAATCGGCCAAATATTTCTTGCTTCAAGTAAAGGCCACAAGTTTATTTTGGCGCAACCGATTACTTCTCAAAGTGGGTGAGGCTATACCACTTAAAAAGGTGACCGATGTTGAGGCGATTAGTTTTGTGAATGAACATATCGTCCATCGGTTTGGAATACCGCAAACAATTCGACCGATCAAGGTGCGGTGTTTATGTCCAACGAGTTTGAATTACACAGCGAGTCTAAGGATTAAATTGTTAAACTCCTCCCCATATTACGCTCGGGCTAATGGACAAGCGAGTCGTCAACAAGACGATTAAGTTGATCAAAGGAAGATCAGCGAAAAACCAAGGAATTGGCACTCAACTTTATCGGAATCGCTTTGGGCCTATCGGCTATCTTATCACGGGCGATAAAACTTTCACCTTACCGGTTGGTGTATGGACAAGAAGCCGTTCTACGTAGAAATCCACATCAGTCGTCTGAATAGCGGACAAAATGGTATGTCGGCTCAAGAGTACAACGATTTAATGATCGACAACTTGGATGAGCTAGCGAGTTACGTTTATCCACGCTTGATCGGCAAAAAGAATAAGATCGAGTTGCAAGGACATATAATAAAAAGTCATGCCTAAGTCCTTGATCTAGCCGATTTGGTATGGAAAGCGATCTTGCTGTTGGCTTGAAAGATAACCGATTCGGAAATGGTCACCTCGTGGGAAGGGCCATACAAAATTAATCGGTTAGTCGGCGGAAATTGTACTTACTAGAAGCGCTCGAGGGTATGTATTGCCAAAAGCTATTAACGGAAATACTTGAAGAAATACTACCTAAGCGTTTGGATTGGAGCATAGTGACTAAAGATCATATTGAGCCAAGATTAACACGATCTTGTTAATCGGTGAAAGGATTACAAACTTAGAAGATATAAGCAAAATATGAATCGGTTAAGCAGTAGATTATAAGTACAACGAGTTACAAGCATTCGAGGACCAAGTGTTTTCAAAGCGATCATTAAAGTTCTCTGATCGAAGTTCAATCATAAAATGCCCGATCCGAGGAGATTTGCGCCCAAAGCCGATAACGCGCCTCTGACCCTTGCAATCACGCCTTGGATTTCATCAAGAATTCGCTCGTCTTCTTTGGCGCTCCGGGATGGTACCACCTTGGCGATTGTTCCTTCACGCTTGTCACGGTAGTTGCAATTTCAAGTTTTGATCCTTTATCTCCGACATAGTTTTTCCATGGAGACTTGGCCTTCTTGGATTTGTTTCTCTGTTTGGCCAATTCTTCCAAAGAAATTTCTTCGTGGTTTCAAGTTTGGAGAGGACTCCTTGACCGATTTAATTTCTGCGCATTGGCATCAAACTTGCGTTTCTTTGCCTTGGCGTCTCGACCAGTTCATCCGGGAGTTTTTGTCGGCTTCTTGGGCTTCACGTTGGTGATCCTTGCAGAGCGCCTCCACTTCAGATCTTCTCATCATCTAGATGGCAAACATTCAGGAGAGCTGCCATAGCTTCTGGAGGCAAGTCCGCTTTGACGGAGGCCATGGCGTCTCGAATCGGCTGGTTGTTTGCCAGTATCTCCGATTGGGGTCTCGTAACCAAGTCAAAAAGCTTGATAAGCTTTTCTTTTATGCCTGGAGTTGAAGTGACGACCACCGATGCTTCCTTTGAGACTTGAAGAATTTTTCTGAAATCAACATCATGGTCGGGTGCCATAATTTCTGGGTCATCAAGGTCAGCCAAAGAGAAGCCCGACAAATCGGTCGGTCAGATGGCTCGGGGAGAGTGATTACGAGGTTACGAGTCGGCTTTGGTGGGGAGACAGGCGTTGCATCAATGTTTGGGAGGTTAGCCAAGATTTTTGCAACCTGGGCAGACTGCGTCGGCTATAGAAATTAATGAACAGTTAGTCAATATATGTGAAGAAATAGTAGCCGACACATATAGCCTATCGAAAATATGGTAAACTCACCTGCGCAGTAGCCGAAGTATGAGGAGAGCTCTCGCCGCTTTGCTCCTGAGTTTAGATCCTTTCTTTGCTGGAGCTTTGGTATACTTTGTTTTCTTCTTTTCTGAAAAATATAATCGGCTAAAGGTTAGTTGGAAAAAGCAAAGAAAATATCAGCCGATTATATTTTTACTTACTTGGTTGCTTCTTCTCAATATCCGATAAGGATGGACTTTGAATTCCCAGGGTACCGGAGGTATACCCTGTGGGGCGATCGTCTGGAGCGGCCTTTTGTAGCCTTTGCTTGATTGGCTAGAAATCGGCTTCTTACCAGCAGCTTTAGTCTGAAAATAAAAGAACAAAGAATAAGGAAGTGCGTTTTTAAAAAGGAAATTGATGTACAAAAAAAAATATATTAGTCGATCCGATACCTTATCAGTATCTATGTAAGGACCCGAATCCACTGATTCGAACCCACTGTGTTTACCGCACTAGTCCCAGGATCAACGCTAGTGCACACAGCTTAACATTGGTACATATCACATCATACACAACGATAATAGAATAATAGTTCATTTATTGATATAGCTAAATGTATGATCTTATGACCAACTTACATTATTAAGCCACGCAGGGCAAGACTGGAAATATAAACTAGTAATTAAGCAGCGGAAAGTAGGAAACGTAGATAGCTCATCAGTTCACCACAGGCAACCGACAAGGCTCGGACCCTAATGACTCGTGTCTTCCTGGACTTCATCTTCCAACACAGGTGTAGATTCTTCAACTGTTGATTATTGTTGTTTGGCAAGGGTGAGTACTTAAAGCACTCAACAAGTTGTGCACAGAATGCAATTCTATGTATCTATATGTAAAGCTTATTCCAATGGATAGGCTATCATGGCTATTTTGCAATAAGCAGCATCTATGAACAAATACAGTAAATAGATTGTAAAGAATGTAAAACAAATAACAATAGTAAATAAATTGATATTTCTCAAGTAAACCAAGTTTCCAATCCTAAGTCAAATTCCATCTTCCATATGGCATCCCGCCATCCCAACCATGTTGTCCAATTAATTAAGCTAACCCTTAATCTGTAATTCCGAGCATTGCTCAATCATGAGCACGGCTATCAGAATAGTTTTACACTCTGCGGAGGTTATGCACTTTACCCGTGATACAACCAAACACCACCAAGGCGAGTGATTATAACAAAGCCTTTACAATGCTCAGCTTAACCCGATACTACCGCTAAGGTTTCAACACTTTGGTGGGATGGTTACCACATCCGGGGCCCCCTCTTGCGCCATGTGAATTACTCCATAACTCGAAACTCACACCGACCACGATAGTACCAAAATTAAGACATTGCAAATTACTCACTAGGCTGGCCCATACCAGACATGTGGTTGCATGATAGACTCAGGTCAAAAGCTTGCAAGGTTAAGTCCTTAGTGTGATCGAGGCAAGACATCCACATACCCTCTGCCCATCGGGCCCACCTTGGAATCCTCGCCCTTGTCACTTGCCCCAATCTAAGTTATTATCACCCCGTTGATTACCAAGCACCACGTGCCATCAACAATTCAACATCGTTGCGTGACATGACTCGCCACAACAACTCAATCTCATCGTGTGATCCCACATGACACACAAGTTCATAACATTGTTCCATATTCCATTAATCAAGATTAAGTATCAATGATTCTGACACATGTGATGACGTGGCAAGGCTAAGCAACTAATACGAACTAAACCTCCAGTGTTGATCATAATTACTAATCAACTATATTAAACCAATCTAGGGTGACAATAGATCATGGCATATAATGACAAGGTAGGGTATAGATCAATCTGGTATATTAGCTACGCCCAATCTAATTTGAAACAATTGTATATTTGAAATATATGCAATAGGGTAAAACAAATATAGCAATTTTATAAACATGGGTTCAACATGATCAAAGCACAACTTGCCTTGGAATAGGTCCTGATCTTGATCTGAAACTTGCTCTTGAGTTCTTTGGATCTTCCTCGAGCGTCGCACAATTCAACGTCTCAGCGTCATCAAGAAGAAAAGCAAATAAATACCAAAACAGAGAGCAAATGAACTCCAAAAATCAAATAAAATTCACCATTAAATAGATCTCAATTTTACAAATTTTTAGAAACTGGAATCACTCAAATCCGAGTTCGATGCAAAAGATATAGCCTTTTGAAGTTTGAAATAAATCTGAAATCGGAAAATCGAAATTGAATTAACAGATTTATTTTATTCTAAAAACCGATTATGGCGCAAGCATGACATCACGCGGCGTCAGCCACAGCGCCGACCAATCGAATGACGCCACGTATTCCGCACATAGATCGGGTCCAAGATACTTCCTCCGGTCCACCGCGGACCGGTCCACGGCGCTTGGCGCTATGCGCCGACACGCAAAGACGGTCGATTAGGCTGCGGCGGCAACGCGATCGAGCACTCGAATCCGTCGAGCGGACGGAGTGAAGGCTACGCGGCGCGATCTTGACCGAAGGACTTTGATCGAGCGGTCCAAAGCTTCGAGCTCGGCGATGAAGACGCGGCGCGAACTCTCACCGGACCAAGGCGAAGACCAAAGCGTGGCGTTTTGGCGTGATCCGGTGAGATGACGCCGCGGATCTGGTTCAGCGACGAGATGAGTCCGGCGGTTCCATTGCGGCGAAGAACTCCTAACTGCCGTCGGAATCTCGCGAAAACTCTCGGCGGCGCTTGCGTCGCCGCGAACTCTGGCGACAAGACACGGCGATTCCAATGCGGCGAGGCGGGGCAAGCGAAGCGGCGCGAATGGTTCAACCTCGGGCGGTCCGCGGCCTAAATAGCCCCCTCGGCTGTCATGTTCGAGGCGGAGTTCGTTCCGTACGCGGCGGCGCTGTCCGAGTCCGTTACGGCGACGAGTCCCGGAGACGACGAAGTCTCAACCCTCCACGCGTCGTGAATCGGACGGACTCCGTCGCGGCGTGGCGGCGAGATCGAACCCTTCACGCGACCCGATCCAGCGGTGAGGATCGTTAAGGTTTCTCCGATTAAGAACAAATGTCCACCTCCGATCAAGATCCGATGGATGCGGTGCTTTCCTCAGAACACAAAGCCAAGCGGGCGGTGCGGTCTGTGTTGAGCTACGCGAAATGGGCTAACCGCGCAGATGCCGGGCTCGGCCGATCTTGTTTAGGTTGATTTTAAAAGATTTCTTTTTAAAATAATTACAGAAATTCGTTTTATTTATTTTAGGCAATAAAATAATCGGAAAAATCAAGAAAAATCTCAAAATACTTTGAGACATTACGGACTCAATAAAATATTTTTGCCAAAACTTTATTTTAACTTTGCACAGATTTAAATAGATTTGAATAAAAGGGCAATAAACCTGATTTAAAATTAATTCCAATAAATCCAAAAAAATCCAAATAAATTCCAGAAAATCATAAATGCACATTTAAGCAATAAAAACTTAAATAAGCCAAATTTTGGGATGTTACAATCTACAAGACTCGTATTAGTATAACCCGAAGAGTTAGTTTCATCGCTTGAAACGCTGTTAGTATCTACTGTCGGCTCAGGAAGATTTGGAAGAAGTTCATTGACAATAGCTGACAATGATTTATCAGAATATAGCGCAGTTGCAATAGATAACCAACATGAAGAAAAGCGCTCTGAGCGACGGGTATTTAACACAAAATGAGGCAAGTCTTTAATCTGAAGTTCGTCGGCTATCTCAATAACAAGGTTGGGCTGCGGTGGCATTGCGGACCACGGCTCTTGGTTGAAGCCGATCAAGCAATGGCGACTAGGAATAACTTGACCAAAGCCCAACCGCCTAGAATAAGCGAAGGATTATAGAACTCATATGAAGGTTGAAACGTCCGATTCTGGTATGCAAACCGACATGCGAGAATCTTTGGCGAGATAAAAATCTTGAACAAATCCAAAGTATTTTGTGGCATCGAACCTTTATCGGCTTCAAGGTGAAGAAAAGAAGGCCGCGGAAATCGGTTTGTACTTGTATAATCAAGAAATCATTTTGCTTGAATTCATTGCTATCAAGTTGCGGGAAAAATAACAAATACTTCTTAGAGCCGATGGGGTCACCTTTGTCTCATTCGAGCACATCATGAACCTTTCCCGTCGATCGGCTAGCTATGAATCGAGGAATCTTGCCTTCGGAGTATCTTCTCGGGAAGCCGTATCTTGAAGGATTTAACTCAAACGATCGGTTTGAACAAGCAATATAACCAAATCTGAATAAACCAGAGCGGTCCTCAGACATTTCCAATAATGAATTTGAGAATCGATAAAAGCCGACACCTTATTATGTGCATCATCGATAAAGCGCGCCAGAACATCTTTCCAAGTGCCACCGGCGCCCTCTACTAATTGTTCTGCTATAGTTTGGTATACTTGAGTTGGTCCTAAAGTGGCGCCACGAGAATAAAAATCGGTCTAGCGAGATTTAAAAAGCGGCATGCTCTTCGTCCGATACTATCCCATTGACCTTATTGTTATTTTTGATATATTTCGCCCATCCTTCACCCTTGGATTTAATAAGCTTATACTTGGGCTTAGCATTTGTGGTGATATCTGGTCTCTATCGGTCTCAAACAACACAACCGGGCCACATCCAAAAGAGTTGGGCCGACGAGACCGGTCTGAAACATGAAGGCATTAAAAGTATCAGACCAAAAGTAACAAGCCGTGGCCACCAAGGGCTCATTGGCTTCGGATCGGCTAAAGAAAGGGAGACATTCACTATGCTCATTTTTTCCCATTCAACCCTCTTTTGAGCTGCTACGAATATACCATGATCTCCACCTTTAAGAGTGTCGGCCAGCCACAAGCTCTTAGTCCACCTCTATATTATACCCGAAGCCGACAAAGGAGGCGAGGATTTCTTCATTTATTACGAGTCGGACTCTAAATTCCCTCTGGACCCGGATAAATTGATCTTTCTTTGTTTGGGATCGGGATGAATACAGGAAGGATCCATGGAAGCAATTCGACGGTAGATTTGAGCGATGCTCAAAAGCCGATTGGAAGCTTGAAGAACAAAAGCCGATTGTGGATAAATCGAGAGTTTATGCAGCGTGAGGAATGGGTCGGAAGGCCATGTATTTATAGCACGGTGAAATTTTTGAAAGCGGCGAAGCGAATTTCAAAGGACATAGTAATTAAAGCGCGCTACCCGCATGTCGAAAATTACTAGCGAGTAAAGCAACGATTAATGGGTGAAGTTCAAGCGTTAGCGATTGAAAAGCCGATTATTGATATTTTTGAAAGGTGACATGTCATCTCTAAAAAATGGGGGGCATATGTTTGCACCAAAATTTGGCAAATCTAACCATAATCGGCAATGAAATCAAAGATATGGACGTTAACAGACAAGTTAAGAAAGTTTGGAGATATTTATGCTAAAGGCAAGATTTTTTAGGAAATAACTGTTCAAAGATATGGCCGATACGGATACGGGCTTGAAGCGTGTTAACAGGACACTATCGGCCAAAGGTATAAAGGAAGGACCGAAGTGAACTGCGGAAAAAATCATCAACACAATACAATCAACTAGTCTTTACTTTTTCTACTTTTCCTGTTGACTAGGAGTAGCTTCTGTAATTTAGCCTTTGTAATCGATCTTGATCAATAAAGTTGCGCATCGCCGATCGTTGATCTTCGTCAATTACACCCCAGGTTCGATTTATTCTGATTTTGTTGCGCATCGCCTTCTTCAGAATCGATCTGCCTTTATCCTCTGATTAGCCTTAATCGGCTAGTTAGACTTATTCTGTTACCTTGATCTTGATCGGCTTTAAGCTGATTGGATCTAAGCCGATTGATCGTCACGATCGGCTTTGTGTGAATTTTATATTTTTTACCTTGTCGGTTACAGGTCAAATCGACTGGCACGCTCTGAACCCGGTGTTCGTCCGGTGTGCTGCTGTCAGAAACCCTACATCAAATTTTTGACGCTAACAACTATATATATATATATGTCAACTTCTCGTCTAATGCCTCTATTTTGTGATAGGCAATCTAAATCGACGACGAGGACTGAGCAAGGTCCCACCGGCGAGTCCAGGCAATCGCTCGGGTCGCACGTGGTTCCGCCGCTGGAGAAAAGCTAACAACTCACAACCCACCATCGCTAGTTATACAACTGAAGAGAATAGGTAGATGGTCATGTATGAGACTATGAGTACAGATGATTAAGACAATGTATATATTGTATGCATAAACTTCCAAAAGTAAATGTAAATGGAGAAACAGGTTTAGACTTCAACATACAAGCTGAAAACAAGCATAAATGTCGATCTGAGATGGTTTGTGCACTAAACAAATGATATGCAGACCGTACATGGTGATAATAAAATGTCGATCTTACATGGGAGAGTGCACTAAACAAAGGATCTTCTAAAAAAAAGAAATGCGAGTGCAAAATTATCAACTTAGCATCAGACTGCAAAAAACCTAGACAGCAAACACCTGTGTCAAATTACACAATATCCCCAGTTCCATCTCACAACAGTGTCTAACAGTGTACCATCCTCACCTTTATGTCGAGTTCGTTGAGGTGGGCAAATTCAAAGCCGACCATGACGCGGTTGAACAGGAAGCTGACGATTGCACCAATGGATCGAGACGGAAGGGGTGTCAGATGAAGTCAGGTGCCTGCGCCTCTGCCCCAGCCGGCAATAGCTAGCACAGGAGAACACTCAAGTAAACCCTATAACACACGAAATAGCTAGCCAACTTAGTTAAAATCCCCAATCGAACCCATGGCGCACGAATGTGGTCAAATCAGATGCAATAAAAGCAAAATTTGGGAGACATATGAACAAATTTCACATCAATTTGGACAAATGAGAAGCAACAAAAGCTCACTTGTGAGACAAATCCAACTGGGTTTTGAATTTGGGATCTATACCATGTCCTACGCCCTCGAAAAACTCACCGGCGGTGCCGTTCTCCGGCAACGGGGCTCACGACCGTCAGCTCAGCTTCCATGCCACCTTCTCTCTCCCCATCTTCCTCCCTCTCTCTCGTGTGCTGCTGAGCTGCTCCACTAGGCCTCGGGATGCAAATCAATAACGGGTCGGGTATAAAAGAACACAACCAATAGTGCAGATCAGGCCCGTTAATCACTGCAACCAACCATCACACACATCTCAAAGCAAAAGTGCAAATACGAAAATCGCCCTACTAGTCAAAGAAAAATGAAGAGAAAATTACCACTGAAATCCACTTCTCTGGCTCCGCCACACGCACTGAGCTGTAGGCGCACACGTACGTCCGGACCCCTGGAACGAATGCAATCTCATGGATCAAATCATTGCAGGTCCCTGTGCTTCGATCACTACGTGCGTGCGCGTGTATGGTGGTAATCGTCGATCGTGGCGTTGTCAGCTCCCTATTCCTTGGACGCGTTGGAACGATCCATCGAGAAGCTAGCTTGGCTGCAGCCGTGGAATTTTGAAAATTTTTAAAGGGTATATTTGATACATACAACTTTATATTTTTAAATAATAATTTTATACCATCGTAAATTTAATATATATATTTAAAATTTGCTAAAAATATAATACAAATAGTTCTAATTAAGATTTTAAAAATATTAAATCACTAAAATCAAAACTAATTCAATCAATAAATTTAGCCTATTAAAAAGATAAAATTTTAACGTTTTTTAAATTTTTAGAGATGCCGAGATATACCTTGCCCATGGCTGACTGCGGTCATGATTGAATTGCTTCAACGTCCATATGTGCGTGTGCTAAAACAAACTTGAAATTTATGCGCGGCGTGCCACGCCGCGGGCGCCGCTCTTCACGCGAGAAAATCGATAAAACGCGCGATTGACGCTCCATACACGAGTAAATCGAGAAAACGCGCGAAAAGGATCTAAAAGTAAGCTTGTGTTTTTCGCAAAAGGGCTTAAATGTAATGCTAGAAAAGCGGAAAAAGGACATAAATGCAATGCATATTTTTTTTTAAAAAAGGATATTTTTTTCTCACAAAAAGGACATAAACGTAATTTTGATTTTCCTAAAAAGGACCCGAGCGCTTCTCCTAAAAATGCTAAAAGGGCATGGGCGTAATATATAATCTTTTTTCGGCAAAAGGACCCAATCGTAATATTTTTTCTCGAAAAAGACCTATCCGTAATTTTTTTTAAGAAAAGGACTCGGATGTAAAAATTTACGAGGCTCGGCTCGAGCATGAAAGCAAGCAAGCCCTCTCCCTACTCAAAGCGGCGAGGACCGGGATTACGCAAGGTATAGGATAGGTATGATTCTACTATTAACTCTACGTACCATATCATCCTATACTAGTTCAGTGCCCGTGCATTGCTACGGAAAATAAAATTGATAACGAAACATAAAGGTCAAGCAATAAAAGAAAATGGCCGTGTGTTGCTACGAATAAAAAATTCATGTTATCTAACACATCGAGTTGGCTTATATCAAGTCATCGACTCAGTTGAAGTAACCAGCTGAATTCTGCCCGACCCGCATCGTGTCTTCTCTACTATACTTGGTCTACACACCTCCTCGACTCCATCGCCACGCCCGACTATGGTCCGCCGTGGTAGCCCCCGCGAGCCTATCCATTATTCCTAGCGAAATCATAAGAAAACACAGGAATTATGAAAAATCATGTTTGATGATAACATTTTACTATATGTATCTCCTTCTTTTCATAATCAATGGTAGATGATCGGAGAACCGTAGAGGGATAAGAAGGGAATCTTGCCAAGGACGAGGAGCTGCAACTGCGCATCGATTGGCTGGTGCCGCTCCATAGCTGCCTTCCACGTGGGCACGACCATCGGTAGTTGCGCTTGCACGCCGCGAACCACAAAATCCGATGAATTGCCCGCGCGTGAGAGAGCCGAAGCCATAAAACTCGACGAAAATTTTCAAATTAGAAAGTTTCAACTTGAAAATTTTTCAAATAGAAAATTCTCAAATTAGAAAGTTTCAAGTTGAAAATTTTCAAATAAAAAGCTTCGATTAAAAAAATTTTAGTTTGAAAAATTTCGGTTTAAAAACTATCAAAAGTGGTTAAAAAATAGAGAAGGATGAATGGATAACGCTGAGTAAGGAAAAAAGTGATAAAAGGAATGAAGTGCTGTTACTTATCATAACGAGTGGACATCATAACCGCACCATCAAATTAGCCATTCCCGAACACTTTTCCATTGCACTAATGCCTCTTCTTCTTTTCCAAAAATCATTCCATAGCATTATTAACACTTGGCCAAGAGTCTTACCAAAATCAGCAATATTACCATCACCACCGTTACGACTTGCATGGCTAACCGAATCGTGCACCGTCGAAATCATTAGGTGCACGACGTCTGCCTGAACCTGAGCCATCGGTTTCAAAGGTTGAACTCCCAGAGGTGCTCCTGCTGCAGGATGTCGCCGATGACGCACACCCCGGGCCACGCGCCCTCCTGCAGCCCGATGCATTTCACGTCGGGCGCAGCGTCGATCACGTAGCTCTTCGCCGGCGGCTCGGCGCGCCGACCGATGAATCGCACCGTCGGCCGTGATGGCGGTGCACGGTCGTCGATTGTAGCGATGGTCGAACGGGTCCATGCTCACCCGCGACAGACTGGCGAGTTGTTTGCTCAGCGCCGAGACCACAGCCTTGTACACCAGGGTGGCGAGGATCTTCAGGCACGTGCCAGAGTCCAGTATCGTGCCGCCCTTCTTCTAGACGTTCCACACTTCACCGGTATGTCGAGGGCCTCGCCGGCGATGAAGATGGCCTCCACCGTCAAGGCGTAGAACGGGCTCGTCCGGCCGTCGAGAAGCAGCGGCGTCTGCGATGACGACGCGGCGGCGGAGCTAGAGGCCGTGTCTGGGCCTGGACCAAAGGTGAGGTAGCTGGTGGCGTTGCGTGGGGCGAGGTGATCAACCAGGTAGTAGGAGAAGCAGCCGCCGAAGAGCGCGGCGGCGTGGGACGCGAAGGAGATATTCTTGCCGCCGAGTCGTGCACGCCGTCCCGAGGCACGGAAGCTCGCCATCGTGCGAGGTGGTGCACTGACACCACGTCCTGTAACTTCGCCTTCTTGTCTGGCCCGCCGCCGGACAGCGCAACGGTCACCGAATCGGTGTCAACAAAGCCGTGCGCCGATGAGCCGTCTTTGTACCTGCCACGTCCACGATTAGGTGACGTTAGTTTAGTTAGTTAAGATGGGGACGGGAACGCGGCGGCATCAACGTCGATGGCTGTGGTGTCGCCCATGGTTCTCGCTCGGCTTGCTCTGTTTCTTGCACGCGCGAGGCGAGGCGGGGCAGGGCGGACGGCTACGGTTGCATGCTTATAAGCATTTCCTTGATTTGCGCGCTGTCATGGCGCCATCACAGATTTACGGCTCAAGGCAAACAAAGTAAAATTTCTTTTTCTTTTATCCAAATTTTACGTAATCTTCTACAGAGATATCAATTATCAAATCGTGGTATGATACACTACTACTTTCCTTTTTCTGTCCAAATTTTACGTAATCTTTTATAGAGATATCAATTTCCAATAAATTATCAAATCGTGGCACAATACACTACTACTTTCCTTTTCTTTGGGGGGCGGGGGGGGGGGGGAGTGGTAGGAGAACGGACCACCGCCACCAACTGGTAATTAGAAGTAGTAGAGATATATGGTTGATCGATTCGTCTCACTCAATAATCAAGATACGCGCGTCCTGTCATCCATGCATCATATATCGCTAGCTACGTACTCATTTCCATTTCTCTACTACTTCTAATTAGAAGTTGGTGACAGTGGTCCGTTCTCCTTTAGAGTATCTAATTTGTTGGATTTGATATGAACGGCTGAGATAGAAGAGGATTTAATCATATATCTTAGATGGAAGGATTTTATCATATCTTTTTTGAATAGAAATATTATTTTAGCATAACTCTATTCACATATTCTTACTATGGAAGAAAGTTATTCATATATCTTATAAATGGAAGGATTTTCTCATCATGTCCTGCATGGATAGAAGGATATACTTACCATATCCCATAATACGGGAATTCTATCTCATCATATCTGGAAATGCATAATAATCACGCAACCAAATCATGTGCCAATCACGAAGATGTCAGGGAGACCTGGCTTCCATCTGCTTGCGTACACTGTCTTCTGCTTTCATCTACTTTCTATTAGAGGGCACCCACTCTCATCTCTAGGAGGACAGGACGGTCGGTAGTGGAGACACGCGTAGGAAGAGAAGAGAAAGGCTGCGTGCAAGAAGCAAGAAGATTTCCTGCAAGAGGAAGGCAATAACTTTCTCGTCCTTCAATGGTAAATATTGATATCTCTCTACTAGTTCTAATTAAGAGTTGGTAGCGATTGTCCGTTCTCTTTCAGAGTACTTGATTTAATCATATCTTAGATGGAAGGATTTTATCATATCTTTTTTGAAAAGAAATATTATTTTAGCATATCTCTATTCACATGTTCTTACTATGGAAGGATGTTATTCGTATATCTTATAAATAGAAGGATTTTCTCATCATGTTCTGCATGGATAGAAGGATATACTCATCATATCCCATAATATCTCTACTACTTCTAATTAAGAGTTGGTAGCAGTAGTCTGTTTTCCTTTAGAGTATCTGATTTGTTGAATCTGACATGAACGGCTGAGATAGAAGAGGATTTAATCATATCTTAGATGGAAGGATTTTATCATATCTTTTTTGAATAAAAATATTATTTTAGCATATCTCTATTCACATATTCTTCCTATGGAAGGATGTTATTCATATATCTTATAAATGGAAGGATTTTCTCATCATGTCCTGCATGGATAGAAGGATATACTCACCATATCCCATAATATGGGAATTCTGTCTCATCATATCTGGAAATGCATAGATTAAAAGGAAAGAATCATGCAACCAAATCATGTGCCAATCACGAAGATGTGGGGAGACCTGGCTTCCATCCGCCTGCGTGCGCTGCCTTCTGCTTTCATCTACTCCCTATTAGAAGGCACCCACTCTCATTTCCAAGAGGAGAGGCTGGTCGGTAGTGGAGACACACGCAGGAAGAGAAGAGAAGAGAAGAGAAGAGAAGACAAGAGAAGAGAAGAGAAGAGAAGACAAGAGAAGACAAGAGAAGAGAAGAGAAAGGCTGCGTGCAAGAAGCAAGAAAATTTTCTGCAAGAGGAAGGCAATAACTTTCTCGTCCTTCAATGGTAAGAATTGATATCTCTCTACTAATTCTAATTAAGAGTTGGTGATGATCGTCCGTTCTCCTTCAGAATACTTGATTCGTTGGATCTAACATGAACGGTTGAGATGGAAGAGGATTTAACCCGATAGTCAAATCTCTTCGGAGGAACAAACTTTTTCTACTATTAAAACATAACTAAAGTTAGTGTTCTTTGCAAATAAGCTTTTTATCGCAAATTGAGTTTTCGTTGCAACGCACGAGCACATGACTAGTCGAAGAAAAAAAGAAAGAAGAAAATCTAACTTGCTCGCCTCGCGCTTTCACCCGGGACACGAGGACGGCATCTTGTGGCGTGGCGTCGCCCATGAGCCCATCTCGATCGCCAATCCGGGTTCTAACAATCAAGACGAGGCTCGATGGAAATTGGAAAGCGATGTAGCAAGTTGTAGATACTTCTAGTCCTACTCAGCAACAGCAAGCGATCAAATCTGCAATAAACAGTACTGGATTAGAGAAGAAGCTTAATTTGTGCCAGCTCTCATGTATAACAACTACGGTTTCATCTTAACTTAGATAACAGGAAAAAATTTCCGTTTCCTGCAGAAATCGTACCGTCAATCCATTCGAAAAAGGGCTCTTAGTTGGCTATAATTCCAACGAAGGCCAAATTCTACTCAGATTTTTCAGCGCTCGTTGCAACGAGAACAAGAAGGCTGTTAGATATAGTGGTACATATTAGTTGTCTGTATGTCACACAGGATTTTAAGTGATGTAAAAAAAGAGAAATGTGTTATATACTAGTTAATAAACGGTCTTATATTGTGTGTATTATCGTATAGATAATATATTAATTGTATGAAACTATATAGACAATCCATTATATTAGTTGTATTTAGGGTATGTTTGTTTAGGTTTAGGCTTTTGGCTTATAACTTAGAGTCAACTTTTGGGTTTAAATATCTTAAAAACAATCGGCTTTTATATGTGATAGAAGTTGATAATTTTACCTTAACTTCAGTGGTATTAGTTTAAGATCAACCCTCAATAAGAAAAAAAGCACCTCTCTGGTGACTTTTAGTTTTTAATTATATAAGGGCTTATGTCTTTTGAAAAAGCCTAGGTAAAAGCCACCTATTTATTTAAACTTTGGTTTTTTTGGCTTTTAAGCTGATGAAAAAGCCCAAACAAATAGGGCTTTAGTACTGTCTAGATGATATCAAGCGAATTTCTTCCATTCTCATTTGAGAGTGTGAATACAAGGAGATATTTTGTGTATGGGAAAGTCCAAAGAAAAAAGATTTAGAATATAGACAATTACCATTTATACTACTATAAATGCTATAGGACGTTAACAAATATCTAAGGCCCTGTTTGGGAGGTTTAAAACCAACTTCAACTTCTGAAAAGTCAGTAAGTCCCCAAACAGCTCAGATTTGAAGTGGCTTTTAGCATAAGCTAGAAGCTATATAACTAGCAAAAATCAAAAAATGAAAGCAGGGTTAGACCTGCTTTTGCAGCTTATTGCTGAGAAAAATTATCTATTTATCAGACGATCTCTTATAAAAAAATTATCGCCGCTTTTCAGCACAAAAAGTAAAAAGTAATAACTTTTTTAAAAAAACTATAGCTCCCCTGTACAAGCTTGAAGTAGGTGCCATTGAACTCCATGCCCCCGAGCTACCAACCGCCGGACCCGACCATGGAGTACGTGTTGTACCAGTTAATAACGGCAATCTATACTCCTTTATAATGCACTTAAGCATTCTTTTCTACGTCCACCCCAAATAATGCACTCCACTAGAGATGGCTCAACCTTCATGCATCCAGCGAAACGTCCGCAGAAACTTGCCTCCATTAAAATTAACCTCTCAGATCTTTCCTCAGCTTTACTTACCCACATCCGATGGCCATTGTTTAATGTGTCTAACTTATCCTGTGGCTACAACAAATCTCCCCACCTCCAAAGATCATCTCAAGGAAAAGGAAACAAATATCCTGGAATTAAGGAAAAAGAAACAAACGTTCTAGAAAAGGAAAAGACTATATATTACGTGTTGGAAAAAGAAAACCGAAAAATAGGGCAATATACTAGTATAGTCAGGTTATTTGCAACGAGAAATTGCTCGATTGGCTCGCAGGCTGAGAGCGACGGGTACGAGCGCAACATGCCCAGGTCGGGTGTTCCAGGACAGCTCCGGACGCGTTGGATCCAGCCCGGTGCAAGAGCAGCCGTACAGGGTGCGCGCATCGCTAGAATTTCCAGCATGCATGGCCCACACGCAAAAAAAATCTTGCATGCATCACCTCCCGTGTACACCTGGCCCATCGTGTAATGCCTCAATATATCTTGAGTTCTTTTTCTTTGCGAATTTCATAACCTCAGTTACATAGTTTTTTTTAAAGGAAAGAAATATTTGGATGAAGAGATGACATCCATAGCATGGATTATATGGCATATTGCAATGGCTAGATCGATATAGCTTAAGGGGTAGGGCGAACAGAGATGGTCAAACACATGTTAAGACCTTTTAAATGAGTGAACTTTGTGGTAAAATGTAGAGGTGGGTATCGTCGTGCTTCGTGCCCCAACCGTGCAGTATCGTGATGGCCCGTCGTAACCGCTTTGCCGTGTCGGCCCGGCCTGGCTCGCTTTCGGCGAGCCCAAGCATGACCCATTTGCGCTTCGTGACTGCTTCATGCTGTACCGGCTCAGGCTCAGACCCGGTCCATTTGCACTGTTGCGACGAGAGGATGGCGGAGGCAAGGGAGCTACACCGAGCGGTCCTTCTCCTCCACCCGATGTAACGGAGTAGTTATCCCTTTGTGTGCTTCATGTCAAAGGGGGGAGAGTCCTTAGGTGGTAAGGAGAAAGGTTAGAGAGGGGTAGGACTTTCTTTTTGTTGACCCATCTATAAGATGCTTCATAGTACAAAGACTTGTACTTTGCAAGAAATTGCTCTCTCTTTCTCGACTGTCTCTCTCAGCTCTCACTCACCCATTGCTTCCTCTCTCAGCTCTCTCCCTCTCTCTCACCTGCCTCTCTCACTCTCTTGCCCGTTGCCTGCTCTCTCTTGCCCGTATCTCTCAATCTCGCTCTCCCGTTGCTCTCTCTCTCTCTCGTGTCCATCTCTCTCAACTCTCTCTTGACCGTATCTCTCAATCTCTCTCTCTCCTGTCGCTCTCTCTCTCTTTCTCGTGTCCATCTCTCTCTCGCCCGCCTCTCTCAATCTCTCTCAGCTCTCTATCGCCCGTTGCCCCTCTCTCAGCTCTCTCTCTCCCGTCTCTCTCTCTCTCTCAATCTCTCTCGCTCTCTCAACTATGAGCGTCGACAAAAATGCATAAATCTATCGTAGGCAACTCCTTAAATGCACGCAAAGAGAAACTGGGTTCGTAATCAGAAATCCTGTTCCACTCCTTTTTCTCTTTTATTTTCTTCCTTTCTTTCATTTTTCTTCTTTTCTTTCATTTTTCTCCATTTTCTTTTATTTTCTTTTCTTCCTTTTCCTCTTTTCTTTTTCCCCCTTTTTCTTTCCCTTCTTTCATTTTTTCTTTTCCTCCCTTTTCTCTTTCTCATTTTCTTCCTTTCTTTTCTTTTCCCTTTCTCCTTCTCTTTCCCCGGCCGAGTCCGCTTCCTTTTTCCCTCTCTCTCTCGATCTTCCCGCAAAGCTGCCCGCTCACCTCCCTAGCTCCCCTTGATCTCTCCGCTCGGCACCCCTCCCCCAGCCCCTCACCGTCGCCCTCTGCGCTCAGCTCTCCTCCCCTCCGCGCCTGATGCCCCTTACCATCGCCCCTCCGCACACAGGGCCCCTTCGTCCGCCCCTTCGCCGCCTCGCCTCCCCTCCCGATCTCACCTCCCCTCTGCCTAGCGCACTTCCCCCGACCCCTCACTGCCGCCCTCCCTGCCCAGCCTCACCTCCCCGGCTCCCCGACCCTTGGCCTCCCCGCCCCTCACCTCCCTGCTCGCTCACCTCCCCCCTTGACGCCCGATGCCCCTCACCACCGCCCTCTCCGCACTCGGCACCCCTCCCCTCCGTTCCCCCGCCTCTCACCACCGTTATATCCCTCCCTTCCCACACCGCCCTCCATTCGCCCCTCCACTGCCTCACATCCCACCACATCACCTCCCTCCACCCCCTCCCTCTACCTCACCAGCCTTCCTCTCCTCTCCGCTGCCTCGCCTCTGGCATAGAACATGGGCAACGCAGCCTTGGCGACGGAGACGGACAAGGCGGCACGACGATGGCCACGGAGGAGGCGGCGGACGGCCACGGAGGAGGCGGCAACACATGCGGCCAAGGCGGCCACGACCACGGCGCGTGGGCCATGGTAGAGGAGGTGGCGAGAGTGGGTCACGGTGAGTAGGCCACACGGTCAAGGCGGTGGGCGTGCGGCCACGATTGCACGGCGATGGCTAGGTACTCTCTTAGCTCCTCCACCTTCCCTTCCGAGGGCGTGGGCCCGACGATGGGCGCGGGCATGTGCGCTGGCACGATCGGGGCGACGGCATGGGTGTGCGCGGTGCCACAGCATAGTGACAACCTTGAGCCCGGCCGCGTGCCTTGCCCTTGACTGCTTGCCCTGCCGCGTGTCAGCGTGCTGCCCGCAATGCGTGTCATGCCGCGGCATGTGGTCACTGTTTCGGGCTGTGCCGACCCGAGCATGGCTCAGATTGACATGCCGTGCTGGGCCGCCTAGCGTGCCCGGTTTGGAGGCCTGGCATGGCACATTTCCAGGCAAGCCAGGTCGGGTCGTGCCGGGTCAGTTGTGCTTGTGGCCAGCCAAAAAGGCTTGGCCCAGTGCCCACCTCTAGTAAAATGCTGAGCGAATTCCGGAGAAGCCATTGGGGCCACCATAGGCACATTAGAGTCATTTGACACAATACTTGAAAGCTCCAATCCACCCCTGGTAAAATACACAAGATAGTGAGGGCAAACTTGGTTAGTTTCATTCAGCTTGTTCAGCGAATGACCTTAACTTCTACTAAATTTGTTTAGCTCAAGTTGAAAAAAATGCAAAGATGTTGCCCTCTACGCTTAACCCCTTCCGCAATCATCCAATTTGATGAAATCAATTTGTTGTGTGGGCCCTCCCCTTCATTAATTTGATTGTCTCCTGGACATACGCACGCAGACGCCGACCGAAAAACGGTCGATGCAATCAAGACGCGACACATGCCCCTACAGCGAACACTTAAGCAGATCTTCTCTATTGTTTTTCTCTTTGCCCGGGTTAAACTTGTTCAAATATAACCGATCTCTAGGATTTAGTAGGCAAATTCTAAAACTAACCTTAAAGGGTTTTGGCTATAAATATATCACTCCATTGTACAAAAGAACGAATATGCAATAAAGAGAATAGTTCTAATCTCCTATATTTTTTGTTCACCTTTGTGATTGTTCCTCAGGCATTCTCAATATTGGGGATCGACATTAGAATTGATCTATGGTAGTCATCTTTATTATTCAACACGTTATCAGCACATAACTCTCTGAGGCTGAATGAGAATTTCTACCTGCAGCAATATACACTGCGTTGCAATTCGACCGGCATCAATATATTAATCCACTGCAAGCTGTACATAAGTTCGGAGCATATGTGAATTAATCTTATCTAAGAAGTTGTTAATCTTATAGATTAACCCTAATTACCTAGATTAGTTGAGCAATTAGGGTTCTAGTTTGGTTCATGATGCTACTGTTCATACAATCAATCTAAAAAAAGGAACATCTCTTCATGGCACGCAGCTGTGCCACTACACCCAACGCTGTAACCATTGTCGCCTTCACTCTCCACGCCATCATCACGCCTGTAGTCGCAACTTCCCTAGCCACTGCCCATCGCAACTGTGCTCCTGTCAAGCACTGAAGCTTGACGCACAACCACCTGGATCTACGCCTAGCACGCCCAATGTACAGCCGCCTGAATCTTCACCGGTCGCACAGAGCTCCCTCTGAATCCGCCACGCACCGAACTCGCTCTGCACTGTGCGTCGATGTCCCCCCGTTTTCAGCCGAGCTAATGGGCTAAACCAGATCCGGTCAATTTAGTTAACAGGTTGGGTTTAAAGAAAAACAAAAAATTGGCTATTTTGCAATAAATACAGTGAAGTTCTACATAATTAGATAAATTTATCAAAAAATAATAATTTTTTACATTTTGGACCCTGAAGTTTCCAATAATCCCGAAAAATAGTTAATAAATTCTAAAAAAATTAAATTAAATCATAGAAACTGAATTTTTTGGTATATGGGCTTCTGTATTTTATTGAACATTAGACATAGCACACATTGGAAGCTTCATATTAATGACTTTATTTTCCTAGCATAATTCCATGATAATATATGATGAATTTATTTTCTATTTCTTTGGTAATTTTAAAAATTGCTTGGTAATTGGTAAAAAATTATGAAAAATGCTAGGAATTTTTTTTTATAATTATCTACTAAATAGATATAGACCAATCTTTACTGATTGAAAATATGAGCATGCAATATATTTATTTTACAAGCTGTAAAATTTGATCTTGCATGTATATAGGATATATCTGACATCACAAAATAGGAATTTGTTGATCTCGCTCTGAATGGGAACAATTACCTCACCTAGGCAATAAATGCAAAGATCAACTTGACAGGTCGATCTCTTGGAGCTGCTGTCACTCAGTTCGATGCTAGTGCTCTTGCTGTCCTTGAAGCTGCCAAGTGTGCGACTCTGCACTTTCTAAGGTACCATCTTCATGCAGACTTGAAGGTTGAGTATTTTATGGAAAAGGACCTGCTGGTACTATAAAATTCCTTGAAGGAACGCTATAACCAGCAAAGATCCACCCTATTGATAGAAGTACTATGCGAATGAACCCTCTTATGCTTCCAGGATTTCAAAACCGTTGTAGCTTACAACTACACCATGCACAAACTTGTTACCAAACTGTACTTTTGTAACTTGAAAGTTACAGATGCCGGGATGATAGACAAAATCTTGTGCACCTTCCACCCCAATATGAGGATATTGTAGCAACAGTATTGTCATACCAAGTACCAGAATTACTTTAAGCTTATCTACACTTTGCTAGAAGTAGAGAAGCATGATGAACTCCTAATGAAGAATCATCATATTTTTTCCAATGTGACACAATCAATGCTAAGCAAGCTAGCAATATCCTTGGCCACAGAAAAGGCCAACGACATCAATGAAAAAATGTAAGAATGGCGGAATTCAAAAGGGAATAGGCAAGCTATAGTGGAGAGGTAAAGGTAAAAGGCTAGTGAGTTTCCAGAAGCAAGACTTAGCCAACAAGACTACTCATCCTCTACTTAGCCAACAAGACTACTCATCCTCTACAACCCTGCTTTAGGTATGGCTACACTAAACATTGGTCACACACCAGCTGCACCCCGAAGCATTTGGTGGACCTGTATATGCAATCCACAGGAAGAGTCATGAAGTCTTAGGGGAACAAGCCAGAGTCATACTTCACCGCTCAATCTGTTGTTGACAATGACATCGAGAAAAGTGCTGACGTAGTTCTTGATCCCATGGAGGAGGACTTTAACACTCCCATAAATCAAGACGATCTTCTTGGAGTTGAGGGTTTCAGAAGGACACCTATGATTTATATAAAGATTTGTAGTAGTCTCCTAGATACTTCTTTTTGCTAGTCGATATCATATTTTTCTTATGAGTCTCCTTATTAGTTTAGTTTTGGTTCCTGAATGAATATTTGTGTATGCTCCTATTGAGTGATTATCATTTAAAGTTGAATAAACTTTTCTTTTTCTAGGATATTTGATTCATTAATTTGTTGTGTAATGTATGTTCTATATTTTGCAATATGTTCCTGATGCAACAATTGTTTGATTGCTAAAGCATATTTTTAATATAGAACAACATATAATCCAATGGTGGAGGAGAAAATCTGTCTTGGAGACGGTTGCACCACAAATTCAATTTTTAGGAAAAGTAAATATTTTTAGACTTTGACTAAAAAATAGAAATATTATGACCATCGCTTCATTGTTAACACTAGAAGAGCCACCATAGTTCACCCCATGGATACTCATATAATAATAGAGGATGCTCTCTTGTACTCTGAGTCCAGTCGTACTCTATTAAGTTTCAAAGACATTCACCTAAATGGTTTCCAAATAGAGACAGAAAATGAGGATGATATAGAATAACTACTCATGACTAAGTTTAACAGGTGCAATAAACGTGTGATTGAAAAAGTTCCTTCATTCTCTTCAGAATTATACTATATATATATAAAACCTGGAGTTTATGTTGCGATGAAAATAATACTTCACAACCTAGAAATGTTTAAGATATGGCATGATCAACTAGTTCATCTTGGGTTAAATATGATGAGAAGAATCATCAATAATTCTGCCGACCTTAATATAAAAACTACAAACTTTCCTATACCTAAAGACTTCTTATGCACTACTTGTGATAAAGGAAAGCTCATAACTAGACCCTCACTACTACAGGAATGTACATCCCAATCGGTTCTTTTTTGTCATCACATTCAGTTTCAGTGACGATACAAAGTTGTTAGACAATGATGAACAGGCGCTATCGTAGTCGACAGAACCAATTGTGATGGGGGCACATCACAATCGGTTATTTTAAGCCCGATTGTGATGAGCACCATCATTACAATCGGTTCTATAACAAAACTGATTGTGTTGAGTCCCACCATCATAATCAGATCTTATATAGAACCAATTGTGATGGTAGGGCTCATCTCAATCGGTTCTATATCTAGAACCGATTTATGATGTGCTGTTTGATGTTCAATACATCGTCCGAAAACATCCTCAGATTACAATACATATATCACATTCACAATATCTAACACAATATAACATAACATTCACAATACATAATATTATTTACATACCACATAACATTCACAACACAAGCATATTACATTCACAATACACATATCACATGATATAATATTGTTTACATATGGACTACTAGAGCCTATCGGGTCTCTAAACCTACCGTCCTCCGCTATAACTGCTGTTCAGTACTACTGGCATATGTGGTCTCGTAATTTATTGAGATCTTTGTTGTCTAGGCTCTTGAGGGGGATATTAAGGTTTTGCAAAATAGAAAGTAGTGCGCTAATTTAAGTTTTAAAATTTATATGTAAAAGGCTGAGTGTATTATGCATGTACATATATCTTAGGGAAAAGGTGTGTGCCGCCGACTAGGATCAGCATGTGATGCATGATGTAGAAACCGCACAAGACTCATAGGATGTAGCATAATTTTCTTTCCTTTAAACATAAGAGAGTATTGGTCGGTCCTACCATGGTGTACACAATCTGTAGCATATTGCCAAGGTCGTCCTAGTAACATTGAACAAGCTTGCATAGGAATAACATCGCAATCAACATAATCATGGTATGAACCCATAGCAAAATGTACCCTCACCGTACGAGTTACCTTTAGTTTACCGCTGTTGTTGAACCAATGAATATGATACGGGTGGGGATGAGGTATGGTCGATAAAGCAAGCTTCTCAACCATATCCATACTCGCCAAATTTTTGCAACTCCATCCATCAATAATGATGTGAACTGAACGCTCGTTGACGACTCCTTTGATTTGGAACAGATTATGGCGCTGCTTTTGCTCGGCGTGAAGAACTTGAGCACTTACCACGCGTTGTAGTATAATGCTCAAATACTTGTCTGCATCTTCAGCTCCAACATGTTCCACCTCATGATCATGTTCATTGGCTCACCCTGCAAGGTCAGTTGCAAGCATAACATATGTCTCATCATCGAGATCACTAGTAGAAGAGTACTCACCATCGTCGCGTATAATCAAAACACTCTTGTTAGGGCATTCCCGCATCATGTGTCCATAGCCCTTGCATCGGTGGCATTATACATCCTTGGTTTGTCCCGTCGAAGCAACCAATGAAGAACTTTATGCGGGAGCTTATGGTACTGATTTGGTTGCTTTGGTAACTTGTGGTGTTGTATTTGATGTAGTGTGGCGCTATTTGTTGTTTGAGGAAGAAGGTGTAGACGAACGGGTGAATGGGGCAGTGGGGATGTGCGGTGTCCATGAACCTGTACGACCTACAGAAAAACTAGCTTGTGTCCTCATGTTGCAGTCCTACACTTCACGTTCAGCTTTGCAAGCAAGATGGAATAACCTAGTAATGGAGTTGTAATCTTTATAATCAAGAATGTCTTGAATTTCACGATTCAACTGTAAGGACCCGAATCCACTGATTCGAACCCACTGTGTTTACCGCACTATACCGCGAGCACGGCTATCTGAATAGATTTACACTCTGCAGAGGTTATGCACTTTTCCCACACAATACAATCATACACCACAAATGCGAGTGATTATAACAAAGCCTTTACAATATACTACCTTAACCTGATACTACCCGCTAAGGTTTCAACAATGGTGGGTCTAAAAACCACAACCAGGGCCCCCTCTTGCGCCTTGTGAATGACTCTCTAACTCGGGAACTCACACTGCCAATGATAGTACCAAATTAAGACATTGCAAATTAATCAGCTAGGCTGTTCCATACCAGACATGTGGTTGCATGATTGACTCAGGTCAAAGACTTACAAGGTTAAGTCCTTAGGATGATCGAAGCAAGACTTCCACATACCCTCTGCCCATCGGGCCCACCATGGCATACTCACCCTTTGTCACTTGTCCCAATCTAAGTGATTACCACCCCAGTTGATTACCAAGCACCACGTGCCATCAACAATTCAACATCGTTGTGTGACATGACTCGCCAATACAACTCAATCTCATTGTGTGATCTCACATGACACACAAGTTCACATCATTGTTCCACATTCCATTAGTCAAGATTAATCATTGGTGATTCATGTACATGTGATGACGTGGCATGGCTAAGCAACTAACACGGTCTAACCATCCCATGTTGATTTTAGTATTAACCAACTATAGTGAACCAGTCTAAGGTGATAATAGATCATGGCATATAAATGACAAGGTAGGGTATAGATCAAAAGGTATATTAACTAAGTCCCAATTTAGTTTGAAACAATTGTATATTTGAATAATAAGAAATAGGGTAAAACAATATAGCAATTTTGTAAACATGGGTTCAACATGATCAAAGCACAACTTGCCTTGGAATAGGTTCTGGTCTTGCTCTGGAACTTGATCTTGAGTTGACGAATCCTCCTCTGAAGCGTCGCACAATTCAACGTCTACGCGAACCGAAGTTGAAAAGCAAATAAATATAAAAAAGAGAGCAAATGAACTCCAACAATCAAATAAAATTCACCATTAAATAGATCTCAATTTTTTTATATAAATTTGAATCACCAAATCCGAGTTAAAATGCAAAAGTTATAGCTTTTCAAAGATTGAAATAAATTATGAAAATACAGAAAATAGAAAATCCGATTTTTTCGAATTATTTTTATACTAAAAAACCGTATTTATTACGTCAGCGTGACCTCATGATGACGTCAACATCGCAGAATCTCCAATCAGATTATTTTCCAACAGAAAAACACAATTATGACGTCAGCGAGTCTTTGGACCAATCAGACCGACACGCGTCCATGGTCTATAGACTTGGCTCACGACGCTAGCCGGTCCACCATGCACCTGGTGCATGGCGCTTCGGCCCCCGCGCTCGACACGCGTCAGCCAGCCATTAGGTGCTAACGGCGGCGAGATCCAACGCGTTGATCTAAGATCTAATGGTCCAATCTTACCGATGTAGCCCACCGTAGATGCGACCACATGGCTCAATCTCATACGTCTGAGGTAGATCCAACGGCTCACGATAGATGATGAGGTTTACTGTTACCGTGCTTATGTGGTGCTATCAGGACCGATCGATGAAGATCCGACGGTCAGCAGAGCTCCAACCAGCGATGGCGGCACGGCGACGGCGTTCTCACCGGACGCAAAGACAATGATGAGCCCAACGGCGTTCTGGCGACGTTTTGACGATGAGACTCCACGGATCCGATGTGTCTTGAAACGGGGATTCCAGATCTGTCCTCAACGACGGCGAACGAACACCAAACGGTGACGAAATACGGCGAAACCGACGGAGGCGCAGCAAGGAACAACAGCGAGCTCTGAAGTGATGGCTACGGCGACGCAAGCAACAACACTAGGGCTCACAGATGCGCTGAGAGACGGCGATTCTCGGGGTCTACCCATCCCTTAAATACCCTAGGCGTCCGAGCCCTACACGGCGAGAAAGACCAACGTCGTAACGGCGATGGACTCCGAGTTCGCAACAGAGATGATGAACGGCAGCGCGACATGTGTCCGATCGGATGGCTCATGACGCGCTCGACGCGGTGCTATCCTGGTCCAACACGCCACCCAGATCCAATGGTCAGAAATCGTTAGGGTTTTTGAACTCACCTCGCGTGTCGGATTTAGATCCAACGGCGGACGATTAACCCTCTAAAAATCGGGCCGCAAACGGGCTGACTCACGCGCACGTAACCGGCCAAGCCCAATACTTTTCCACGGATTTTCCTTTTAAAATAATTACATAAATTACTTTAATTAGTTTTAGGCAAATAAATTATCAGGAAAAATCCCAGAAAAATCTCAAAAATACTTTGAGACATTTTGGACCCAAATAAATATTTTTTGGCAAAACTTTATATAAACTTTGGATATATTTAATTAGTTTTCTCAAAAAGGCCAAAATACATATTAAAAAATAAATTCCAGAAAAATCCAATAAATCCAATAAATTTCAGAAATTCACAAAATGCATAAAATTAATAAAACAATAATATGGGAAAATTTTGGGATGTTAAATCAACCCTCCTAAAAACCTAGTCATAGATGCCTCCTCATTCTCTACTTACCCATAACGCAACATACCAATCTGTAACTCTTGATAGTACTATTCCACAGAATTGTTACCTTGTTGTAAGCGTTGCATCCTATTTAACAATTCACGAGCATAATACGATGGAACAAACCTATGCCTCATAAGCAATTTCGGAGCTCCCCAAGTGGTGGGTATGTTAGTAGCATGATTACGGCAATGTTCTCTCCACCAAACAGAAGCGAAATCGGTAAATTCACTAGTGGCAGCCCTAACTCGTCCCTCCTCAAGAAAATCATGGCATTCAAATTTTTGATCAACTAGCAGCTCCCAAGTGAGATAACCATCAGGATCATATTTCCCATTGAAAGGAGGCACAATAAACTTAATCTTAGCATGAGAATGGTCACAATCACGTACCTCACGACGCGGGGGATATCGCCTCATACCTTGTCGGTTGAAGCGCAACTGTCGGTGAGCATGGTCATTGTTGTGGTTTGTAGCATGATCATCGTCGGTGTCACCAATATAGTGCTCATAGTTGTTAACGTCATCGTCGTCCATGTCGGTGCCTGAGGCCACGGTTTCAGTTTGGTGCTGATCGGGGGCACTGGCATTGTTTGTAGTTGTTGCAGGAGTTGCAAGTCCATCAAGATGAGCCAAAATTGTGGTAAGGGTAGTGTTAGTAGTTTCTTGTGCTATCTCGATGGCCTTGAGTCCTGGGACTCCTCCAGTTGATCCAGTCGCTCATTGGTTAGCCGCGCATCCTCGGTGAGTCCGTCCGTCGTAAGCATCACAAAGCGTTCGAAATGTGAAATGATCCCCTTGGTGTGTGGAGAGTGGTTCATTGAAGACTCGTTATTACCTGACATTGTTAGTGGGAAAACAAGCAGCAAAATCACAAGTATAGAGTCCCTATCAACTACTAGGATGTGGTGACAAGTTGCTCGACTCACAAGCTTTACTCAAATTCTTACCAATTCTCACCTAGCAAGAAGGGGTGAATAGCCAACGGCGATGTCAAAAGTCTCTCCGGAGATTGAGTAAAGCGATTGCCAGGTGGAACGAAATGTCTGCACGGTGTAGAAGTGGTAGAGCTAGGACAAGTTTTCAGTATGTAGGAAGGATTAGCAATAATTCAAATCAACAATGCAAGTTGAAAATTCGTTCAAAGTACTAGTCAATGTTACTGATCCTAGCCCAAACCGATGAAAAGCTAATCAATGGCAGAAATGCTCAAAATGGAGGGGATATGGTAGAGAAAGGCAGCGATCTACCGAAAGTTTGATAACTTGAATTGGCAACTCGTTTGCGAGGCTTTGACGTACATAAACCCAGGAAATAGGAGCAAAATTTCTAGCTGAAACGGAGGTTGAATTTTTTTCGAACTTCCAGGGGCGTTTTGAGGCCCTAAACAATGTTTTCTGGGGTCGAACAAATTTTTCAAAGCCTCAGGAACTCAATCAAAGTGGACTTGTACCCTCGTTGGATGTAACTTTTTGTCTCGGTCATTTTGAGTACTCGAACAACTCAATCAGAGGTCGTATGCAAAAGTTTTTGCTATTTTCGTACGAGGTGTCTGGAGGGAAATCCGAATGCAAATTAAAAGAAAAGCTGGATCCAAATCCAGAGAGGGGAGGGCTATACCTTCCTATCCAAGCCAAACCGAAACAAAACAAGGCTAGACTTTCCTTCCCTCTAATCCTTTTCCAAACCGAAACAATTCAATCTATACCTTCCTTATCTCCTGCAAACCGAACCCAAACTAGGGAAAGAGATCTTTTCTCGGATTTTTTTTCTTCTCTTCTCGGATTTTTTTTCTCAGATTTTTTTCCTGCTTCTCTTCTCTTTTGTTTTTTAAGTCGAATCTTGCCCTTTCCTTTTTCTCGGTCAAAACAACTAAATAAGGTGATCTTCTCTGCTGGGAAACAAAACAACGATGGTTGGCTACCACGGCATGGATGCAGTTGGTAGTGCTGCGGAATACACAAGGAGTCAAGAACAAACTGGTGTGAATTGCCAAAAAGATCAAGGAGTACTAGAGAAGGATGAACTCGACACCGACTAGAACTAGAAATCAGCAACTAGACATGACAATGCAACCGAAAATTTAAAGCACAAATACTGAAAGAAGAATTGCACAACTCAGATTGGTTTGGAAAGGTAAAATACTACTATATTTTTTTGCCTTTTGTGTACGATAAGTAATGAGAAACAAAAACGATCTACTCACTCTCACCGAAGAACCAAAAGCTCTGATACCACTTGATGTAATAAGGGTGCCCGATCTTTCGATGAGGTAGATAAATATCGATTTGGTGGAATTGACCCTCATGATCCGACTACAACCACACGATGACGTTTGCGCCTTAGCAATCGCTGAACCAAATCAAAATGGTTATTGACTTTGCCGTAGGCGCGGTTAACCTGAACACAAAGTTCAATCCCTGTGAGCAATCGAAGAACTAGCAAGAATAAGATGAAAAGCAACCTGAATATCAAAGGTGGGATTCCGATTAAGTTGTCTTTACAGGTGGTTGACCGACACAACTGAAGAATAGAAGTTTCCACAAGGGCTAAACCTAAACTCAAAGAAATCCGAGTACCTTGGAGGCTAGCCTTGGTATAAAAAGAAGTAGGGGGAGGGCTGTTCGGCCAGGCCTTGATTTGTGGCCAAAAATCAGACCTTCCCTCCTATTCCTTTCCATCTTTAGCAAGGCCTCCTTCCTATTATTCTTATCTCTAAATAAAGACACTATTACATGGCAAAGGCCAATTTATAGGTGACGCAGCACCCCCTCTCCTTGTTGTCGAAATCATGGAGACTTCAGGTTCTTGTGGTCAAATGGAGAACTCCATCCCTTACTGCAATCATCATTCACCATCATCGAGCTTGGACCTTCATTCCTTAAAAAAATAATACAATCTGTTTCAGGTAGCATCATATAGTTCTTCAAGTCATTAGATATACCAAGTCATCAGTTTACGTGCACGAGCTCAAGTGATCGGTCCTTGTATAGGCTGAGGAGTTGTTGTGGCAGTAGGTGCGGTGGGCGTACCCGAAGAAGTGATGTCCTCATCAGGTTCTCAATCCAAACCTTATGTTCCTCATCTCGGAACCAAACTCCTCATGTTTCCAATCAATGTTTCCCCATTGAGCCAAATCAGCGGGGGTGTCTCAGCTTTCCATCGTCCTTTCGAGATTCATAATGACAACACAATAATTTTGCCTCTTTAAGATTTGGATACAACCACTCCAAACTGGGAAAGATGGGCAAGTACCACAATACCTTGGCCAGTGCTCCTTTGTTAACCTCTTCACCGTCGTCGCCTCGACTCTTGCGTTTCTCCTTTTGTTTGTACCGGGGTACACCACAAACTGGATAAATGTGCAGTTTCTTATACGCGTTACAATACAAGATGCAATCATTCGGACATGCATGTATCATTTCTATTTCCATTCCCATGGGGACATAGTATCTTCTTCACTTCATAAATGCTTGTTGGTAACTCGTTTCCCTCTAGAAGTATATCCGATAAAAGAACTAAAAGTGCATTGAAATTTGTATCTGTCCAACGGTGTTTTGCCATCAGTTTGAACAATGTAAGGACCGAACCCAACTTGGTGTATTTTGCTTTACAACCTGAGAACAACGGTTTGGCATCGTCTTCCATCAAGATTTTAAACTGTTCAAACTCTCTTTCCGTGTAATTTCCCTCCACATCTCGCAACATTTGTTCTAAACTATCCTCCTCAAATATATCACACTGGAACTCATGATCGGGTTCCAACATATCTTCGTGGCATACCAGACAGGTAGTACTTGTCTCCCCATGATGGATCCAACACGTGTAATTCCTCACGAAGCCACATCGAATCAAGTGATTTTCAATTTGAGCTAAGTTGTTAAATCTCCTGAGATTGGTGCAATCAAAACAAGGACAATACACAAAGTTTACACCCCTCTTCACTATGTCTTCTTCTGTAATTTTTTTGAATTCCTTAACACCCCTATGAAATTCAACACTCACATGGCTTTATTGATACATCCAATATTCACGGTTCATATGCAATTAAACTACGCACACTAAATTAAGAAAAACTGGAGTGACAACTAGCAAGCTATTTCAAATATTGAGACATCATTTAATTACCTTTGCAAAATAGAGGCCGGGTTTCAAGACATATAATTTTACTCCTGATACCTTCTTCCCTTCCTAAGAGCTTTCAATTCCCTAGTTAGGAGACATACATTTAAAACATCAACAACGATATTGAATTACCTATTGTAGTAAGCTTGCAATTCTTTTGACTTCAATGAAACAAAATAGGGGTGAAAGAATTTACAAAGTTGAGGAATTGAATTATCTTAAAGAAACATCTATCTATTGACCAACTAAATACTAACATAACTCCTAATCTCTAAATAGGTTAGGTCCTAATCTCATTCGAGGATATATGGTTCGGGCAATTTCCTAAGCTATTGTACAACTCTAGAGAAATTTTCGATAGTATCTCCCCGCTATTCTTCAAATACACATCTCGACAACAAGTCAAGAGGGTTTGTATCCGGAGAACATCAGGGAGATGCTACCGAACTTTTCTCTGCAGTTGTACAATAGCTTAGTAACTTGCCCAAACCACATATCCTCGAACTGTCCAAAAAACGTCGACAATTCAAGAGTGTTTTTTTATAAATATGCTATTTCAGCCGAACGGGAGACGCAGGTTACGCAACCTAAACTCTAACATTCATCATGTTACGGCAACAATAATTCCAGATTTACATGAGAGTACTAAAAAGATAAATGGATGTGTGTTTGTCAAATAAAGGGTGTGAAATCTGATAGGATACACATAATTCCAGTGCAACATAAACTCTCTATGCGACGTATCTAATTACCTAATGCAAAATTAAATGGATTTGAAGGAATTCTCACCTTTCGAAGAAAACCACAAATGTGGAAAAATTGAGGAGAAATCTCCTCAAGCTAGGGCTTTAACTTTACCCTCTTAATACTCATCCTTGAGGATTTCATAATTTCTCACCTAAGTATTGCTTCCAACCAGAGTATGTTTTGTTTTTTTTGGAGCGATTGTGGTTTTTTGCCTCTAGAACAACAACAGAGGCGAGTTCAGCCCGAAGGTTATATAACCTAGCAAGGCACATCACAATCGGTTCTCACCTTCCCCACCATATTATTACACCCTCGTTGAATCATCTATCACAATCGATTTTTTCCTAAAAAGTTGAGAACCAACTCAGATGAAGCGATAGTGGTGTACCATTCTATAGTAGTGCCTATTTTCTAAAAGTTAGGGAAGAATCACCGAGTTTTTTTGGAGAGAATTCAATGTGATATTTGTGGACCTATCTAGCCCCTGTCGTGCCCCTTTAGATACCTCTGAAAGTTCAAGCTCCATTAATTTGGTTTTAGTGTTAATGACAAATCTAATATTGAGACTAACTCTTTTGATAATTATAATACTGATTAGTCTCAATTGTTAATTAATGACAAATCTAATATAGAGACTAACTCTTTTGATAATAATAATATTGATTAGTCTCAATTGTTAATTAATGACAATCCTTTTATGAGACTAACTCTTTTGTTGAGCTTAACTCTCTTTAGTCTCTTTTGGTTGAAAAAGATGGAAATATCAAAGTTATGCATTCAAGTTCATATTATCATATCTTGTTGCATTCCTTGGATATTTCAAGTTCATATTATCATATCTTGTTGCATTCCTTGGATATAATATTCATGATCATATTGATATATCCAAATATGAGACTAACTCTTTTATTAAGTATATCTTTGATTAGTCTCATCTCATTGAAAAATGAAAAACCCAAGGTATGCACTCGTATTCATTTTATGATATCTTAATGCATATTTTGTATTCAAGTTAAAGGATGAACCCTACTGTTATGTAGATCTCAAGATGTGAATTAATGTTTTAATTCTATATATACATGAATGCACACATCTAGGGGGTGTTCATACTTTACCTTGATGTTTCAATAGTATCGATCTAATTCATCTTTCTATATCAAAGATCATTACTTTGAAACAACCTCTTGAGTATATTTAACTTGTGTAGTTGTAGTGTACTCATGGCAATATAGGATAAACTCAAAAGCAATAAAAAATTGAATATGTGCATATTGATTCAAGTCCAATTATCTGTATGCACACATCTAACGGAGTTTATTTTGTAATTAATGGTCTTAAGAGTATTGATCCCTTTCCACCACTCCATATAAATTGGATCATTACTTTTAGATTCCATCGAATTGAGTATATGAAGCTTGTGTAGTTAATATATACTTATGACAATTTAAATACAATTTAAATTGTGTTCGATTGCCATTCAATCAACAAAGAACTAGTCATGTGTTGATGGTTCACTTTGTTGATCCTAGGGCAATCGAAAGTTCTTGTGTATATGAAACATTAGTTGCATTAGTATACTCGAGACACAATTAATTTTTCAATCAATTGTCTTTGGGTTGTGGTCAATCATCAAAGGAAAAGATCAAAGGATTTTGGGACCATCCATTATGTGTTAATGGAGTACATTGACGATTGAGACAACTATGTGTTTTGAACTAACACTTTCAATAAGTTTGAAATAGGTTAAGTCCAATGTCGAGATGGATAAATGGGACAAGTACGTCATCATGTGTTGATAAGCATCAAGATGAAGATCCCGACTTGGAGAGAAGATGATCGGTCATCGTGAAAGCTCCAAGTGGTTGCGAGAGGCAAAGGTATAACTAGCTAGGGCTAAGGATGTGTTCCTAGTCTTTTACCGGTCTCGGTGTTTGGATGTGAGATCGGGTTGCTAGTATAGGTTGCCGTACTATTAAGAGGGGTCAAGTCTTATAGCTTGAGCTTCATCATGTGTTGATGAACTCAATCCGGTTCACTCTAGCTCACTCTCTTGGTTAGTTCTTGCATGAGCTAAGTACTAGTCATGTGCCCGTGCGTTGCAACGAAAACTCAATTTGCGACAAAAAATTTATTTGCAAAGAACACTAACTTTAGTTATATTTCAGTAGTAGGAAAAGTTTGTTCCTCCGAAGAGATTTGACTATCGGGGTTAAATCCTCTTCCATCTCAATCGTTCATATTAGATCCAACGAATCAAATACTTTGAAGGAGAACGGACGATCGCCACCAACTCTTAATTAGAATTAGTAGAGAGATATCAATCCTTACCATTGAAGGAGGAGAAAGTTATTGCCTTCCTATTACAGAAAATCTTCTTGCTTCTTGCACGCAGCCTTTCTTTTCTCTTATCTTCCTGCGTGTGTCTCCACTATCGATCGGCCTGTCCACTTGGAGATGAGAGTGGGTGCCCTCTAATAGGGAGTAGATAAAAAGCAAGGCAACAGTCGCAACGGATGGAAGCCATGTCTCCCCGACATCTTTGTGATTGGCACGTGATTTAGTTGTGTGATTCTTTCTTTTTAATCTATGCATTTCCAGATATGATGAGATAGAATTCCCGTATTATGAGATATGGTGAGTATATCCTTCTATCCATAGAGGACATGATGAGAAAATCCTTCCATTTATAAGATATATGAATAACATCCTTCCATAGTAAGAACGGGTGAATAGAGATATGCTAAAATAATATTTCTATTAAAAAAAGGTATGATAAAATCCTTCCATCTAAGATATGATTAAATCCTCTTCTATCTCAACCGTTCATATCAGATCCAACAAATCAGATACTCTAGAGGAGAACGGACCGCTGCCACCAACTCCTAATTAGAAGTAGTAGAGATTTGCATGTGTTGCAAATAAGGGGGCTCATACTTGCTTCTTATTGAATCTTGATTTGGTTTTTGCATAGAGCTATGGATTTGCATGTGTTGCAAAAGGGAGATAGCTTATGCAAGTTTTTTAAGTGGTTGTTTGTATGGAGCTAGATATTTACATGTGTTGCAAATAGAGAGCTCATGCATCGGAGTTTTAGCTTGTTATTTGATTATGTGTTGATCATTACAAGGCTAAGAAGGATTTATGCTTTGTGTTTGCAAAATGTGTTTTTGCAAAAATGTTGTTTTAATTGAATCTTATCTTGGAGCATGTGAATAGAGTTTGAAAATATGTTTGCAAATTAGTTTGATCATGTGTTGATCATCACATGGCTCAAAGATATGATCTTGATTGCTTTTGTTTGCAAGATTTATATTTGCATATGTGTTTTGCAAAATATTGGTGTTCATTCATTTGACATTGGAGCATGTGATTAGATTTTACAAATGTGTTTTGCAAAATTATTTTGATCATGAGTTGATCATCACATGGCTTAATATTTGATTTTATTGACTCTTGCTAGCTTATAGTCATGCCCTTGATCAAGTCTATGTGAGGGATTTCGAAAAATCAGATTTTAGACTTGAATGATTACATTAGAATTTTGTTTTTGTGATATTTAAAAATATCTATGGTCGCTTAAATCTTTAAAATGGATGGATATTGTAGCCCTCATGATAAGCTTCGCATAGAGTCCAAGATCACCTAAATCGGAGTTCAAAGTAAAAAGTTATGACATTTTTTCTACAGCAAAACGTGGTAGTGCCGCCCTTGCACCGGCCCTACTTGTGGTAGTTATTTGCTAGAGAATGTGTTTTTGAGTTAAAAGACCGGTAGTGCTGGTGCTAGATGGTGGTAGTGCCGGGGGTACTGTAGCAACGGCTAGTTTTATTGCATTTAATATCTATTTTACCCCTAATGGCTAGTTTTCTTTGAGGAGGCTATAAAAAGAGCCTTAGGGGCTGGCATTTGCTGGTTGTTGGACTTATTGAAAGTATTGTGGGAGGTGTTGCATGTGTTGCTCTCTTCCATTTGGTTTTTGAGCTAAGAGTGAGCTCTAATTGCATGTGTTGCAATTAGGGGAGGATTCTGAGCCTCTTGTGCATGTGTTGCACTTGAGGAGAACCTTGTGCATGTGTTGCACTCGGTGATCATCATTGTACATGTGTTGTACTTAGTGGAATTGAAGCTAGAGGGCTTGACTTGTTACTCTTGGTGTTTGCCAACACCTAGACATCGTGTGGAGGCGTCATGCGCGGTGACCTTCTCAAGGAGATTGTGAGAAGGCCCGACAAAGTTATGAAGGTCAAAGCTCACCTGCCCGGAGAGGGAAAGAGCTACCACTAGTGGATTCGATGCGAGTGCTCAATTCGTGGAGCCTGTACAAAGTGGTTTGGGTTTGCCTCAACGTGGATTAAGAGAGACCGGCAAGTCTCCGAACACCATGGTAAAATATCGGTGTGTCTCTTTGTGTTTTCTTGCAATTCTCTATTTACATTGTTGCAATTTACATTCGTAGAATTAAATTGCTTGATTGTCTTTAGGATTGTATATCCTTGAGTAGAGACATAATTAGCTAGTGCACTTAGTAAGCCTAATTGATTTAGGTTTAAATTGTTAAAACCTTAGTTTATCGCTTCCGCATTAATTCTATGTTTTGGCTAAAAGAGTATTTCAGAGATAAATTTTTAAAACCGCCTATTCACCCCCTCTAGTCGGCATCCTCGATCTTACAGTTAACTATTGAATATACCTATGATGTACCATGTGGTAAATGAATAGTTTAAAATTAATCCAAATAATTTTAGCCTCTTGAATTTGAAATTATAAATAAAAGAATACATAATTTTAGCTCTTGAATTCGTAAAATAAAGAAAATTAATACATAAAACAAGTTGCATTATTACTTAACCAAAAGTTGCTATGTAAAATATATGTATATATAACCAACTAAAGTAAGAGCACATAAAATCGTAAGCAACCTAACCCTAAAACCCCAACCTGTTGCCTATAGTTGTTTTTATTTGATTTTTCATCTGATTTCTTTTTACCCTTATTAAAGTTTGTTATTTGCTATGTTACTGTTGAACGACGTGTAGAATCCGACGTAACCGAAACAATCGTCGACGACCCAGAACTCAACTTTGACAATAGTCAGCAAGGCAAGCACCCCCTTTGACTATGTTGATCCCAGTTTTACAAATGTTTTATCAAATCTTTTATGCATGCGCTATGTTTATTACACATTGCTATATTGTGGGTACTGGTAGATATAACCTTCATTGATGGTTTTCCTTGATCAGTAGTGGTAGATGATAACCCTAGATTTTGGATTTACACTCAATGACATCAAGATGGGTATACTCGTTTATACTTGCATATGCTTAGTATGCTTTAGAACTAAGCACACACATATCAAGTTTTACTGTTCATGATGAACTATGGACTTGTTGGTTAATATGTTCAATGGTAATTTCTTAAAAATGAAAATAAAACTATGATTTTGACGCTGGCGATTAATGGCAATAGCCGATTGTGCGAGGGATAGACTTGCACGTAGTATAGGGGTAGTTTATCGTTCGGGTCAGATTAAGGACCGAACTATGGGTTGTTTTCAATCCAAGACAACCGTACATCCACAAGGCTGGTATGGGACGGCCTTAACCTATTAAGTTACTTAGAACTAGCTTTACACACATTGGAAGGCTGTAGTAGTAGAGCATTCTAGTGTAAGTTTGCTCGAAGGGACGTCCACAGCAAGGTGATAATAAAATAAACGTTTACCGATACAACAGTGTACACCGTGCTATGGGGAGAAACGTGTGTGGCAGGGATGGACTGCCTGTGTTGCTGTGTAAATGACAGGGATTTATTGTCATGTCTTAGGTGCGTGTTTATGCTGCCATAGCATGGATTTATTGTCACCATGCTGGTGCAAAGTTAGGCTATATAATGTAACGGTTATGTCATGACTCTGCGGCACACCAAAGTAAGTGTGATAATATCGATTGCACAAAGAATCGGTCATGTCTTGTGGGTAAAGCTGTACACTTCTGTAGAGTGTAAAACTAATCGATTAGCCGTGTTCGCGGTTATGGGCACTTGGTAAAGTCATCACATAGTTAGATGTTTTTATTTACATAAAAACTATGGTTTCTACCGGGTGTTGGTAGAAAATGGTTTGTGGTAATGGTCATATCACCCAGGTTAGTGTATTTACTTATTCGTACTTACATACTATTATTTTATGTACTTATTGAATTATTTTTATTTAAATTTTATTTGCAATCTACTATTTAGTATTTACGTTTCAAATTGGCTTTGTGCAAATTAACCTAGAAGCCTTTCCTTTGAAACGGCCTGCATATATTATAGGGTTTGCAAAAGTCTTGCGAGTACTAATGTATTCAACTTACTATTGTTGTTGTTTTTAGGTGAAGAATCAGAATACCCCGATGATACGTTCTTTGACGCAGGATCCGGGATGTTAACGATGAATTTTTCTAGGGTTCACCTTGTCAGTTGCCTATGGGGATAATGGGCTAAAGGCATACTACAAGATATTTGTCTCCACTGCAATATTTTACTTCTGGTATTGTAAGAATATTATGTAAAAACTGCTTCCGCTGTTGTAATAAAAGTATATGTATGGTTGTGATATCAATTTGTGAATGTGCGTGCTAGCCACTGATCATGGGAATAGTAATGTATGGACATCGTACCCATTATTGATATTTATTATCAGAAATGGAGGCCTTACATAGAACAATAACATAAAACACACATAATATAGTAATGCAAACTCTTTTCAATTTATTGATAATTGATTGTCTTATACAATAGGATGCTACATTTATAGCCAAAACTCCTCGGAAGTAGTTTCAGAATTCGCCCCTTAAAAACTCGAGAGCTCGATTATATCTTGGTAAAAGAGGCCTATGTGCTAACCAACCAAGGTTAAAAAATTTATTTTCGGACCACATCTCAAGAGCGGTTGAAATCCGAAATTTCAGTAGAAATTCGACCAAAATTCAGAAACTAAATTTCAAATCCAGTATTTTGGAGGCCAACAAAACATAAATTTTGGCCCTTTTCATCCCCTTGTGAAATGGTCTCCCGTGGCCAGAAAAAATTGGGAAAAAAACATGAAAAAGAACATGCAAGTATTTATCTATATTTTCAATCTGTTTGAATGCAAAATACTAAGTATTTGCACATAAAATACTCTAAATTTAGAAATTTCGGTAGCATTTTGTCTAATTTTCGAATTCTAACACTTCAATTTGGCAACAAAATCAGTTAAGCAAGCCTTACCTAAAGATCTCATCCAATACGGCCATAGTGGAGAGGCACGAGCAGTGGATGGCGCAATACGGCCGTGTCTACAAGAACGCCTCTGAGAAGGCATGGAGATTTGACGTATTCACGGCTAACGTCGCGTTCATCGAGTCGTTTAACGCAAAAAAACACAAGTTTTGGCTTAGAGCCAGCCAATTCGCAGACCTCAGCAACAACGAGTTTAGGGCGTCTAAGACTAACAAATTAGGCTTCGAGGTTAACTCCGCTAGGGTTCCTACAAGGCTGAAGTATAAAAATGTTAACCTTCATGTGATCCCTACGTGTGTGGATTGCATGACCAAGGGTGTTGTCACCCCGTTAAGAACCAAGACGATCGTGGTAAATGCATGCACACATATACTTGACAGAACTATATATACTACTATGACTGCACTACAAGCACACATGAGACCTAACAACAATATTACAGTATGTATGGCACTGTCAAACTGAGAACCGGCAAGCTCATCTTCCGAAACTCATATGTATGATAATGTATATTTTTGCAAAATTTTCACATGTATTCCTCACAAAAAGAAATACAATTCGCCACAAAAAAATTTGGTACAAAATTCGGTCCTACAAATGAAAACAGGTCGAATTTTTGATCATTTCGGTAAAAAACCCCGAAATCTCGCCGAAATACACCGAAATCTTGCCGAAAAATTCCGAAATCCAATTTAGGGTTAGAGTAACATGATTTGTATATGTAATTTTTTTTTGCAAAATTTTCACATATACTCGTCACAAAAAACATTACAATTCGCCACAAAAATTTGGTGCTAAATCTAGTCCTACAAACATGAAAACCGGTCTAATTTGGGATCATCTCGATAAAAAAAACCAATATTTTGCCGAAAAAACTCGATATCACTGTAACAATTTAAAATTTTGAAATTTTTATCTCATTGAGATTTAAAAATCTCAGCCCAAGCTGAAAGCTAAGATTTTAAAAAAAAATCGATGGAGATTTTCAAAATCTCGACGAGGCAGTGGGCAGTGCTTAATTGCTTAAGCTTAATCACGCACTCCGCCCGTCCCGGCGTCCCGTGCTGGGTGCCGCTGCAGGGCACGCCGTGGCGTGCACGGGGAGGGCTGGCCGCACGAATCCTGCAGCTGACGCGGCGAACGGGAGGTACGGACATGTTGGTGTTGGCTGTTCGAGAGCGAACAGCGTGGGCGTTGCTATGTCGGCTAGGTACGCGACATATCCGTTGCCACGTGTTCGGGCGGTCCCGTGGTGGGTCCCAAATGCGGCGTGCTGACACGGTGTTCTCCTCGGATCAGATTCAGGGACGCGACAGCAGCTTCAGCCTCCATCACGTTACGAGCCATACCTACTTGCCTAGCCTTCTTCTTTTTTTTCTTTCTTTTTTTTTAATATTTTGCTCAGTCTTTCCTTTTTTTTGAGACACCATACCCAATCTTTAGCTTGTGTGGGTTGCTGCCTTCTGCTGTGTCATTTGCATAGACCAATGAGACGGCACGGCCGACCAAAGCGACGCCCACGCAAATGGAAAAAGTTACATGCTGTGACTTTTGATCAGAGGACTAACACTACTACAAAAATGTACATCATAATCGATTCTTTTTCATTATCACGGTCGATTCTAGTGGCGACACAAAGTCATTAGACAGTGATGAGACAGAACTATCACAGTCGGTTTTCGCCCGATTACGATAAATACATCATCACAGTCGGTTTTTGATCAAAACCGATAAGAAGCGATAGTGATGAGGGATCATCAATATCACTTCTATCTCAGAACCGATAGTGATGAGGTACGCTTCTTGCAAAGAACCGATAGTAATGATACCCTCATCACTATCGCTTCTTGCAAAGAACCGATAGTGATGATGGGGTGTGCTGTTACTCATCTGTTCACCCTCCCAAAAGCAGCACATATTACACACAGTATGCACATATATCACATTTACCAGCACAGATTACACATAATATGTACATATCACATTCACAGAACACAAACATTTTATTACAACACACATATCATATTCGTTCACAATATAGAACGTAAATATGCTTAACAGTCAGTACATATGCATATCGTATTGACATATATAATTAATATTGTTTACATATTGATCCCAAATCTTAAAACATATATATAGACATTGTATTATCGCAACACTTTCTATATAACAACAAAACAATGGTTTTTAGTTGCTGGAGTGCAGATTTTGTCCCAATGTTAATAGCATCACACATGATTAGCACCTGATAAATGGACATTAACTTCAAGACATGTTGATCTTAAACAAATAGTGAGCACGCACAGAACGAAAAGCCTTCTTGATGTCATCCTGCAAGTCATCTTTAGGAACACCAAAAATCTTGTAATAGTCCTTCTCCATCAAACAATGTTGACCTGATAGAAAATCAACAAATATAAAAGTGTGTACTCACTTATCTGAAAAAATAGATCCAGTGCATTGTACTCGGTTAAGAACGAAGTAACTGTAGTACATGTGTACCTGAGAAAGGATTCTTTGGCAAGTAAAGAACATGTGAACTTCTCAGAACATGGAGGAGTACAAACATTGCTTATGATTGCTCCGATGTTTCCTTATCTGAATTGTGCTGGTGGACAAGAAATCGGTCACTGCAGCTGAAATCCTGCAAAGTATTTAAAAGCATTATAGCAATAAACGATTTGTATAAAGTTGAGAATCTGGTGTATGTTAGATATCAACAACTACTGATCCATACAATTATGTTGGTAGCACAGGAAAGATCAACAAACATGAGAGCATAATGTTAAATTGCTTGATGGCAAAAGTCCTGAAGATGTTTTTCATATAGGATAATGTAAATGACTACAAAAAGAATTAATGTTGTGCCTTTCTCAACTCTCTTTGGAAGAACTAAACCAAAATATCAGATGACATCAATTCAATATCTTGAAGGATAAAAGACATAAATACAAAGCAAAATAGATACAATGCTAGTTTGGCTAGTTTCATTGAACATAAAAGCTATTATCTAGTTTTTGTAACAAAAACAATCATTCTGACGCATAAATTCAAGTCTGGAGTATTGAGAAAATTAACCAAGAAACTGTACTGAAGAATTATCTTGTGATCCTTCCAAACATCTTTCAACCCTAAAAAAAGCACAGCAAGAATAAGCTACACTTTAATCATTGTTGAGTGATTCCTATCGCAGATAAAGCACATATTGCTATTACCAAAAGTAAAACAATGCACTTAAACGTCCATTTACTATCTTACAGAGAGATCAAAGGTTGCTAAATGAAAGGAGAAATTAGTACTGCAAAGCATATATCAGAAACTGATGTCTGAACAAATGAGAACATTTTCCACTAAATTCTAACTCCGTATCAACAACAGCTAGTACTTTCTAAGTTGCAGAAACCCGGAACATTTATCTTAGTAAATGAAAAAGGAACTATCACATATTGGATAAGAACACTGGTACATAAGAAATAAATTTACCCATATATTTAGAGGCTGATGTGACACAAGCATGATAACCATAGGCATTAGAACCCCACAGCTGCTCATCTGATAAGGAAACATCTACAGATTAGCAGTAGAAAGCGGTCTGCATATAAGATGAGATCAAGGGTTATGAATGCATGCCTCTCAACATTAATAAAAGTGGTCTGCATATAAGATGAGTTCAAGGGTTATCATCACAAAAAAAACATGGATGTTCAAATATCATGTTGATATTTAGTTTCATCTATTCATTTCATACATTGGAAGTTCGAAATAAGAACAAAATTGTTTGGCTACGCTGCTAAATGTAGCATTTTATCACGTCAAAAGAAAGCATAGTAAGCACAATATGCATGACAACATAGGTAAATTTAAGGGCGTGATTTGGCTCAGGAAATTAAAAAAATGATAGTGGTTTCAGATTTTGCAGCTCAAGAATAGAAGAGAACATTTACCAGACATCCCATCCGAAGGAACATAGACCGGCAGCTTCAGTGGTAGCTTGTAGCGTAGGAGGCAGCCCTTGTGCCACACCAATCTCCCCAGCTCATCCTCCCACACAACCTCCGGTCCTTCCACCGCTTCCAATCCGTTGCTTTCAGAAACAAGAAATTGAATCTTCTCAATGTTCGCATCCACGTAGCCTCCCACCATGCCATGGCTCACCTTCTCGTTGAACAACCGCTCCCTCAGCACCTGGGCTAGCTCCAGAGCCTTACTGGTGTCCGCTTTGAAATTTGCACTCAAGATGTCGAATCCCCTTAGGAGCAATTTCAGGATTTCATCTGCACACCGCACCAGAGACTGTAAGACCAGATAATGTATGCGCTGAAGTATGAGTAAGAAGAGTGGTCGAGGGTCGACGGGGACGGCGACGAGGGCGGAGCTCAGAGGCCGACGAGGATGGGGATGGGGGGAGCTCAGGGGAGGGCTGCACCGATGGGAGGAGATGGGTGGGGGAGCTCGGTGTGGGGGAGGCGCTCAAACCCTAACTAGTAGCCGAGAGAAATGAGAGCATAGAGACGTGGGGACTCGATCAGGAATAGAAGTAGTGACTGTCGTGTGCTATCTGTGTCGGTTTTCTTCGGTAACCGACACAACTAATAATATATCTGTGTCGGTTTTCAACAAAGAACCGATACAACTAATTAATGAGTGTATCTGTCTCGGTTTTAAACTAAGAACCGACACAAGTAAGATCAGTATCAGTGTCGGTTTTCAACAAAGAACCGACACAACTGATCGGTAACCAACACAACTAATAATATATCTATGTCGGTTTTTAACAAAGAACCAATACAACTAATGAGTGTATCTGTCTCGGTTTTAAACTAAGAACCGACACAAGTAAGATCAGTATCAGTGTCGATTTTCAACAAAGAACTGACACAACTGATGTCCGTATCTGTCTCGTAAACTAAGAACTGATATTAGTATCTGTGTCGGTTTTCTTTGGTAACCAACACAACTAATAATATATCTGTGTCGGTTTTCAACAAAGAACCGATACATCTAATGAGTGTATCTGTCTCAGTTTTAAACTAAGAATTGACACAAGTAAGATCAATATTTGTGTCGGTTTTCAACAAAGAACTGACACAACTAATGTCCATATCTGTCTCGTAAACTAAGAACTGATATTAGTATCTGTGTCGGTTTTAATGCCAAACCAACACAATTAATTGAGTATCTCTATCAGTTTTAGAATAAGAACCGACACAATTAATTTCTTTATCTGTATCAGTTTTTACATTAGAACCGACACTATTAATTGAAGAATATGTGTCGAATTTTAATTAAGACCGACACAATTAATTGAAGTATCTGTGTCAATTTTTAATTAAGAACCGACACCATTAATTTCTGTATCGGTGTTAGTTTTTACATTAGAATTGACTCCATTAAATATCTGGGTCGATTTGAATTAGAAACTGATAGCAATAATGAATATATTTGTGTCAGTTTTAATTCAAAACCGACAGTATTATTAAACCTAGTACACTTTATTTGAACCATGATTTGTCCAGCAACCATCTCGATGGAACAATACTTGAATTTTGTGAAATTTTGCAGAAACGTACTTTGGAATGCCACAAAGCTTGTCCAAAAAGAATTTTCAAAAAAAGAGTTAGCATTGAAAAGATATTCCAAATTTAACTTCGTAGACATGATTTTTGCTTAAGGAGTAGCTTTGGGCACATCACAATCGGTTCTACATTAGAACCGATTGTGATGTGTCATGCACATCACTATCGGTTCTCACTTAAGAAACGATAGTGATGAGTACATACACATCACTATCGGTTCTTATGTAAGAACCGATAGTGATGTGACTGTACATCACTATCGCTTCTCACTTAAGAAGCGACAGTGATATGGACATGCACATTACTATCGGTTCTCACGTAAGAAACGACAGTGATGTGTATGCACATCACTATCGGTTCTCACTTAAGAACCGATAGTAATATGTACGTGCTCATCACTATCAGTTATTAAGTGAGAACCGATAGTGACGTGTATGGCACATCTCAATCGGTTCTATGTTAGAACCGATTGTGATGTAATCAGTGCTACATCGCAATCGCTTCTAACCAGAGAACCGATAGTGATTATTATTAACACCCCTTCTAAGTCATCTATCACAATCATTTTTTCTTAAAAACTTAAGAACCGATCCAGATGAAGCGATAGTGATGTACCATTCTGTAGTAGTGTAAGGCCATCTCCAAGAGATTCCTATTCCCATTCTTTTCCCGTGAATACGAGGAAGTCGTACAAACAGTACCAAAAATACGCCTTCCAACAGCTTCCTCATCACATTCCCTATTTTCAGGAATGCGACTCATGCCCGAAATCTCAGAACCCTCGTAGCCTTCCCCATCGCGTTCCCCATCCGCGAGGTAGCAACCGTTGCTCCCTCCCGTGCCCGTGAGGAGCCTCGAGGCGGCCAGGCGACGGAGGAGGTGAGCCGCCGATCCGCTTCAAGGCCAGGAGGAGGCGAGCCCCATGGCATATGCTTCTCCTGACCGTCGTCGCCGGCGCTGCTTCCGATGCCCACCGTCTCCTCCCCCTCTGCCTCAGCCGCCGCATCTCCTCCCTAAAGGTACCATGGCGCCGCGACGCAGCTCTCGACTCCGCCATCGTCCGGGACTGCAACTTCCGGTTCGCCTCCCGCCTCGTCCGCGAGGTGCTCCTCTCCCTCGGCCGCCGCCTCCTGCTCCGCTACCTCTCCAAGCGCCACCAACGCACCCTCCTTTGTCGGTACCCCACCCTCCCCCTAATCCCATGGCCTCCCCCTCCCCCCAGCTCCTCTCCCTCTTCGAGTTCGCTTCCCGCCTCCAAGCCCTCCACTCCCCGTTACTCGCCTCCAAGCTCGCCAAGCTCCTCATGATCTCCTCCACTCGCGCCCTCCCTGTCGCAAAGATTGCCGCCGCCAAGCGCGACTTCGGCCTCCCCGACGACTTCTTGGCCTCGTTGGTTATTCTTATGATTTTTATTGTGCTTCTATGGTTAGCGTGACCTGGAGAACATTGTCCAAAGAAATCAGATGGTTTGTCCGGATTCTTGATTTCATCAGTTGGCTGTTAATAAAGAAGACGAGGGATCAATCTCCAACTACTTTGTTTGTGAAATGAGGATGAAGTATAGGTTCATGATGATCTGACTTTTTTATTGGACTTCTGTGGCAAGGGAGCCTTTGTTGATTTATCACTTGACTCATTTTTTAATCAGTAGTTTTTATGAGATCCTTTGTTTTTGTCAGTTCATTCATCTGGCAGATTGGGAAGGATACTGATGGCTTTTGTTTGGAACCTTTGCAAACAGTCAGATTCAAGGATATTCTTGTAAGCTGATCACTGAAAACTTTCCCTTTCATTGAACTATATGAACAAGTTTGCATCATGCCATTCTCTAGACAATTCCATGTGCTTATATAATACTAAACAACTCGTATGTAATCTGAATTTTTCCTTTAACAAGCCACGAATATGCGTGTGCTCTATAAAACACATAAAAACACATTCCAATGCAAAACTTGTTATAAATGGTCAAAAAGTTCTGCCATACTACATTTCTATGTGTCTCAATGTAAGATTATGCTTGATATCTGCATGCCTAAATGCTGGTCCTCAAGGACCCCATATGCTTGAGATACATGGTTAATTTGCAAGGTTTAGGACTTTGTTGTTGCTGGTGCTTTCCTGCTACGAATAAAATGCCTAAATAGTTCCTTTCTGATATTCTCTCTTCTATGAGATGCACTTCCTTGCATCATTTCACGGCCCTGCAAGTTTTAAGTCTTTATCTGATTTATCGGGATAGATGCCAAGAAGTTCATGCAGCTGGTCGAAGAGAAGAAGAAGAGAATTCTTGAGGAAAAAGAAGCCCTATTGAAATGGGAGCAGAAGCTGGAAGCAGCAGTGAAGGCAAAAGCTGATGTATATATAGCCTAAAAAAATATAGCAAAAGCCCTGTTGAAATGGGAGCAGAAGCTCAAACCTGCATGTTGTTAAATTTAGTGTTCAGGCTGTGACTTGTTCAGGCTGGATTTTGGTTGAAATATTGAGTGTTCAAGGTTATGGACCTAAACTTAAAGTGCAGTTTCTTTATTTATGTTCTATATCCTAAAAGTTTATGTAAAGGGTTCTTACTGTTGAAAATACTACATTCAATATTTTGTTGCTGCTTTGTGCTTTTCATAGAACTTTTACCCCCATAGAACTTCCATCTCATTGCTGCTTTGTGCTTTTCATAATTCTCAACTTATGTAAATGGGCAAGGTTTGGAAGTGCAAATGGCTATGTATATATAGCCTAAAAATATAGCCGTTACGATATAATCGTTATGCTGGCCGTTACAATAAATTTCAAATTTTAGATTCCTGCAATTAAAAATAGCCGATCAAATTTTTCTCGGTAAAAAATAAACGTGGTTCATATGGCGGTTATGAAATATCATTATAATATAGGAGGGAGAAAATAGAGAGTGGGATTTGGGGAATGCTGTTGGAGATGAAAGAGATATAGGGAAGAAATCTTTTTAGAGAATTCTGTATATGAGGATATAGAGATCCAAATTTAGAGAATGCTGTTGGAGATGGTCTAAGTACAAGGAATATATCTATTGTAAGCAAATATTGGAAGACTGTCAGGATATATGTACACAGGTGAAGCAGTAACTATTTATTAATGTGTAACACTTTATGCTAAATAATCAGTGGGAGTTGGGCAGGGCGTGCCGTAAAGCAGTAACTATTATTAATGTGTAACAGTATACAATATTGTTGGCGTTCAAAAATATGATAAAGAATTGATCTGTTTAAATACACGCAAACGCCGGATTTAAATTTGATCCTAGCGTGTCAGCTGATTTGATCATGCAATCTACAAGAAAATATAATCTAAACAACTATTTCAGCCGATTGGATTTTTTTTATAAAGATCAGATATAAACAGCTATTTGGACGATTAGATCTTGAGTAGTGATAAATCTAAATAGCTTGTTACGATTGATTATATGATTTGATAAAGGCAGACTTTTTCGAAAAAGACGATGCACGACAAGATCGGAGAAAAACGAACCTGGGTAAATTAGCGTAATCGAAGATGGCCAACAATCGGCGATGCCCAACTTTATTGATCAAGAACGAATTACAAAGGAGATTATAAATTACAAAGGCTACTCCTAATCGACAGAAAGTAAATAAAAGTAGATGCAAGTTGTTTGATTGATTGTTTTTCTTCTTCAGCTGGCCATAGATCACCTTTTATAGTGCATAGGCCGATCGTATGCTTCTTCGATTCATCACAAACCATGAATCGTATCGGTCTCTACCTCTTTGAAGATAAAATCACTTACTTAAACTGATGTTGGTTAGATATCCAAATTTAACTTAATCTGATAAATCGGTCATATATCTTGCCAAATTCTTGGCGCTGATTGACTTCAATTTCCAAAATACAAACTCATCCTTGAACCGATATTAATTTGAGTCCATCCATACTAAAGCTCCATCCATATCTGGACTCTATCTTCTAAATCGGCTATCTTAGCTAAATTATGGTGCTAACAGATATATAATCAGGTGGGAGTTGGGCCGGTCCCAACGAGCTTAGGACCACGGCGTGCCGTGCCATGCTGGCCCAGGCCTTTTTTGTCGAACGTGTGGAGTCATCAATACCACCGCCATCGGTTTGTCATTATGGACGGCACCAAGGACGAGAAGCAAGTATCGACCACCGACGAGGATCCGGTACACACAATTATTTGGGAAAAAACTAAATTTTATTTATTCAGTGGGGGAAGGACTGTTGGATCCGGTGCCGAGGTGGTGAGATCGTTGAGATCCGACGCCATCGACATCTTCTTCCTCTTCGGTTGCCGTCGTCTTCTTCCTCGAGATAGTCGGCGAAGATGGTGGTAAGGTGCCACAATACCATAACCGATGGTGGCGTGACCGATGGCCACTAGATTTGGCACTAAGGAGACAGGGGACGGTGAGGAGGGGATGGTGTGGGAGGGGGAGGTGGTAGTGTGGGAAGGAAGTAGGGGTGGGGGAGGGTGAGAGGAAACGACAGAGATACGTGAAGATGGGGACTGCGTCGGATAGGTCATAGGAGGAGGCGAAGTGGAGAGGTAGTATTTGATGATGGGCTGGGCCGCTAGGGTAAGGTAGCTAATGATGGGTGTAACATCCTATAAAATTCAAAAATATGAAAAATAAAAAGTTTGAAAATTAAAAATGAAATTGGATAAAAATTTCAATAGGAATCAAGATTTTGATTTTAAACAATATCTTTTCTTCTTTTCTTGCATTCTAATCTTAAGAAAAGAAAGACTTCCTTTATTAAAAATATTTCTTCTAAAACAAACAAAATATGAAAATAAGTTGAGATGTAATCTTCAATTTAGATTTTAATTTCTTGAGTTTTCTTAATTATTGATTCTTCTTGAGTTTTTGCTTTAAAAGAAAAGTCTTATAAATTGAAATGGTAAAATGGTAAAAGTAAAAAGATAAAAATCTAAAATCAATAAAATTTGTAAAAATCTCAGATAAATCCCAGGATCCTGTTTTTTTCCACTTGCACTGATTTGGAATAATAAAATAAATTAAAAAGACAAAGTAATCATGAGAAGATAACCACAATCTGAACATATAAGATTTCTTCAGAAGTTGTCTAAACTTAACCTGAGTTAAAATTTTAACCATGTCGACATCTTAACTTTACCCATCCCTGGTGAAAATATCAAGAATTTGTCTCTGCATTTAGTATTTTTAGATATTCAAAAACAGACAATCAGAAAAGCTGAAAATTACAATGTCAGAATTATTAAAATTAAATTATAAAATATAAAACTATGAAAATTTTATTAAATGTAAATAGTGTCATTATAGATCTTGTAAAATGTTTCATAAAATAATAAACTAATTTTGATCTTCAATTAAATAAAAATCAGATTCAGCAGAAAATGATAGTTACGAATTGTCAGATTTTTATAAATAATTTTACCAATAATTTTTTATCTAAAAATTTTACTGGACTCTCATATTTACCCTGTAGACCTACAGAAAAATTTACATAAAATCTTTACCTGATTAGATAGCCCAGATCATAGCATTGTCATGTCATGTCTAGAAATTTCATTTGAGACTGCTCCATTTTCTCACCTACAGGTGGGCTTAGAGCATTGTTTTTCTTGCCGACCAGCTCCACCACCAATCTTAGCCCCACCTGTCAGCCAGCTAACCCAATCTCCACAGCCTTCTTCTTCCTTCTCCCTTTCCTCTAGTCTTTCTCTCGCGCGCAGACAAAACCAGCCGAATCGCACCGCCTCTTTGTCTCTGAACTCGGTCGGCGCCGCAAATCTCGTCGCCCAAAGCCATCCTCATCACTTGACACTCCTCTGCTATTGGATTCCCTTAGCTATTAAGCCATACCCTGGAACAACCGAGAGAGCCGCTGTCTTTCAGCTAGCTACCAAACCGAAATGTATTCACATCCTGTAGATTGCCGACTTACCCAGCTATAAAAACCAACCGTGACTAAGTGATGCTCCAATCCTTGCCAGGCTTCTGCTCCATTACACCGAGTTTCCTCCCTTGCGCCATTTCCCCGTTTCTGGCCGCCTCACCGCCAAGACCAAATTGCCCGCCATCTTTTCCCTTGGTGCACCATACCCCAATTCCTCGCGCTCGACGCTACCTTAGGTAACCACGAATCAAACCCCTCTGTTAGTTCTTGAGCTCTTTAACCGGAGTACCGCCGCACTGGTCTGCTCCGTCCGCCGCCGCACTCGCACGAAGAGGACTCACTCCGGAATCTCTTCTTCATGTTTGAACCCAAAAATGAAATCAATAGGCCCTACTGATGCTCATGCGCACCTCATCTTTCACTAAATTACTTCAAAATTGAGCTTCCATTCGACGGCCATGGCGGCCGCCACTGGCTCTCAGCGGCGACCCCTCTCCCAGCCGCCTTCGACAGTGTCAACACCACCTCCGGGTGCGCGCAAACCTCCTGGTTCTCATAATGGAACCGATTCCTCCTCTCCGACTATCCTTCGCCGTTGGCGAGCTAAACTCCGGCCACCTCTGTTCTGTTTCGCTGGCATGTGGGACCATGTGGTCAGCGACTAGCTACCTTCTTCCACTGCTGCCTGACGATCGGACCCCAACCGTCAGTGCTTCAGCCAGCGCAAGCCCGAAAAGGAAAGTGCATTTCCATGGCGAAAGTGCACCTTCCACTTTTGGTAATTTTTCTTATTTTCTGTATTTTCCAAACCCTAGTATATTCATATATGCATAACTTTTGAACTATCAATCCAAATGAAATAAAATAAGTTTCTAAATTCGTGATAAATCCTGTAGATTCATAATATGCAAAAATATTTTGGAATTAAACTATATTTAAGTTTTAAATACAATTTAAAGAAAAGAATAAAGAAAATATGCCATATAAATTTTTTTTGCAAATAAGATCCAAATTGAATGAAATAAATTTTGCTAGAAACCTTATACTCTCAGGAACCTAATTATGTAAAAATAATTAGGGTTCACCATAAGAAATTTTTGAGTTATTACATGAAGTAAGTAAATAGTTCAATATTAATCCAATTAATTTTAGTGTTTTGAATCTGAAATTTTAAATAGTTAGAATATGGATCAAATGAACTCAAATTATGGTAAAATCAGTTTTGTATCACTCCTTATGTTATAAGGATCCCAAATATACAAAAATATTTCATATTAATGCAATATTAGAATAAGTCCATATCAAACTTTGCTGATATTTTATATGAAACACATCTCGGATAAAAGCAGAATATTGTGAAACCAACTTTAAAACACTCATAATGATATCCCATGCTAATGCCAGAAAAATGAATAAATAATCATGTAAGGGTCAGTCGCAAACTGAGAACTAAAACTGAACCTTTATCATGTAAACCATAAAACTAATTAAGCATTTTCAGTAGCCTGTAAAACATCTCGTCTTAATGTAAATTTTATGAAGATCAATTTAGAAACAATATTTAGGATATGGACTACCATAATCTAGAAAAATATTCTTGTTACAACTTGCTTGTCAACTAAGTCTTGCTAGTTGAATTCCCTTAAGTAATATGATCATCGTACCCCTTAATATCATATAAGCTTTTTCGGCAATAAATATAATGTCTCGTCTAAGCACTAAAATTTATTAAATCAGCATAAAAATGTTCTTCAAAGTATAAACTACGCTATTCTGAAGAAATAATCTTATTTCATCATGTTTTGCATGTAAATCTTATTAGCCAAATAACCTTAAGTAATATGATTTCTAAACTTCATATTGTGAATAAACGAACTTGGAAACAATGAAGAAATCTGTAGTTAAGATATTTGTATCACCAGAACCTTCTTAAAAACCATAAATAAATCCAGTAATCTAGCTCAATAGATCTAACATATTCAAAGTCACTTCTTGTGCCAAATCACTTAAACAATTAAGTACTATTCGCATAACCCTTTAATTTGTGTTTTACTTCTATTAATCTAAATAATTTTAGCATCTATAATTCGAATTTATAAATACAAGAATTCATAATTTTAGCCTCTTGAATTCATAATTCAAGAATAGATAATCTATCAAAGAAACCATGCTTTCTTTATCATAAGTCATTAACAATATGTTTGTATAATTATCTAAATCATAAGATCTTGAAAATCATTCAATCCAAACCCTAAAACATTCCTGATTTCTGCAATGAGTCTTTATTTGGTTTTCTGTCTATTTTTGTTTTTGCCCTTATTGAAGTTGGATATTTGCTATGTTTCCGATTTAACGACGTGTAGAATCCGACATCGCTACTTCCGTCATTGCCTCCGTCAGCCATGGCCTCGTCTTCGTCATAAGCAATAAATAAGCAAGGCAAGCACCCCCTTTGATCATATTGATCCCAGTTTTATAAATGTTTTCATTAAATGTTTTTACTGCATACGTTACTTTTATTAAAGTCTGCTATTTTGTGGGTATTGGTAGTTGTATCTATAGTATTATAGAACTTCCTTGATAAGTATGAATTTGTGATCCTTGGTAACCCTAGAATAACTTAGACAATAATTGATGTCAATCTGGGTTAATCACACCTAGAGTCATGCTTAGCCATTCTTAAAGCAACATAAAACTTTGACATTATTAAAATGTTGGATATGACATTTAATGGGTATGACCTTCTTTATGGTTGGTATTTTGATCAAAAATGAAAATAAAACTATGGTTTTGATGCGGGCAACTATTGGCAATAGCCGGGTGTACAAGGGACTTGTACGTAGTGTAGGGGGAGACTATTGCCTGTGTCGGATTAAGGACCGAACTACGTGTTCGTTAAACCCAAGAATTACCGTACAACCACAAGTGCTGGTATGGGACAGCCTTAAACTAATTAAGTTATCTAGCTTAACTTTGCACATTGGTAGGCCGGAGTAGTACGAGCTTCTTCAGTGACTGGTTGCTCGGAGGGGCGCCCATACCGAGGTGTTGGGAGTCACGTTTGCTGATACAACGGTGTACGCCATGCTATGGATATGCTTATTCATTACTGTGCAGTGACTGTACAAACATTTACACCATAGTACGGGTTTATCAACACCGGGCTGGTGCAAAGTTAATCTAGGTAATGTAAAGGTTTCCGTCATGAACATTCTTGCCACTACGCCAAAGGTGCGTGAAATATGCGGTAAAAAGAAAAGATCATGACTTGTGGGTAAAGATGTACACCTCTGCAGAGTGTGAAACTTTTCGAAAAGCCGTTCCCGCGGTTATGGGAGTCTTGGTGCGCCAGCACTAGTTAGCTGTTTTTATTTTCATCCAAACTGGATTCTACCGGGTGTTGGTAGAAGTCGATTCGTGGATATGGTCATGATACCCAGGTACATGAGACTTATTTATGCTTATATACTGTTACTTTCCGTGTTAAATTACTTTTACTTAAATTCCATTTTGCAATCTACTATTCTGTATTTACATTCCAAATTGGCTTTATGCAAATTAACCGTAGTAGCCTTTCCTTTGAAATGGCTTGCATATATTATAGGTTTTGCATAAGTCTTGCGGAGTACGAAAGTACTCACCCTTGCTCAATTATTGTTTTTAGGTGAAGAATCAGATTAGTCCGATGCATCATATTTATCGCAGGATTCGGGATATTGATGATGAAGCTTTTCTAGGGATTATGCCTTGTCAGTTGCCTGAGGGTTGGATGGGCACACTACAAGAATTTTAATCTCTCCGCTGCATTTCTCTGTATTGTAAGATTTTATTGTATAAATTACCATTATCGTTTGTAATAAAGAGTATGGATGTGATATCAATTGTTATAAATGTGCGTGCTAGCCACTGATCATGGGACTAGTACTGTATGCACATGAGATTTCTATTTTTGCATTTATGTGAAAATGGGGGACATTACAATGGGTTAGACTGTAGATATAATGTTTTTTTTCTATAAAAGGGCAATTTTCGTGCCAATCGGTCGTGCCGCCCATCGTGTTAAGTTTCCAAACCCAGCCCGGCCCATCATTTGTACCCTATCGGCTTAGCCCGAAGAAATCCATTCCTTGCTTGACGGTCGTGCCTAGGGCCAACCAAAACAAGCACGGCTCATTGCTCAGGTCTACTACATATACATCGAGCTAGCCAGATCCTTATATAGCTAGATACCTATTGCGAGTTGATAGTATGGGCCAAAATAGTTATTGATGAATCGTTGTGGAGTGCATTACCCAAAAGCATGACTAACTAGGTAGAGAAGCGCGCGATGCCGCGTCGCTCGAACGGCGCAGTAGAGAAGCGCACGATGCCGTGCTGTGCGAAAAAAATCTAATCCGAGCACCCGAAATCTCTTGGGTTTAAAGAACCGGGTTAAAAATTGGCTGGATAGTTTAGGTTTAAAGAACTGGTGTCCGCGTTGAATCTGTGGAAGCACGTTTTTTTGTATAAAATAACCAGACCTAAATGTAATTTCAAATCTTTTGGGTCGAAAGAATCGGCGCATGTGTCGAATTTGCGGAACTACGGGGTCCTTTTTGAAAAATAACCAGTGGAAGGACGGTTCACTTTTTTTAATGAAATAGCCGGACCTAAACGTAATTTCAAATCTTTCGGGCTGAAAGAATCGGCGTCCGTGTCGAATTTGCGGAACTCCGGGTTTTTTTTGCAAAATAACCGGTGGAAGGACCTGTTCGCGATTTCGAAATCTTCTGGGTTGAAAGAACCGGTGTCCGGATCGAATTTGCAGAATTACGGGGTCCTTTTTGCAAAATAACCTGTGAAGGACCTATTCCCGATTTCAAAATTTTTGGGATCTTTTTACAAAATAACAGATAGAAGGACCTATTCGCAATTTCTGATTTGTTGGAGGGCTTTTTCAAAAAAAAAGTTGACATGGCTGCTGCGGTTGCGCAGAAGTCTTGCACGCTTAATAGATATATTACTTCTTTTCTAATGTATTTTTATTTGAGAATATAAAGATTGTGGCATTGTACGTTGATATCGGCTCACACAGTCGCACACCTCACAAACCCCTAATTATAGTACAAATTAAAAAACAAAAGAAATTGAACATATATAAGAAAACTACGCGCATAAAATATAGTTGCATCATGGAATTTAGCCGGATATGCCACACCCCTTCTCCCATTATTTCATTCCTATCCACTATCAGTGAGCTCCCCGGCCGCCCCTATCCCGGAAACTACCCCCGATCGCGCTCCACGTGTCAATACAGACACGTGTCAGCATCCTAAACCAAGGCCCTTTGTCGCAACACTTGTTCGGCCTCCTCTATAAATAACTGCCTCTCACTGCAGATTACAGCCACCTCGAAACTACCCTTTACCATTTTATGTGCCCACTCCCCTTCCTCGCTTACGGCTACTTCATCTCCAATGTCGCCGCCGCCACTGCCGAACCAGTCCGAACGCCGGCGGCTGTTTGCTCTTCCTGCGGTGTGCCCGTGCGAGGGCATCGCTCCGGCGCCGCTGCTCGCCTCCCTCCTCTCCCTCGCGGCAGGCGTGGCGAGCTGCCGGGCCGCCGACGCCAGCGCCTTCCCCGTGCTCCGGAAAGGCGTGCGCCAGGCCGTACACATCGCTGGGATACTACTCGCTTTCCTCGAGGAGGTCCAGGACGCGACGGATACGGCGGCGCTGCCCTCCTCCGCGGTGCTCGGTCTCACGGAGCTGCAGGTGGCCATGCAGAAGATGAGGTTCCTGCTCACGGACTGCGGGCGGCGGGGCGCGCGGCTGTGGGTGCTCGTGAATTCTGGGCTGGTAGCGTCTGAGCTCAGGGTGTTTCTTGGGTCCGTCTCGGCGGCCATGGACGTGCTGCCGAGGAGAGTCGTGGATGTGTCCGTGGAGGCGGGGGAGCTCGCGCGGCTGGTATCGGAGCAGGCGTGGCGCGCGAGGGTGTGGGCAGACGCCCGCGACGAACGCGCTGCGCAGAGCGTGCGGTCTATCCTGGATCAGTTCAAGAACGGCGTGGCGCCTGACGCCGAGGACGTGAGGCGGGTGCTCGGCCGGGTCGGGGTCAGATGCTGGTCGGAGTGCTCCGAGGAGATCGCCTTCTTGGAGAGCGAGCTGTCCGCGCGGTTGGAGTCCGGCGACGAGAACAGCAACGATGCAGTCCTCATCAACAACTTAATGGCGTTCCTGGTGTACTGCCGCGTGGTCCTGTTCGATCACATTGACGCGAAGAAAGCCGATTCGGCGGCGCCGGCGCTGCCGGCTAGGTGCCCGGAGTGGATCAGACCAGAGGCGCTGCAGTGCCCGATCACGCTGGACCTCATGACCGATCCGGTGATCGTGTCGACCGGCCAGACGTACGACCGCGCGTCCATCAGCCGGTGGATCAAGGCCGGGTGCCGCAAATGCCCTGTCACGGGCGAGAGGCTCCGCACCGCCGACGTCGTCCCGAACGCCGCGCTTCGCGGGATCATCGAGCGGATGCTGGTCAGCAACGGCGTTTCGCATCCCGAGCACAGTGCGAGGCACCGCCACGGCGCCGTGGGCAACACCGTCGTGCCGTTCGGTCCAGCCGCCGCCGGCGCCGCCCGATTGGCCGTCGCGCACATCGTCGCGCAGCTCTCAAGAGGTTCGATGGACGAGCAGAGGAAGGCGACGTGCGAGGCCCGCAAACTCTCAAAGCACAGCGTGTTCTACCGGGCACGCCTCGTCGGTGCAAACGCCGTGCCGTGGCTGCTATGCTTCCTCTCCTCCACGGACGCTTCCGTGCAGGACAATGCCGTGGCGTCCCTCCTGAACCTCTCGAAGCACCCTGGGGGCCGTGCGGCGCTCGTGGAGGCAGGCGGCATCGGCCTTGTCATCGACGTCATCAACGTGGGCGCCAAGGCCGAGGCGCAGCAGAACGCGGTGGCCATTCTGTTCTACCTCTCGTCGAACGCCGAGCACGCCGAGGAGATCGGTCGCATCCCGGAGGCCATCCCGACGCTGGTGCAGCTCATCCGGGACGGCGCGTACCGCGGCCGGAAGAACGCGATGGTCAGCCTCTACGGGCTGCTTCAGTGTGCGAGCAACCACGCCAAGGCCGTCGCTGCCGGCGCCGTGGCGGCGCTCGCTGGCCTCCTGTCCAGCGACGACCGGGACGGCCTCGCCAGCGACACCATCGCGCTGCTGGCGAGGATCGCCGAGCAGCCGGCTGGCGCACTGGCCGTGCTGGCGCGGACGGGGCTCGTTGCCCGACTCGTGGAGGCCCTCGCCGCGTCGGCGTCTCGGTCGGGGAAGGACCACTGCTTGGAGCTGCTGGTCTCGCTGTGCCGGCACGGTGGCGACAAGGTGGTCGCCCTGCTGAGCAGGATGCCGGGGCTGATGGCGTCGCTCTACTCGCTCGTTGCCGACGGCAGCCCGCAGACGAGCAAGAAGGCGCGGTCGCTGCTGAACGAGATCCACCAGCACTACGAGATGACCCAGCCGGCGGCGCCGGCGCCGGACGCTGGCGACCGTGTTGTCCGCGTGCTATAGCGCGCAACAAGACGTACGTCGTAAGTATACATGTCTAGCTACAGCGTACAGTGTGATCAATGCGAGGCCATTTTTGCCTCGATCTTAGCTCGCGTTTTAGAAGAGCTTAGATTGAATTTTGTCTCTCTTTTTGTCTCCTTTTTTGTTATACTGCGGTTGCTACGCACATACACACGCACAGACCCCAGAGAAAATTGTTGTGAGCTACTGATCGATGTATATATATATATTCTTGAGATTAGCTTCTGATCGCTAGTAGTATGTGCACATCGGAGTTGATGTTTGCAACACTTTTGTTGTAAATATCAGTGGCAAATTGGTATGTGTCCACTGTGGTGGTTTGAATGCATGATGGATTCATGGGTGAAGATATTGATCGAGGCATATTACATCGGATCTTAGTTTCTCTTTTGTACATTTGGACAGTTTTACTGAGCTAATTTAATGGAGATATTTTGATGAGGATTTGATCCGTTTGCCGTCTCTCTCTCTCTCCACCCGAGTGGTCGATGCGATTGGAACAGCTCTGAAGAAGGAAGCAACAGTAATTGGAGCCAAGCCCATGTACACATCACAGAGACGATTCCTCAGGCTAAATCAATCATTCAGCTTGTGTATGCAACGCATCAGCAACTGGGTTGACGTGTCAGTGCTACAGAATAAGTTTGGGATCACCGAACAAGTCGGCAACAATTCTATCTAGCCATGGCATGGGTGTATGTTTGAGAGAGTAGTTTTCCTGTAAAAACTGTTTTTTGATTTTTTTTTTGTTGAAAAGTAGATGTAGTTTTTTTTATAAGTGGTTGTTTGGTAAAAAACTAATTTTCTTCTGTAATAAACTGTAAAAGTAAGTTCTTTCTAGCTTTCAGTTTTTAGCTTCCATCAGTTATATATAGCTTCTAACTTACGTGAAAACACTTAAAAGCTGAGCTGTTTGAGAGGCTGACCGGTTTTTCAGAAACTGAAACTGATTTTAAGGGCTTGTTAGGGGTCTGTAGCTTTTTTGAAAAGCTGTTTTTTTTGTTTTCTGGGCTGAAAATAGTCGCATCTTTTTATAAGAAACCGTTTGACAAATAACTAATTTACCTTAGCAATAAGCTGCAAAAGTAATCCAGTCCAGCTTTTAGTTTTTACTAGTTATATATAGCTTCTAACTTATATAAAAAACCGCTTAAAAGTTGAGTGGTTTAAGAGAGCTTACTTACTTTTCGAAAACTGAAGTTGGCTTTAAAGTCGCAAACAGGGTTTTAAGCCATTAAACAGGGCCATCCCGATCACTGCCAGATTTGATCATTGCGTGCACGGTAGATAAGTAATTAATCACCATACAGCTTCGTCAGACCAGACGGGTTAATTAATAAACGAGCAATCAGTGAATCGATCGATTGGTTGTTTAATTTTGTCACGCAGATCAAGCGCGCAGCAGTAGTGGTGGTGGAGCTGATCGACAGGCCACCGCACCATGCGGAGCCGACGTGTCCAGTCACGATGCCCGTGATTAGCCACCGCATTGTTTAGTCAATCGACATATTAGTGCCACTGATTAACCCGGCATTGGCTAATAAGAGGAGGCATTAATTATGTTGTGCGTGAGAGATGGTTAATAAGAGGAGCTAGAAAGTGTTGAGGAACCTCGCTATCGAATAGTCCGGGGTTCCCGAACAGATCTGAAGTGGAGAACAGAAAGAGAGAGAGAGACACGTGTTTAGGAAGAGCGAAAGCGGAAATTCTTTATTGCTAATGAATTCTGTACATAGGGGGGACCCCCCTCCTTCTTTTATATCGCTCTCTAGGGTTTTGGCATAAGGGATCACATGGGCCTTCGGTGGGCTTTCAGGGTTTCTCAACACTCCCCCTTGGGCCCTTTGCCGCGAGATGCATATGCCTCATTAAAACTTCAGAAAAACCCAGTGGGAAAAATACTTGGAGAAAGAGTACATAGCATACGCTTACTATGTTGCACGAATTGCCTCGTTAAAACCTTATGCAAGAAAACTTCATGAAAAACTTGCTAAGGAAAAAGAGTACAATTCTCCCAACTTCAAATGCAAATCTTCGAGATTCATGTTGGGTATTCATAATTCATGCTCAAGATTCATGTGGGAGTATGTGAAATATCTCCCCCTGAAATCTGCACTTCTCTAAGTCTCATCATCCCAATTCCTTTCACGCACCTTTCAAAGGTAGATGCTGGGAGTGATTTAGTGAACAAATCTGCAAGATTTTCACATGACTTAGTATGCAATATCTTAATCTCGTTCATCTTATGCAATTCGTGAGCATAGAAGAACTTGGGGTTGATATGCTTCGTGAGATTACTCTTCACATAACCCATCTGTGCTTGGGCAACACAAGCTGCATTATCTTCATAGATTATCGTGGGAGTTTGCTCAATGTTCAAGCCACATGACTTCTGGATGTGGTGAACCATTCTTCTGAGCCATGCACATTCACGCGATGCTTCATACAAAGCAATGATTTCCGAGTGGTTTGTCGACGTCGAGACAAGAGTCTGCTTAGACGACTTCCAAGAAATTGCTGTTCCTCCACATAGGAAAACATAGCCGGTTTGGGACTTGCCAGTATGCGGGTCTGATAGGTACCCAGCATCAGCATAGCCAACCAAATTCAATTCATTATTTCTTCTAAAGAATGCATCGAGGTCTTTGCTTCCTTGGAGGTAGCGGAAGATGTCCTTGATCCCTTTCCAATGCCTTTTGGTGGGTTACAGATCAGATCAGAGCTAGCAAATTCACAAATGACGCGATGTCCGGTCTAGTGCTATTTGCAAGGTACATGAGCGCTCAATTGCACTCAAAATGGGAATTCTGCTCCCGTGACTTCCTCCCCTCTTCTATGGGTCTCAGATGGGTCTAGGTTTGCTTGGAGTGACCTTCCACCATTGGAGTCTTTGCAGATATGATTTTTCAAAGCTAAATCTTTCCAACACTTTCTGCGTGTAGGTTGATTAGTGTACCAAGATTCCTCCTTGGACATGTTCAAGCCGCAAGCCTAAACAAAACTTGGTTTTACCCAAATCTTTCATTTCAAACTCAGACTTCAAGTATGAGCATGCCTCTTCAATTTCTTCATCCGTCCCAATGATGTTCAAGTCATCTACATAGACGGAGATTATACTGAGAATCCATTCGGGATCAGATAAACACACATGGACAATCTTCATTTGTTTGTGTAGCCTTTCTTGCGAGAAAGTCACTCAGCGATTGTACCACATTCTTCCCGATCGCTTGACCCATACAAAGGATTTCTCCAATTTCACATCATCATGTTTCTATTTGCTCCATCTTGGTTGGGATAGGAATTCCTTAGGTACTTTCATGTATATCTCGAATCCAAGTTTCCATCTGGTATCTTGTGACAACATCCATTAGCTTCATTCTCAACTTCAAGTTGACTGCCATTGAGATCAAATATCTAAAGGTAATTCCTCCCATGACCGGAGAATAGGTTTCTTCATAATCAACTCCAGGACGTTGAGTAAAACCTTGAGCTACAAGCCTTGCTTTGTACCTTACAACTTCGTTGTTTTCATTTCTCTTCCGAACAAAGACCCATTTGTGACCTACGGGGTTTACATGGGGAGGTGTGCGGCATACGGGCCCAAACACCTCTCTCTTGTTCAGAGAGACTAACTCTGCAGTGATTGCCTTTTTCCATTCTTCCCAATCTAGCCTTTTCTTGCACTCTGCGAGATGCGAGCTCGGGATCATGATCAATGATCGAGGCAATCTTCTTTGCGAAGTAGGCATCAACGTTGGCTGTTGCTCTATTCAGGGATTCTCCTGTTATTACAAAGTTTATGGCCATTTCTTCATGGGGTGCTTCATGCACTTCTACTTGCTCTTCGCTGCTTTTCCCTATCGCAGGAGCAAGTTCCTTTAGCTTTTCATCGCCTATGTGTGCGCACACATTATTTTCGCGCTTCTGCGAGTGGAAGATTCAAGTCCGAATTGCCTTTCTGTTGGCTTCTTTCCGGTGCAGTCTCAACTGCTCCCTTCTTTCCTTGGGGCATTTTCGTGATTGGTTGTGGTAAGTCCTCTCGCTTGATTTTCTCAGACGTCTCCGGGTACTTTGGGTTTGAGGAGCAGATTGCTGCTCTTTTCCTTTGAGGCCTCTGAGCAGGTTGAGGATACCTTCTATTTTCTTTGGTATTTCCACCCTCTCGTGCATTCCTTGCGGGTACATGCGACTTAACCACGCCCTTGGATCACAAAATGATCAGCGGTTCATTTGCTAAATTCGCAAATCAATTATCTTCGGACTTCTTGATTTGCTTCATTAGTTCGGGGTCATGTGCGGGGATCGGTGGAATGCCATATGATTTCTGGCATTTTCATCCAAAGGTTGATTTCCTCCCCTAATGACGGAAGCGATCCTCGTCAAAGATGCAATCAATGACAGGTCAGTATGCAAGTCTCGATCATGGGTTCCAAATACGATTATGGATGCACTCTCATAACCAACGATATCCCGGACTTGCGGAGAGGGCCCATTGCGATCCATCGAGGGGTGGTATAGGTACATATACCATACACCCAAATTTTCTAAGATGGGAGATCTTGGGATGATCCGTGCACAAGCCGCATAGGAGAATGGATGTTGTAGGCCGACGGTGCGAAATTGATAAGAGTGCTGCGTGCGAGATCGCGTGTCCCCAACAAGTGTTGGGCAAGTTACAACTCGCAAAAGCGGTCCGACAATGAACTTAATCCTCTTTATTAGTGCTTCGCTAGTCCGTTCTGCGTGTGGACGTGCGATGCGGAGTGCTCAATCGCTATCCTGTTCTTTGTGCAATAATCATCAAATGCCTTTGAAGTAAATTCTTGGCATTGTCCATTCTAATGGACTTCACGCGATGATCGGAAAGCATTCTTAATTCTTATGATCTGCGAGATCGACTTTGCAAAAGCATGGTTTCTTGTTGACAACAAGCATACATGCGACCATTTCGAGGAAGCATCGATGAGCACCATAAAGTATCGAAACGGCCACGACGGGCTGAATCGGACCGCAAATATCCCCGGATGCGTTCGGGAATGCGAGATTTCACTTTGCACTTTCATGACAGAGGGTCTAGTTATTAATTTCCGGTGGCACATGCAGGCACACAAAATCTTCATGATTCGGAAAATTCTTAACGTTAATGCCATGACCTTGTGAGTTGTTCACTATATTTCTCATCATTCTAAGACCAGATGACCTAATCTACCATGCCATAAAGAAAATAATTGAGCTTCTAAAAGCAGTCTTCAAGGAAGTATACACTTGGTGCATGAATATTCGTGTAGTACAACCTGATTCATATAAGGGACATTTTTCTAATACCATTTTTCCACATGCGCGTGCTTCACAATGCACAAGTATTCTTTGCCATTTTCTTCATTGGTTTCTCGTGAAAACCATTGGCGCGATGTCTTTAAAGCTTAAGAGAGTGCGAATTGATTCAGGGTACAAAAGGGCTTCTTCAATTACCAAAGTTGTACCCATAGGCAATATAATAGTGGCTCTTCCTGAGCCGATTACATATGAGTCGCTTCCAGCGATCGTAGTAATCTTTCCGGCGTTCTTCGTGATCGACTGGAAATACTTAGACTCTCTTAAGATGGTATTTGTTGTGCCACTATCAACAATGCATATCTCTTCCATTTGGGCGCTACACGATTTCTAGATAAAAGAAATATAATTCTAATCAGATAGAGGCAAAACAATCCAAATATTACTTGCAGAATTGAAGAATACTGGAAAAAGAATAAATTGCGTATTTATTCATGAAAGAAGTATGCTCTTCTAGAGCTTACAACCCTTTATTCAAAGAAAATGCTAACAACCAAAAACTAAAAGAAATGCATTAAACAGAATCTGTAAAATATGCATTAATTTCTGCTTCTATATCATCTGCAGATGTTTTCTCTTCATTTGCCATAATCATGGCTGCAGCATCGATGTCCAGGCTATTCTGTGAGGATGAGGCAAGTGGGGTGTCTACATCCATGACATCATCTTCACCGATGTTGGCGAAGTGTGCCTCTGCGGGGGCGTTTTCCTTTGCCTTCTTCTTAGCTTGATATGCGTTGATCGCTTCTTTGGATTCTCGACATATCTTCGACCAATGTCCCCAAGTGCCACACTTGAAGCACGTGCAGTTCTGCTGTCCATACGGCTTGGCGTGCGTCTTTTCTTTGTCATCCCTCTTCACGGGGCTTTGGACTTTCCTTTGTCCCGGGTCTCTCTTTTCCACCTGTTTGCCCTTCTTTCTATGAGTGGGCTTTTTCACCTTGTAGTCATTGGCATTGACTTGATGCGATTGCCTCGTCGGTGGTGCGAGACATAGTTCTTGCGTAGAACATCGTCTTGCGATTCCGCAACTTGCATTACATCAATCGATTCGCTATACTCCTTGTATGCGTCCGGCGATAGTGCGTGCACTCTAGATAGCATTAGGGTGGAAGGTAGAGAGAGTTTTCTCAATCTTCTCTTCATCAGTGATCTTCTTGCCACATAGAGAAAGATTGGTACAAATTACATGCAAGCGGTTGTACTCAACCCTTTATTCTAAAGTCTGCAAACCTCAGCGTACCCAATCTTGCGTGCTTGGGGCAAGATGGTGTACTTGAGCTTTTCGAACCGCTTCTGAAGTGCAGTCCAAAGCTCAAGTGCACTCTCCTCAGCCATATATTCATTCTTTAGAGTGGCTGAGAGGTGATGCCTGAGAAAATGCAGAGCTTGATCGTTCTGCTCAGCGGTAGGTTTTGCGTCCTGCGAGGACCCTAGACCAATCGCGGAGCGGAGCTTCTTGCCCCCAAGGACGATCTTTACGTCCGATGCCCAAGTGAGATAGTTCTGACCGTGCGGGGCCAGTTCTTCAAACTCACGATTCACAATGCCAGACATCTGCATGATTTCAAAATTCTGGTTTAGATTACTGCGTGTAATCTGATAGAAAATGGTTGCAAAAAGCATAAAGTGTAGAAAATAAATTCATATGCATTGCAATAAAGCAAAGAGTTCAAAATTCATAAAGAAAATTCATAAAACAGAGAAATAAAGCAAGAAAAAATTAAAAACAGAGCCAAATAAATCTTCTTGATTTTCTGGCAATTTTTCAAAATTTTCTGCAATTTTTCGCAATTTTTCTCCTTTTTTTTCTTTCTTTTCCTTTTTCTTTTCTTTCTCGGCTAAACCGGCTACCGGGCCGTATCCTTTTCTTCGGCTGAAGAGCCTTTGGGCCATGCGCAAGAACCGGCCCATCTGGCCTGCCTGGCCCAACAAAAACCACTCCAGCCAAAAGAAATACCAGGCGGCTAGGGTTCCATCCCCTAGCCGCCATGTACTTCATACTCCAGAATTTCATTCGGTTTCTGGCTTCCAACGCACTGGTGCGCATACCGAGGCGCGGCGCACACTGGCCGGAGCGGGGCGCGGCGAGCCAGGCGGCGTCTTCGGCTGCTGCTACTTCTTGGTCTTGTCGCAAGATTGCGCCGCCGCCGCTTCGAGCGACGGATGGCTTGAGTGGGCGCCGCCGGCGCGGAGCCGCTGAGGCGGCGTCGGCGAGGGCACGCGTGGCGGCGCAGAGCCGGTCGGGCATGGGCCACGGTGGCTCGGACTGCGCTTGGCGCGAGCGGAACATCGCGGCGGCGGCCAGCGCGAGCGCGACGGCGGCGGGCAGCGCGCGAGGACGGCGGCGGCGCGACGGCTGCGGCTGGGGCCGAGGCCGGGCGCGGCGGTCTTCGAGCGAACTCAACCGGCGGCGGTCTGCGCCGCGGATCGGCCGGCCGCGCGCCGCCAGCTTTTTAGGCGCGGGCGCGGGTGGGCCGTCGGCCGGCTTCTTTGGCGCGGCGCGCGGGGCCGAGTCGGGCGGCTCGACGTGGCGAGGCGGCACGCCAATCGCGAGCGGCGGCCCGAGGGCGCGCGTGGCCGCGCGGCGGGCGGCCGAGCCAAGCCTTGCGGCGGCAGCAGGGGGCCGGGCCGACGGCGGCGACGCCGGCCGCGAGCGGCGGCGGCTTCGAGCCGAGTCTTGCAGCGCGCAGCGGGTCGGGCCGACGGCGGCGACACCGGCCGTGAGTCGAACGCCGAGGCGGTCGGCCGACGGCTGTCGGCGCGCCGCGAGGCGGCGGCGGACGTCTTGGCGCTGCCGCCGAGGCGACGGCCGACGGCTTCGTGCGCGCCTGATGCTGACATCATCAAAAATTTTCTTTTGTGTATGAACAGCAAATTCGTGTATGTGGCTTCATGCCGAGTAGCTTCGAGCATTCTTCGCGTAGCTTCGTGCCACGTAGGATAGATGCATGCATAGAAAAAGAACGATTAGATTCAAACGCTAATCCCACCTTTTCTCACCTTTCAATCTGAACTCCGGTAGAGCTTCGTGCTGATAACGTGTTGAGGAACCTCGCTATCGAATAGTCCGGGGTTCCCGAACAGATCTGAAGTGGAGAACAGAAAGAGAGAGAGACACGTGTTTAGGGAGAGCGAAAGCGGAAATTTTTTATTGCTAATGAATTCTGTACATAGGGGGGGACCCCCTCCTTCTTTTATAGCGCTCTCTAGGGTTTCGACATAAGGGACCACATGGGCCTTCGGTGGGCTTTCAGGGTTTCTCAACAGAAAGGATTATGCATCTCGTGATTCATTAGAACTAATAGCTAGCTAACTATTAGCTGGCTAATTATTAGTAGGGACTGTTTGGATCCACCTGCTAATAAAGTCCACAAAATCAGCCAAGTAAAGAGCAATGACCATAATGCCCTTTTAGTAGGATAATAGACGAGTAGACAGGGATGCTCGAGTGGATAGGGTTGGAGGGAGGGCAAAAGTGTCAATTAGCTATCTATTAGCAGCTTTTAGTAGGGTACAACCTGCTAATGAACTAATTGTTAGCAGGGTGGGTTACTAATAATTAGCAGGTCTATTAGCAGACTTGTTTGGATCGATAGCTGCTAATTTTAGCAGCTAACTATTAGTGCTAATGGATCCAAACAGGCCCTAACCCGGTATTGGCTAATTAATCAGAGGAGGCATTAATTATGTTGTGCGCGAGAGATGGCTAATCAGAGGAGCAAGAAAGGATTATGCATCTCGTGATCTGGGTAAGGCCTCACAGGCGCGAAACGCCTGAAGAAATGGTGTGGACGATCACCACCGTCGTCTCGCGTTAAAAAAATGGACTAGAATAGATAGATCTGGCGTTTTTTTTTCTTAATTCTTGATGTAATCTGTTACTTGATCCGAGGTCTCTGTTCCATTTGAAAACGAGACTGAAGTGAGAGCATCATCGGATTGGAGTGACCAGCTGAGGTGAGAAGTGCAAAAACTGCGAAGCATGGAGTGACACCTTGGGTCCATTTGTAATCGTCAGCGGGGAGTAGTAAATGAGACCCAGCTGTTAGACTTAGGATAAACTAAACATGAATATTTGTAGTCTAAAACATGATCAACGAAATATAATGCGGAAATTAAACATAAGAAAACTGACCCGGTGATGAAGTAGAAGCCATTAGTGTTCTTCGGTTTGTGGTTGAGCGTCGGTGAAGAGATGACACGAGGTAGTTCCGCAAAGACAGCAAGAACACCGAGATCTTCTCGTTGATGGTTACGGGTCTTCATTAGCCTGTGCACAAGCTGATGATCGGATGATTTCAGGGGAGGCTAAACTCGAGAGTAGATAGATAAAACGAGTGCTAGCCTTTCCTTTTTATTCTCGCACAAGCTAACGGGACCGAACCAAACTGTTGGAGCGCTCCCGATCAATGCGCTTATGTGAGGTGGGCTTAGCCCTAAAATTTCGGATCTGGCAGTTAGCCAAGATCACAACCAACATTTTTTCACTTGATCGAAAGGCTAATATCATAAGTCTATACTCAACAGAACAGCACACCAAGATAAAGAATTACAATGATTAATTTAAGCACCACTGCAACCCTAGTATCTATAGTGCATCATTCTATCTTGATAGGATAATTACTTATTCTTAACGGGAGTTGATTTTATTCTTATGGTCCTCATTTTCAGAATCAGAGGCTTTTCAATAAACCCATGCCGGCAACATGCTCTCGAAAGAGACTGGGTGGTAAGTCTTTAGTGAGTGGATCCGTAAGCATAGACTTAGTATTTATATGCTTGATATCAATTGTCTGATTCTGGATTCTATCTTTCACAATATAATACTTAATGTCAATGTGTTTGGCAGCACCACTTGACTTGTTGTTACTTGAATAGAAAATTGCGACCAAATTATCGTAGTATATAGGTAGTGGTTAAGATATGCTGTCTACCACTCTTAATCCCAGGATAAAGTTCTTAAGCCATACAGCCTGCCCAGTAGCCTCATAATATGCCACAAACTCAGCCTACATCATTGATGATGCAATAAGTGATTGTTTCGAGCTTTTTCACGAAATAGCTCCTCCCGTAAGTGTGAAGATATAACCTGATGTGGATTTCTTAGTATCAACACAACTTGCAAATCAGCGTCTGAATAGCCCACAACCTCAAGGGTATCAGACTTCTTATATGTGAGCATGTAATGCTTAGTGCCTTGCATATAACGCAAAGCTTTCTTGTAGCATCTCAAAAAATAAAATAATATAAAAATAAATATTTTAAATTTGAAAATATTTATTTATAAGTTTTATTGGCTTTATTGGTTCTTATTTGAATTTCCTTGGATTTTTGTATTGTATGGAAATCCAACAATTAGAATTAGTAAATGGGAAATGGTAAAATGGAAAAATGGTAAAATGGTAAAAGTAAAAGTTAGAAAATTTTACCATGGTAACTCTAAGCATGCAGTGGATGAGTTTATCCAGCAAATAAATTTTAATACATAAGAAAGTATTAAATAGTTGAAAGGACATCCCTTTGACCTCCAAATAGTGCAAGGACAGATTTATTATAAAATTTTATAACGTTATCTACACCTGGAAAATTTACCATAATGTCCTCAAGACATTAGTAACCTCTGGTAAAAATATTAGAAATTAATAATGTCATTTAGTGCCTTTAAAATTCATAAACAGAGGCATTGGAAATCTGTAAATTAGCATGTCAGAATTTATACAAAATAAATATATAATATTTTAACTTGAAATTTTTATGAGAGAATCCTTGATCTAAATATAACTCTACATAAAAGTTTAAAAAAATAAATAATACAATTTGGACCCTTAATTAAATTAAAATCCGAAATCAAAATTCTGAGCAGTGCACAGTGTCAGAATTTTAATTAATTAACCATGAGGTATTTTTGTTTGAAAATTTTACTGGAAGCTAAGCACTCCCAGTATACCGTGGTCAAAAAGTTTCGCAATTTTTGAACAAAGTTGAATGGCCAATTCGATGCCCAGTGTTGAAGCCATCTTGTCTACTGTTTTTTTTGGGACACCTCATTCTAGAGCCTTCTTGTGTTTCAGCCAGCCCTTTTGATTCATTCCCACGCCACAACCAGCAAGTCTCCAAGTCTTAGAAGCAAGCCTCAGGATGTCACAAGTAGCACCACAAACCTCATAGCTCAAGGCATGGCAAGGAAACCACCATGGGAGCAAGAAGCTCAACCAAAAGACCGCAACCATCTAGTGATGAGGAGTAGCAGTCAGAGAAGCATCATCATTCTGCTACCTCTTCACCAATATCAAATCCTGCAGCCTGATCATTTCTTCCAGAATGCCTCCGACTTCAACTCTGTCATCTCCTCTGCCGCCGCGGGCAAGAAGAGAGGAGTCAACCGATCAAGCAAAATCGGTAACAATTGTTGAAATTGATTCTTCCTCTAGCTTCACTCGGCACCATAGATTACTAAGCAAGTCGAAATTCTATCCCTCTTCGCCTGCAGAGCCGCCGCACCGTGCGCCTTCTTCTTCAACTCCGGCCGCTCGGTGGCGCGCTTCCTCGGCCAAGCTCCGGCCCGGCCAATCGGTAAAATGGAATCCCCTGACCTCTCTAATGCTCAAGCCGTTACCGATTTAACCGGAGACTTACCCCTTCTTCTTCTCCGTTGAGCTCCACCATTGCCGCCGCCCCCCTCTCGGTGGCAGCTCACTCCGGCCATCTCCGGCAACAACCGACCCCACCATCGGGTGCGCCGTGGCGAGCTGGTGCTCGAGGTGCCCTCGGCCGAGACCCTTCGCCGCTCCTTCGTCATTGGCGAAGCCACACACCGAGCTCGCTCCTCTCTCATCGAAGCGGTGGGCCCGACTTGGCGGTGAGTGAACTCCTCCATTCAAGCCGGTAAAAGACGCTTTCTATGCAAAGGAAAACGTATTCCTCATTTTCTTTAGAATTTCAATACCCGGGGTAATTCATTTGGTTATAACTTTTGCATTATAATTCCAAATGGAATGAAACAAATTCCTAAAATCATCTAAAATCAAGTGCTTCCGTAATATGCAAAAACATTTTGAAAAACAGTACTTGGTTAATTTGAAATTCAAATTTAAATGAAAGACTTAAAGATAGGCTACATATTAAAATGTTGTAAACAAATTCAAAATAGAATGAAACTGATTTTATTAGAATCCTTATACATCCAGGAACTAAAATATATAAAAATATTTATGTTTTACCTTTGTTTAAATTATTTCCCATTAAAGGTTATTCTCAATGGAATAAATAATCAAAAATGAATAATTGTATAAAAGAAATTCTAAAGTAAATAAGATTTATTTCTAAGCACTTGTATGTCAGTAGCCCATCTTAATATGCTAAAATGATTAAAGTATGAATTTGATTTAGACTTGTTTATGAATAATAAATGGTTTAAATGGAAAAGATGTATGCATATATGTAATTGCATATAGTAATCAGTAATAATATATATATATACATGTGAAAAGTGTCCAATAACTATACAAGAATATGAATAGCTATCGGAATGAGTAAATTGTCACTGTTGAAATGTTTTAATGAAATACCATATATTCACAAGTTTAATTTGCATGAAGACATAAGCCTTGTATATGTAGAAAAATGTGTACATGCATAATTAATGAAGAGCATAGTCGCTAAAAGAAATTGGGTTCTAAATATCTAATGTGATCGAACTAAATGATTCAACAAGAATCATTATAACAAAGTTATAAATAACACTTAACCAAATAATTGAATCTCCAATACTTGTATATTTTGAATAGTTATAACTTTCACAAATAAACATCAAATTTGACAAAACTAAGTCCTAGGATCTTGAGAAGTAATATCCTTACTAGCTATGCAAAAGTACTTCATGTTTATACGAGTTTGAACTAAATCCATATTAGGCCCTAATGATCACTTATATGAAAAACCGTTTCGAATGGAAGCCAGATGTCACAGAATTAGATTTAAAACACTCTTAGTGTCATCCCCTGCTAATGTCTGAAAAATGGATCAATAATCTTGTAAGGTGTAGCCCCAAACCGTAAACGAAATCCGACTCGCTATAATGTTAACTTTGTGGTCATTTATGCTATTTCAACAGTGAATAAAATAGCTCGTCTTTATAGTAAAATTTATAATATCGGTTTAGAAATACTGTGCAAAGTTAATACTATCAAATTCTGAAGAAAGAATCTCATTTTGTCATGCTTTGCATATAAAACTCGATAGCAAAATAACCTTAGGTATTATAATTTCTGGATTTTAGAAACATTCAAGCCTTTTCATCAATCTATAGAATACCTCGTCCTGACACGAATCCCTTGTAGAATAAATTAGAAACGATGTTTAGGATATGTACTACTATGTTCTAAGAAAATATTTTATTTATAACTTATGGTTCATATAGTTTTTGCTTATGCAAAACCCTAATATGATAAGGATAGTTGTAGCCCTTTTTGGCCGATTGCGATCAACGTAAACTTTAGTGTCATGATAGCTTTTTCAGCAATGCATTTAGCTCTTCAGCTAAACATTATAATTCATAAAATTTGTTTAGAAACATTATCCAAGGTATATACTATATTATTATGATGAAATGACCATATTTCACCACGCTTTCCCTATAAATCGTGTTAGTTAAATAACGCTAAGTATTATGTTTTCTAAGCTTTATAATATGAATCGATAGTAATGAAGATGTCTTTAATAAAGATATTTATATCTTCAGAACCCTCTTAAAAACCATGAATATGGAACTAGTAATCTATCCTAGCAAATCTAACATATTCGAAACCTCTTATTATGCTTAATCACTTAAGGGTTAAGTGCTATTCATTCATAGCATTGAGCATAATGACTAATGTTTTAATTCTGTTAATCCAAATAATTTTAGCATCTATAATTCGAAATTATAAATACAAGAATTCATAATTTTGTCCTCTTGAATTAGTAATTCAAGAATGGATAAGCTATAAAAGAAGCTGTTTAATGCTTAATGTTAAAAGCTAATAACAATATGGATATTTAATCAATTTAACGATATAAAATCATCTAATTCAAACTCTAATATATTCCTGTTTTTTGTAGTGAATCTTTATTTGGTTTGCTGTCTGTTTTCTTTTTGCCCTTATTAAAGCTTGTTATTTGCTTTGTTTCCGTCGAACGACGTGTAGAACCCGATGTGTCGTTTTCGTCGTCGACTTAATCTTTTGCAACCTCGTCTTCACCGTAAGCAATGATTAAGCAAGGCAAGCGCCCCTTTGACCATCTTGATCCTAGTATTTGATTTGCACTGTGTTTACTAAATTATTTCATGCATGCGTTTACTTTTTGTAAATTCGCTATTTTGGGGTATTGGTAGATATACCTGTTGTCACATGAAACTCCTTGTTAATTATGGAAATGTGAACCTTGATAACCATAGAATAGGGCTAGACATTACTTAATGCCAAAATGGGTATATGCGATCTTGTTAAACCTGCTTAGCCATGCTTTAGCTTTTTGTGGGGCAAATGATCATGATTAAAATTTTTTTCTGAAATGTTTTATTTGGAACCTAAATGGTCCTTTGTGGGGAAATGGTTGCTGGTAGTTTGCTAAAAACCCCAAAATAAAACTATGGTTTGATGCGGGAGATTATTGGCAATAGCCGGATGTGCAGACGGGTTTGCACGTAGTGTAGGGTGGAGTATCGCCCGTATCGGATTAAGGACCGAGCAAATGGGATGTTGTAGATCCATGTTTTCGTGCAACCACAAGGGCTTGTGTGGGCGGGTCTTAGCCTATTAAGTTGTTTAGATGTGGCTTTGCATCTATGGAAGGCGGGAGATTGTACAGACATTCCGGTCAGGTCTGTCTGTAGGGGTTTCTACATACCAATGCAACGGTGTACGCCTTGCCCTGGACAGAGACGTGGTGTGTGTGTGATAAATGTGGATCCACGACTTGGGTGAGTGTCTCTGTCTTCAGGGCGAGGGTTAACGTCCCGGGCTGGTGTAAAGCCACATCTAGATAATGTAACGGCTCTGTATGATCTCCTTGCCGACACACCAAAGGAAGTATGTTAATTGTTCTGGCGAAAAGGTTGATCATTCCTTGTGGGTAAAGTGTACACCTCTGCAGAGTGTAAATCTAATCGATTAGCCGCGCCCATGTTATGGGCACTTGGGAAAATCCTCCCAATGCTAGAGTCTTTGGTATTTTCTAAATGGGTTTGGTCCGAACTTGTTTTAGCAACCGTTGTTTTTGTCGAAGGGTGACATTGATGGACCTTATGGTTTGGTTTATTTCAACTCACGTCATGGAGGATGTGAGTATTACTTATTATTGTATATATTTTTATCAATCAACTTGCTTTTATAAATTCCGTTTGCAAATGATAACTTGTTTTACAATTCAATTTCGCTTTATGCAAATTAACTGTATTAGCCTTTCCTTTGAAATGGCCTGCATATATTGTAGGTTTTGCTCAAGTCTTGCTGAGTACGTAAAGTACTCACCCTTGCTTAATTATTATTTTAGGTGGATGAGTTAGCGAGGCTTCGAGTCTCTTTTCGTCGCAGGTTGCGGGATCTCCTTCGTCGTGTTCTATCTGGAGTTTATGCCTTGTCAGTTGCCTGCGGGTCGGATGGGCAAACTACAAGATAATATTTCTTTTGCTGCTTTATTCTCTGAGTTGTAGCTTTTCTCTTATGTAATAGTTTCCGCTTTAGTCTATGTGAGGTATGGTTGTGATTGCAATTGTTGTAAACATGTGAGTGCTAGCTACTGATCCAGGGAATAGCACAGTAATCACATGGAGGTTCCTGTTCATCAGAACAGGGTCTCACAGCAGTGGTATCAGAGCTATGCTGACTGCAGGGTAAACCCTAGATAGAATGGTCGTTAGCATTGGAATAAGCAAATTCAAAATCTTATTCTCAAAAGCTATTGTATTTGCAAAATATCGGCTTTGCTATTCTCTCCTTATTCTTAAGTTCTTATCCTTACCACTACTTTCATTTTGAGTTGTAAACAAATTCTTCTCTTTCCTTGAAGATAGTTTGTCTTTGCTATTTGCTTCTAAAGACGTACAAGATATGTCGCTATCTTGCTTGCAAATGAAGACTACAAGGTTGACGCCAACAATCTCATGGGAGCCGACAACGCTTTATTAACCTCGACAAAGCAGAAGTAAAACTCGAAGATTCTACTTCACAAAGAGATAGCATCACCCGATAGTAGATTACGGAAGATTAGAATATATTAGAATCCGCCTTAAGATAGGAACCCTTACGTATAGCATGTCATCTGCCCTAGTTACAAAAAGCATTTTTAGGTGGTGTTTTTGTCTTGCTATTGTGAATCGATTTTTGTTTTCTTGACCGGACTGATTTATGTGCAAACTTAATATTTAGGCTAAAGTTTCACAATAAATTGTCCGTATGTGTGCATATGGAAAGTTCAAACCATAGGATAAATAGGAAATCATAAAATATTTTACCTCTTCCTTCTGTAAAATTTCATACAAGCTTACCCTTCTTTTTGAAGACTTCCTATCTGTGTAATCTTTTGGTCATTAGCTTTCCTCAAAATCAAGCCTCATAAAAATTTACAATATAGTCTCCATTACTACTTTTAGCTTCTCGAGACCACATCCTCCACGAATAAACCAAAGCCAAGACTCCTACATATTAGTAACCACCAATTTACCTAAGTCACTTTTGGCTAGTCAAAATCTGATTCTACCCATAACAACTTTTGACCATGCCTCAAAACTCATTTGATTATTTTGTCTAGATTATATGCCATGAAAATGAACTAGAGCCCGAGAAGTTATATACTTCTGAATGGAAACCTTAGAATGATCACTAAAATGGAACTAGAAAAATTGAAAGTATTATCTTCTAAAAGGAAATATAAAGAGAGCATTATTAGTTGTATAGATACTCTCTTTCCATCTATAAGATTTAATTTCCTTATCTGTATACCTTCCCCTTTTATTGGATATTTCATATACCCATTTCTTCTTTGTAGAGCTTTCTTTCTTCGCTTCTAGTTATTCTTTCTAGAAGGAATTCTCTCCTTATGCTTAATAAAAACTACCGACAAATCTTTTTGAAAGTAATTCTGGTAGTAAGTCAACAACATCATGACGTTCGCGTAACAACTTTAAGAAGATGGAAGTAGCAAAGAGTCATAACTTCACCGACTTCATAGAAGTCCTAGAATATTGACATCAGCAAATGGAGCAAATGTTAAAAGAAACTCGTCACGGAATAGCCTACTATAAAAGAAAGTATTATCTAAAGTACATATTATTCTAAGTAAACCTCTTGGATATAAATACGTACAAATAGACTAATGGAAGAAAAAAAAACCTTAGGTACCCCCCATATACTAAGTTGAATGCGTATATAATTCTATGGTACTATTGAAATTTTGTTGTAAACCTTTTGTATTGTTTCTGGGTTACTCTCGTAAATGTTAAACCATTAGGTTGAAATTTACGATGTGCCAACCCTCATTTAATAAGAAAATCTAATTAAGAAAGTTTTAAGGAACGAAAAGTTGCCTTATGAACTAATAACTACCTAATAACCAACCTTGAAACGATGTTTTAATAAATGAGACATTGTCTTATAAACTAGCCAGTAATTACCTAACCCGTATATAGGCTATTCTCAAAATGATATTTTTAGGAACGAAAAGTTGCCTTGTGACCCAACAGAGTTCCATTTAAATAACCTTGTCCTAATAAATATCATTGCAGGATGCCTACGACACAATCCATTAATACACCACTAAATGTAATGAATTATAAAATTTTCAACCATTATAATCGACCTTCGGCTCTTCCCAAATAACTCTAGTTGAGACGTATCCTTTCAGTCATCTCAAACATTTTAACAAACTGAGTACCTCTCCTTAAGTTAGCTTAAATTTTGCTAAAAATTCTTGGTATAAATTGCTAACAATCCTCATCTACTTCGTGAAACCCAACCAAGAAAAACGAATGCCAGAATCTCCAACCTTAGCACAAGTGCTCTCCATAATCAAACAAAATCACTAGATACATACTTTTCTTCTTCATGACAGCAAGCAGCCAGCTTTTTGTTAAAACCAAACATCTAGTGCGATTCATTGCACCGATCACGTAGTTCCACTGCACACACGACAAAAGGAATCAATTCGACACTGCACCTTTTCACCTAGTCTTTTCCTTCTCTTCTCCTTTGTCTTTCTTTCAAACAAGCTCGGTACAGAGTAGAGCGAAATTTTTCTTTGCATTCATATTTGGCGCCGGCTTCGATGGCTTGCTCCCACTACCTGATGATCACCACAGTAGGACGCACCGTCTCCCTCACTCCACCGTGGTAGGTCAAAACAATGCCCGACTCACCAATGCCAATAATGATGATGAGATAGCCGCTGTACTCTTATCTCTATCTCAGTTATGTCCTACGCCATTAAATTCCCAATGTCATCACTTGACCGTCTACCAAAACTTTCACCGTTCAAACCCTGTTTATACTGCCTTAAGCGCCTATATATAGGTTACTTTACGCCTTAATTAGGAAACCGTATCACTCCCTATTACCATATATCTGCACATGTGCGCCTAGTTCAACCCTGTCATTCACCATCGTCGCGCATACACTCAGCCATTAAGCTTCCCCTGTTCCTTGGTCAATCAAACAATGAAAACACTACTTGTTGCACAGGCCGTGGCAACTTGACTACATTTGCTCTCACCCGTTCACATTTTGTGGAAACATTTTCATTCCTTTTTAAATACCTGACCGGGGTTCTCTCAGTTTACCCCGCTTCTTTTCTACAAACACCGCAAACATCTCTGTGTTGGCAAGGATCGTGCTCAGCCAACCATTGCTTTTACGATGACCTCAAACGTTTTAGCATTTTTCCTGTCCTGCATCTTGCAGAAAGCGTGCTCCACAAATCTGCATGTAAGATGAAAAACTAGCTATCAGATGAACTTGGAACTAGTTGCTGTCCTAGCCGTTCTTCCTTTAAATACAACTTGTCATCTTCGAGTGATGATTCCTTTCAAACTCTGTTGTGCCTCATGTTCGTTTCAAAGACGAATATCCCATTCTTTTGAATCTTCATCAAGCTTTGAAAAATGACCATATCTCATAGAAGACTCGGTCAAAATTTTGACTCCAAGAGTAAAAGAAATAAAATCCGAAGCAGTTTACTCAAAAAATCAATTAAAGAAATGATGCTTGAACAAAGATACTTGTTCTAAAAAGAATTCTACTCAACTCCATGTTGGATTTCAATCGTCATTTGTCATCCTCCAACAACACCAATGAACACTATCATTACTTAAAACCGAAAAGCCAAAATTTCTTACTTTTGATGTAGTAAACGTGGGCAGTATCCCAACAGTTGCCTAAAGAAGAAACAAAATCTATTTCGTTCTCAACCCCGAGGAGATATACAACAACCGTAAAACCGACCTTAAGAATTTGAAGATCAACGATTCCTTAAACATGCATCTACACCAACTCAAGACATCAAACATAACATATACCTGACTCAATGTCAGATACATCCCTTATAAATACAGTTTCTATTAGAACTTAGATTAATTTGAAATTATCTTGTCTCTTTAGATCTACTTGAAGTCAACCAAAAGTTCATATAGGAACTATTCTTAAAGTAATGATTTGATAAGCGAAATGTTGCCTATTAAATCTTCTTGAACTCTCATCAAAATATGTCTTAACTTAGTCTATCCAAATGGCGGTAAAAGGTCAAGTGCTAACCTTTCAATTTTCGTCTTTAACCATTACCCGATAAGTCCTCCATCCATTCGTAATCAATGAAAAATTAACACCTCGGATTTAGCTGTCTCCTACTTATGTTTCTAAAAGTCAGCTCAAACCAAATTTATTCGCAACTAACCTCATCAATCCCAGTTACCCACAGCACTTATTCACGAAAGAAACTTATGATCTACGGATGCGATATTAGATACGATGCTTATATATATATATATTTGAACCCTGCTAGAATTCAAATTTAATTCCAAGGTCAACCCTTTGACCCTAGTCGCCTCCTGATCATTTGTTTTATAACATTAGCAAACAAACTTGCTACTGTTTCGAATAAGATGGATAACGTCATCTACATTAACCAAGAAGAACTTGAACACTTCGCCAACATCCGCTAAGTAGAGTTCTTCATCTCGTCAAGGAAAATGTCGGTGATTTCCAAGCTATCTCGAGGACCTAGGAAATATCAAGTACCCAAAACAACCACCTCGACGTCAGCCTTTGAATGTAAAGATCTTCCTTATGTAATTACACCCGGCACTTAATGTAATATTGAGTACGCCCTTCATGTAGTTAATTCCTGCAATCAACCCTTTTGACTCTATACATTATATTCCTTCATAATTGCCAAATACAAAGAAAATCAAAACCCTATGTTTACCAAGATGACCAAACGAATTAAATTATCAGGATCATATTATAATCCTCCTACCTCAGCCCAAATTCTTGAATTATCTTACCTCGTTTTCAATCTAAAGACAACTTTGAATGACATTCATTCTCAACTAATCTCATCAACTAATGTTGACTATACAGATCAACCGCTGTGTTCAAATATCATTTCTTGATGATAACATTCAATTCTTCCCAAATGAATTTAATGACAATACATCCATTCTTTTACCTCAAGTATCCTAAGCATACTAAGTGCTATTCTCTAAATTTGATCATCCTTATTAACAATCCTAGATTTTCAATCAAAAGAGATATATAATAATATCCCTTATCTACTTACACAGGACCCAAATAGAAGCCTTCTCTATTCTCAGCACATTAGTTCGAAATTGCAAGAAGAAAACTCCAGTAAAGCGAATACATTGAAGATAAGAAAACAAGGAAATGATAAAGTTACTTCCGAGAAGAAGAAGTTCCATAACCTACCTAGTCCTTGCAAATCTCGGGAACGAGATTTCTGTAAGGGGGTAGATTTGTAACATCCCGAAAAATAAAATAATATAAAAATAAATATTTTAAATTTGAAAATATTTATTTATAAGTTTTATTGGCTTTATTGGTTCTTATTTGAATTTCTTTGGATTTTTGTATTGTATGGAAATCCAACAATTAGAATTAGTAAATGGGAAATGGTAAAATGGAAAAATGGTAAAATGGTAAAAGTAAAAGTTAGAAAATTTTACCATGGTAACTCTAAGCATGCAGTGGATGAGTTTATCCAGCAAATAAATTTTAATACATAAGAAAGTATTAAATAGTTGAAAAGACATCCCTTTGACCTCCAAATAGTGCAAGGACAGATTTATTATAAAATTTTAGAACGTTATATGCACCTGGAAAATTTACCATAATGTCATAAAGACATTAGTAACCTCTGGTAAAAATATTAGAAATTAATAATGTCATTTAGTTCCTTTTAAAATTCATAAACAGAGGCATTGGAAATCTGTAAATTAGCATGTCAGAATTTATACAAAATAAATATATAATATTTTAACTTGAAATTTTTATGAGAGAATCCTTGATCTAAATATAACTCTAAATAAAAGTTTTAAAAAATAAATAATACAATTTGGACCCTTAATTAAATTGAAATCCGAAATCAAAATTCGAGCAAATTGTACAATTGTCGAATTTTAATTAATTAACCATGAGGTATTTTTGTTTCAAAATTTTACTGGAAGCTAAGCACTCCCAGTATACCATGGTCAAAAAGTTTCGCAATTTTGAAACAAAGTTGAATGGCCAATTCGATGACCAGTGTTGAAGCCATCTTGTCTACTGTTTTTTTTGGGACACCTCCTCATTCTAGAGCCTTCTTGTGTTTCAGCCAGCCCTTTTGATTCATTCCCACGCCACAACCAGCAAGTCTCCAAGTCTTAGAAGCAAGCCTCACGATGTAACAAGTAGCACCACAAACCTCATAGCTCAAGGCATGGCAAGGAAACCACCATGGGAGCAAGAAGCTCAACCAAAAGACCGCAGCCATCTAGTGATATGAGGAGTAGCAGTCAGAGAAGCATCATCATTCTGCTACCTCTTCAACAATATCAAATCCTGCAGCCTGATCATTTCTTCCAGAATGCCTCCGACTTCAACTCTGTCAGCTCCTCTGCCGCCGCGGGCAAGAAGAGAGGAGTCAACCGATCAAGCAAAATCGGTAACAATTGTTGAAATTGATTCTTCCTCTAGCTTCACTCGGCACCATAGATTACTAAGCAAGTCGAAATTCTATCCCTCTTCGCCTGCAGAGCCGCCGCACCGTGCGCCTTCTTCTTCAACTCCGGCCGCTCGGTGGCGCGCTTCCTCGGCCAAGCTCCGGCCCGGCCAACCGGTAAAATGGAACCCCCTGACCTCTCTAATGCTCAAGCCGTTACCGATTTAACCGGAGACTTACCCCTTCTTCTTCTCCGGCGAGCTCCACCATTGCCGCCGCCCCCCTCTCGGTGGCAGCTCACTCCGGCCATCTCCGGCAACAACCGACCCCACCATCGGGTGCGCCGTGGCGAGCTGGTGCTCGAGGTGCCCTCGGCCGAGACCCTTCGCCGCTCCTTCGTCGCCGGCGAGCTGCCACAGCCGGAGCTCTGCTCCTCTCTCACTGAGCGGTGGGCCCGACTTGGCGATGAGTGAACTCCTCCGATTTAAGCGGTAAAAGACGCTTTCTATGCAAAGGAAAACGTATTCCTCATTTTCTTTAGAATTTCAATACCCGGGGTAATTCAATTGGTTATAACTTTTGCATTATAATTCCAAATGGAATGAAACAAATTCCTAAAATCATCTAAAATCAAGTGCTTCCGTAATATGCAAAAACATTTTAAAAAACAGTACTTGGTTAATTTGAAATTCAAATTTAAATGAAAGACTTAAAGATAGGCTACATATTAAAATGTTGTAAACAAATTCAAAATAGAATGAAACTGATTTTATTAGAATCCTTATACATCCAGGAACTAAAATATATAAAAATATTTATGTTTTACCTTTGTTTATATTATTTCCCATTAAAGGTTATTCTCAATGGAATAAATAATCAAAAATGAATAATTGTATAAAAGAAATTCTAAAATAAATAAGATTTATTTCTAAGCACTTGTATGTCAGTAGCCCATCTTAATATGCTAAAATGATTAAAGTATGAATTTGATTTAGACTTGTTTATGAATAATAAATGGTTTAAATGGAAAAGATGTATGCATATATGTAATTGCATATAGTAATCAGTAATAATATATATATATACATGTGAAAAGTGTCCAATAACTATACAAGAATATGAATAGCTATAGGAATGAGTAAATTGTCACTGTTGAAATGTTTTAATGAAATACCATATATTCACAAGTTTAATTTGCATGAAGACATAAGCCTTGTATATGTAGAAAAATGTGTACATGCATAATTAATGAAGAGCATAGTCGCTAAAAGAAATTGGGTTCTAAATATCTAATGTGATCGAACTAAATGATTCAACAAGAATCATTATAACAAAGTTATAAATAACACTTAACCAAATAATTGAATCTCCAATACTTGTATATTTTGAATAGTTATAACTTTCACAAATAAACATCAAATTTGACAAAACTAAGTCCTAGGATCTTGAGAAGTAATATCCTTACTAGCTATGCAAAAGTACTTCATGTTTATACGAGTTTGAACTAAATCCATATTAGGCCCTAATGATCACTTATATGAAAAACCGTTTCGAATGGAAGCCAGATGTCACATAATTAGATTTAAAACACTCTTAGTGTCATCCCCTACTAATGTCTGAAAAATGGATCAATAATCTTGTAAGGTGTAGCCCCAAACTGTAAACGAAATCCGACTCGCTATAATGTTAACTTTGTGGTCATTTATGCTATTTCAACAGTGAATAAAATAACTCGTCTTTATAGTAAAATTTATAATATTGGTTTAGAAATACTGTGCAAAGTTAATACTATCAAATTCTGAAGAAAGAATCTCATTTTGTCATGCTTTGCATATAAAACTCGATAGCGAAATAACCTTAGGTATTATAATTTCTGGATTTTAGAAACATTCAAGCCTTTTCATCAATCTATAGAATACCTCGTCCTGATACGAATCCCTTGTAGAATAAATCAGAAACGATGTTTAGGATATGTACTACTATGTTCTAAGAAAATATTTTATTTATAACTTATGGTTCATATAGTTTTTGCTTATGCAAAACCCTAATATGATAAGGATAGTTGTAGCCCTTTTTGGCGATTACGATCAACGTAAACTTTAGTGTCATGATAGCTTTTTCAGCAATGCATTTAGCTCTTCAGCTAAACATTATAATTCATAAAATTTGTTTAGAAACATTATCCAAGGTATATACTATATTATTATGATGAAATAACCATATTTCACCACGCTTTCCATATAAATCGTGTTAGTTAAATAACGCTAAGTATTATGTTTTCTAAGCTTTATAATATGAATCGATAGTAATGAAGATGTCTTTAATAAAGATATTTATATCTTCAGAACCCTCTTAAAAACCATGAATATGGAACTAGTAATCTATCCTAGCAAATCTAACATATTCGAAACCTCTTATTATGCTTAATCACTTAAGGGTTAAGTGCTATTCATTCATAGCATTGAGCATAATGACTAATGTTTTAATTCTGTTAATCCAAATAATTTTAGCATCTATAATTCGAAGTTATAAATACAAGAATTCATAATTTTAGCCTCTTGAATTCGTAATTCAAGAATGGATAAGCTATAAAAGAAGCTGTTTAATGCTTAATGTTAAAAGCTAATAACAATATGGATATTTAATCAATTTAACGATATGAAATCATCTAATTCAAACCCTAATATATTCCTGTTTTCTGTAGTGAATCTTTATTTGGTTTGCTGTCTGTTTTCTTTTTGCCCTTATTAAAGCTTGTTATTTGCTTTGTTTCCGTCGAACGACGTGTAGAACCCAATGTGCCGTTTTCGTCGTCGACTTCATCTTTTGCAACCTCGTCTTCACCCTAAGCAATGATTAAGCAAGGCAAGCACCCCTTTGACCATCTTGATCCCAGTATTTGATTTGCACTGTGTTTACTAAATTATTTCATGCATGCGTTTACTTTTTGTAAATTCGCTATTTTGGGGTATTGGTAGATATACCTGTTGTCACATGAAACTCCTTGTTAATTATGGAAATGTGAACCTTGATAACCATAGAATAGGGCTAGACATTACTTAATGCCAAAATGGGTATATGCGATCTTGTTAAACCTGCTTAGCCATGCTTTAGCTTTTTGTGGGGCAAATGATCATGATTAAAATTGTTTCCTGAAATGTTTTATTTGGAACCTAAATGGTCCTTTGTGGGGAAATGGTTGCTGGTAGTTTGCTAAAAACCCCAAAATAAAACTATGGTTTGATGCGGGCGATTATTGGCAATAGCCGGATGTGCAGACGGGTTTGCACGTAGTGTAGGGTGGAGTATCGCCCGTATCGGATTAAGGACCGAGCAAATGGGATGTTGTAGATCCATGTTTTCGTGCAACCACAAGGGCTTGTGTGGGCGGGTCTTAGCCTATGATATTGTTTAGATGTGGCTTTGCATCTATGGAAGGCGGGAGATTGTACAGACATTCCGGTCAGGTCTGTCTGTAGGGGTTTCTACATACCAATGCAACGGTGTACGCCTTGCCCTGGACAGAGACGTGGTGTGTGTGTGATAAATGTGGATCCACGACTTGGGTGAGTGTCTCTGTCTTCAGGGCGAGGGTTAACGTCCCGGGCTGGTGTAAAGCCACATCTAGATAATGTAACGGCTCTGTATGATCTCCTTGCCGACACACCAAAGGAAGTATGTTAATTGTTCTGGCGAAAAGGTTGATCATTCCTTGTGGGTAAAGTGTACACCTCTGCAGAGTGTAAATCTAATCGATTAGCCGCGCCCGCGGTTATGGGCACTTGGGGAAAATCCTCCCAATGCTAGAGTCTTTGGTATTTTCTAAATGGGTTTGGTCTGAACTTGTTTTAGCAACCGTTGTTTTTTGTCGAAGGGCTGACATTGATGGACCTTATGGTTTGGTTTATTTCGAACTCACGTCATGGAGGACTGTGAGTATTACTTACTGTTGTATATATTTTTTATCAATCAACTTGCTTTTATAAATTCCGTTTGCAAATGATAACTTGTTTTACAATTCAATTTCGCTTTATGCAAATTAACTGTATTAGCCTTTCCTTTGAAATGGCCTGCATATATTGTAGGTTTTGCTCAAGTCTTCTTTGAGTACGTAAAGTACTCACCCTTGCTTAATTATTATTTTAGGTGGATGAGTTAGCGAGGCTTGAGTCTCTTTTAAATCGCAGTTGCGGGATCTCCTTCGCCGTGTTCTATCTGGAGTTTATGCCTTGTCGCTTACTGCGGGTCGGATGGGCAAACTACAAGATAATATTTCTTTTCGCTTTATTCTACGAGTTGTAGCTTTTCTCTTATGTAATAGTTTCCGCTTTAGTCTATGTGAGGTATGGTTGTGATTGCAATTGTTGTAAACATGTGAGTGCTAGCTCTTGATCCAGGAATAGCACAAGAATCACATGGAGGTTCTGTTCATCGAGCAGTCTCACAAGAAGATGGTATCGAGCTATCTTGACCGCAGGTAAACCCTAGATAGAATGGTCGTTAGCATTGGAATAAGCAAATTCAAAATCTTATTCTCAAAAGCTATTGTATTTGCAAAATATCGGCTTTGCTATTCTCTCCTTATTCTTAAGTTCTTATCCTTACCACTACTTTCATTTTGAGTTGTAAACAAATTCTTCTCTTTCCTTGAAGATAGTTTGTCTTTGCTATTTGCTTCTAAAGACGTACAAGATATGTCGCTATCTTGCTTGCAAATGAAGACTACAAGGTTGACGCCAACAATCTCATGGGAGCCGACAACGCTTTATTAACCTCGACAAAGCAGAAGTAAAACTCGAAGATTCTACTTCACAAAGAGATAGCATCACCCGATAGTAGATTACGGAAGATTAGAATATATTAGAATCCGCCTTAAGATAGGAACCCTTACGTATAGCATGTCATCTGCCCTAGTTACAAAAAGCATTTTTAGGTGGTGTTTTTGTCTTGCTATTGTGAATCGATTTTTGTTTTCTTGACCGGACTGATTTATGTGCAAACTTAATATTTAGGCTAAAGTTTCACAATAAATTGTCCGTATGTGTGCATATGGAAAGTTCAAACCATAGGATAAATAGGAAATCATAAAATATTTTACCTCTTCCTTCTGTAAAATTTCATACAAGCTTACCCTTCTTTTTGAAGACTTCCTATCTGTGTAATCTTTTGGTCATTAGCTTTCCTCAAAATCAAGCCTCATAAAAATTTACAATATAGTCTCCATTACTACTTTTAGCTTCTCGAGACCACATCCTCCACGAATAAACCAAAGCCAAGACTCCTACATATTAGTAACCACCAATTTACCTAAGTCACTTTTGGCTAGTCAAAATCGATTCTACCCATAACAACTTTTGACCATGCCTCAAAACTCATTTGATTATTTTGTCTAGATTATATGCCATGAAAATGAACTAGAGCCCAGAAGTTATATACTTCGAATGGAAACCTTAGAATGATCACTAAAATGGAACTAGAAAAATTGAAAGTATTATCTTCTAAAAGGAAATATAAAGAGAGCATTATTAGTTGTATAGATACTCTCTTTCCATCTATAAGATTTAATTTCCTTATCAGATACCTTCCCTTTTATTGGATATTTCATATACCCATTTCTTCTTTGTAGAGCTTTCTTTCTTCGCTTCTAGTTATTCTTTCTAGAAGGAATTCTCTCCTTATGCTTAATAAAACTACCGACAAATCTTTTTGAAAGTAATTCTGGTAGTAAGTCAACAACATCATGACGTTCGCGTAACAACTTTAAGAAGATGGAAGTAGCAAAGAGTCATAACTTCACCGACTTCATAGAAGTCCTAGAATATTGACATCGACAAATGGAGCAAATGTTAAAAGAAACTCGTCACTAATAGCCTACTATAAAAGAAAGTATTATCTAAAGTACATATTATTCTAAGTAAACCTCTTGGATATAAATACGTACAATTAGACTAATGGAAGAAAAAAAAAACCTTAGGTACCCCCCATATACTAAGTTGAATGCGTATATAATTCTATGGTACTATTGAAATTTTGTTGTAAACCTTTTGTATTGTTTTACGGGTTACTCTCGTAAATGTTAAACCATTAGGTTGAAATTTACGATGTGCCAACCCTCATTTAATAAGAAAATCTAATTAAGAAAGTTTTAAGGAACGAAAAGTTGCCTTATGAACTAATAACTACCTAATAACCAACCTTGAAATGATGTTTTAATAAATGAGACATTGTCTTATAAACTAGCCAGTAATTACCTAACCCGTATATAGGCTATTCTCAAAATGATATTTTTAGGAACGAAAAGTTGCCTTGTGACCCAACAGAGTTCCATTTAAATAACCTTGTCCTAATAAATATCATTGCAGGATGCCTACGACACAATCCATTAATACATCCACTAAATGTAATGAATTATAAAATTTTCAACCATTATAATCGACCTTCGGCTCTTCCCAAATAACTCTAGTTGAGATGTATCCTTTCAGTCATCTCAAACATTTTAACAAACTGAGTACCTCTCCTTAAGTTAGCTTAAATTTTGCTAAAAATTCTTGGTATAAATTGCTAACAATCCTCATCTACTTCGTGAAACCCAACCAAGAAAAACGAATGCCAGAATCTCCAACCTTAGCACAAGTGCTCGCCATAATCAAACAAAATCACTAGACACATACTTTTCTTCTTCATGACAGCAAGCAGCCAGCTTTTTGTTAAAACCAAACATCTAGTGCGATTCATTGCACCGATCACGTAGTTCCACTGCACACACGACAAAAGGAATCAATTCGACATCGCACCTTTTCACCTAGTCTTTTCCTTCTCTTCTCCTTTGTCTTTCTTTCAAACAAGCTCTGATGCAGAGTAGAGCGAAATTTTCTTTGCATTCATATTTGGCGCCGGCTTGATGGCTTGCTCCCACTACCGATGATCACCACAAGAGGACGACCGCCTCCTCACTCCACCGTGGTAGGTCAAAACAATGCCCGACTCACCAATGCCAATAATGATGATGAGACACCACAGACTCTTATCTCTATCTCAGTTATGTCCTACGCCATTAAATTCCCAATGTCATCACTTGACCGTCTACCAAAACTTTCACCGTTCAAACCCTGTTTATACTGCCTTAAGCGCCTATATATAGGTTACTTTACGCCTTAATTAGGAAACCGTATCACTCCCTATTACCATATATCTGCACATGTGCGCCTAGTTCAACCCTGTCATTCACCATCGTCGCGCATACACTCAGCCATTAAGCTTCCCCTGTTCCTTGGTCAATCAAACAATGAAAACACTACTTGTTGCACAGGCCGTGGCAACTTGACTACATTTGCTCTCACCCGTTCACATTTTGTGGAAACATTTTCATTCCTTTTTAAATACCTGACCGGGGTTCTCTCAGTTTACCCCGCTTCTTTTCTACAAACACCGCAAACATCTCTGTGTTGGCAAGGATCGTGCTCAGCCAACCATTGCTTTTACGATGACCTCAAACGTTTTAGCATTTTTCCTGTCCTGCATCTTGCAGAAAGCGTGCTCCACAAATCTGCATGTAAGATGAAAAACTAGCTATCAGATGAACTTGGAACTAGTTGCTGTCCTAGCCGTTCTTCCTTTAAATACAACTTGTCATCTTCGAGTGATGATTCCTTTCAAACTCTGTTGTGCCTCATGTTCGTTTCAAAGACGAATATCCCATTCTTTTGAATCTTCATCAAGCTTTGAAAAATGACCATATCTCATAGAAGACTCGGTCAAAATTTTGACTCCAAGAGTAAAAGAAATAAAATCCGAAGCAGTTTACTCAAAAAATCAATTAAAGAAATGATGCTTGAACAAAGATACTTGTTCTAAAAAGAATTCTACTCAACTCCATGTTGGATTTCAATCGTCATTTGTCATCCCTCCAACAACACCAATGAACAGCTATCTGTTACTTAAAACCGAAAAGCCAAAATTTCTTACTTTTGATGTAGTAAACGTGGACAGTATCCCAACAGTTGCCTAAAGAAGAAACAAAATCTATTTCGTTCTCAACCCCGAGGAGATATACAACAACCGTAAAACTGACCTTAAGAATTTGAAGATCAACGATTCCTTAAACATGCATCTACACCAACTCAAGACATCAAACATAACATATACCTGACTCAATGTCAGATACATCCCTTATAAATACAGTTTCTATTAGAACTTAGATTAATTTGAAATTATCTTGTCTCTTTAGATCTACTTGAAGTCAACCAAAAGTTCATATAGGAACTATTCTTAAAGTAATGATTTGATAAGCGAAATGTTGCCTATTAAATCTTACTGAACTCTCATCAAAATATGTCTTAACTTAGTCTATCCAAATGGCCGGTAAAAGGTCAAGTGCTAACCTTTCAATTTTCGTCTTTAACCATTACCCGATAAGTCCTCCATCATTACGCTCAAATCAATGAAAAATTAACACCTCGGATTTAGCTGTCTCCTACTTATGTTTCTAAAAGTCAGCTCAAACCAAATTTATTCGCAACTAACCTCATCAATCCCAGTTACCCACAGCACTTATTCACGAAAGAAACTTATGATCTACCAGATGCAGTATTAGATACGATGCTTATATATATATATATTTGAACCTGCTAGAATTCAAATTTAATTCCAAGGTCAACCTTTGACCCTAGTCGCCTCGATCATTTGTTTTATAACATTAGCAAACAAACTTGCTACTGTTTCGAATAAGATGGATAACGTCATCTACATTAACCAAGAAGAACTTGAACACTTCGCCAACATCTGGCTAAGTAGAGTTCTTCATCTCGTCAAGGAAAATGTCGGTGATTTCCAAGCTATCTCGAGGACCTAGGAAATATCAAGTACCCAAAACAACCACCTCTCGACGTCACCTTTGAATGTAAAGATCTTCCTTATGTAATTACACCCGCACTTAATGTAATATTGAGTACGCCTTCATGTAGTTAATTCACGCAATCAACCCTTTTGACTCTATACATTATATTCCTTCATAATTGCCAAATACAAAGAAAATCAAAACCCTATGTTTACCAAGATGACCAAACGAATTAAATTATCAGATCATATTATAATCCTCCTACCTCATTAAATTCTTGAATTATCTTACCTCGTTTTCAATCTAAAGACAACTTTGAATGACATTCATTCTCAACTAATCTCATCAACTAATGTTGACTATACAGATCAACCGCTGTGTTCAAATATCATTTCTTGATGATAACATTCAATTCTTCCCAAATGAATTTAATGACAATACATCCATTCTTTTACCTCAAGTATCCTAAGCATACTAAGTGCTATTCTCTAAATTTGATCATCCTTATTAACAATCCTAGATTTTCAATCAAAAGAGATATATAATAATATCCCTTATCTACTTACACAGACCCAAATAGAAGCCTTCTCTATTCTCAAGACATTAGTTCGAAATTGCAAGAAGAAAACTCGAAAGAAAGCGAATACATTGAAGATAAGAAAACAAGGAAATGATAAAGTTACTTCGAGAAGAAGAAGTTCCATAACCTACCTAGTCCTTGCAAATCTAGAACGAGATTTACGTAAGGGTAGATTTGTAACATCCCGAAAAATAAAATAATATAAAAATAAATATTTTAAATTTGAAAATATTTATTTATAAGTTTTATTGGCTTTATTGGTTCTTATTTGAATTTCTTTGGATTTTTGTATTGTATGGAAATCCAACAATTAGAATTAGTAAATGGGAAATGGTAAAATGGAAAAATGGTAAAATGGTAAAAGTAAAAGTTAGAAAATTTTACCATGGTAACTCTAAGCATGCAGTGGATGAGTTTATCCAGCAAATAAATTTTAATACATAAGAAAGTATTAAATAGTTGAAAAGACATCCCTTTGACCTCCAAATAGTGCAAGGACAGATTTATTATAAAATTTTAGAACGTTATCTGCACCTGGAAAATTTACCATAATGTCCTAAAGACATTAGTAACCTCTGGTAAAAATATTAGAAATTAATAATGTCATTTAGTTCCTTTTAAAATTCATAAACAGAGGCATTGGAAATCTATAATTAGCATGTCAGAATTTATACAAAATAAATATATAATATTTTAACTTGAAATTTTTATGAGAGAATCCTTGATCTAAATATAAATCTACATAAAAGTTTAAAAAAATAAATAATACAATTTGGACCCTTAATTAAATTGAAATCCGAAATCAAAATTCGAGCAAATTGCACGTTGTCGAATTTTAATTAATTAACCATGAGGTATTTTTGTTTCAAAATTTTACTGGAAGCTAAGCACTCCCAGTATACCATGGTCAAAAAGTTTCGCAATTTTGAAACAAAGTTGATTGGCCAATTCGATGACCAGTGTTGAAGCCATCTTGTCTACTGTTTTTTTGGGACACCTCCTCATTCTAGAGCCTTCTTGTGTTTCAGCCAGCCCTTTTGATTCATTCCCACGCCACAACCAGCAAGTCTCCAAGTCTTAGAAGCAAGCCTCAGGATGTCACAAGTAGCACCACAAACCTCATAGCTCAAGGCATGGCAAGGAAACCACCAAGGGAGCAAGAAGCTCAACCAAAAGACCGCAGCCATCTAGTGATATGAGGAGTAGCAGTCAGAGAAGCATCATCATTCTGCTACCTCTTCACCAATATCAAATCCTGCAGCCTGATCATTTCTTCCAGAATGCCTCCGACTTCAACTCTGTCATCTCCTCTGCCGCCGCGGGCAAGAAGAGAGGAGTCAACCGATCAAGCAAAATCGGTAACAATTGTTGAAATTGATTCTTCCTCTAGCTTCACTCGGCACCATAGATTACTAAGCAAGTCGAAATTCTATCCTCTTCGCTGCAGAGCCGCGCGCACCGCGGCGCCTTCTTCTTCAACTCCGCCGCTCGGTGGCGCTTCTCGGCCAAGCTCCGGCCCGGCCAACCGGTAAAATTGAATCCCCTGACCTCTCTAATGCTCAAGCCGTTACCGATTTAACCGGAGACTTACCCCTTCTTCTTCTCCGGCGAGCTCCACCATTGCCGCCGCCCCCCTCTCGGTGGCAGCTCACTCCGGCCATCTCCGGCAACAACCGACCCCACCATCGGGTGAGCCGTGGCGAGCTGGTGCTCGAGGTGCCCTCGGCCGAGACCCTTCGCCGCTCCTTCGTCGCCGGCGAGCTGCCACAGCCGGAGCTCTGCTCCTCTCTCACTGAGCGGTGGGCCCGACTTGGCAGTGAGTGAACTCCTCCAGTTCAAGCCGGTAAAAGACGCTTTCTATGCAGTGAAAACGTATTCCTCATTTTCTTTAGAATTTCAATACCCGGGGTAATTCAATTGGTTATAACTTTTGCATTATAATTCCAAATGGAATGAAACAAATTCCTAAAATCATCTAAAATCAAGTGCTTCCGTAATATGCAAAAACATTTTGAAAAACAGTACTTGGTTAATTTGAAATTCAAATTTAAATGAAAGACTTAAAGATAGGCTACATATTAAAATGTTGTAAACAAATTCAAAATAGAATGAAACTGATTTTATTAGAATCCTTATACATCCAGGAACTAAAATATATAAAAATATTTATGTTTTACCTTTGTTTATATTATTTCCCATTAAAGGTTATTCTCAATGGAATAAATAATCAAAAATGAATAATTGTATAAAAGAAATTCTAAAATAAATAAGATTTATTTATAAGCACTTGTATGTCAGTAGCCCATCTTAATATGCTAAAATGATTAAAGTATGAATTTGATTTAGACTTGTTTATGAATAATAAATGGTTTAAATGGAAAAGATGTATGCATATATGTAATTGCATATAGTAATCAGTAATAATATATATATATACATGTGAAAAGTGTCCAATAACTATACAAGAATATGAATAGCTATAGGAATGAGTAAATTGTCACTGTTGAAATGTTTTAATGAAATACCATATATTCACAAGTTTAATTTGCATGAAGACATAAGCCTTGTATATGTAGAAAAATGTGTACATGCATAATTAATGAAGAGCATAGTCGCTAAAAGAAATTGGGTTCTAAATATCTAATGTGATCGAACTAAATGATTCAACAAGAATCATTATAACAAAGTTATAAATAACACTTAACCAAATAATTGAATCTCCAATACTTGTATATTTTGAATAGTTATAACTTTCACAAATAAACATCAAATTTGACAAAACTAAGTCCTAGGATCTTGAGAAGTAATATCCTTACTAGCTATGCAAAAGTACTTCATGTTTATACGAGTTTGAACTAAATCCATATTAGGCCCTAATGATCACTTATATGAAAAACCGTTTGAATGGAAGCGGATGTCACAGAATTAGATTTAAAACACTCTTAGTGTCATCCCCGCTAATGTCGAAAAATGGATCAATAATCTTGTAAGGTGTAGCCCCAAACTGTAAACGAAATCCGACTCGCTATAATGTTAACTTTGTGGTCATTTATGCTATTTCAACAGTGAATAAAATAACTCGTCTTTATAGTAAAATTTATAATATCGGTTTAGAAATACTGTGCAAAGTTAATACTATCAAATTCTGAAGAAAGAATCTCATTTTGTCATGCTTTGCATATAAAACTCGATAGCGAAATAACCTTAGGTATTATAATTTCTGGATTTTAGAAACATTCAAGCCTTTTCATCAATCTATAGAATACCTCGTCCTGATACGAATCCCTTGTAGAATAAATCAGAAACGATGTTTAGGATATGTACTACTATGTTCTAAGAAAATATTTTATTTATAACTTATGGTTCATATAGTTTTTGCTTATGCAAAACCCTAATATGATAAGGATAGTTGTAGCCCTTTTTGGCCGATTGCGATCAACGTAAACTTTAGTGTCATGATAGCTTTTTCAGCAATGCATTTAGCTCTTCAGCTAAACATTATAATTCATAAAATTTGTTTAGAAACATTATCCAAGGTATATACTATATTAATATGATGAAATAACCATATTTCACCACGCTTTCCATATAAATCGGATTAGTTAAATAACGCTAAGTATTATGTTTTCTAAGCTTTATAATATGAATCGATAGTAATGAAGATGTCTTTAATAAAGATATTTATATCTTCAGAACCCTCTTAAAAACCATGAATATGGAACTAGTAATCTATCCTAGCAAATCTAACATATTCGAAACCTCTTATTATGCTTAATCACTTAAGGGTTAAGTGCTATTCATTCATAGCATTGAGCATAATGACTAATGTTTTAATTCTGTTAATCCAAATAATTTTAGCATCTATAATTCGAAGTTATAAATACAAGAATTCATAATTTTAGCCTCTTGAATTCGTAATTCAAGAATGGATAAGCTATAAAAGAAGCTGTTTAATGCTTAATGTTAAAAGCTAATAACAATATGGATATTTAATCAATTTAACGATATGAAATCATCTAATTCAAACCCTAATATATTCTGTTTTCAGAGTGAATCTTTATTTGGTTTGTCATTCGCTTTCTTTTGCCCTTATTAAAGCTTGTTATTTGCTTTGTTTCGTTGAACGACGTGTAGAACCCGATGTGCCGTTTTAGTAAATCGACTTCATCTTTTGCAACCTCGTCTTCACCGTAAGCAATGATTAAGCAAGGCAAGCACCCCTTTGACCATCTTGATCCCAGTATTTGATTTGCACTGTGTTTACTAAATTATTTCATGCATGCGTTTACTTTTTGTAAATTCGCTATTTTGGGGTATTGGTAGATATACCTGTTGTCACATGAAACTCCTTGTTAATTATGGAAATGTGAACCTTGATAACCATAGAATAGGGCTAGACATTACTTAATGCCAAAATGGGTATATGCGATCTCTTGTTAAACCTGCTTAGCCATGCTTTAGCTTTTTGTGGGGCAAATGATCATGATTAAAATTGTTTCCTGAAATGTTTTATTTGGAACCTAAATGGTCCTTTGTGGGGAAATGGTTGCTGGTAGTTTGCTAAAAACCCCAAAATAAAACTATGGTTTGATGCGGGCGATTATTGGCAATAGCCGGATGTGCAGATGGGTTTGCACGTAGTGTAGGGTGGAGTATCGCCCGTGTCGGATTAAGGACCGAGCAAATGGGATGTTGTAGATCCATGTTTTCGTGCAACCACAAGGGCTTGTGTGGGCGGGTCTTAGCCTATTAAGTTGTTTAGATGTGGCTTTGCATCTATAGAAGGCGGGAGATTGCACAGACATTCCGGTCAGGTCTGTCTGTAGGGGTTTCTACATACCAATGCAACGGTGTACGCCTTGCCCTGGACAGAGACGTGGTGTGTGTGTGATAAATGTGGATCCACGGCTTGGGTGAGTGTCTCGTCTTGGCGAGGGTTAACGCCCCGGCCGGTGTAAAGCCACGTCTAGATAATGTAACGGCTCAGATGATCTCCTTGCCGACACACCAAAGGAAGTGTGTTAATTGTTCCGCGAAAGGTTGATCATTCCTTGTGGGTAAAGTGTACACCTCTGCAGAGTGTAAATCTAATCGATTAGTCGCGCTCATGATTATGGGCACTTGGGAAAATCCTCCCAATGCTAGAGTCTTTGGTATTTTCTAAATGGGTTTGGTCCGAACTTGTTTTAGCAATCGTTGTTTTTGTCGAAGGGTGACATTGATGGACCTTATGGTTTGGTTTATTTCAACTCACGTCATGGAGGATCGTGAGTATTACTTATCGTTGTATATATTTCTTATCAATCAACTTGCTTTTATAAATTCCGTTTGCAAATGATAACTTGTTTTACAATTCAATTTCGCTTTATGCAAATTAATCGTATTAGCCTTTCCTTTGAAATGGCTCGCATATATTGTAGGTTTTGCTCGTGTCTTCTTGAGTACGTAAAGTACTCACCCTTGCTTAATTATTATTTTAGGTGGATGAGTTAGCGAGGCTTGAGTCTCTTTTAAATCCGCAGTTGCGGATCTCCTTCGCCGTGTTCTATCTGGAGTTTATGCCTTGTCAGTTGCCTGCGGGTCGGATGGGCAAACTACAAGATAATATCTCTTTTGCTGCTTTATTCTCTGAGTTGTAGCTTTTCTCTTATGTAATAGTTTCCGCTTTAGTCTATGTGAGGTATGGTTGTGATTGCAATTGTTGTAAACATGTGAGTGCTAGCTACTGATCCAGGGAATAGCACAGTAATCACATGGAGGTTCCTGTTCATCAGAACAGGGTCTCATATTTCTTAACGGCTTTCCAGTAGTCCAACCCTGGATTAGATTGATATCTGCCAAGCATCCCGGTTATGAATGCTAAATCACAGAGAGTACAAACTTGAGCATACATAATGCTTTCGACAGCTGAAGCGTAAGGAATCCCTTCATCTAATCAGCTTCTAATAGATTTCTTGGACTTTGGAATGTTCCAAACTTATCACCCTTAACAATAGGAGTGGACGAGGCAAAGCAGTTATGCATATTAAATCTCTTAAGCACTCTATCAATGTATGCCCTTTGGGATATGCCTAATACCCATTTGGACCTATCTCGGTGAATCTCAATGCCCAAAACGTAAGAGGCATCACCAAGATCCTTCATATCAAAGTTAGCAGAAAGAAATCTCTTGGTCTCATACAGCATATCCTTATCGCTGCTAGCCAATAAGATATCATCCATATAAAAGCACTAAGATAGTGAATTTGCTCCCCTTAGTCTTAATGTATATGCAATTGTCCACTTCATTTTCTTTGAAACCAAAATTTCTTATGGTCTCATCGAACTTAAGGTACCATTGTTTAGATGCTTGTTTTAGTTCATAGATGGATTTTTTAAGTCTACATCCCATATGTTCCTTGCCTTCCACAACAAAAACTTTCTGTTGAGCCATGCAAACATTCTCAAGCAAGTCACCATTAAGGAATGCAATTTTAACATCCATCTGATGTAGCTCTAAATCATAATGAGCAACAAGCGCCATAACAATTCTTAGTGAATCTTTCTTTGAGACGAGAGAGAAAGTATCAATATAATCAATCCCCTCTCTTTATGTAAACCCTTTTGCTACAAGCCTTGCCTTGAACCTTTCGACATTTCTCTTAAAGTCATGCTTAGTTTTTAGACCCATCTACGCTCTACTGTTTTGATTCTATCAGAAATTTCTACTAGATCCCAAACATCATTAATACTCATAAACTTAATTTCATCCTGCATGGCCTCAAGCCATTTGGGTGAATCCTTAGTCATCATAGCCTCCATAAATGAGGTGGGATTGTCTACCTTCCCTATGTCATTTACATCTTCATTCATGTATACGACATAGTCATTCGGGATAGCAGACCTTCTGTCCCGGTGTGATCTCTTTAGTGGTTCATTAGTTATCACAGGGGGCTGTTGAGGCTTAACATTAGGTGTTGTACTGTTAATTCTAGAATCCTCAGGTGGAGGCTCAACTCCAGGATTCTCAGCTAGAGGTGTAACTTTATAAGGTACATGAAGAATAGTCTCTTGGATTATCGATAATGGTACATGTCGACGATCGGGACCGTCGACCTCAAAGAAAGAGGGGGAAGGATCATACGGAGGGCGAGGTCCAGAGCTTCGCTTGTCCGGGTGGCACCCTCGGCGGGCGCACTAAGCAGGGGAACCTGCGCAACCAAACAGGGGACACGAGGTTTATACTGGTTCGGGCCGAACCCCTACTCCAGTTCGTGTGGTGGTGTTGTATTGCCTTCAGTATAGATGGCTGCACAAAGTTTACAAACGAGAGTTATTGGACCCTAGCGCAAGAGTGCTCATGGCTTAACGAGAAGAATCCCGCCCCTTCCTCAGGGTTCCTGCCTCCCTTTATACGGTAGGAAGGGATAGGTTACCTCGAGAGCTGGGGAAGGGCGAGGTGACCTATACCAAGAGCTTCGGTCCTTCATCCTGTCGACTGGTCACCGCTCGTCTTGCCCACGCTGGGCCGGTAGTCTCGTTGGTCAGGGCGGTTAAGTATTTCACCGGGAAATGACGTACCTGCCTTCCGTGATCCTGACGAGTGTTGACGTTGCTGTTCATGACGTTGGTGCTACCTCGGGAGGGAGCGTGTCTACGTACTGTACGTGACCGATCGATGGGACTGGAAGCATGACTTCGGCAGCCATTAAACCATCTTGGGAAGGGGCCACCTGCTCCCGTATAGTCACTTCGATTGACCCCATCCGTGGGGCACGTGGCTGTTGGCTGGTGGAGGCTTCGACACGCGGCCCTTGGCGGGGGTTGCCTTGGCTTGATCGGAGTCAGGGGATCCCGACCCGCCGCGGAGGTCGGGAGCTCAGCTTGGTCGGTCGGGGACCCGCCCCGCCGCGGAGGTCGGGAGCCCGCCCGCCAGTCGGGAAGAGCTCGGAGAGGTCCGCCAGGTCGGGGAAGAGTGTCCCCAGTGGCCTCTTGGGACCTTTGGTCGGATCCCGACTGGTAACAGTCCGCTCTGTGCCCCGGGCCGGTAGATCGGAGACGTCTCTGCCTGGGCTTAGGAACAGTTCCCCGGGCACGGGGGCAACGGACACGTGCCAGGGGGACACGCGCCAGGCTGTCCGATCCCCGACAACCAGCCCCCGAGGCTCAAGAAGCGGTCTAAGACTCTTGGCGCTCTTGAGTCTGATGTCTTGTTCGAAGAGGGATTCCCCCCCCCCTTGGGGCACATACTTGGACTTCGCCATTTTGTTTTTCCGGACGGGCCCTGGAAGCCCGGGGGTCTCGTGGACGGGGAAGTTGAAGGAATGGGGTCTGTCGGATGCGTGGAGGGACGCACCCGTACGGGGGTTTTGAAAGGCCCCTGACGTCTCGGCTTCTGCCCGCCGGCTACGAGCGCGCCTTTTGAGGTGATGGTGACGCCGGTAGATGAGGCGTCTTTTAAAACCAGAGGGGTCTTACCCTTTAGGATTTCGCTTCCCGTTTCTCGTGCTTTTGCCTTCTTCCTCCTTGTCCCTCTACGTCCACGCCCTCTAGCCCTTGATTGCGACCCCGCTCTCCCCCCTCCCTTTTGACCTTGACCCCATGGCGAAGTTTGGGAGGAGCAAACTCACCGCAGAACGGATGAGGGAGATGGAGTCTTTGGGGCTTTTGGACCCGTTCTCCTGGCGGCTTCCTTCCGGGGAGAAAGTGCCGCGACCTCGGGATGACGAGATTGTGAGCACGGAGCAGTACATGCTCTTCGGGCTGCGGACCCCGGAGAGTGACTTCTTGGCTGCGGTCCTCGCGCAGTGCGAGATCGAGCTCGTGAACTTGGTGCCGAACTCCCTCCTTCTCCTTTCCGTTTTCGCACATCTTTGCGAGGGGTTCTTGGGCAGGCTCCCTACCCCCTCGCTTTTCTTCCGTTTTTACTCCTTGTCCCGCACCGCGAAAGACCCCGTCGTCGGGTGCCTCTATTTTCGGCTACGGGCAGGACTCCCTTGTACCTTCCTCCAAATCCCGACCCAGGACTCGCTCGGGCCGTGGGCGGAAAAATGGTTTTATTTGAAGAAGGGCGAGGGAGGTGGGCTTGCTTATAACGGCGCCCATGGCCGAAGGAAGCGGAGACCCACGAGCCCGAGGACTCGGTGGGCGACTGTAGTAGCGCCTTCATCCACACATGCGCCATGCGGGGTCTTAAGGGGCAGACGGTCGTTTACGACTACCTGCGAAATCGGGTGCTCCCTCTACGGAGGAGGTTGCACCCCTTCTTTGAGATCACCGGGAGGTGCGACGCCACCCGGGAAAGTCACGAGGGTAAGTGTTGTTCGATCTCAGATCCTTTCGGACCTTGGTCGGAGTTCCCTTATCTCTTGACGCTTTATTCCTGATCTTGCAGCATCGAAGTCGGCATGGGTTGTTTCGGGGATGCAGGAGGTCTTCGGGAAGGCCGCCAATTCCTTCGACCTCGGCGGCAACGTCCCCAAGAACATCTTGGGGCATAGCAGCGAGGTAATAGCCTTTCACTTTGGTCCTTGCTTTGGGTACTCGGACTCGGATGCTTATAGTGGTGAGTTCGCGTAGGCAACCAAAGAGCTCTAGGATACGACGAAGCAGTTGCTACCATTTCCTGGCCCAAACAAAGGCAAGAAGGGGGGCAAGAAGCCGGCTCTCGACGCCCCAAAGCAAATCGCCAAGAAGCCCCACGTCGAGTGGGGCGACCGGGTCATGGTGAGTTTAGACCCCCCGAGCTCAGGGATACCCGGGTTCGAGCTTGGTTCCATCAGGCTACCTTTTTTCTTTTTCATTTTTTTGGTTCACCCACTAACCCTCGCTTTTGTCAGCAACAAGAGGCGGCTTCGGCCGCAAGAGCCCTGGGTACGCAGCCGGAGCAACGGGCTCCGGCAACAAGCTCCCGAGGGGGAAGCCCTCCCGCCGCTGCCGAGGAGCGGTCACGCTAGGTACGGCCTCCGTACATTTTTCGTCATCCCACCTCATCGCGGCGTTCGAGCGTCCGAGGGGCACCGACCTTTCCTGTGGTCCAGGACGAGGCCGGGGAGGAGGATTATGAGGACGATTACCGCCTCGTGCCACGACCCAAGACGCGGCAGATGCTGCTTGCCGCGTCCTCCGAGGAGGACGAAGCGGCCGAGGGAGGGTTGGTTGAAATCGCCACGACCAAGGACGTCGTGATTGGGGGTGCTGCTGCCGGGAGCACCGTAGCCGAAGGGGCCGTAGTCGAAGGTGGCGTCGTCGTTGCGCCCCAATGGGGCGCCCCGGGTGGAGTCTCGAGAAGCGGAGAGCCGAATCGCCCCCGCAGGGGGGGCGGTAAAGAAGACGAGGTTGCTGCGCGTCCGTTCGGCGTGGTAAGTTCCCCCCCGTTTCTTAACTTCGTGGTGGTGGGGCCGACTGAGCATCTTTTGATAATTTGCCGCGTGCAGCTCATACACCGGGGCAGTCGTGGCACCGGTCCATCGTCCGACCCCGGTGCCTTCGACCGGGGCGCTTTCGGTTGTTGCGCCCGTGATCGAGGGCGGCATTGCCGCCGTGCCCCGGGTGGATCCGTCCACCTTCGGCGAGCCGCGGCCAGGGGGCCGTCGAGCCACTCGCCGGCCCAGAGGGTCCGGCTGCCATTGCCGTGGCGGCGGATCTCCACGGTCGCCGGGGGTGTGCCGTCGCTCTGGCGGGCGAGGCCGCCGGGGATGTAACCGTGGGCGTACTGCCCCGAGATTCCGATGGCGTTGTCGACTTGTCTTCGCTGGAGGACCGGTTAGTGGAGGTAAGATCGATCGTGGCGTCACCTCCTCCTTCCCTCCCTTTTCTTAGTGGTCATGGTGGGTTTTTCTTTGCCTTCGTAGGGTCTGCGGCTGGTTTCCCGGGGTACAACATTGCGTGCGAACACGTGCTCGCCTTCCGGTCCTTATGCGGCGTCCTCGAAATCAATCAGAGGGACATCGCCGAGCGAGAAGCCACTGTGTCGCGCGGCCAAGAGGAAGTCTCGCGCCTGAAGGAGGCCCAGGCCCTTGAGCTCGCACGGGCTGTCGAGGTCGAGCGGGGCGTGTGGCCCAGAGGTATCGCCATAGCGCTCCGGCCATCAAGGGGGAGCGGAGGAGGGCGGAGGAGACCCTTGCCCGGGTCCGTCGAGAGGTGCAGGACGTCTTCGACGAGGACCGCGCGAGCGCGTCTATGGAGATCCAGCGCCTCAAGCTCGAGATCTCCGACCTTCGCTCCGAGGCAGAAGTCGCACGGCGAGGGGGGCCCTCCTCCGAGCTCGAGGCTAAAGCGGCCGAGCTCGAGAAGACGGTTGCGGGGTTGGAGACGAGGGCCACCGGAGCGGAAACCAAGGTGGCTGAGGCCGAGGCCAGGAATGCTAGTCTTGGGGAGAAGTTGGCGCAGGTGGCTCGGGCTGGGAAAGACGCCTTGGCCTAGCTCCAAGGCGACCGTGACTGGGTTGACAAGGCCGAAGCCGAGGTCATCGTACTGCGGCGGAGGGTTTTCGACCTCGAACGGGAGAAACTCGCCCGAGACATGTCTCTGTAAACTTTAAAGTTAGCGGATGGGTCTGGGGGCGAAAGATTCCCCCTTGTAAAGATAAAACAACTTTATGCTAAGCTTTATAGAGTTGTGTTTCTTTGGAGGACTTAGCTTATTTGCCGGTCTGCGTCGCCACTGTGTACTTTGTACGGGCTATTTCTTGGAAGGGTCGAACAGTACTGGATACGTGGCGCGTGGCGAGCACGTTCCTGCGGACCCTCGCAACGAGACCTACCGCCTTTCGCCCGAATTACCCAGTTTAGGCTGACAGAGCTATCTGATGCCCGATGTTGATTCAACCAAGGCCTCGCCCGAAATCACTCGGGCCGGCACGACTTCGGGTTGACATGTCTTGATAATTTGGTGCGGGAATTAGTCGGCTTTGTTGCGCAAGCGACTTATTGCGATCGAGATCATCCCTGGTGGTAATCTTAGGGGTCGCGACCTCCGGGTCTGGGAATGTCATCGGGCCCGGGGCGCTTCTTGAGGACGTTCACTGGTCGGTAACACAGGGGAATAGCCGACTTACTCCGATAAGGATCGTTTCTCGCGCCTCGAGCCCGAATGCATCGGGCTCGGGATGCCGCATCCTTGAGGCGAACCGGAGAACGTGGCCCCAACCGAGGCCTCGCTTTGGCGATTTCGAGTTTGGGCACAACTTCGGACCGGTCGGCTGGGATAGCTCGGTGGACGGTTTTTAGGCCTTGGTTCGACTCGGCGAGCTTCGGGAATGCATCGAGCTCGGCAAGACCCTCGAGGGCGGTTTAGAGATTCGAACACGCCACTGCCCCGGGAAAGGTCGGCTTAGAACGACAGTCATCCCCGGTGGTGAATCCCAAACTGCGACCTCCGAGCCAGGAAAAAGTCATCAGGCTCGGGGCGCCCTCTGAGAACGTTCAATGGTTGGCAGCACGGGGGGATGGCCGGCTTACCCCGATAACGATCGCCTTACCGCGGCCCCGATCCAGGAATGCCGGGCCCGGCCGTTCATCCCCGAGGCGAACCTAGAGAACGTGACCCCAGGTGCTGCAAAACAGAACACGCATGGACGCCCCGAGGCCGAGCCCGCCGCATGGCCTTATGGTTGCCCTTATAGCCACGCCGCAGGGTCGCGCCGCCTGAGGCGTTCTAAAAAGAAATTACTTTGGTTAAAAAAAAGGGACGGACGAGACGCCGCGTCCGAGGGTCTTTAAGATGGCGCGACCTTTGACCGAAGGAATCTGCAACTTAGGGTCGTGGCGGAACATCAACCCTTCTACAAATCGAAAGAGATTAGCACGGAAATCGAAAGAAAACTTTACTATGGCCACGAACCTGGGCCGGACCAGGGGATGGCAACACAAAAGCCTTGAGCACGCCCCGAGGCGCTAGTGTTCAGAACACAGGAACGAGCATAACAACAAAGAAAGAGGCACCTTAACTTAACGATGGGTGAAAGAGGAGCGCTAGACGTAGAACTTCCAGAGTTGGCCTACGTTCCACGAGCTCGCGAGCTCCCTACCATCGGGGACCGCCAGACGGTAAGCTCCCGCGCGGCTTGCTGAGATGACTCTGAAGGGGCCCTCCCACAGCGGGGACAGCTTGTTGGTGTGGGAGCGATCTTGGATCCGTCTTAGGACCAGGTCCCCGACGTGGAAGCCCCTGGGTCGGACGGCTCGGGCAGCATGTCTGCGGAGATCTTGCAGGTAGCGCGCCGAGCGCAGAAGCGCGCGGCACCTTACTTCTTCCGCCAAGGCAAGGTCGAGGGACCGCTCCTGCTCGAGGTCGACCTGGTCGACCGAGCTCGTCCTAACGGAACGGAGCGCGACCTCGGACGGTAGGACAGCCTCGGCCCCGAAGATGAGCTGGAAAGGGCTTGTTCCTGTTGCCCGGCTGGTCGAGGTGCGGACAGACCAAAGGACTGTGGGGAGCTCGTCCACCCATGCCCGCCAAGGCGATCGAGCTCGTCGAAGACTCGCTTGAGCCCTTGGATGAGCTGCCCGTTGGCGCGCTCGGCCGCCCGTTGCTCGGGGTGGCTCACCGAGGCATAGCGGACCTTGGTCCCTATATCCGCCCAACTCTTGGAATACTCACCGTGAATCTGCGTCCGTTGTCGATGATGATCCCGCAGGGACTCGTACCTTGTAACCACGAAGAACGGAAGAACCTTACCGCGCCTTGGCGGTGATAGCGAGACCGGCTCGCTTGATCCATTTTGAAAAGGTGTCGATTGCCACGAATAGAACTTCTTCCCCGACCGACCTCGAGAAGGGATCGAGAATGTCGAGGCCCCACGCCGAGAATGGCGAGCGAGGAATGGTCTGCAGGCGTATGCCGGTTGCCTCACTTTCCGGGCGTGGCCGACAGATCGGCAAGAACGAACGATGCCCCGGGCATCTTCGGCGTTGTTGGCGATAAAGCCCATCTGAAGGCCTTCCCACCATAGTCCCGAAAGAGGAGGAGCGCCGCACGTGCCGGAGTGTATGTCGTTGGCGGTATTTACCTTCTTTTGGAGTGATGCATTTTGACAGAACGCCCAAGGCCTCTCGACGGTGGAGCTGCCCGTCCGACGAGCTGTCAGATGAGCCCGCGACGTCGCCGGAGCCTGCTCCTTTCAGCAGAGGGCGAGAGCCCTTGGTCGAGGAATTTGATGAATGGATCCATCCTTGACGGAACGTTTTCGAGGAAGGCCACCGGGTCTTCCTGGTCGGTGACGGACTGTGTGGCCAAGGTTTCAAGGATGACGTTCGACGGGAGCTCGTCATCGGATGATCCGAGCCTGGACAGGAGATCGGCGGTGGAATTGTCTTTCCTTGGTACGTGCTGGATCCTAAGGTTGCGGAACCATCTCTCCATCTTGCGTACCTCGGCGAGGTATTTGGCCATCAGAGGCTCCGAACACTGGTAAACTTTGTTGTACTGATTGACGACGAGCTAGGAGTCTCCTTTCACGATTAGGCGGTGGATGCCCAGGGACTTGCAGGCTCGGAGGCCGGCCAAGAGGGCCTCGTATTCCGCCGCATTATTGGTAGCGGGAAAGCCGAAGCAGACCACATATCGCAAGCGGTCACCTTGAGGTGTGATGAGGAGAACGCCGGCCCCTGAGCGCTCAAAGGATCTTGATCCGTCGAAGAACATAGTCCATGGGTCCTCGGCCTCGACCTCGGGCTCGGGCGAGCTCGCCGTCCTCGGCCACGGTCCGCCAAATGCCGCTGTGATTTGATGGTGGTGCGGGCCGTGAAGCGGAGGTCGTGCTCGGCCACTCCATGGCCCATTTGGCGACGCGACCCCGGCAGGGGTTCGAGGATCTCCCGGCGGAGGCCGCTCGGGACGACCACCGCATGTGGCCGGCCCGGTTTAGGCCAGCGATGATGGAGCGGATCGACGGGACCAAGAATCCCGCGGAATTCCTCTCCATCTACTCCACCGCCATCCTGGCGGCCGGAGGGGACGAGGCCGTGATGGCCAACTACCTCCCCACCGTTCTGGACGGCGCCGCCCGCACCTGGCTCTTCAACCAGGCATCCGGCACCTTCCGATCATGGCGCCAGCTGAGGAGCGCTCTCCACTCCAACTTCCAGAGTTGCTACGAACGGCCTGGGCGGGAGAGGGACCTGGACCGTGTTATCCAGGGAAAGGGGGAACATCTGCGGGACTTCGTGCGCTGGTTCACCCGCGCGCGGAACTCGATCCCCAATGTTTCTGATGAAACCGTCATCAAGGCTTTCAAGTTTGGCGTCCGAGACAGACGCCTTACGGAGGACCTCGAGATTGCCACAAGGCTCACCGTCGACAAACTATTCCGCATGACTGTGCGGTACGCGGACGCGGATGATGCTGTTCGCTGGAAGCATGACTATGACCGGGGCAAGCTTGGCCTCGCCTTCGGCGAAACGAGGCCATCCGGTGCTAAGGAAGGAGACCCGGGCCCGCGCGACAAAAGGCGAGGAAAAGACCGCGGCGTCGAGGGCGGCCAGCTCCGCCTAGTCACCACGGTCGATGACAAGTGTGAAGGGGCGGAACCGCACCAGCCCGACCGCCTGGGCCCCCGGCCTCAGCAGAACCGTCCGTGACCGCAACAGGCGCCGCGCCGGCCCCAACAGGGGCAAGGTCGGGGGGACCCCCTCCACGCGAACATCCGAGCTTGGGGCAACGAGGAACAGCCCGGCTTCGACGCCAACAAGTTTTGCCTGTTCCACAAGATCCACGGCCATGACTGCGGGCTGCAGGACATGGCCGCTCCGGACGCCTTTATAGGGGACCGGAAATGCCCACGCTACAAAAAGGTGATGAACGGCCAGAGAAATCGACGGGTCGGGCTCAAGCGGCCCCGACACGAATTCCAACAGGGCGACCACCGTGTGGACGTGATCTTCGGTGGTTCCTCCGCATATCGATCTCGACGCGAGCTGTAGGATGCCGCGCGCGCCGTCTATCAAGCCACCGCCGAAGCCCACCGACCAACCTGCGCAGATGGGCGCCGTCCCCATCACCTTTCCCGGACGACGCCTCTGCGGGGATGTCACGGGACTTCAAATCTGCTCGTCGTCGCCCGACCATAAGCAACACCGCTCGTTGGCGGGTCATGGTCGACGGGGCGCTCCTCAACTCGCTCCTAGCGGCGCTTTGGACCGGATGCAAATACCCGGTCGAAAATCAAGAATATAGCGATCCCCTTCTTGGCATCGTCTTGGGAGCTCGACCACCCCACAGGGCAAGTGGTCCTCCCGTCACCTTCGGCGACTCAGTAAATTTCCGCGACCGAGTGATCACCTTTGAAGTCGTGGACGGCGATCTCCCTAGCGCCATCCTCGGGCGTCCCACCTGGTCAAGTTCATGGCTGCGAATCACTACGAGCACCGGTGTATGAAGCTCCTGGGCCGGTGGCGTCATAATGGTCCGCTGGCGACCTTAAGGCAGCGCGCAGCTGCGAGAAAAGGCCTCGACGCTGGCGGCATATCGCCCACCGGGCCCCGAGATCACCGAAGGACGCCCGTCGGAAGACGGCTATCGATAAACGGCCCGACCAAGGCCGTGCGGCGAGGAGGGGAACACGGGCAAATGTGTGCATTTACGCCCATTTCGATCCCAAATAGGAAGACGAGCTCGTCACCTTCCTCCGAGATAACAAAACCATTTTCGCATGGGAACCGCGGACATGCCCGGTCCCACGGAGGTGATCGAGCACAAGCGCAAACAAAGCCCGGCTGCACTCCGCGTGCGCCGAAGCTCGGCGCTTCTCTTACGAGAAGGTGGCGATAATCGTGAAGCATCTCGACAAGCTCCTTAAGGTGGCTTCATTCGCGAGGTCAACTACTCGAATGGTCGCCAACCCGTGATCGTCTGAGAAGAAGGGCGGGAAGTGGCGAATGTGTGTCGACCACACGGCTTGAACGCCGCATGCCCCAAAGATAACTTCCGCTCCCGCATAGACCAGTTGTGGACTCCACCGCCAACGCCGAGATGTTGAGTTTTCTCGACGCCTACTCCGGGTACCACTAGATCAAGCTCGCCGCGGAAGACGAAGACAAGACCGCATTCATCACGCCGTTCGGAACCTTCTGCTACACGACCATGTCGTTCGGCCTCCGCAACGCGCGCGCCACGCTCCGGTTAATGGCCAAAACCTTCCGCGGATCGGCCGGAACCTCGAGGTGTATGTCGACGACGTCATCGTCAAGAGCCCCTCTAAGGCTAACCACGTCAACGACCTAGCCGAGACCTTCGCCAACCTGAACAGGTTCCTGAAAAATGCGTCTTCAGCACGGCCTCCGGAAAAGTACTCGGCTACATGATCGGGGGATCGGGCGTGGGCCCGAACCCGAAGAAGATCGAGGCGATCGAGCAGATGACCGCTTCGACCTCAGTAAAGCAAGTGCAGAGCCTCACCAGCCGCATCGTCACCCTCAACCGCTTCATTTCCCGGCTCGGCGAGCACGGGTTGCCTTTCTTTAAGATCCTGCGCAGTCATAAGGGTTTCGAATGGACCCCCGAAGCCCAGCGGTCTTTCGACGAGCTCAAGGCGTACCTCTCACATCCTCCTCTACTGACAACTCCACAACAGGAAGAGGTGCTACTACTTTACCTCGCGGCTGCGACCCAGGCCGTTAGCGCGGTCCTAGTAGCCGAACGGGTAGGGCGGCAGCACCCGATCTACTATGTTAGCGAAGTGCTCCACGGGCCGAAGGAGCGCTATCCCCAGGTCCAGAAACTCCTCTATGCACTCTTCATGGCTTCGCGGAAGCTCTGGCACTACTTCCAAGCACACATGGTGGGCGCCAGCTGTCGACGATCGGGACCGTCGACCGCAAAGAAAGAGGGGGAAGGATCGTACGGAGGGCGAGGCCCAGAGCTTCGCTTGTCCGGGTGGCACCCTTGGCGGGTGCACTAAGTAGGGGAACCTGCGCAACCAAACTGGGGACACGAGGTTTATACTGGTTCGGGCCGAACCCCTACTCCAGTTCGTGTGGTGGTGTTGTATTGCCTTCAGTATAGATGGCTGCACAAAGTTTACAAACGAGAGTTATTGGACCCTAGCGCAAGAGTGCCCATGGCTTAACGAGAAGAATCCCGCCCCTTCCCCGGGGTTCCTGCCTCCCTTTATACGGTAGGAAGGGACAGGTTACCTCGAGAGCTGGGGAAGGGCGAGGTGACCTATACCAAGAGCTTCGGTCCTTCATCCTGTCGACTGATCACCGCTCGTCCTGCCCACGCTGGGTCGGTAGTCTCGTTGGTCAGGGCGGTTAGGTATTTCACCAGGAAACGGCGTACCTGTCTTCCGTGATCCTGACGAGTGTTGACGTTGCTGTTCATGACGTTGGTGCTGCCTCGGGAGGGAGCGTGTCTTCGTACTGTACGTGACCGGTCGATGGGACTGGAAGCATGACTTCGGCAGCCATTAAACCATCTTGGGAAGGGGCCACCTTCTCCCGTATAGTCACTTCGATTGACCCCATCCGTGGGGCACGTGGCTGTTGGCTGGTGGAGGCTTCGACACGCGGCCCTTGGCGGGGTTGCCTTGGCTTGATCGGAGTTAGGGATCCCGACCACTGCGGAGGTCGGGAGCTCGGCTTGGTCGGTCGGGGACCCGTCCCCATTGCGGAGGTCGGGAGCTCGGCCCGCCAGGTCGGGGAAGAGCTCGGAGAGGCCCGCCAGGTCGGGGAAGAGCTCGGAGAGGTCCGCCAGGTCGGGGAAGAGCTCGGAGAGGTCCGCCGGGTCGGGGAAGAGTGTCCCCGGTGGCCTCTTGGGACCTTTGGTCGAATCCCGACTGGTAACAGTCCGCTCGGTGCCCTGGGCTGGTAGATCGAAGACGTCTCTGCCTGAGCTTAGGAACAGTTCCCTGGGCACGGGGGGAACGGACACGTGTCAGGGGGACGCGCGCCAGGCTGTCCGATCCCCGACAGTACATAAGTTCGAATCTCCTCAAGATCTATTTTCTTAGCCTGATTTCATCATTCTCTAAGACTACAGCATGTCGGGTTTCTAAAAACTTAATGACATGATCTAGACAATAAAATTGATACCCTTTAGACCTTTCAGGATATCCAATAAAATGACAACTTACTGTATTAGGATCTAATTTTCCAATATTTGGATTAAAAATTTTAGCCTCAGTAGGACAACCCTACACACGTAAGTATTTTAAACTCGGTTTTCCTCTCAGTCCATAATTCATAAGGTGTCTTAGGTACTGATTTACTGGGAACCCAATTAAGTATATGTGCGGCTGTCTTTAATGCTTCCATCCACAAACCAACTGGTAAACTGGAGTAACTCATCATGCTACGCACCATATCCATAAGGGTGCGGTTGTATCTTTCAACTACTCCATTTTGTTGAGGTTCACCAGGTGTTGAATACTGGGCTATTATGCCATTTTCTGAAAGAAACTTAGCAAATGGTCCAGAAATTTGTCCATAAGGAGCATGTTTCCCATAATATTCTCCTCCACGATCTAATCTCACTACCTTAATCTTTAAATTATGCTAATTTTCTACTTCAGCCTTTAATATTTTAAACTTATCAAGTGATTCAGATCGATCACGAATGGAAAAAATATAATCATAACATGAGAAATCATCAGTGAATGTGATAAAGGAGTCATACCCATCCACTGAAGTTACAGGAAAAGGTCCACATATATCAGTGTGGATTAATTCTAAGATCACTGTGCTTCGTGGTGCTCCTTTATTAATTTGTCTTACATATTTACCCTTAATACAGTCAATATAGTGGTCTAAGTCAAAGAAGTCTAATGGATGGAGTATCTCTTCCTTAATGAGGCATTCCATTCTCCCCTTCGAAATGTGACTTAAACAACAGTACCACAATTTTGATGAAGTCTCATCACTTATACTTCTCTTTCGCTTATTGGTGCCATCACACACATTCATTGATACAGGGTATTCAGAGAGAGGAAACATGTAGAGTTTGTCTTGTCTAGTTGCGAGACCAATATTATTAGAATTAAAAGTTACAATGCATTTATTATTCCCAAAAGTACAAATATATCCATCATCATCCAAAAGAGAAATAGAAATAAGGTTCCTCCTCATGCTGAGAACATAAATAACATTATTTAAATGAAGGGTGAAGCCACTATCTAATGCTAATGGTATTGTGCCAATGGCTTCCATTTCAGCATCCCTTCCATCAGCAACTGTAAGACTTCGCTCCCCTTTTCTTAGTGTCCTCATGGTAAGGAATCTCTGCAATGAATTTGAAACATGCACAGAGACACCAGAATCAATCCACCAGGTATTAGGGGAAAATCAGCAAAAAGGGTTTCATCAACATTAGAAATTATGTTGTTACCCTTCTTGGCAAGCCATTTCATAAAGCCCAAACAATCTTTTTGTATGTGCCCACTGTTCTTGCAGAAGCAACAGATAGGCCCATTAGAAGTAGAGTTAGATGCAGCAGGGGCCTTCTCATTTGGCTCTGACTTGCTTGACTCAGCCTTAGGAGAGAAATGCAGCTTCTTCTTAGGCTTAGATTCCCCTTGAAATTTCCTTTTGCCATGATCAACATGGAAAACTTGTTCCTTCCTTTCAGCCTTTATCCTCTCCTCCTCTTGGACACACATGGCGATCAACTCACTAATAGTCCATTGCTCCTTCTGAGTGTTATAATTAATCTTCAATGCATTATACTCAGAAGGGAGAGAGGTCACAATAAAATAGACTAAGAAACCATCAGAAATGGTCATGTCCATGCCCTTAAGTTTAGCAGCCATATCAGTCATCATCATGATATGCTCACGAATGCTGCTAGAGCTATCATATTTAGTAGTGAGCATCTTCAAGATTAAAGTACTGGCATATACTTTTGAGGAGCCTTCAAATTGCTCCTTAACTGAGGCCAAGTACTGCTTAGCATTATCGAATTCAGGGATTGCTCCCCTTATCCCTACAGATATGGTGCTCTTCATAATCATTAAGGACATGAGGTTGGACCGTTCCCATTTTTTCGCTGTTAAGTAATAGAGTTTCTTTTTCTTAGTGAAACCCTCATCATCAGCAGAAGGAGTTACGGGAGCGTCCTCACGTAATGCATAGTCCAAGTTCATGACACCAAGGACAATCAAAATCCTCTCCTTCCAAGAAGGAAATTTTGTCCTAGTCAGCTGCTCAATGTCGTTCAAGTAAGCGGTAACATTAGTGTTGTTCATGGTTGAATCAAAACAAAATTTAATTAGTAATCACTAAAAATAAATGTCTTGCATGAAAATTAACCCTACGTTGGTCTGATTAATAACATTGGTCTGATTAATAACATGCTAATGACAGAAAATTTAATAGTTCTATCTCGCATCACCGTTGGGCAAAAATGAAAAGAACTAAATCATCTTATGGGTGACACATGTTCATAAACAACGTTGATCAGTATATGATCTTGGTCATAACATAATCCCAATTTTTAACATTAGACAATAATCTCTAATCAAAACTTCCCATTGGTTCCATTTTAATTAGAGATAATGCTCATAAACAATCATCATGTGAAAAATTAATTGCCATAGAAAATTAATTAGTCCAGAAATTTGATCATAAAATTAATTATAACATAAATACCCAGGAAATAAGGTAATTAAACAGAACCTATTGCTGAAATTAAAGACTGAATAAATATTAAAATTAAAGGGCTAAAACTTCTATTCATCCAAATAGACCAAAAGCAATAAACACGGCCCAAGATCCAAATTTCAACAAAATTGCGCGGCGGCGAAAATAAAGAATGCAGACCTCACAACGCCGAGCGGGCGTAAAGGCGCGAACGCAGCCCACGCGGACAACTCGATCTCGGCCGTCGAATCAAATTGACGGCTCGGATTTCTCCAGATCGGGACAAAACCACCGCGCAAGGAAACCCTAGCCATTTGCTCTCCGTCTCTGAAAATGCCGCAGTGGCGACTGAGCGACCGGGCGAGGCGGCAACAATGACGCGTGCGCGCGGCTCTAGAGACGGCGTACGCACGGGCAGCAAGTGACGAGGAGGAGGCACAAGGCCGCGGCGCACGCGCGGGTCGCACCAGCGGGTGAGGCAAGGGCCCGCGACGGCGAGCACGGCAGCGGCGTCGAGGTAAGCCCCAAAATCTCCTCTCTTAGACATTAGGGCTCTTGATTGTTTTGGCATTTGGGATTAGGGTTCTGATTTGGGAATAAACATGGGAATTTAGGGTTTCGGATCCTCTCCTTCTTGATGCTAACCGAAACAAAAAGAACCATAAGGGCCTGCTTGGGAGTTCTGAAATTTTTTAAACTTGTAATATTTTACACTTGTATATTTGTGGGCACAAGAAAAACCATTTGATTACATCTGGATTTATTTTCCCTTGTAAAAAATTCCATATTCCATTTGGGTATTCCCCTTATAAATAATGCATAGAACATCAACTCAAGCACAATGCACATTCAAGTTTCTCGCCCACCTTTCTGCTCGATTGCAAATCTCAAATACCATCGAAATTTAATCATTACCAACACGCCAGAAGAACGACAAAGATGACCATTACATTACATGGCATAGAAGCCGCAATAGTAGTAATAGAGCTGAAGAACATCAGCACAAAGTCACCAACAGTCGTGAACATTAGCCCATCAATCAACTCCACTGGGTTCTTAAAATGGTTTTCTACGCAGCAAATTTACATTCTTGAAGATGACATAACGCTAGCAGAAGCCTGGACCTTAGAAATCATCGAAGCTCTCACCATGGCACTGTCTTCTCCACAGGAACCTCCCTTCCCTTCTCATCAATCTTGAAGATGACATAACGGTGTGTTTTCTTCCTCTGCAGCTCAAGGAATGTTTCCTCGCACTCCACAGTAACCCCCATTCCAGAGGAAGCATTTGACTGCAGAGAAGGTAACGTTTTAGAACGGGAAGAATGCCAGATAGCACAGGCAATTAATCATTCAAAATGCCAGATAGCACAGGCAAGAATGCCAGATAGCACAGGCAATTAATCATTCAAAATGTGCCAATTAAATCACTAAAAAATGCCAGATAGCACAGGAAATATAAACAGGATGTTCAATAAGCATTTACGAATAGGAAAGAGGCAATTTAACTGTCACAAAACATTGGTCATTCAACTGAAACTAACTGCATATGGAACTTAGCAAGATGGAAATTTTCAAAAGATGGGTAGATTAAATAAAAAGCCCACACAAGTTAAATATAACTGAATGCTAAGGACTAGTGAGCCGCACATGATGAAATGGAATCAACAAATCAACAACTTTCTGATGTGCAATTTTGACAAGTTTAGTAATTTTGTTATTGAAGCAATGAGAGAAATAAGGTTGCTTGAGATGAGATACAAACTGACAAAGTCAACAAGTGGAAATGGACATTTTTCCTTTTCGTCTATGAGCTTTCAGATTGAAATCACGTTTTTCAGGAAAATAAGAACGAATTAAAAGAATTGCCAAACCATATTTTCAATATGTAACATCATTCTGACCTAGAAGTAATGTTAACTCTTGAAAAGTTGTTTGGATGTTTGATTAGGAATGTGGAAAATAAGCTCTTGGTATGTTCTCGATCGGTTGATCTAGATGAGGAGCACAATCTATTCATTGGGCAAACATTACTTGTTGATTTTTTTTCTTCCTAGGAGCAAAATCTATTCATTGGGTTGATGACAATTGAGCACCCATTGCGCACCTCAAATTTTAGTCAACTTACTCAAATTGCAACTCAAACATCGAAAGAAAATAAGCAGATGTAGCTTTCTTTCAGATGTATTTTCTTCAGAGAAATAAACAAACCAAGGGTCAGAATAGACAAGTCACTACAGTTTAAACATGCAGCTATATTCAAAGTAACAATCAAGATTAAGACGCAGAGCTAAAACTGTGTCAAGGATAAGATATGGATGAAATAACACCTCTAAGAGATACAACAATATGTGAATTACTCAATGGTTTAACTAGATTTTATGATTTCTCTACATCAACTGTAACTCGAATTGATCATGCATCAATTGTTATTGTGTCAAAGATTGACACTGATGCAGAATTCCGACAATAAGAGAGACACCAACCCACACTTAAGACATAAAAGCAATCTGAGTGTTCTAAACATGGCATAACTATTATTCTAAAATCTAAATATAGTGGAGTCATTAATTCGAGCAAAGATTAGCTTCTGTTACCATGAGAAACACTATGAATGCTTAACCAAACACAGGCAAGGGGCACACATCCTACCACGGCTGAGCTACAAAAGAAATTTGCTTGCAGCACTACCACGGCTGAGCTACCAGCTACAAAAGAAATTATGAGAAGATGTACTTTTATCACACTTCGTTTTATGAAGGAAATGCTTTTGTGTTTGCAAAAGAAAGCACAGTTGATCTGTTACCGGATAATGAGGTTTTGCTTACGTACTGAATTTTTTGGTGTGTTCTCCACTCCAGTTTTGTACGTCTTGATCATCCTCTTTTAAACATTGTGACTTGATATATGAAGTACCAGCGTTGTCAACACTCACACAACGCGGTAACTTATCTGATTAAAGATTTCTGGTACCATAGAATGTCTAGCAGCTGCAAAATAGAAAGAAAAAAGAGGACTTACAAGGAGTCAAATTCCAAGCTTGTTTACTTCCTTCTTCAACCACAAACCACAAAGTCTTGGCTCATAGCATAGGAAGATATCACGGTTTATTGCATCCTTGAAAACATCGGAGGCATAGATCTTGACCTCATCGGACACATCATCCATCGCTTGTAACACTTCAAAACATCTTGAAATTGAGTACTCATTTCCTTGCTTTGAAGCTTGCTCCTTCATGCTCGCATGTTCTTTTCTGAATTCAAAATGAGCAGCCATTGTTTCTTCAATGCGTGGTGCCGATGTACCCTTTTGTTTCTTGGGTCTTCCTCTTTGTGCTCCAGCACTCCCAGTTCTTGAATTTGGATAATCGTCACCTCCTCGTTCTTGTTGATTTGATTCATTATCTTCAACATCCAACTGCTCAGCATGGCGATTTTGAAGTTCATTCTCTACACTCCTTCCAATATCTTCCATTCTATGACAAGAGTACATGGTGTTCTCTTCTTCATCTTGTATGTCATTCTCCAAATCTTGCCTTTCAACTTCATGCATTCTTGGAGGAGAATTCATGTTGTCCTGTCTTTCCCCAATGCGAGCTCTTGAATCAAATCTTGCATCCCGTGAGTGTTTTGTAGTGATGCTTGCATCCCGTGAGTGTTTTCTAGTGATGCTTGTATTTGCAACATTAGATGGTTGACTAGAAGTGAAGCAATGTTTTCCTTCCGCAATTTATCCTATGAAGACATCAAAGATGAGAGAATTATAGAATGGAATGCCAACTTAGATGCAACAAGCAATTATTACTCATTTCTAAACTCTACGTTAACAACCTTGGAACCAATTCGTTAAGAGCTAATGAATGAGAGGACTATAGAATGAATATTACCTTCATACAAGAGATCTAACGACTCAAACAATGGGAAACTCTTGTTTTCATATCTTTTTAGCCTAGAGTCCTCCTACATAATGATAGAACAATTCAAGTATAAATAGAAAAATTCTAATTGGACACAAAGAAGATTCACAATTAAAAAAAACAAGAAGCTTACCTCGATTATCTCATCCCATTTTTCAGATGTGGTGTTAATCATGGATGCATTTTGATTCCATGAGACACCACTACGATTGCGAATGGATCTAATTGCTTTGTAGTCTTTCTTCAATTGAGCCTCTTTATCTTGAATTTGAGCTTTAGAAAGTTTTGCTTCTGGAAAGAGTTTGTTGAAATCCTTCACAATCCTGTTCCAACCTTCTGAAGTCCATCCATTTTGACCACGATAGTGAGAAACATTGAACTCAAGGAGTACATCAACCAATCCTTTTTCATACTTTGACGTCCACCTTGCTCTATTTGCCATAAAGCCTTAGATAAACCATAAACCACAAGGAACCGTAAATAGTATGAATTCCATACAACTCACAAAATAGTTATGTTTTATTACAATGAGTACAAAAGTAAATAAAGTAAAAAAACATATATTTATCATAATTGCTAATGAGATCTCCTTTGTACTCTCCGCTTACTACTTCTTTCATAATCTGCCCACATCTTCTTTGCAATCTCATCTCTCAAAGCATTACCCATGTTCCTTTCATTGTTCAATGGTACAACATCATCTCTATATCGGTCATCTCCACTAGGTAGATCCACAAATTTATCTGAAGAAATGTTCATTGTTTCATCACTTAATTATTTTTCATCACCTTTATAGCTCCGGATTATATTATGCAACGTAGCTGTTACTGCTAGAATTTTCACTTGAGTTTCTATTGGGTAAAATGTTGCAACTTTTAAGACAGGAAATCGCATCTTTAGGATGCCAATAGCACGCTCTATATGGTTGTGTAGGCGGGCATGGCGAAGATTAAACAACTCCTTATAGTCTCTTGGTCGGCAATTGCCCTGTCCTTGTTCCTTAATGTGGTATCGGACTCCTCGATAAGGAGCAAGAAAGAATAATGTGTTCGCATAACCCCCATCAACCAGATAGTACTTGCTCCTAGATACTCGAAATCCAGATTTAATGGCAGAATGTAACACCCCTGCATCTGATGCGGACCCTTCCCAACCAGTAGAAACATACACAAAATTCAAATCAAAGTCACAACCAAGCATCACATTTTGAGAAAGAGTTCCTTTTCTATTTCGATATGGAGCAGCCTCACTATCCGTCATTGTGATAGGGACATGAGTACCATCTATTGCCCCTATACAGTTCTGCAAGAAACAAGACCTTATTACTAATAGAGGAATAAGATGAGGGTAAAAATTCCTAAATTATACTGACATGGATTACATGTACCTCAAAGTAAGGCCAAAATTGTGGAGTTGATGTTATTTTCCAATGAGTCTCAGTGGATGGAGGCTTGATAAATTCATAGGTCAATGAAGTGATAGCCTCAAAACATGCCCCAAGATGTCTATGTATAGTCTCAGGACTGTGCTGAAATCTATCGGTCAATGCTCGAAAACTGGCATTCCGTTCAAGCATATACATGAAAATGCCTAATTGCTCCTCCACGATGACACCTCTTGTATTATGCAAAAGATTTTTTGATCTAAGATAGTCTGAAAGTGTTTGGAAAATGTGGGTTTCCATAAGAAGATTTTCATAACATCGGCTCGGATGACCTTCAAGAAGTTCAGTAATATATTCTGCTCCACTAAGCTTTGATGTATGACATGGAGTTTTAGTTATGTTAGAAGCTGAATATAATGCAGGCATAATAAGCAGCATCATATCGTCATCTTCCTCTTCCTCAGATTCAGTAAGAGTAAGGTCTTTCATATCAACAAGCACTCAAGAACCTTAATTTTTAAAAATGAAAACTGTCAATCAGTAAACAAAGGACATGTTCCCTGGAGAAGCAAAATGTATCTATTACTGTATGAAGCAAAATGCATCTGTGCTTCTAATTAACTGGAGAAGCAAAATGTATCTATTACTGTATGAATGGATGAGAATCCAATTTCTGCATGAATGCCCTAAATTCAGTCACAATTGTTAGACAGTATCATATATTGCTGCTTCAGAATATATAGACTTGTTCTTGCCATTCTTCACTCACTGATGATGAATCTAGGGATGCTCACTATTTACAAAGCAGAAATCAGAAGGGAATTCGAGCAGTTTACGCCCTTGAGAAGGTTGATTTCACAACATTCTTCTAACTATAAAATTTTTCATAATAGTACTATAGTCTGCCTAAAGTATGGAATTGTTGGATCATAATATCAATTTTTCATTCATATTTTGAGAAATATTCTGCAAGAGATGTTGAAAGCTTGAAATGATTACTTGTTGCTTCAGGATTCTTTTAGACATTCACTTTTTTTATAAACTAATATGCAAACAGCCAAAACAATAACAAACTGATAAATTCTTTTCTTGCCCTGAACCTGAACCTAATAACCCTGAACCCGATAAACCATATTAATGAAGCTCCACATTTATATGATTCATCAGAGGAGCACATGGCTGCTGGCTTAAAAATTTGCACCACTTTTGTTCAAGAAAGTGTCAGCACATCAAACTTTAATTTAAAATAAACAATTACTGATTGGTACTTTTATCTAACTGTTAACTAAAAAGTATAGCATCAAACTCTATAGGCTAGCTATTTAGAACACTGATCTTGATTTTATCATCCAGAGGTCACAAAGCAGCAATCGAACAAATATAGTTGCAAACTGCAATAGCAAATAGATTTACACAATAGAAGAACCATAAATCTTTGGGAAGAACCATAAATCTTTGGCACATCTAAATTAAACACCATGATCAATAAACATAGGTTATGGAGACCACGAGTGTTGCAAATTAATTCAAAGTTTCATACAAGAATCAGCTCATGTAAGTAATTCTCATTTTCTTTTTGGCTAGAACCTCCTAAATCATTCGACAATTCAAAAGTGGCAACTTAACAAGCTCGTCATTTGCTCCATACAAAGTTGGGATCAACAATCATGACTTTGTAATGAAACTAGTTCTATAGGTGACCCAATCTTGGTCCCGACTAGCTACTAGTCCATGTGATGATTGTTCGATTGATTAGAATAGATCATGAATTAGCAATCAAGAAATGATTCAAGAAATTAACGACATATAGAGGTGAGGCCTAGCAATTTGAGAGAATGAATTAGCAACCCAAGAAATGAGCGAATTAGTTTACGGTAGCGACATCTAAGTTAGCAAGCATCGCATAGAGTAGATCAAGAATTAGCAACCGAAGAAATGATCCAAGAAATTAACAGCATACAGAGGTGAGGCCTAGCAATTTTGTACCTAGATGAACCGGGTGGAGTGAGGAGAGGTGAGGCCGATGAAGTCGCCGAGGTGTCTTCTGAGGTGTCTTCTGAGTCGTCGCCGAAGAGGGATGATGCAGGGGACCTTGCCGTCGCGCTCACCGTCGTCGCTGAAGAGGGATCACTCGCTGCCGTCGTCTTCTAGGGTTCGAGTGGACGACGCGACTCGCCGCCGCCGTCGTCTTCTTCTAGGGTTCGAGATCGCCGCTGCCGTTGTCTTCTTCTAGATCGTCGCCGCCGTCGTCTTCTTCTAGGTCGCCGCCGCCGTCGTCTTCTTCTAGGGTTCCTCACGAGTCGCCGACTCGCGAGCGAGAGGAACGCGACTCGCGAGCGAGAGGAACACGTCGGAAAAGAAAAGTCGCCTCCTCCGCAGAGTTTTTTTTCCTACGGGCTTGGCCCAAACCAAGCGCAAAAATTCTGGTCCACCGGCCCATCCAAGCGGTACATTAAACCTAGAAGCTGAAAATTTTACGGGCCGGTATTTTGCACTGGTTTTGGGCTTAAAACCAGCCTTCCAAGCAGGGCCTAAAGCAACACTAATCACCGATGAACATAGAATCTAAACCGGGCTAAAGGGATCAAGGATAGACTAGATCGGCTCTGATACCAAATGTTAGACTTAGGATAAAGTAAACATGAATATTTGCTAGTCTAAAGCATGATCACCAAACACATAATGCGGAAATTAAACATAAGAAAACTGACCTGGTGATGAAGTAGAAGCCATTAGTGTTCTTCGGTTTGTGGTTGAGCGTCGGTGAAGAGATGACACGACGTAGTTCCGCAAAGACAGCAAGAACACCGAGATCTTCTCGGTGGTGGTTACGGGTCTTCGTTAGCCTGTGCACGAGCTGATGATCGGATGATTTCGGGGGGAGGCTAAACTCGAGAGTAGATAGATAAAACGAGTGCTGGTATTTCCCTTTTATTCTCGTGCAAGCTAACAGGACCGAACCAAACTGTTGGAGCGTTCCCGATCAATGCACTTACGCGAGCTGGGCTTAGCCCCAAAATTTTGGATCTGGCAGTTAGCCAAGATCACAACCAACACCAGCTACCCTCAGCTCGAGCTCGACGAAAAATACCAGAATAGACCTTGGATTAAGCTCGAGCTCGGCTCACTCGAGCCTCAAATTAGCTTGATCTAGGATGGTTTGATATATATCGGCAAAAATTGGTTATATCAGATATTCACTTTATGAAAATTGTATTGGAAGCTTTCGTACACCCATGGCATAGTTGTCAATTTCATTATGGAGGTCATTCTAGTTTAACTCTTAAAATACTAGATGGCGCCGCGCTAGTTAACATGCTATTTAACTAAGGTATTATTGGAAAATACGAGGAGTCAATAGTAACAAGTTGCACAAATTGTAGTCATGCATCTAATTATCTACAAACAACTGTCCCTATAAAGTCAAGTAATACCATATATCAAATACACTGGCATTGCCAATACGAAGCCGTTCATGTGGTACGCAACTTAAGATTGGTTGACTAAGAAAGTGTTTGCACCAAAATTTGGCAAGTCTGGTCAAAATCAGAAATAAAGTCAAAGATACGGAAGTTGACGGATAAAGTTAGAAAGGTTTGGAGATATTTCTGTAACGACAAGATCTTTTAGGAAATAACTGTCCAAAGATAAGGCTGATACGGGTACGGACTTGAAGCATGTTGTAACAGGACACGATCGGCCGAGGGTATAAAAGAAGGACCAAAGCGAACTGCAATAATATACATCAACACAATACAATTAACCAGCTTTTACTTTCTTCCTTCCTGTCGACTAGGAGTAGCTTTTGTAATTTAGTCTTTGTAATCGATCTTGATCAATAAAGTTGCGCATCGCCGATTGTTGATCTTCGTCAATTACACCCCAGGTTTGATTTATTCTGATTTTGTTGCGCATCGCCTTCTTCAGAATCAATCTACCTTTATCCCCTGATTAGCCTTAATCGGCTAATTAGATTTACCTTGTTACTTTGATCTTGATCGGCTTCAAGCTGATTAAGTCTAAGCCGATTGATCTTTACGATCGGCTTTTGAGTGAATTTCATATTTTTACCTTGTCGGTTATAGGTCAAATCGACCGCACACTGAACAGTGTTAAATGCGGTGTCTTTGTTGTCGAAACCCTACATCAAGTTTTGGCCAACACACTCTTGCACGCCGGTGGGACCCAATGTCTTCTTGGAAAATCAATTTCGCCGTCCGATCTCAATCTGAGGCCATAATCGTCCCAACGATGGGCGATTTGACGCCGAACAACGCCAGAGATTGAGGTTGGAAGGCCACGCCGAAGAGATGACGCTAAGTTGCTCTCGAGAAAACTAGGCGCGGCGTCACTCAAAAATTCGCCTGGCGACGGTCAGCATACAGGAGATGCGGTGTAACGAGCAGTAAGCCAATATCACTGCTCAAGCCAAATTATCGGCTATGATTAATCAATCATGCTGCACTTTGATAAACCAATCATCGGCTCTCGTGACAACGCTTAAGCCGATGATAGCAAATAGCGTTAAATCTATAGCCTAGGAGTTAGCCTCGTCAGGAAGTTTGCTCGACCCATTGCAAGCTCTGCCGAATTATCCTGTTTTTTCAGTATCACAAAACACGCAGAGCACAACGGTCGATCCTAAACCATCGGCTATAACTTCACCCCCCACCATGATGCCCACACAACCCACGATTATATTGCCTAGGGACCCTCGGTCAAGTGGAGTAAGTCATTATCACTCCTACACCGACGCTGCTAATTTAGACGCATCGACCAATTTGCCGCCGTCGGCTCCGTTCTATGCTTTTCCCCAATCGGTTTCACAGCCGATTGGCTCCGAAAGATTCCCACAAGAGCCTACCCTGCTTAGGAACCCAGGTCCACACAGGGTAGTAACATACTCAGAACCATTTGTCCCAGTGCCGGAACCTCAAGTCAAACGTAATCGGCACGAGCAGTATGATCGCGCACCGGCAGGACAGCGTAATTGGCAACCCAAGCTCGCACTCGGGGGGCAGAACACCGATTATGACAGATATTATCAAGGGCCTGCTATGGCTGATAATGCTAATTGGGCCGATCAGATCTCTGCCATTTTGACGGACCAATTCGGCATACAACCAAAAGGAAAGGTTATCGGCTATAGAAAGCCGTATCCCGATTACATAGATCGCATGCCCTACCCTCATAACTTCAGAGTTCCAGACTTCACCAAATTCTCTGGGGATGATTCTATCACCACCCTGGAACACGTTGGACTCTTTATCGCACAATGCGGTGAAGCGGCCCAGTCCGACGGGCTTAAAATTAGACTATTCCCGTTGTCTCTGTCTGGGACAGCGTTTACTTGGTTCACTTGCTTGCCTCTGAATTCGGTCCATTTATGGAACGATTTGGAAAGCCGATTTCATGAATACTTCTTTTGGGTAGTTTGGAGCTCGAGATTTGGATCTAAGTTACATGCGCCAAAAGTTTGGGAATCGGTAGCGGATTACGTCAAGAGATTTAGAGAAATTAGGAATCGGTGTTTTAGCGTCACATTGCACGACAACCAACTTGCCGATTTAGCATTTCAAGGTTTGATTCCGCCGCTTAGGAGAAATTCGGAGGACAAGAATTCACCGACCTTAGCCACTTATTGCATCGCGTGATCGGCTCAAGAAAGCCGATTCACCGATAGTAAAGTGTTCAAAGACAGTTTAAAAATAGCAATAACAAAGAAAAGGACAAGGCTAAAGTCAATATGGTTGAGTATTGTCCAAGTGACTCATCGGAGAGGAGAAGTAGAAATAAACATAGCCGAATGGGTAAAAGGATCCAAAAGTCCTTAGTACATTTCTTGGTTTAAGCCGACTAGGAACAAGTCGGAGGTTAAGTACTCTTCGATGTTTCTAAGTGCGATCATATTTTTGATTTATACGCAAGAAAAGTTAATACGATTGCGGAGGGGCATGTGATACCGTCGCTTTGATGAGATCAAGAAACGCGGTATTGCAAGTGGCATCATTCTTATTCGCATAACACTAATGACTGCAATATCTTCCGTCAACAGATCCAATCTGCTATTGAGGATGGTCGGTTGAAGTTTGCTGATGAGCCGACCATGCAAGTTGATGTTGATCCGTTTCCCATCAACATGGTACGGTGTTGGCTAAAGGAAAAGAGCCGATGCACGACGAGCGAGAAAGGGATCGACAAGTCAACATCCAATCAAGCTCGAACGGCGATCAAACACTGAAGATTACAATCGACTCTTTACAAATAGAAGCCGATCATGAAGGAAAAAATTCAAGAACCATCAAACCCTAGGGAATCCTCGGGTAGGTAAATGGTACAAGCGAAAAGTCTCCATTAAGGCGTGCCGCGAAAAGGTCGGGACCAACATTTTTACAATTAATGGAAAATACGAGAGGATGAATAGCCGACCACGGTATAAGGCTCGCCGGTCGGATAACTTGTACCGCACCGAGAATGTGGAGAGGGCACATAGAAGGTGTCCTTTTGGCGATTTCTTTGAGAAAGAGGAGTAAGCGTTGCCATCACCATACACCGCCTGATGGAGCATTATCCCCAAGAGGATTGGCCAAGGCAATCGGCTAGAGATAAGCTATCTGGGCCAATTCGAGAGTAAGGTAGAAGTTACAGAAGGCCTGTTCACGAGAGAATATCTAAACCAGATCAAGAACCGAACCAACTCAAGATACACGAGCCCAATTCTAATCAAGAAGATTTGGTGGTCAAATCTGAAGCCGGTGGAACCTAAACCCAGGTGGTGTCCATCTGGTCTTAGCCGACCACAACGACGACGGCTTCAGAGGCTAAGGACGCAAGAGATCCGTCAAGCCGATGCCGAGAAACAAAGAGACGAAACGTTTAACGAACTTCGTCCGACCAAATGAGTCAAGAAAGAATGGAGAAGAAAGCAGGCCGAAGAAGATTTTGAATCGGCTGATGACTTGGATTCTCACGTGGTTCGGGATGACACCCCTCCTATGGATATCAACATGGTGTTCACATTGCCGGCCGAGTTCAAAGTCAGAACTGAATCGACCAAAGAGGTGGTTGCTCAGTTGTGCTCTGGCGTTCAGAGTGCCATCTTTGAGAAACCCAGGGATGATCATCAGCATCTGAAACCATTGTATCTAAAAGGATATATAAATGGGAAGCCGATATCAAGGATACTGGTAGACGGAGGAGCCACGGTGAACCTGATGTCGTACACGACATGCAAGAAACTGGGTAAGTCTGATGAAGACTTAATTAAAACTAACATGGTTCTAAATGACTTCACAGGCGACCCTACAGAGGCAAAGGGTGTCATGGTCACGCAATCGATCGTCGGTAGCAAGACTTTGCCGGCGGCGTTTTTATGTCGGCGCCAAAGGAAACTACGATGTCTTTGCTCGCCGGATTGGATTCATGCCAACTGCTGTATCCCATCGACCATGCATCAAGCGCTTGTTCAGGGGAACGGAGAGGAAGTCGAGGTCGTCACCGCTGACACATCTGCTCATATCGCCATGGCTAGCTCTGATGCAAACTGGCAACACGAAGAAGCTGGCTGCATATCGGGCAAGGCGCTAGACGATTGTGATTTCATATGCGTAAGCAAATCAGGGCTCATGCCGATTAGTGTCAAGCCGGGCACTTTTGATCGGGCAAACGAAGTGTTACGCCGATGGGGACAAGAAAAACACTAAAGGAGTTACAGGATAAAATGCAAAGCTATCGGCAAACAACGGATAGCTACGAAGCCATAGAAGACTTTGAAGAAATTGAAAAGTTAGGTCAAGGTTTTACATCCACCGATTTGCTTGAAGAAGTAGATATAGGTAGCGGTGATAGAAAAAGACCAACTTTTGTTAGTGCAAATTTAGATATAAAGTACAAAGAAAAACTGATAAAAATCCTTATAAATTATAAGGATTGTTTTGTAGGGAATATCATGAGATGCGGATTAAGCCGTCACCGGTGGAACATCGACTACCTATAAAATCGGACTATCGGCCGTTTAAACGATATCCTAGGCGTTTCAATCCGCCTTGTACCAAATTATAAAAGAAGAGATAGAACGGTTGTTGGAAGCAAAATTTATCGAGCCTTGCCGATATGCGGAGTGGGTTTCAACATTGTTCCTGTTATGAAGAAAAATTGAAAGCTTCGAGTACGCGTCGACTTTAGAGATTTGAACAAAGCGACGCCAAAAGATGAATATCCGATGCCAATAGCCGATATGCTCATCGATCTTTGCGTCGAGGAACAAGATCATAAGTTTTCTAGATGGTAATGCGGGTATAACCAGATACTCATGGCGTGCCGATATACCAAGACAGCTTTCAGATGTCCTGGTGCAATAGGATTGTTCGAGTGGACGGTAATGACTTTCGGCTTGAAGAACGCTGGAGCAACATATCAGCGAGCAATGAATCTGATCTTTCATGACTTAATCGGCCATATTGTCGAAATTTATATTGATGACGTAGTAGTAAAATCTGCAGAAGATTTGCAGCACTTGGCCGACTTAGAAAGAGTTTTTAAGAACATAAGATCGCACGGCCTAAAGATGAATCCTTTTAAGTGCGCGTTCGGCGTGTCGGCTGGACAGTTTCTGGGCTTCATGGTGCATGAAAGGGGAATTGAAGTCAGTCAAACGAGGGTCAGAGCTATAGCCAATACCAAACCACCGACATGCAAGAATGAGTTACAAAAGTTGATCGGCAAAATTAACTATCTCTGTCGGTTCATCTCAAACCTCTCTGGAAGGATTCGTGTTTTTACTCCATTGCTAAAATTCAAGGACAATGAAGAATTTATATGGGGAGCCAATCAGCAGAAGGCTTTCGATGAAATTAAAAGGTATTTGTCCAACCCTCTAGTTTTGACTGCGCCTCAAAAAGGGGTTCCTTTCAGACTATATGTCTCGGCTGAAGGAGATACTATTGGAGCTGTTTTGGCACAAGAGGTGCATGGTAAAGAAAGGGTTATCTTTTATTTAAGCCGACGGTTGCTAGACACAGAAATCAGGTTCCCTTTTATCGAGAAATTATGTTTATCTTTGTACTTCTCGTGCACGAAGTTAAGGCATTACATATTAGCATCGGCTTGCAAAGTGATCTGCAAAACCGATGTTATAAAATATATATTGTCAGCTCCTATTCTACGAGGTCGACTTGGCAAATGGGCTTACGCCTTGGTCGAGTTCGACTTATCATATGAATCGGCCAAAGCAGTCAAAGGACAAGTCCTAGCCGATTTTATAACAGGACGTGACACAGCGGCAAACTTAGTCTCGGTCGCACCATGGCAGCTATTCTTTGATGGATCAGTATGCAGTGAAGGTGATGGTATCGGCATTGTACTCACCACACCCAAAGGGCATAACTTTGAATTTGCATTTCGGCTAAATAGCCGATGTTCAAATAACCAGACCGAGTATGAAGCATTGCTCAAAGGCCTGCAATTAATGGAAAATATTGGGGTCAGTGCTGTTGAGGCATATGGTGACTCACTGTTGGTTGTACAGCAAGTGAAGGGATTGTACATATGTCGAGATGGAGTGCTACTGAAGTATTTAGAACAATGTTTAGAAATCATCGGTTCTTTTACATCGTTTTCTATCGGTCATGTTTCTCGTGAATTGAACAATAGAGCTAATGCTTTAGCCCAACAAGCATCAGGATATAAAGATTTTGGCCAAAGTCAGGAGATCGAACTGATAGACAAGGCAGTTATGTGCACAGATATCGCCGATTGGAGAACGCAAATTAAAGATTATCTAATCGATCCATCCAAGCCGACACAACGAAAGATACGGCAGCAAGCGTTGAAATACGTTGTTATGAACGATATACTATATTATCGAACTATGGAAGGTTTGTTGTTAAGATGTCTTGAAATGCTTCAAGAAGCGCGGGTAGCGATGGGTGAAGTACACGAAGGCATTTGTGGTTCTCATCAATCGGCGCATAAGATTAAATGGATACTCGAGACGAGACGAGTTATTTTTGGCGACAATCTTTGAAAGATTATTTCAAGTATTATAAAGGATGTCGGACATGTCGGAAGTTTGGCAACATACAACTAGCACCAACATCGGTTTTACATCCAATTATCAAACCTTGGCGTTTAGGGGTTGGGAATAGATATAATCGGCCAAATATTTCTGCTTGAGTAAAGGCCACAAGTTTATTCTGGCCGCAACCGATTATTTCTCAAAGTAGGTCGAGGTTGTACCACTTAAAAAGGTGACCAGTGTTGAGGCAATTGGTTTTGTGAATGAACATATCGTCCATCGGTTTGGAATACCACAAACAATCACGACCGATCAAGGTACGGTATTCATGTCTAACGAATTTCAGAATTACGCGATGAGTTTAGGGGTCAAATTGTTAAATTCTTCCCCATACTACGCTCAGGCTAACGGACAAGCTGAGTCGTCCAATAAAACGCTAATCAAACTAATCAAGAGAAAAATTGACGAAAAGCCAAGGAATTGGCACTCTACTCTATCGGAGTCGCTTTGGGCGTATCGGCTATCCTATCATGGAGCGACGAAGCTTTCACCTTACCAATTGGTGTATGGACAAGAAGCCGTTCTACCCGTAGAAATCAACATTGAATCGATACGAATAGCCAGGCAAAATGGTTTGTCGGCTCAAGAATATAACGATTTAATGATCGACAATTTGGACGAGCTAGCAGAATTACGTTTGTCCACGCTTGATAGGCTTAAGAAAAATAAAATCAGGGTTGCAAGGGCATATAATAAGAAGGTTATGCCTAAGTCTTTCAATCAAGACGATTTGGTATGGAAAACGATATTGCTGTTGGTTGAAGGATAACCGGTTTGGAAAATGGTCACCTCGGGGAAGGGCCGTACAAAGTTAATCGGCTAGTCGGTGGAAATTGCACGTATTAGAGGCGTTGGAAGGACATGCATTGCCTAAGGCTATAAGCAGGAGGTATTTAAAAGGTACTATCCTAGTGTGTGGATTGGAGCCTAGCCGACTAAAGATTTAGTCCGAGAGCCAAGTTAACACGATCTTTGTTTGGCTAAAAGAGATTGCAGATTAAACTTACGAGAAAATTAAATCGGTTAAATAGCCGATTACAAACATAACAAAATTACAAAGTACTCGAACAAGTGTTTACGAAAGGAATAGCTAATTAAGTTTTACATCCCGTAACACAGAGTCGTGCACCAAAAGCCGATAGAGCTCCACCGCCTTGGCTATAGTTTCATGTACCTCATCCGAGTCGTCATCTTACATGCCGCTCGAACGGCGTACAAGTTTGGCGATTGCTCTTTGAAGGCTGCCACGGTAGATGCTATTTCTACCTTCGCTCCTTGGCGGCCGATGAAGTCTTTTCAAAGGAATCTTGGCCTTGGCGATGAGCTTCATCGTCTTTGACAGTTCTTCCTCAAGAAATTTTCTAGTAGTCTCCAATTTCTTAAGAGAGATTTTGTTAGCCTTGAGTTTCCATGGTTACATCAAATTTTTCTTTTTGGCCTTTGTCTCGCAACCATTTTGTCAAGGATCCTCAGTGGCTTCTGGTCGCTCTCTTTGATTTCCTTTCTTGGTGCCTCCACCAAAGCCTTCTTATCATCCGGATGGCACACTTGACGGTCTGACCATGGCCTCGGTGGTAGATCGGTTTCAAGCGCAGCCATGGCATCTCGAATCGATGATTATTATTCAAGATCTCTGATTGCGGCCTTGACACCAAGTCAAACAGCTTGTTAAGACGCTCTTGCATTCCAGGAGCTGATGAGACTACAGCCGATGTGTCTTTTGAAGCCGCGATGATTTTTTGAATTTCAAAATATAATCATCGGTACGCAAAGATCTCTGGATCATCAAGTCGGATAGATTAAAGCCAAGGATGTTGGATGGATCGGAGGTTTACGGGTCGTGGCGATTCTTGCACCGTATCGGTGAGGGCAATGACTCTTTGGCGATATATGCGTAAGTTGGCGAATGTTGGCCACTTGTCTTGCAAGATGGTGAAAGAAATAAAAATACAATGAGAACCGATGGAATAAGTCAGATCTGTAAATTCTTTGGGATAAAAAAATACCTGAGCAGTAGCCGATCCGTGCGGTGAACTTTCGCCACTTTGTTCTTGTGGTTTGGAGTGTTTTTTCTTGGCAGGAACCTTGGTGGACTTCGGCTTCTTTTCTGAGAATCCATCGGCTGGAAAGTTAGTTGATGAAGAAAAATGAAAGGAACAAAAGATGATCGGGCATAACTTACTTGGTTTCTATTGCCTTTCTAAATCAGACAAAGATGGACTTTGGATGCCCAAGGAACCAGAAGTATAGCCGGTGAGCGCAGTTGCTTGGTGCGGTCGTTTCTCTTTACTAGATGCAGGAGCATCAATCGATTTCTTGCCAGCGGTTTTAGTCTGCAAAGAAAAAGGATAAAGCCAATGAGATAAAATCATATGGGCTACGATAAAAAAGAGCAGAATCGACTAATACCTCGCTAGTAATATTTATAAGACTCGTATTATCATATCCAGAGCTTGATTAAGTCGCGAATCGAGATCAGAAGATACCATCGGCTCGTGAAGGTGCAGGAAGAGGACATCGATAATAGCCGATAGAGTACGATCAAGGAGAAGTGCTTCCGCAATTGAAGACCACCATGCAGAGAATCGGCTAGATCGACGATTATTCAAAACAAAGTGAGGCAAGGATTTGATTTGCAAGTCATCGGCTATTTTCAAGACCATATCGGCTGCAGCTAAAGATCGTACTCTGGTCCTAGGCTGAACCAAGTCAAGAAGTGAAAGACTGGGGATCATTTGGCCGAAACCCAATTGTCTGGCAAAGGTGGAAGGGTGATAGAATTCATAAGAAGGTTGAAAGGTACGGTTTCTCGTGTTAAAACCAACATGCAAAACACTCGGAGAAATGAAAAGTTTGAAGAAGTCTAAAGTTGATTCAGGCATCTCAGAACTGTCAGAATCCAGATGAAGAAATGATGGCCATTCAAAATCGGCTGCGCTGGTATAACTAAAGAAATCTTGTTGGTTAAAATCATTGTTATCCAAGTTTCGAAAAAAGGATAAGTATTTTCTTAGGCCAATCGGAGTAATCTTTTTGCTACCAGAACACATGATGTATCTTTCGCCATGAGATCGACTGGCTCTGAATTCTGGGACTGTATTTTCTGGTGTGTCTTCGCGAGAAAATGCCGAGTCTTCCGAGGGATTTAATTTGAAAGATCGGCTAAATAAGTAGTATAACCAAACTTGGATGAACCAGAGAGGACCGCCTACATTGTCGACGCAAAATCTGGCAAATCCAGTAAAAAACCGACTCCTAATCACATGCATCATCTGACAAACTGCTCCCAGAAACATTTTTCCCAATGCTAGCCGACGGCCCTCTACCAACCGCTCTGCTGTTAGCTGATATACTTGTGTTGGTCCCAAAGAAGCACCGCAAAACAAAAATCGGTCTAACCACAAGTTCAAGAAAGCAACATGTTCTTCATCTGATACCGGCCCATTCACTTTATTATTGTTATTGATGTACTTACGCCAGCCTTCTCCTTTAGATTGAATGAGCTTGTATTTCGGTTTGCCGCTATAAGCCGATATCTGTTCACCATCTAGCCTAAGGCAACACAATTGGGCTATATCCATAAGGGTCGGGCCGATGGGACCAGTACGGAACAGAAAGGCGTTGAAGGTCTTCGACCAGAAATAGCAAGCCGTGGCCACTAAGGGCTCATTGGCTTCTGGATCGGCTAATGAGAGAGGGATGCACTCAGCTATACCCATCCTTTCCCACTCTTCTTTTTTTTGAGCAGCTACGCGAATGTACCAGGATCTCCATCCTTTGAGCATCGTCGGCCATGCCCTGAAGCTTTTTTCCCAACTCTCTATATTAAAACCAGTAGCCGATAGAGGGAGGCGGGGAATATCCTGGCTAATAACCGTGCTGGCATCTAGATTTCCTATCGGACCAAGGAAATACTGATCTTTACTGCTAGGGATTGGAATAAGTACCTGACTCGCGTCCATTTCAGCTGATCTTAGCAAGCCGATTGATGAAGGAGGGATGCAAGCCGATTGAGGAAGATTGAGCAACGGACTAGATGAAAGTCGATTTTCAAGAGTCAAAGAGCTTGTGCGCGTGAGGAATGACCGAGGTGGGGGCCGCATTTTATAACGTGGTGAAAATTTGAAACGGCGGGAACTGGATCTCAAAAGGCGCGAGTAGTTAAAACGCACTACCTGCATGTCAGAGAATTACGGCGCGAATAAAGTGACAGTTATTGAGCGAAGTTCAACAGTTAGCCGATTGAAAAAGCCGATAAAATTGCAATTTTTAACAGATGACAAGTCATCTCTAAAAAATAGAGGGCATATGTTTGCACCAAAATTTGGCAAGTCTGGTCAAAATCGGAAATAAAGTCTAAGATACGAAAGTTGACGGATAAAGTTAGAAAGGTTTGGAGATATTTCTGTAACGACAAGATCTTTTAGTAAATAACTGTCCAAAGATAAGGCCGATACGGATACGGACTTGAAGCGTGTTGTAACAGGACACGATCGGCCGAGGGTATAAAAGAAGGACCAAAACGAACTGCAAGAATATACATCAACACAATACAATCAACCAGCTTTTACTTTCTTCCTTCCTGTCGACTAGGAGTAGCTTTTGTAATTTAGTCTCTGTAATCGATCTTGATTAATAAAGTTGCGCATCGCCGATTGTTGATCTTCGTCAATTACACCCTAGGTTTGATTTATTCTGATTTTGTTGCGCATCGCCTTCTTCAGAATCAATCTACCTTTATCCCCTGATTAGCCTTAATCGGCTAATTAGATTTACCTTGTTACTTTGATCTTGATCGGCTTCAAGCTGATTAAGTTTAAGCCGATTGATCTTTACGATCGGCTTTTGAGTGAATTTCATATTTTTTACCTTGTCGGTTATAGGTCAAATCGACTGGCACGCTCTGAACCAGGTGTTTGTCTGGTGTGCTGTTGTCAGAAACCCTACATCAAGTTTTTGACGCCAACAGAAAGGTTCAGCTACATTAGTTAATTGAATGACACACCGTTTGTATAACTAAATGGACTATGCAAGTAAAGAAGAGTTTAACGTCAATAAATAGGAGCCACTCTATAAATAGGAGCCCTTGTTATAACATCTTTTACCAGGCTGGTGATGCAGTGGCAAGGTGGTCCATTATGCAGTAAGCAATTTGTCGCACAAGAAACTCTAGGAAATTCATAACGCGCAAAACTCAACCCTGGTATGGTATTTACGTGGCCATTCAGAAGTTGCAACCTAGTCGAAGATTCGAAGACCAGATTCTAATACCTGACTATTTGTTACTTGACATGGCTTGTATCATTCAAAAGAACATATTCAAGAGTTTTGTTTAGGTCTTCAGCACTCTTCACTGGAGGTCGTCACAGTGATTGCGGTCTAGGACAAACCTAACAACATTAGGCCACACTGGGTAGATTGGACCAGTGTTGCAAGTGAAGTCAACAAGCAATGACAAATACACCAGATGGGACGTTCTGATGGAATAATCCATAACCATATTGAGTAACACATAGTTAATAAGCTAATCATTTTTGCACTGCTCGCTAGTAAAGCCTTTCTCATGGTCCTTTACCAATCTAAAGACTGCTAGCCAGCACTTTAAAGTTCAAACAAGAATTAATCAAAATTAAATGATTGAAAACACCTATAGAATCCCAACATGGAAGGACCATTAAGGACATACTTCCCTGATTACTATTGAATCTTGAAAACCAGGAAACATGTTCTTTTCAAGTCTTCTTATAATCTCATTTGCCGCAAGTTCCTTTTTCTGCTCATAATCCTTCCTCGATAGACCCTTTCAAGGATGGAAGTGAAGCAGTATTATGAGCATCAATAAACATTATAAATAAATAAATAAATAAATAAATAAATAGGTACGCTAATACAAAGGACTTGGGCCTGTAGCAAAGTATGGCAATCTTAATATATGAACTAAACCGGCCCTTAGTTTCTTATTATTTGACAGAATCTACATTTAAGGTAGAACACTGCCCATACCTCCCCACTGTGCGGTAGTGACTCACCTCTCAACTGTCTGACATACTCAGTAGTGGAAAACCTAAAGCATTCGTCAAGTATAATGGTGGCAACCAGTACCAGCAGGTAAAACTGAGGCTCTGACACCTATATGGTCTTTAACTTTCAAGAGTCTTCCTGTAAGCTAATATATTTGTTAATCTCTTACGGAAAAACTGAGTTCGTACTACAGTTGAGCTCAAAAAACTGCTCACATCAACAGAACAGTAGTAGCAAGTTAGCAACCGAAGGTTACACTTTTGAGTGTCTTTAATATGACAAATGGAAATACAAAGGTTGCAGCAGACAAAAAAACATTGTAACACATGAAATTGAAAGAGGTACCCATCCTAGCTTGAAAGGTTCAATGAAAAATATATGTGCAGAATTACCAAATGTGTCCAATCCCCCGAAAGTGGCTATTGCACAAGATCTGTTATGTTGGCCTTTAGATAACATATTTTTGAATGAACTGGAAACAAAGGCCTCATATATTAACATTGAACAAACCATGCTTGCACTTATCATGGGTGTTTGCAAGACATTGGCTGTGCTCACAATAGAACACAACAAACATTGTAAGTTACTTTGAGCCTTCAGCTGAGCTAGAATTAAATGAAAATCATGTAGTGCATGAACGAAAAACTGAACAAGTGAGTAAAATGACAAATATCTCACGCTTCAGCATCTATGAAGGAGAGGAACTGCTGATCTTTTATGAACTTGCAAGCAATATCCCCAGCATTCTGTAGCAGATAATAATTTGTAAAAGAGACAAAATCACAACTTCTATTGTATCAACCGATCTGATTAAGTAGCAAATATTATGTAATGTTCAAGGTTTTCCCTCATACATAGCAAATCATTCTTCCATTGTTTTGTGACATTACACTTGGCTTAATTGAAGCCAACTACTTTTCTAAATAATTTCTTTATAGGGAATAGAAGGGCACAAATTCTCTGAAGAGGAATATAGGGATGCAGTTTAGGTACCAAGAGTCAAACATTCTAGAGACCTCTGAAAAATTTGCCCAAAAAGGTATAGAGGTTCCTCCAGGGACTACAATTCCAAAGAACTTAATGAATTGAAGATCTGTTCATATGTGAGACAGTAGTTGTAACTTGTAAGTTATGAACAATACAACAACACAAAAGTATCAAACAGAAGCAGAGGAAATGAAGACAGTACCGTACAACATGTGCCATAGGATGAAGACAATACCTTCTTCGGACGCACCGCCTCATTGGCGACGGCAACAGCCAGCCTCTCCCGCGCCTCGGCCACAAGCGCCCACTGATGCCGATCGCCGACGCCGGCCGAAGGTGCGAAGGGGAGCGTTAACGTCCTGCAGGAGGACCGCACCGGCGACCTCGGAGGTGTGGAGCTCGACGTAGAAGGCAGCTTGTTCGCCCACATTTAATTTTCCTGCAGAAACAAATCAGGCACAGATAAGCTCATCCTTCCTCGCACCTCAGCAGGGAAAATCTCCAAATCTAGCTTCAAGAAACAGAGAAAAAGCTCATTTCGGGCACCGGCATGAGCATGAACTACGTGCAGACCTCGTTGGTATCCGGCTTCGCTTGGAAAAATCCCCAGAACAAATAAATCAACCGAATCGAAGTCGAAGCAGAAAAGAGGTGAAGATTTTGCTAACGCGCCGAGGATGTGACGCGTCGGCAGGCAGGCAGGCAAGCACTTGAAGTGGGGCTCGCACGGGGTCATCGGGGCAGAAGACGAACGCGCAACTTGCAGCTCTCCGGCTGGCGGAGCGACGCCCACGTCTACAGAAGAGCCGCGAGGAGCCGACCGCGTGGGGAGGAGAGCGGAGGCGCGGCTGTGAAAAGGCAAGCGGGAGGGAGGGAGAAGCCGGATCTGGCCGAAATCCTCACCGCTAGATCTGGGAGGGGGACGGGAGGGAACAGTGAGCGCACGAAGAGGAGCGGTGGAATGGGAGACGGTAGCAAAAAATGAGGGAAATATGGGTTTGCCGGGAATCGAAGCAGAGGCCTCACGCACGCGAGGCATGCGTCGTACCGCTGCACCGCCTGCACGGTTCCGCCGAACAACTGCGGCAAATTATATGAGCCGCACGACCGGATGCCCCACATGGGCGACGTGGCTCACGTGCGAGCCAGCTGTACGCACGGCAGAGCGGCCGGGGCACAGCGTGCGCTACACTGCAGGACGGTGTGCACCCACGTCGCCCCTTTAATATACGGAGTATATCATTTCGGTATTGATCTATTTGGGTGTACCATTCCAGGGTATTAAATGATAATAAATACGATATATAAAGAATGAGTAGATACTGGTATGATGCTAATTTGTTACCGTACAGTCATATTGCCTAAGACCATATATATAGTGGTGTAATGATAGTTATCTATATATTTTATCATGTAAGATTTTTGCCACCATAGAGAGATAAGGAGAAGATATAGTATAGCTGTCTCTTCATCAAGAAACGACCATATAAACGACATAAATCGTTATTTTATAAGTTATTGTCCATAAACATTTTTCATACATAATTAAAAGATTGTAGGATCTCATAGAGATAATTCTAAGATATCATTTATTATTGAAGTAGTCTTTAATTTTATCTTTAAATAATATGATTAAATATATAGACAACAACAATCTCTACTAAGTAGGAAGTTCTTAAAGCCCTAAAAGAACAGCAAATGAATTAATTGGGCTAGCCCAACGAGACAAGCTTTGCCAAAGGCCCAGGATCCTGCACACTACACGCTCGCCACCACCGCACAGAACAGACAGGCAGAGACGTGGGAAGGGGAGGGCAGCCTCCGCCGGAGCCGCCGCCGGGGACGCCTCATCCGGATCCGCTGCCCGCCGGAGCCTCCGCCGGGACCCCCATCTGCTGTCTTCCCCTCCCTACTGTTATGCCCGAGCTTCGTGTGTTCAGATCTATTGTTCTTTTGAGTCTTGATTTCTTGCGTTCTTCTCAGATATGTGCGATTGGGCTGAACTTTCTTTATTTGAGTTGTGTCTTTGGGCTGGATTGGAACGAGATATTATGAAATTTTCGGCCAGTTAGTAGCAGGAATTTTTTTTTCTTTAATATTTATTTTTATTCTTTTTTTCAAAACTATGCGTCCAAAATAAAAATTTACGAAAATATCCCCCGTCGCCCGTGTATGGGGCGATCGCCCCATACACGGGCGATTAGCCCTGCGCCGTTTCCTGCCATCGGGCTCCGTCGGTGTGGGCCCCACATGCCTCGAGACAGGCTGACGAAGGCTTCTGCGTTTTTTAGTATTTTTTGTAATTACTATATGTCTTTTTAATATGAACCCCATAACTTTTGCTAGGAGTGTCCAAATGAAATGAAACTTGTTTCTAAATTTAAATTTTGGAATGAGGAATTAGATTGTAAAATAAAAATCTATGTGTTGTTTGCACAAAAATATTTTTATGTGAGTTCGAATGCTAGGCTCTAACTATGGATTGTGAAGGAATTACAATGTGTGTTGATCCATAAATCATGAAATAAATAGAATAAGTTACTACAACCTTATGCACTTGATTTCTGCAAAAATATCTAAATATGATTGCATTTTGAATCAAAGATGGCTAGTTTAAACCCTTTATAACATTCATGTTCAAGCAGTTAGAATAATGTCTAAAGGACCTCAAAACTTGACAGAACCGGTTTTGTTGCATTCTTCGGCTTGCATAGGTTACAATTATGTAAAAATATTTAGATGTCATTTTAGGCTGCACTATTTTATTGTTGTCCGAACATGCAATCGGTAAAACATCAAAATGGCAGTATCTTTACAAACGAGGTCAAACTCGATGAAATGAAATCGATGAACTTAAAATGCTATAACCTATCTTGATGGACAAAAATAACATCATTTGGGACAAGCTGGAGCGAGGGATATATCGAGCCCTTCGGACAGTGAGCATACACTTGAAGGTTAGGCCGCACTCTTTATTACGACTTAAAACTGAAAGGAGTACCACGAACAAAGAAAACCAAAGTTAACACCAGACGTCTCTCGAGTGCTTGAGGCCACTTCCCATTCGCCCATGCCTCGTGGGCTTCTGCACGCGCGCCTCTCTCGTTTCCTCTCTCTCTCGGCCTCCTTCTCCTCCACTTCCTTCCTACATGCCTCCTCGCGTGCGACATCGCGTTGTTCTTGAAGCCGCCGCGTGAACTCGTCCTGCCGGTTGGCTTGATCAAGAAGCCGTTGGTCCTCGGGGTTGACCTTCGTATCAAACCACTGCTCAAATTCACACAGTGTCGGAGGTGACTGCATGAAACGTAAATTAGCAAAGTTTCATTCACAAATATTATGTAACCCGTACGATTGTTACCATGCGGCGATCCTTTAGGCTCTTCTCCGGCGGATCGAAGGCGTAGTTGCGGCACTTCCAATACCTCCTCTTCCAAGTTGAAATTTCCCAAGAGCGGACAAGCCTGCAAAGATCTCCGCACATACACATGGGTGCTACAGCTCCACGAGGTAGGAAGAGATCTTGGTACGCTAAATTGCGCAGGCATGCACTTGCTTCTTCCTTTGCCTTCCCCTTTCCCTTTGCACTCGCACGCCTCGACATTTTCGATTGATCCTGAATTTTTTTCCTCACCCCTCTATTCTTTCTTCCTGTATTCTTTGCGAAACCGCTTGTGAGAACGAATGTTATAAAGGCCAGATATCGCCCGGGTATGGAGCGATCGCCTCATATTAGGGCGATCGCCCCATATTAGGGCGATCGCCCCTACTAGAGGTGATAGGTGCACCGAGACGTTAGTGTGTTGTCACGTCGTGTGGCATAGGCAAGCAATGCATACATGAATTTGAACAATTTAAAGTGATAAGGCTGTCATGTTACTAACTCGGAGAGTTATACAATATGCTGTTGAACGTAAAGCCATTACAAAAATACATCCGTACAACAAGTCAATCACGCCACGCTTCGATCCGCCCGTGGGGTAGGTGAGTGGCGACGGCGACGGACGTCCCTCCTAGGCCGACCTGCGCGCGGCGTAGAGTAGTGTGGCGGCGACGCAGGGCGCGTGTGGCGGCGCTCCCGAGCCGAGAGGGTCGAGGTAGTCGGTCGAAGGTACTCCTCCGTGTCGAACTCGTGCGTCCACAGGTCGTCGAAACCACCTGGGGTTCTGTTTGGGCGAGACGACGAGGAGTCTCCAGCGCAGCGCTGTCCCCCCATCTGCTGCGTGGGAGCGTGAGCGAGGAACCGCCGGTAGGGTAAGACGCGAGGGAGCCTCCTCGCCCACCGTCCCCACTGCGGTGAGTGAGAGCGTGACGAGGCACCGGCGGGTAGAGGCGAGGTTTGGGCGCAGGGCGTGGTGTGTTGCGTCCGCCGACGTCTCGCGCCCGGCGGGTGGCTGCGAGCCAACCGCCTCATCCTATCGAGGACCCGAGCCCAAGCTGTCTCGGACTCGACGGTGGTCACATGTATGCCCCCCCATAGGCGCGTCAACATGGACACAGCCTCCACCTCAATCTCCCCCATGAGCTGAGTCTGCATGTAACGTCAGATTGTTATTACGTAATTTACATGAAAAAGACGTGCCCATGTAGCTTCGGTTGCGACACTTACCGAGGCGTTGTCTCTCTGGGACATCTGTGAAGGGTACGTGTCCGCTACCGATGCCTGCCGTGCGACGTACGGTGTTGGTGTGTACCCCACCCTGAGGCGAGTGCGCGGGGCGAACCACTCCATGTACTGATCGTACATGTCATGGTCGTACGGCCGGGTCTCGATGACCCTCTCGTCGAGTGCGGCGTCCCACTGCACGGCCCATGACTGCATACGGTGTGCGAACTGAGTGCCTGAGTGCCCACTGCAGCACCCATCTGGGTCATCCTGCAATGCAAAAATAGTAAGTACACACCACATTAATTTCGCAAAGATGCGGAGTAGTAGGATCAGGGCAAGTACCTGTGAGCGCCACGTGCGACAACGTGACGAGGCGACAAGGGAAAGGATCGAACAGGCGAATCGCCAGCGAGACTTCGGTCGCGGAGAGTACTCCTCGACACACAGGTCAAAGACGAGAACCTTACGGGTGAGCCAGAAGGCCTCATCTCGCGTGCAAAGCACGAAGACCCCGTCAGGTGCTCGGGCGTGGACGTCGTACGCGGTGTATGGCGTCCACCGCACGTCCTCGTCGTGGAGGCGGTCGAACTCCCGAACGAACTCCAGGTAGGACTTCCTCACCTGTCGGTGCGCGTACCTCCGCTGCGAGAAATAAGAAATGGCGAAGGTTATTCAAGTGCGTTAGTGGGGAAAAAGATACGAGGGAGCATACCTGTCGTCGGACCCAGTAGTGGCCCATGGTGGGCCAGTCCACCGGGTCGTCTCCGTAAAGGCCCTCGGTACGCGATGCGAGACACGGCGTCGCACGCACTCCTCGATGCGTCGCCGCTAGCACAGCTGAGTCCCACGACCACTGCATCATCTGTTTACAAGGGTGCAGTTAGACGTGCTCCACTGAGATGAGATTTGAACTGAGTGTGTTACCTCATCCAACGGGGTGTCGGCGATGTGCTGGGCGTACTCGATCAGGTGACGGTCCACCGTGTTCCCGTGGGCGGACGGGAACATCACCCAACCGAACAACAACAAGAGGTATGCCTCCAAGTGGCGGGCCACGTCCGCCTCCTCCGCGTCTTGGTGGAGAAGCCGAGCTCAGTAGCGTTCACAACAAACATTATCGACAACTTAGCGCTTCTCTTTTAATTCTCAAAGAAAGAGGTACTCACCGTGAACTGAAGCAGCCACGCCTTCGTCGGTCCGTGGCGCTCACCCTCCCTAAGGGGCCGGTAGGGGGCTGCCCGGGGGTGCCGCTGCACCGCGGTGAAACACGCGGACAACTCGGCGTGCCACGTGACGGAGGCGTCGTGCGCACGACGATCGCCGGACCCGCATAGGGGAGGCCTAAGAGGTACGACACGTCCTGCAGCGTCGGAGCCATCTCTCCGCACGGAAGGTGGAACGTGTGCGTCTCCGGTCTCCACCGGTCCACGAGTGCGGCCAGCAGGGACCGGTCGTACCCGAACCGCGGGACCTCCTTGCCCGCTAACGGGGCAGTCACCTCCTCCACCATCCTACAAAGAGGAAGTAAGCCAGCCGCTCGCAACCTGCATGTAGTGCATTGCGTCGTTAGAATTGCATTCACAGGTAAGTACATGTACGTCAAAGAGTGCAAGCTTGGCAGCTTACCGTGGAACCCAGCGTGGGTCGATGCGAAGCAGCTCGTTGGGCACCCGAGGTCGGAGTGTCCCTAGCTCTCGGTTCTCCTCTGCGGAGTACCTAGACCGGTGGGTCGCATCGACGGTCACGTCCAGCAGCTCAGGGCAAGGTCGCGCCATCGTGGCCTGTTACAAAGCAAATACAACAAATTTGTCAGTAATTACATGTGCACACAAAATGAAATGCGAAATAACGAATTGTACCATACTCATCAAACAATACAACCGAAGTGCAGAGAGCCAAAAAAAATCTCATATTACAAACATACGAAAGACAAAGACATGTTCGACGAGGCACACAACGTCGAGAATTACATTATCCTCGTAGCTATTAACTGGTACATCGGAGAATTACATGATGCGAAAAATAACTTACTAGTACATTGAAAATTACATCGATCATTACAACTTACATCACAACTTACCGGTCCATTGAAAAATACAAGATGGGAACAACATGGAAAATTACATTATCCGCGATTGCGACGCGCCTCGGACTCGTCCATATCGTTCCGAATGCGTCTTGTCCTTCGACGCCCGACCTTCAGCTTCAACATTCGGATGCCCGGTACCCATCGATGGTCCAGAGGGGGGGCTGTTGTGAACGATCCATCCACTCGGTACCCGTACACCTCGTGATGCCACGTGTTGAGAACGCTCTGCTTGTAGTAGTACGGGGAGACAAACGGACGATAGGATTGATGCGTCTCGGCGGCTGCGGCAATGACGTGCGAGCACGGCAAGTGCAGCAGGCGTGGTTTCTGGCAGGAGCACTCGCACTCAGCTGCTCGGAGTATGAACAGATGGGAAGTCCTCTCCCGGTGGGCACCCCTGCGACCTCGGTCACCGCAGTGCACGTGGTATCTCCGTTCCACGCCACTCTCCGATGTAACCCGATGTGTCTGCGCCTTTCTTGATTTCTTGGACATATAGGTAGACACAACAGTTGAGTACGACAGTCGATTGTCCGACATACATGCTGTGGAGGTCTTGTATCGCTCAATGAAATATCTCTGTGTCCCTAATAAGACACCTTCAACTATACCCACGATGGAAGGCATCCGTGCCTTTCATTACCCAGCTTGTAAATCTCCGCCAGGTTCGTTGTCATGATCCCATAACACGAGCCGTCCTCGTCATGCAGAAGGGACCATTTCTCCAAAGGCTCATGTCGTATCCAATCGGTGAAACTTTTATCTTTGGTACCGGCCTCGCCGGAGGTTTGGGGAGTGCATCGGCGGCCGCACACAAGGTCAGGGGTCCTCTCCTGCTCATGGTACACCATCGGGTTCCTTGATGAACTAGCGGTACCTCTGGGATCCATTGATTGCTTCTTCGTTAGTTCGTCCAACGTCTTCCAAAGCGCGTCGAACTTCCTCCGTTGGTTCTGTTTGCACAGGCGCTTGAACATGTTCATAAGCTCCTTGTTCTGGCGACGGAAAAATTGGCACCCATGTGCCTCATGCACCACCTGCTCCTCAGGTCTGGCCACTTTGCTGCTCCCACAACGGCGGACCCTTGTTGCATATCCACGATCGCCCTTAACAACCCTGCATGTCGGTCATGGATGACACAAACATCAGGCCTGTCGAGAACAACTGCCAGCTTCACTCTTTCAAGGAACCAGTACCAACTCTCCGTGTTTTCCCCCTCCACGAATGCCAACGCAACCGGTAGAACCTGGTTGTTGGCATCCACCGCGATCGCAGTTAGAATCTGGCCCTTATACTTCCCCGTGAGGAACGTGCCGTCCATGCAAAGGACCGGGCGACAGTGCCGGAATGCATTTATGCATGCGCCCAAGGCGAAGAATGCACGCTGCAATACCCACTTACCGGTGCACACACCACCCGCAGGAAACTCCGCAAGGTCGATGGATGTACCGGGGTTCCTATGTGCGATTGCCCTGAGCAAGTGGGGAATATTCTCGTACGAAACCTCGTCGTCCCAACCGTATTTCCGAGCTGTCCTTTTGCTCTCCATGCCTTTGCGTAGCTAATCTTGTCTTGAAACCTCTCCTCCACTGTGATAATAGATCGAGGCTGCGGATGGGGATTGTCCACGATCGACCATAAACACATTTGCCACCCAAGTGGACGACAGTTGCGGTGTCCTGCTCCGCTTCTTCCACCTCAGATTATGCTCAATCACTATGGAGCATTTCCGATGAGTCCTTCCACTTCCCCGGTATGCATGCACCCGCCATGGGCACGAATCAACTCGCACTTCACGTCGTAGTCCTTCTTCTTGGACTTCACAACCACGAATTGCCGGAGAGACATTGCCCAAGATGCTTCACGCATCCATCACAGCCTCCTTGTCTTTATATATGGTCCCCTCCGTCACCTCATTCTCACGATACTCCCATGCATCAATGTTCCCTTCATTCATTGTTAGGTCTTCGAAATTGTAATTGGTACACGCACCAGGGATAGGCACCTCAGGGGCGTTGTCCTCCTCGTCGGAGTGCTCACCATTAAGGACTTCCTCATCCGCACGGTCTTCCTCTTCCATCAGGTCAACAATGTCCTCCACCTCCTCCCCCTCGTCGGTCACCCCTCGCGCCTCCACCGCTGTCTCCTCTGCCCCCTCGGTCCCTTCGCCACCGCCAGTCTCGTGCTCCTCGTCTCCGGGCTCCTCGCCGCCTTGCTCTTCGCATCCTTCTACATTTGACGTCCCCTCCCCCGTAATGTCCACCCCGACATCACGAACTTGCGACACCGATGGAGCTACCGGGTAGCACTGTACCAACAACATGAGCGGCCAACCCCGCTCTACGGCAAAACCAACATAACTCCTCCATGTTGACGTCGAGTTAATAGGAATCAACTCTCTGTAAAAACGGTCTTGCGCTCGGCTCACTCTGCTCGACCCCGCAACCAACACTCTGGGCATCCAAGCCGAACATCCGAGACATCCACTCCAACAAACCCTCAGATGTCCTATCGCTCGGTCTACATATACCCCGTACGACTCTTGAAAATGATGATAGATCCACCCCATCCGCCCCCTGTGCTATCTCCCTATCTCCATAAAATATTTGGAAATACAATTTCTCCCACATGCTGCAACGTCCGACGGAAAAATATTACTCTAAAATACAATACAGTTCTGAAATTTCTAAAAACTAAATACTACATTAAAGTTCTAAATATGAACTGCGATATTAAATTTCTAAACAACACTATCCGAGAAATTGTAAACGCTACACAATCCTAAATTTTCTAAACACTACAATAAATTTCTAACACTACAATAAATCAGAAGCATACTTAATACTATACATCCACGAAAATTCTAAAACTAAATACTACATTAAAGTTCTAAATATGAACTGCGACAGTAAATTTCTAAACAACACTATCCGAGAAATTGTAAACGCTACACAATCCTAAATTTTCTAAACACTACAATAAATTTCTAACACTACAATAAATTTGTAACGTACTTAATACTATACAGTCCTGAAAATTCTAAAAACTAAATACTACATTAAAGTTCTAAATATGAACTGCGACAGTAAATTTCTAAACAACACTATCCGAGAAATTGTAAACGCTACACAATCCTAAATTTTCTAAACACTACAATAAATTTCTAACACTACAATAAATTTGTAACGTACTTAATACTATACAGTCCTGAAATTTCTAAAAACTAAATAGTACATTAAAGTTCTAAATATGAACTGCGACAGTAAATTTCTAAACAACACTATCCGAGAAAATATAAACGCTACACAATCCTAAATTTTCTAAACACTACAATAAATTTCTAATACTACACTAAATTTGTAACGTACTTAATAATCATACATCCTCAAATTTTAAAAACTAAATACTACATTAAAATTCTAAATGCTACACAATCCTAAATTCGACTAAATATTACATGCTACATTAGAATTCTAATAACAAACAGTCCTACAGAATTTTCTAAACACTACAAAATCGTAAAATTCCTAAATAATAGATTTATAAAATTTGTAAAAATACCTTCAGTGAAGCATTTAATCGACTTTTTTCCCTTTTCTTCTTCTTTCTCTTCTTTTTTTCTTCTTCTTTTTCTTCTTCTTTTTTCTTCTTCTTTCTCTTCTTCTTCCTCCTTCTCTTTTCTCTTTTCTCTTTTCTCTTCGTTTATACGCCTCATTGTTTCTGCGCGCGAGCGAGGGCGAGCTTTCAAAGCCGTCTGTCGCCCCAGCTCGGCGTCGCCTGTCTCGAGCGGTGGGGGCCATGTAACGGCTCACTTTTTTACCGTTTGCTCTGCTGACGGCGAGGCACATATCGCCCGTGTATGGGGCGATCACCCCATACAGGGGCGACGGGCGTATAGTTTTGCAAAAATTTGATTCGGACGCATAGTTTTGAAAAAAAGAATAAAAATAAATATTAAAGAAAAAAAAATCTTAGTAGGAGTAGATAGTAAGCATGAATTGGCCGGAATTTTAGTTGGTACCGAATTCAGTTTTTGTTGTGCCGTTTTTGTGTCACGGTATGGAATGTTCCGGCCATTTTGGATTTGGTAAGTTGAGTTAGAACCTATCCTCCACGGGTGTTGGTAACCCTGTACAAGGTATCTTTATCATATATTATTTTGGATTTTGTTTCTCTTCTATCATATCTGAATTTGATTATATAGGACTATATTCGATACATTTGTCTCAATTTATTAGTTCTCTTCATTTTTTTAAATAGTGTTACAAAACGCACGGTAAAAATATATGATCAAAGAAATGGAGACAACGATTTTTTATAGAAAACCCTTGCGGGAAAAAACCATGAGAGCACGAAGACTATATCACTGTGCAAGGAGATGTTTACGATGAGCTCTCTCTTGCCCTAGGCTATAGAGACATATTTATAGTGGTACATTGCAGACTCCGTGTAGAAGTAGATTTGAGATGAAGTAGGAAACAAATTCGTATCATCCTTAACTTCAACAATTTCCACCTTGAGACAAAGGTACGAGCATGACTATGAAGATACATTAAGTCTAGTTGTAAAACCTACCACAATTTGACTTCTCTCTATGGCAATGTCCAATGGATGGCATCTTCATCAACTTGACGTCTAGAATGCTTTCTTGCATGAATATCTTGAAGAAGTGTTTATGCGTCAACCTCCAGGGTTCGAGGACCAACAACGCCCGTGACCTTGTGTTATCTTGAGAAGGCTTTATATGGGCTGAAGCAAGCATTGCAAGTATGGCATGCACGGCTGAGTGCGACCGTACGTTAGGATTTGAAGCATCCAAGGCAGATACCTCCTTGTTCTTCCGTCGACACAAGAGCTTCACTGTTTTTTTGCTTGTCTGTGGATGATATTATTGTGGTCAGTTCTTCTACACAAGCAGCCAACAATGTGATTCAGAAATTGGGTGAAGCATTTGCTGTGAAAGATCTGGGAGCACTTCATTATTTCTTGGGAATTGAAGTTCACAAGCAACCGCATGAACTTGCTCTTACACAACGGAAATATGCTAAAGAATTACTTATACGTGCACGCATGGATAAGAGTAAACCTGCATTGACTTCTATGGCTGCTAGCGAAAAATTGTCCAAAGATGACGGCGTGTTGCTTAATCCTGCTGAGGCAACATAATATCGTAGTATTGCGGGAGGACTGCAGTATCTTACTATCACAAGACCATATCTTTCCTTTGCGGTAAACAAAGTATGCCAATTTCTACATGAGCCTCGATCATCTCATTGGATAGCAGTCAAATGTATACTGAGATATGTTTGATCCACAGTCTCTAATGGTCTTCTACTAAACAGCTCCACTTCGATGTTGCTATCGGCCTTCTTAGATGCTGATTGGGCAGGCAATGTTGATGATCGACGGTCGACAGGCGGGTATGCTATTTTCTTTGGTAACAACCTGATTGCTTGGAGTGCTCGTAAACCAGCAACGGTATCACGGTCAAGCACCGAGTCATAATACAAGTCCTTAGCCAATGCCACAGCTGAACTTGTTTGGGTACAGTCTCTTCTCTCGGAGCTTGGTATATCTCAAGATCGACCTCCGATTCTCCGGTGCGACATACCTATCAGCTAACTCTGTCTTCTATGCCTGCATCAAACACATTGAGGTTGATTTCCACTTTGTCCGTGAAAGGGTGGCTCAAAAACTTCTTCAGATTAGGTTTATCTCTTCTAAGGATGAAATTGCCGACATCTTCACCAAGCCATTGCCTACACAATTGTGCACAAACTGCAAGAGCAATCTCAACCTTGGTCCACCAGTTAAGGTTGAGGGAGGATATAAAAATATATAGTAAGTTAGTTGTATATGGAAGCTGTATATGGTAATTGATACTTACTGTAATTGGCAGATTGTAAACTGATCTCAATTGATCTTGTACTTATCTTTGTACTGATATCTCGCTGTGAGCAACATAAAGGAATAGAGAGCCAGCCTCTTGAGTGTGCTGTGCAAATCCTCAAAATTAACTGAAACATCTTGCTCTATTTTTATAGAGCTGATTATGATGGGGATGGAGGTGGACGACAATGCTACTGCGCGCCTGAGGAGACGAAGAAAAGGAACATGAAGAAGAGATGCTTGGACGAGGTGGGGGGTGGACGGGGGACGACGAATCCCCAGTTCATCCTGTCGCTGAAGAAGATGTCCAAGTGAAATGCGTGTCAGATCGGGAGCGGCACCGCCAGACCGGGCGTCACGGACGGCGAGGAGGAGGAGGTGAGGGTGCTCATTGATAAGGCGCACCTTGTCCGTGCTCGAACCGCCGCCATCCTGGCCTGGGGCGCCAGGCGCAAGGAGGCCCAGCTGCGGGAGTACGACGAGCTCGTCGCCGTTGCCAGGGCGGCCCGCGATTCCCACAGCAACCGATATCAGCTGAATCCATCGAGAAGAAAAAAACACCTGCTACTCTACTGCAATAATGCAGTAATATTCTTTCTTGTCATCTTGTGTAGTATTGATCAGAATCAGCTGGATGGATGAGAAGATGAAATGTCTAATGCGCCCGCTCATGGTTGCGCTGCTCGTTCCACCAGCAAGTGCATTCAAACCTTGTCCTGACATGGTGATACCAATTGAATGTGATTGTGATTCATCAGCTATCTACATTACTGTCTTGTCGATCTAGCGACTCACCATTAAAAATGGTACCTTTTGGGCTGAGGCAACTAATAATTGGCCTGCCTAAACGTCAATTTGTTCTGCTTGATCGGTAGATATTCGTCTGCTGCAGTCTCTAGACATGACAACAAATTGTTAGATGGAGCGGCAAACCCAAGACATCACAAGAACTGTGCAGCAAAAGCTGCTCATGTGATCACTAATCACTAACCAGAGCTTCAAAGAGAAAAATCGAGTTGGTGCTTAATTAACCTGCAGATAAAAACGCCGAATGATCACGACTGGTCCGTGAAGCATTACTTGTTAGTTATGATCTTCAGTTAAATGGAAAGACTGAAAATAAGAATGAAAAGACCAACAATTTGGGATTGTTTCCAAGAATCACACGCTCTGATCGGGAGCTTATCAAAATCAATTGATTCAGTCCCGTTAGCCAGCGCTACAAGTAAAGGGAAGAGCCGGCACTCGTGATAACAAGAAAAAGAACACGAGTTGCTGATTCCCAAAATCATCCATCCGATCTGGTTGCAGCGCAAGGCCAACGAAGACTGCATCTATCACCGAAAGGATCTCGGTGCCCGATTTTTCTTCACGCGCATTTGTGCTTCTACTCCAACCGAACCGACTACACCAACGAAGAACTAATGGCCTCATCTTCTTCACCGGGTCAGTGCATCAATCTAATGTTTATTTCCGCATTATTAATTTTGTGTGATCATGTTTTAGACTAGCTTATGATGTTCATGTTTAGCACAACCTAAGATCCTAACATTTGGTATCAGAGCAACTAGTCTAAATCATGATCCTTAGCCCGGTTTAGATTCTGTGATTCGTCGGTTTAGTTTTGGTTTTACTTAGCATTGAGAAGGAGGGGATAGTCTCAAACCCGAAACCCTAGTTCTTTTTTTTTATTCCCCAAAATCCAAATCAATCATGAAAAATCTAAAGATCTAAAAGGGGTTTTCGGGGTTTACCGTTCCGGTTGTCGTCGCCGACGTTCTTGTCGTGGTCGCTGTCGGCCGAGTCGCATCTTGACCGCCGCCTCGCGCCCGCGCCCGCGACTTTGCACGAGTGCGGCGCTCTTAGTTCCCTCCTAACCGGAGCTCCGCGTGGCATCGGTCGGTGGTTGCGCGTGGGTTGTCGTCGCCGCTCCGCGCGCGCGTCTTCGCCGCTGCTCTGGCTTCGCAATCTCCCGCACACTCATGTCGCCGCCCTTGTTGCGGTTTTTCCGGGAGTCGAATGGCTAGGGTTAGGTTTTCGTCGCAGCGTCGCCGTTTTGATCCGTCTCCAAGCGATCTCGGCCGTCCATTTCGGATCGACGGACGCCGCCTCGCCTTCTGCGCGTGGGCTGGCGCCTCGCGTCGCGGCGAAGCCGCCTCGCCTCCTCACATGCATGGGCCGCCCGAGCGAGCCGCTTAGCCCTTGTACCGGGCCACACCGGTCTGCTGGGCCTCGGGGCGTAGGGTCGTTTGTTTGGCCGTTAGTGCGGGCCGCCTTGTACCTTCTTGGGCCACGTGTTTTGGCCCGAGATTCAGTTCTTTAGCCTCTTTTAATTTTATGATCATTCAGTTTTATTTAATTTCAGTCATAAGTATTGTTTATTATTATTTCCTGGGCATTAATATTCTGTTTAATTTTGATGTTTAATTTCTGAGTATATTAATTAATGTAGCATTTATTTTTCTCATGATGATTATTTATGGGTATTATCTCTAATTAAAATGGAACCAACGGGAAATTTTAATTAAGAGATTATTGTTTAATGTTTAAAATTTGAGATTATGCTATGACCATGTTTATATACTGACCAACGTTGTTTATGAACATGTGTTACCCTTAAGATAATTTAGTTCTTTTTCGTTTCTGCCCAACGGTGATGCGAATTTGAATTTTAATGTTTCCTGTCATTAGCATGTTATTAATCAGACCAACGTAGGGTTAATTTCATGCATGACATTTAATTTTCTTTTCTCTAATGTTTACTGATTAAACTTTATCTTGATTCAGCCATGAACAATACTAATGTTGCCGCTTATTTGAACGGCATTGAGCAGCTGATAGGGACAAACTTTCCCTCTTGGAAGGAAAGGATTCAGATTGTCCTTGGTGTTATGGACTTAGATTATGCATTACGAGAGGACGCTCTCATAGCTCCTTCCGCTGATGATGAGAGTTTCACTGAGAAAAAGAAACTCTATGATTTAACAGCGGAAAAGTGGGAGCGGTCCAACCGCATGTCCTTGATGATTATGAAAAGCACCATTTCTGTTGGGATAAGGGGAGCAATCCCTAAGTCTGATAATGCTAAGCAGTACTTGGCCTCAGTTGAGGAGCAATTTAAGGGCTCCTCAAAAGTTTATGCCAGTACTTTAATTATGAGGATGCTCACCACTAAGTATGATGGCTCTAGTAGCGTTCGTGAGCATATTATGATGATGACAGATATGGCTGCAAAACTTAAGGGCACGGACATGGCCATTTCTGATGGTTTCTTGGTCCATTTTATTATGACCTCCCTCCCTTCTGAGTATAATGCATTCAAAATTAATTATAATACTCAGAAGGAGCAGTGGACCATGAGCGAGTTGATCGCCATGTGTGTCCAAGAGGAGGAGAGGATTAAGGCAGAGAAGAAGGACCAAGTTTTCCATATTGGTCATGGGAAAAGAAAATTCCAAGGGGATTTTAAGTCCAAAAAGAAGCTGCAATTCTCTGCTAAGATTGAGTCAAGCAAGCCAAAGCAAAAGGAGAAGGCCACTGTTGCATCTAACTCTACTTCTGATGGGCCCATTTGTCGTTTCTGTAAGAACAGTGGGCACATTCAGAAAGATTGTGTGGGCTTCATGAAGTGACTTGCCAAAAAGGGTAATGACATAATTTCTACTGTTGATGAAACCCTTTTACTGATTTTTCCCCTAATACCTGGTGGATTGATTCTGGTGCCTCTGTGCATGTTTCCAATTCATTCTGAGGATTCCTTTCGTGAGGACACTAAGAAAGGGGGAGCGAAGCCTTAGAGTTGCTGATGGAAGGGAGGCTGAAGTTGAAGCCATTGGCACTCTACCATTAGTATTAGATAGCGGCTTCACTCTTCAATTAAATAATGTTGTTTATGTTCCCAATATGAGGAGGAATCTTATTTCTGTTTCTCTTTTGGATGATGATGGATACATTTGTACCCTTGGGGATAATAAATGTATTATAAGTTTTAATTCAAATAATATTGGTCTCGCGACTCGAGGAGACAAACTCTATATGCTTTCTCTCTCTGAATTCCCTGTGTCAATGAATGTGTGCGATGTCACCAATAAGCGAAAGAGAAGTATAAGCAATGAGACTTCATCGAAATTGTGGCACTGTCATTTAGGCCATATTTCGAAGGAGAGAATGGAGCGTCTCATTAAGGAAGAGATACTTCATCCATTAGACTTCTCTGACTCAGATTATTGTATTGATTGTATTAAGGGAAAATATGTAAAACAAATTAAGAAAGGAGCCACACGAAGCAAAGGAATATTAGAATTAATCCACACTGATATATGTGGACCTTTTCCTATAACTTCGCTTGATGGGTGCGACTCCTTTATCACGTTCTTGATGACTTCTCCGTTATGGTTATATTTTTCCCATTCGTGATCGATCTGAATCACTTGATAAGTTTAAAATATTTAAAGCTGAAGTAGAAAATCAGCATAATTTAAAGATTAAGGTAGTGAGATCAGATCGTGGAGGAGAATATTATGGGAGACATGCTCCTTATGGACAAATTCCAGGTCCATTTGCTAAGTTTCTTTCAGAAAATGGCATAATAGCCCAATATTCAACACCTGGTGAACCTCAGCAAAATGGAGTAGCTGAAAGACACAATCGCACCCTTATGGATATGGTGCGTAGCATGATGAGTTACTCCAGTTTACCAGTTGGTTTGTGGATGGAAGCATTAAAGACAGCCGCGCATATACTTAATCGGGTTCCCAGTAAATCAGTACCTAAGACACCTTATGAATTATGGACTGGGAGGAAACCGAGCTTAAAATATTTACGTGTGTGGGTTGTCTGCTGAAGCTAAAATCTTTAATCCACATATTGGAAAATTAGATCCTAAAGCAGAAGTTGCCATTTTATTGGATATCTGAAAGATCTAAGGGATATCGATTTTATTGTCCAGATCGTGTCACTAAATTTGTGGAAACCCGACATGCTGTATTTTTAGAAAATGATGGAATCAGTGGGAGCTCAGAGGCTAGGAAAATAGATCTTGAGGAGATTCGGACTTATGTTCCATTACCGATAATCCAAGAGACTATTATCCCTGTACCTCATTCAGTTACACCTCCAATTGTGAATTCTGGAGTTGAGCCTCCAACTGAGAATTCTGGGATCAATAATACAGCGGCTAATGATGAGCCTCCACAGCCCCCTATGATAATTAATGAACCACTAAGAAGATCACAGCGGGAAAGAAGGTCTGCCATCCCAAATGATTATGTAGTATACATGAATGAAGATGTAAATGACATTGGGAAAGTAGACGATCCCACCTCATTTAAGGAGGCTATAATGACTAAGGATTCATCCAAGTGGCTTGAGGCCATGCAGGATGAAATTAAGTCTATGAGCATTAATGACGTTTGGGATCTAGTAGGAATTCCTGACGGAGTCAAAACAGTAGGCTGTAAATGGGTCTACAAAACTAAACATGACTCTAAGGGAAATGTCGAAAGATTCAAGGCAAGGCTTGTAGCAAAAGGGTTTACACAAAGAGAGGGGATTGATTATATTGATACTTTCTCTCCCGTTTCGAAGAAAGATTCACTAAGGATTGTCATGGCGCTTGTCGCTCATTATGATTTAGAGTTACATCAGATGGATGTTAAAACTGCATTCCTTAATGGTGACTTGCATGAGAATGTTTACATGGCTCAACCGGAAGGTTTTGTCGTGGAAGGCAAGGAATATATGGGATGTCGACTTAAGAAATCCATCTATGGACTAAAACAAGCGTCTAGATAATGGTACCTTAAGTTCGATGAGACCATAAGAAACTTTGGTTTCAAAGAAAATGAAGTGGACAATTGCATATACATTAAGACTAAGGGGAGCAAATTCACTATCTTAGTGCTTTATGTGGATGATATCTTATTGGCTAGCAGCGATAAGGATATGTTGTTTGAGACCAAGAGATTTCTTTCCGCTAACTTTGACATGAAGGATCTTGGTGATGCCTCTTTTGTTTTGGGCATTGAGATTCACCGAGATAGGACCAAAGGGTATTAGGATTATCCCAAAGGCATACATTGATAGAGTGCTTAAGAGATATAATATGCATAAGCGCTCTGCCACGCCGCTCCTATTGTTAAGGGCGATAAGTTTGGAACATTCAATGTCCAAGGAATCAATTAGAATCGATCGGATGAAGGGGATTCCTTACGCTTCACCGTCGAAAGCATCATGTATGCTCAAGTTTGTACTCATACGATTTAGCATTCAGAATCGGATGCTTGGCGGATATCAATCAAATCCGAGGTTGGACCACCGGAAAGCCGTTAAGAAAGTCTTGCGTTATTTGCAAGGCACTAAGCATTTCATGCTCACATATAAGAAGTCCGATACCCTTGAGGTTGTGGGTTATTCGACACGACTTTGCGAGTTGTGTTGATACTAAGAAATCCACATCGGGTTATATCTTCACACTTGCGGAGGAGCCATTTTGTGGAAAAGCTCCAAACAATCACTTCATCGCATCATTAACGATGCAAGCTGAGTTTGTGGCATGTTATGAGGCTCTTTGGGCGAAATCAGTATGGCTTAAGAACTTTATTCCGGATTAAGAGTGGTAGACAGCATATCAAAACCACTACTTATATACTGCGATAATTTGGCCGCAGTTTTCTATTCGAGTAACAACAAGTCAAGTGGTGCTGCTAAACACATTGACATTAAGTATCATGTTGTTAAAGATAGAATCCAGGATCGACTATTGATGTCAAGCATATAAGTACTAAGTCTATGCTTGCGATCCACTTACTAAAGGCTTACCACCCGGTCTCTTTCGAGAGCATGTTGCGGTATGGGTTTATTGGAAAGCCTCGATTACGAAATGAGGACCATAAGAACGAGATCAACTCCCATTAAGAATAAGTAATTATCCTATCAAGACAGAATTATGCACTATAGATACTGGGGTTACGGCGATGCTTAAATTAATCGTTGTAATACTTTATCTTGGTGTACTGTTCTGTTAAGTATGGACTTATGAAATTAGCTTTCGATCAAGTGGGAGAATGTTAGTTATGATCTTCAGTTAAATGGAAAGACTGAAAATAAGAATGGAAAGACCAACAATTTGGGAATGTTTCCAAGAATCACGCGCTCTGATCGGGAGCTTACCAAAATCAATTGATTCGGTCCCGTTGGCCAGCGCTACAAGTAAAGGGAAGAGCCGGCACTCGTGATAACAAGAAAAAGTACACGAGTTGCTGATTCCCAAAATCATCCATCCGATCTGGTTGCAGCGCAAGGCCACCGAAAGGATCTCGGTGCCCGATTTTTCTTCATCGCGCATTTGTGCTTCTACTCCAACCGAACCGACTACACCAACGAAGAACTAATAGCCTCATCTTCTTCACCGGGTCAGTGCATCAATCTAATGTTTATTTCCGCATTATTAATTTTGTGTGATCATGTTTTAGACTAGCTTATGATGTTCTGAACTTCTCTTGCCAAGATCAGAGCAAAGCTCTCAAAGCAGGGGAAAAACAGCAGAACACACAAAAGATTTTGCACATCTTTTCTTTTTTTCTTTGCTTATATAGACTCAATTTACAGGAGTTTAAATCAGACACGACTGCAAACAAACTGAATCGGAAAGCCTGAACTTAATACAACATGGACACTGTGCTTTGTCCGACAACTTGACGTTTTCCTGGAAACCGACTCTAAATGCAAACTCTGAAGACAGAAACTAACTATGAACAAATTTACTCATACCAAAACAAAACCAAACTCTGAAATTACAAGATTGAACTAACAACGATCAGCATTCCGCACACACTCTCTAGCTTCGCAAGTACGGACCATTACGCCGTCACGCTCGTCGGGTCGGCCGGCCGGCAGAGCACGCCCATCATCTCCTCCAACGCCTTCCACGAAGACCCGCCCTCCACCACCGCCTTCCGCGCCTTCGCGGCCATCCCTGCCACGTTCCTCGCCACCTCCGCCCCCTTCTCCTCTGGCGTCATCAGCTCCCTCGCCACCCGCGCTATCTCCTCGCTCCCGATCAGCCCGTCGCCCGCAGATAGTACCCTCACCGCTACCCTCAGCTCGTCGACTGCCAGCTTCGCGTTGAGTGGCTGCTCGGCGCCCATCGGCCACGCCGCCAGCGGCACGCCGGAGCTGACGCTCTCCAGCAACGAGTTCCACCCGCAGTGGCTAAGAAAGCCCTTCACACAGTCGTGCTGAAGGATCTCCCACTGGTCCACCCATTCCCTCACCACCTTGCCTCTGCCGGCGACACGCTCCTCGAAGCCCGCACCGAGGTCGACGTCGTTCGGCCGCACGGCCCATATGAAGTCCAATCCTGCCCGGTCCAGCCCGTCCGCAACCTCCCTCAGCTGCGCGACCGGCACAGCCATCGTCGTGCCGAGCGCGACGTACAGGACGGCTCGGCTGGCCGCCGCCTTCTCGTCCAGCCATTGCATCCACGTGTGTTTGGTGTCGCCGTAGCACGGCGTGGACGTTGGCCGGGCCAGGCAGAGTGGGCCGATGGGCCAGGCCCTGGGCTCGACGTGCCGGTTCCAGTGCTCGACGTAGTGGCCCTCCATGTCGTCGAAGCTGTTGATGATGAGACCGCGGCAGTCAGAAATGGTCTTCCCGAGCTTGGCGTCCATCTCGCGGATTGGCCCCGTCGGCGTCGGGTCGTTGAAGGGGGCCGGGATGCTGGCGAGCGCGAGCTGGATGTGCGGGAACTCCGGCACGGTGAACATCGCAGTGGCCGGGGCGTCGTCGCTCAGGAGCACGGCGGCTGGGTTATCGCGCAAGCATACCTCGCGGATGACGTGCGCGAACATGGACGCGCCCAAGAACGCTGCTCTCGGGACGCCAAGCGAGATCGCTGATGCGTGCGCCCAGCACAGGAACGCGTCGGCGATGAGGAGGCTGGCGCGGGGCTGCATGGCAGCGAGTTCGTTCTCGAACCGCGGCCGGAGTATCGACACGGCCTCGACGAACGTGGGGATGAAGGACATGGAGTCGAGGGCTTCAACGCTCTCCACGCCGGGCGGGACGCCAGGGACGTGGTCTGGGAAGGGGAGCTCGACGACGGCCGCCCCGTCGGCCCCGGCGGACAGCGCGGCGCGGACGAATGCCGCATTGCCCGGGGTCGTGAAGAAGGTGACAGTGGCGAGGCCACGGCGGAGGAGGAGGTGGGCAAGGTGGGTGAGCGGGATGGTGTGGCCCTTGGCCATGAACGGGAAGATGGCGACGTGGGGGAGCCGCGTGTCATGATCAGCTCGACGAGACAACGAAGCAGCCGCCGCCGCCATGATCGGGGTTGGTTGTTGCCGAGAGGTTTCTTGGTTTGGAGAAATGAGATGGTTGATTAATGGCTGGCTGGCTGCTGCTTCGCGCCGTCAACAAATTAATAAGCACAAGCAATGTCATCTGTATACTTAATAGACTCTCTATACAGTAGGTTTTATAATATAAAACTATCTGTTAAATAATATTTTTTTACTTCTTTTCTCTCCTCTCATCAACAAAAATCCTACTAGCATAAATTTATAGACTGTTGTAAAACGTAGTCATTCACGCGCGATCAATCACAAGAGAAAGAACAGGAGCACACATAAAGTAGGGGGGCAAAGTTCTCTCGCTTTATTAGATTGATCTCTTGCACAAGGGGGTGCCCAATATATAGTAGAAGATAGCGAGAGATAGATTCGGATTCGCCCACCAATAGATAGTCCTTCCAAACTTGGACTGGAATTCTATCTATATCATAACACTCCCCCTTGAGCGAATACCGCGTAATGCACATGTCTTGGTAAAAACTCTTCCAAAAAACCGAGTGGGAAAAAAGGGAGGGAGAAAAGAGTACATTGCACTCACACTCCGTGTTACACTAATTGCCTCATTAAAAACCTTCATGTGAGAAAACTTCAGGAAAACTCACTTAGGGAAAAAGAGTACAACTCACAATCTTCAGGATTTAAAATATAACCTTCGGGATCATGCAAAGGGTTATGGTTCAGAGATTTACTCCCCCTAAACTTTACATATCTCTAAGTCTTCTTATTCCAATACCTTTAACACATCTTTGAAATATGGATTTAGGTAGGAACTTAGTGAATAAATATGCAGGATTTTCACATGACTTAGTTTGCAAAATCTTTTCCTCACTGTTCTTCTGGAGTTTGTGACGATAGGAAAACTTAGGAGCAATATGCTTCGTGATATTGCTTTTCACATAACCCATTTGCATTTGTGCAACACAAGCAGCATTATCTTCATGATAATTGTGGGGGTATCGACGGTGTTAAGACCACATGACTTCTAGATATGGTTAATCACACATCTCAGCCAAACACATTCACGTGAGGCTTCATATAAAACTATAATCTCTGAGTGGTTGGTAGAAGTAGCTACCAGGGTCTGTTTACAAGACCGCCAAGAAACGATTGAACTAGCGCAGATAAACACAAAACCAGTCTGTTATTTGGCACTGTGGGGATCAAGCAGATAGCCAACATCCATATATCCCACCATGATTAAATCTTGGTTCTTCTGGAAAAACAATCCAAGATCTTAAGTACCTTGGAAGTATCTGAGTAAAGTCTTGACACTATCCCAATGTCTTCTGGTTGAGATTACACTGTGTCTTACTAGAAAATTTACTGCGAATGCAATATCAGACCTTGTGCAATTCGTAAGATACATCAAGTATGGGACTTCAGGTCCTAAGACTTTCTTATTTTCCATCCTTGGTCTGAAAAGGTCTTTATCCACTTCAAGGGATCTTACGACCATGGGGGTTTTAGTGGATGCGATTTATCCATATTAAATCTCTCCAATACCTTCTTGATATAGAAAGACTGGTGTACAAAAAATCCTTCTGGAAAAATGCTCTAGCTGTAGGCTTAATCAATATTTGGTTTTACCCAAATCTTTCATCACAAAACTCCGTCGTGAGGTAAGCACTTGCTTCCTCTAACTCCTCTGTGGTTCCGATGATATTCAGATCATCGACATATAACTGAGATGATACATAATCCATTCTGGGATTTCTTTATAAACACATAGGGGCAATATTCCTTCTTCAGGAGGAACTCACTAAGTCGGTTATACCACATTCTCCCCTACTTTTTTAATCCGTATAGCGATTTCTTCAGTTTGACGCTATATATGTTGCGATTATTTGGATTCAGAATTGTAACTCCTTCATGGATTCTTCTGTAAATATCCATATCCAGTGATCTATATATATAAGGTCACTTCATCCATCAACCGCATTGATAAGTTTAAGCTTGCTGCCATTAATATTAAATTTCGGAATGTTATTCCACTCTTTACAGGAGAATATATTTCATCGTAATTGATGTCAGGTCTCTACGTGAACCCTTGTGCTACAAGCCTCGCTTTATATCTCACCACTTGGGTATTTCATTTCCCTTCCGGATGAAAACCCATTTGATCCTACATGGATCACTTTAGGAGATGTTTGATCAACGGAACCAAAGCTTTCCTTTTAATAAGCGAGCGCTGCCTCAATTGCTTCTTTTCATTTGACCCTATCTGAGCGCTTCTCACACTCTGCCATGGACTTTGGTTTTGGATCCAGCTTTAGCAATTTTAGAGGCAATTATATGTCGACAATTGTAGTCTTTCTTTTATACAATTCTCCTGCATCACTTCAGGGATATCTTTTTATAAATTTCTTTCAGCTCCTCGTGATTTCCCACAACGATGGAGTCTGGGTATTCTAATTTCCCAGCGTGGGATTGTGCGCACAAATATACGCTGGGGTTATCATCTTCAGGATTGATCACTTCAGGGATGTTACCATCTCTAGGATAGATCACTTCAGGGATTTTCTCAACATCAGGTTGAGCTTCTTCCACTATCATGGGTAGTATTCTCATTTGTTCGATTCTCTACTTCTACGGACGTCTCTGCGGAATTGAGTCCCGTGCACTTGGAGGCCTCCCCCTCTTTTTATCATGAGGGTCAAGAGTGGGTTCAATATCCTTCTAGGGTATTTCCACTATTTCAGGTGCATATACTGCAGGTATATGAGATCTTTTCACTCTTTTATGAATAGTAAAGGCATTTGGCAGATTATAAGCTTATTTATTGCAGATTTATTATCCTCCGAACTTCAAGTTCGGTCTCTGTAGTGCGTGGATCTAAAGACTCGGCATTCTCTAATGTGGTACTTATCTCCCCCTAATGCCGAAAAATGTCCTTAGTACAATCAGCGTACCGAGCCGTGTACAGATCCCCTGTCATAGGCTCTAGGTATTTTAATACATGATGGAGATTCATAACCTACATTGATCCTCAACTTCCGGTAAGGTCCCATGGTGGTACGCTGTGGTGGAGAGATTGACATGTATACAATACAGCCAAATTTTCGCAGATGGGAAATACTTAACTCTTTTCCACGCACTATCTGCAACGGGGAAATTTCATGATGTGCAGTTGGTCTGAGTTGAATTAATACCGCAGTATGCAGCACTGCGTGGCCCCAACAACTGGTGGAAAGCCTACTATTCTGCAAGAGCGGCCAAGCAATAAGTTTTTATTCTTTTAATATAATGACTCTGCAAGGCCATTTTAAATGTGAACATTAGGTACGAGATGCTCTAAATTAATTCCCAGAGCCATACAATAATAATTAAATGCTTTTGAGGTAAACTCGCTAGCATTGTCTATTTGAATAGACTTGATCATTTCTTCTGAAAAGTAGACTCTTAACTTAATAATTTGGGCAGAAGCATGATTCCTAGTAGATAAGAGATATACATAGGACCATCTAGTAGAAGCATCTATCAGTACCATAAAATTTCTTGAAGAGCCCGACAAGGGCTGAACAGGTCCATAGATATCACCTTGAGTTTTCTCCAGGAAATTCAGTGATTCTTCCATAACTTTTTAGGTAAGAAGATCTAAGAATGAGCTTTCATTTAGCACAAGTAGGGCATAAGAAAAACTTCAGGTCTAGGAAAGACTTTATGCTATGGCCAGCAGAATTATTAATTATTCTTCTTATACTATTCAACTCAGGGTAACCCAGTCGATCCGCCAGATCTTAAATATATCTAGGTTTTTCATCGCAACACAAACTTCAGGTTTTATATGTGCATAGTATAATCCGGAGGAGAATAAATGAAGCTTTTAACCACACGTTTATTACACCCATTAAACTTAGTCATGAGTAGGTATTCTTTACCATCCTCATTCACTATCTCCATACTGAAACGATTAAAGGAGTATGACTGGACTCAGGATATAATATGGCATTCTTCCAGTGCCAACTATGAGAGTATCGCTTCTGGCGATAGTCATAATATTTTCAATTCACTTAGTGTGGTACAACTGTCTTCTAGACAGATTTTCTCCTCCGCTATCGGATTATACTTTGTTCTATATTGGAAGTATGATTTAACAATCAAACAATTGTTGTATCAGGAACAAATTGTAGAATATAGAACAAACATAGCACAATTAATCAAATATATGGAAAATATCAATTTAATCAATTTTGAATGATAATCGCTCAACACGAGTGTAGACCAAATGTTCGTTCAGAAACTAGGGCTAAACTGATAAGGAGACTTATAAGGAATATGTGACATCGACTTCGCAAAGCGTAGACCAAATGTTCGTTCCAATAGATTGCATGTAAAGGTCTACCACATGCATCGAGATGCGATAGTTGCATGTCCAATGGCCAGTGCATCCATATATAAAACAGGGTTATTCAGGGTTTACAACATTACTTCTGGAAGCCCCTGACCCTTTACCTTTACTTTTCCACTATGAATTGCCTCTTCCCTTATTTGATTTGTCATTCTTCCACTTATCCCTTTTATTCCATTGGCCCTTTCTACGGCCATGGCATTGCTAGCCTGCTGAGAATTTGCATGTGCTTCGAGCATTGCAAGACTCCCATTATGAAGTACGTGATAATTCTTCACCAGGAGTTCATCATGCTTTTCTGCTTATAGCAAAATGCATATAAGATCGGAGTACTTTCTGGTACTTGGCGACGAAACTGTTGCGGCAATATCCTCATATTGGGGTGGGATGTGCACAATATCTTGTCGATCTTTTTAGCATTAGTAACTTTCTGGTTACATAATGTTAGATCAATGACAAGCTTGTGTATGACAAAAATTATATGCTACCGCAGCCTTTAGAATCCTGAAACCGCACGAGGATCCATTTGCGCTATGCTTCTAGCAACAGGACGGATCTTTTCTGGTTATATATTTTCCCTTCATGGAATTCAAAAGTAACAGCTTTTCATCTTCCATCAACTATTCGGCCTTCAGGTCCGTTTGAAGATGGTGCCTCAGGAGGTGCAAAGCCATACATCTGGCGGCTTCGGGAAGAGCAGGTGTACCAGCTTCAGGCTGGGAAAATAGTAGCTCCAAAAGATCGAGCTACCAGATTAATCTTAGTATTCATTGCCCGGGTAATGTAATTGTTGCCATTTAGGGCAAGCTTGATAAGTTACCTCTTTGCGATGCCCGACATATCCTATTTTTTATTTATGCAAAATGACTTTTACTACTGGTAAAATCATTATATTGTAGGCTCACTCTTCAATCAGTAAAACTTAGTCTATATCTATTCAGTAGATAATTATCTAAAATTTCCCAAAATTTTCCTAGCAATTTCCATAGTTTCTGCTAATTATACAACAATTTTCAGAATTACTGAATAACAGGAAATAATATGACCAGCATATATAATTATGAAATCATGTTAAGACAATTAATACAGCATCATGAAACACTTCAATGGTCATACATAATTTTTCTAGCATTTTTCTGTTAATAGTTAAGCAATTTTCAGAATTACTTAAATAACAGAGGACAAATTTTAGCACATACAAAACATGCAATAAAGCTAGAAAATAAACCCAGGGTATGGAACTTCCAACGTGTGCTAGATACTAATTTTATCAAATTTACAGAAGCCCATATCTTAGAAAAACTATTTTTAGGATTTAATGCCAATTTTCAGATTTTAACATTTTTCAGATTTTTTTCTTTTTTTCTTTTTAGGCGGACTACCAGCCCACCAGGCTTTTCGGCCTAAAAGGCCAGCCAGCCCGCACGGCCCAAATGGCTACCGGCCCGCACGGGTTCGCATCAGGAGGTCGGCGGCTAGGGTTCCTAATCCTAGCCGCGATATCTGTATGCCCCCAAAACCGCAACGGCGCTGCAATTTTCTCGGCGATCGCCACCTTCACCACTTTCGGCTCGTGTATGTTCATATGGATCGGCACTCCTCGGCCAACGCCTTGACCTGCAGGCTTCATCCGTCACCGCCGTTGCGTGCTTGTGCCATCGACACCGGAGGGCCCGCATGCCGTGGGCGCGACGCTTCGGGCGCGGGCGCGGGTGATGCAGCCGTTGCGGGAGACGAAGGGGTGATCGCCGTCTCGGGTACAGCGGCCTCGGGCGCAGCACTCGGTGGCGGTTGCGTCTCGAGTGCGGCGCTTCGGGCACTACGTGGTGAGCAGTGGGGCTAGGCAGTTCCGCAGAGGGGAGCTCCATCGCTGCTGGCACACGCGCATCGGGCGCTGGAGCCAAGGAGTCTGATGGTGCGCAGGCATGGGCGCGGCCACTGAGATACACGCGGACTCGGCCGTCGCCACTTCTCGTGGGCGCGACCACCGAGTGCTGAGGTGGAGGGCACGGACCTCTTCCGGGGCATTCGCCGTTGTTGCCAGCGTCGCACGCGGGCACGAACGCGACACCTCCGCCACCCGTACGGGAAAGCATGCGCTACGGCCGCTCCGCCGAATCTGTCAGACGTGCTTCGAGCACGCTTGCGCGAGGTGCAACGCCGTCACCACCGTTCACCGTGTGCGGGCATGGAGCCACCCCCTCTGCCATCGATCTTACGGGCGCAAGTGTACGGCGCTTCGGGCGCACGTACACAACGGAGGATGCGGCACCGTCGCCGCCATTGGCAGGAGTGTGGGCATGGGGCTCAAGGCCGCCAACGCCACTGCCGGTGGGCACGCGGGTGTAGCGCCGCTACATTAACATCCAATGCAAACCTCTGCTGTTGGTTGTTTTATTCTTTCATGTGATGAACAGTAACAAAATTGCTACTATAATCGCAGATTAGATTAGACAATTAAATTGCAACTATAGAGCAATAATCCGCAGGATCTATTTTACTTGTTCATGTGCGATCAACCGCCGTAGATTGAACTTACGTAGGGCTTGATGTAGGATGATCGCGTGTAGCAGGATGATTTTGATGCCGTGTAGATCGTCGCAGACAGACGATCACGATCGGTGCCCTTGGCAGATCTTCATACTGATAACGTGTTGTAAAACGTAGTCGTTCACCCGCGATCAATCAATAGCACGTCAACAAAATCACAAGAGGAAGAACGGGAGCACACATAAAGTAGGGGGCAAAGTTCTCTCGCTTTATTAGATTGATCTCTTGCACAAGGGGGTGCCCAATATATAGTAGAAGATAGCAAGAGATAGATTCGGATTCACCCACCAATAGATAGAGTCCTTTCAAACTTGAACTGGGATTCTATCTATATCATAGACAACTGGTATAAATTATTGTGCATGCCCTAAGCGGCCACAAACCAACACTGCTCCTCCGTGCAGAGCCGACATGTTCTGACGCTTGTACCAAACTACCAATCACGACTCACGTGAATGCGCTACGTTCTGTTGTTTATGTTGGGAAACCATGTGGACCACGAAGGCCCACGATAGCCCCTTTGCCAAAACCTAGGTGACTACTATATAAGGAGGAGGGGGTCCCTCATTGTACAGACAATTGAAAAGCAATAAAGAGTTCTCTCGCCGTTCCTCTCTAATTCTGTGTCTCTCTTGTCTCTCTGTTCTCCACATATATAAGATTATTGGGAATTTCAGACTATTTGATAGTGAGATTCCCAATATGTTATCAGCACGAAGCTCTACCCGGTGAACAGATTGAAAGAAATCGTGTAGCGTCCAAATGGAAGAGATATGCATTGTTGATAGTGGCACAACAAATACCATCTTAAGAGAGTCCAAATACTTCCAGTCGATCACGAAGAACGCTGGAAAGTTTACTACGATCGCAGGAAGCGATTCCTATATAATAGGCTCCGGAAGAGCCACAATTATATTGCCAATGGGTACAACTTTGGTAATTGAAGAAGCCCTTTTTATACCCTGAATCAATGCGCACTCTCTTAAGTTTCAAAGACATCCATGCCAATGGTTTTCATTTAGAAACCAATGAAGAAAATTGCAAAGAATACTTGTGCATTGTGAAGCACGCGGTATGTGGAAAAATGGTATTAGAAAAATGTCCCTCATATGAATCTGGGTTGTATTACACGACAATACATGCACCCGAAGTGTATACTTCCTTGAAGACTATCTTTAGAAGCTCTGAGTTATTTTCTTTATGGCATTGTAGGTTAGGTCATCCTGGTCTTAGAATGATGAGAAATATAGTGAACAACTCACAAGGTCATGGCATTAATGTTAAGAATTTCCCGATTCATGAAGATTTTATGTGCCTTGCATGTGCCACCGGGAAATTAATAACTAGACCCTTTGTCATGAAAGTGCACAGTTAAATCCATGCATTCTTGGAACGCATCCAGGGGAATATTTGCGGCCCGATTCAGCCCTTGTCAGGGCCGTTTCGGTACTTCATGGTGCTCATCGATGCTTCCTCAAAATGGTCGCATGTATGCTTATTGTCAACAAGAAACCATGCTTTTGCAAAGCTGATCTCGTAGATCATAAAAATTAAGAATGCTTTCCCTGATCATTGCGTGAAGTCCATTAGAATGGACAATGCTGACGAATTTACTTTAAAGGCATTTGATGATTATTGCACTACAACAGGGATAACAGTTTAGCACTCCGTACCGCACGTCCATACGCAGAATGGACTAGCTGAAGCACTAATAAAGAGGATTAAATTCATTGCCAGACCGCTTTTGCAGAGTTGTAACTTGCCCAACACTTGTTGGGGACACGCAGTCCTGCACGCAGCAGCTCTCATCAATTTCAGACCTTTGGCCTACAACATCTATTCCCCTATGCAGCTAGTGCACGGGGTCATCCTGAAAATCTCCCATCTCAGAAAATTTGGTTGTATGGTATATGTTCCTATACCACCCCCGCAGCGGACTGCAATGGTTCCTCTCCGCAAGTCTGGGATATACGTTGGTTATGAGAGTGAATCCATAATCAGGTACTTGGTAACCATGACTGGAGACTTGCATACAACCCGATTCGTTGATTGCATATTTGACGAGGATCATTTCCCGTCATTAGGGGGAGGAAATCAACCTTTGGATGAAAAATGCAGGGATATCATATGGCATTCCATTGGGATCCCCGCACATGACCCCCGCACTAATGAAGCAAATCAAGAAGTCCAGAAGATAATTGATTTGCAGAATTTAGCAAATGAACTGCCTGATCATTTTTGTGATCTGAAGGGCGCGGTTAAGTCACATGTACCCGCAAGAAATGCACCAGAGAGGGTGAAAATACCAAAGAAAACAGATGGTATCCCTCATCCTGTTCAGAGGCTTCAAAGAAAAAGAACAGAAAATCTGGCTCCTCGAACCCAAAGTACCCGGAGACGTCTGGAGAAAACTAGGCGAGAGGACTTACCACAAACAAACACGAAAATGCCCCAAGGAAAGAAGGGGAGCCAGTTGAGACTTGACACTGGAAAGAAGCCGACGAAAAAGGCAATTCTGGACTTGAATCTTCCACTGCAGGAAGTCGCCGGAAATAATGTGTGCGCACACATGGGCGATGAAAAGCTAAAGGAACTTGCCCCTGCGATGGGAAATTGCAGCGAAGAGCAAGTAGAAGTGCATGAAGCACCCCATGATGAAATGGCCATAAACTTTGTAATAACAGGAGAATCCCTGAATAGAACAACAGCAAATGTCGATGCATACTTTGCAAAGAAGATTGCCTCGATCATTTTATGTCAAGGATGTATGATTGATGGATTCAGTATTTAAATTCTGCACTTACATTCTTGCACTTACATTCTTGCAATTTACATTATGTCTTAAATTCAGTATTTAAATTCTGCACTTACATTCTTGCAATTTACATTCCCGCAAGTTGGATTTGCCTCCCCTTCTTCTACTTGCTTGTGCTTCTTATGCCAAGGATGTATGATTGATGGATTAATCTTCTTCAGATCATATCCCAATCATCTAGGCAAATCTTGTGTATTCTTTGCAAGAAACTGATCTCTTCTTCTTAAGAGAATCATTCTTGGAAGATCGTGTTTTTGAGGTTCTTCTCTGGTGTTCTAGATTGCTATGACATGTGGGAAACCATTTAGGATCATCTTGATCATCAATAACCCACGAGCAAGCTGAGGGCTAAGTTTTTGTTCTTGAACCTGTTCTTGTGCACTCTTCCATCAATTGGAAAAAGGTCAGAACTTTGACATCAATCCTTGCGATTGAAGTTTGGAATAAATTCTTGATATCCATAGAAAGGTGTTTACAAAGTTTCATAGGGTTTGGACCAGTCGATAAAAAAATTCATCGATTTTCATCTTGAAGTCGTGCTGATTTTACTATTCACTATGCTGATTTGACTGTAGCACGTCACTACAGCTACAGTACCCCTAGTAGTGATGGGGTACTATTCATCCAGTAGTACCGGGGTTGAATTGCGGTAGTGCCACCCCTGCTGAAAATTTCTGAGATTTTATTTTCTTCTCTTCGCTTTGATGAAGTGAGGTTCTTGGTTGGTTCTTTGAGGGGAAGTTTTAATTTGTGATCATTCACCCCCCTCTGATCGCCATTCCGGTCCTTCAATCCTTGAGGGGTCTGTCAGTCTGATGTCTTTTTCATGGGACGATAAAGGGTTAGGACCACTATTTTGGGGTTTTAAAAAAGTTGAATGAGAAATGTCAATAAATGAAAAATATATAACAAATATCATCATTTTCAATTATGAAAATACAAGGTTATTTCCTTTGCTTTGCATTGGTCACGAACTTCAAAACATCAGCTTCTACTTTGTTGTCTTGTGCACATTGACGACTCAAAGTCTGAAGATATTATATTAATCTGCCACTACTATTACGGGACACTAGCATTTGAAAAATGCATTTTCCATTTATATATTTCAAACTTTTTGTCATAGGTAAAGTAGGAGGACTGGCCATTTCAAATATCCTAAGACAATAATTGACCAAAGGAAAAAGTTTTTGTCTTTCTAAGTATAATTGACAAAAAGGGAGAAAACTTGCTGACACAATGATTGACACAGTAATTGACAAAAGGAAAAAACAAATATCATCATTTTCAATAAATACAAGGTTGCTCCCATTACTTTGCAGCGATCATCAACAAAAACTATAGCCTCTACTTAAGTGTTTACATGTATCATTCTTGTGCCATCAAAGCGGTAGCAATAGCATCACGCATTGCACCCATATCACCATCATCCATTATAGGTACACCATCTTCAACACTGACTTGTGTTGACATATCCCCATCAACATAATCGTCATTTGTTTCGAGCCCATCAAAATCTGCATCACCTAAAGCATTATCTCTAATAAAGTTATATAGAGCTATGCATGCAATTATGATTTTGTCGGGACCGGAATATGCAAATGCGGACCCTCCGTGTATATCGTACTAGTCAAGGATCACGCTAGTACACACAGGCTCAACATAGATGCTATCACAATCATACACAACGGAATATAGCATAAACTTCATTAGTTAATAATAACTGTTGTCTTACATGATTATTGCCACACAGGGCTTAACTAAGAAATAGCAAATATGCAGCAGAGGAAATAAAGCAAACGTAGTAGCTCCTCAATTCACCACAGGCAACTGACGAGGCTAGAACCTTAAGCATTCATATACTCACGATACTCCTCCTCCAAGACTAGCGTAGCATCCTCCTCTTCTGAAGTTGTTATGGGTTGAGTACATAAAGCACTCAACAAGTTGTGCACAGAAATGCAAGTCTAATACTCTATATGCATGGCTTATTTCAAAGGAATGGCTTAACATGGCTATTTTGCAGTAAAACAACATTTATGAAAGAATACGATAAATAGATTGAAAAGCAGTAAAATAAATAACAATAATAAATAGATTCAACTTTTCAGATAAATCAGGTATTCCATCCTAAGTCAAATTTCAACCTTCTGTGGCAATAGGCCAACCCAACCAAGTTTTCTTTTAATTGAAATCTAACCCTTGAATGTAATTCCCGAGCATTGCCCAATACCGTGAGCACAGATTTCCGAATATATTATACACTGCAGAGGTTATGCACTTTACCCACACGATACAACCAAACACCACCAAGGCGAGTGATCGTAACAAAGCCTTTACAATGCTCTGCCTAGACCCAGTAATACTCGCTAAGGTTTCAACACTGAAGGGCTAAACCACAACAGGGCCCCCCTCTTGCGCCATGTGAGTTGCTCCGTAAATCCAGAACTCACTGTGCACCACAGCAGCACCAAAATCTAAACATTACAAATTAGTCAGCTAGATTGTCCCATTCCAGAGGTGTGGTTGCATGAAAGACTCAGGTCAAAGGCTTGCAAGGTTAAGTCCTTATAGTGATCGAGGCAAGACTTTCACATACCCTCTGCCATACGGCCCACCTTGGCATACTGCCCCTTGCCACTTGCCCCAATCTAAATCATAACCATCCCAGTTGATTACCAAGCACCACGTGCCATCAACAATTCAACATCGTTGCGTGACATCCTCTCGCCACAACAACTCAATCTCATCATGTGACCACACATGACACACAAATTCATAACATTATTCCATATTCCATTAGTCAAGATTAATTATCAATGATTCAAATACATATGATGACGTGGCATGGCTAAGCAAACTAACACGATCTAACTAACCCATGTTGACTGCTAATATTAACCAACTAGTAATTTAACCATCCTAGGGTGATAATTAGATCATGGCATACAATTGGCAAGGTAGGGTGTAATTCAACTAGGCATATTAACTAGATCCCAAAGTATTTGTATCCATAAAATACCATGCATTAAATTAAAAGACAACATAGCGAATTTGTAAAATTAGGTGCAACATAATCAAAGCAAAACTTGCCTTGGAATAGGTTTTGATCTTGGGTCTTGAAGCGATGAATCCTCCTCCAGAACACCGAGCAACTCAACGTCTACGCGAATCGAGACAAGGATAGCAAATAAACACCAAAACAGAGAGAAAACACACTCCAAAAATCAAATAAAATTCACCATTAAATAGATCTTGATTTTAATTTTTTTAGAATTTTGAATCACCTAAATTCGAGTTTAAATGCAAAAGATATAGCTATTCAAAATTTTAATAAATTCTAAAAATACTGAAATTTGAAATTCAGATTTTTTTCGAATTAGTTTTATACAGAAAACTCGCATTTTTGCGCAAGCGACACGTGGACCAATCACAGGTCGACACATCGCTCGGTCTACAGACCCGGTCCACGAAACCTCCTCTAGTCCACTGTGAACCCGGCGCATGACGCATCGGTTCCCGCACTGCCATGCGTCAGCACGCCACTGGCCGATCCGAGCGACGCGATCTAACCCGCCCAGAGGTGATCCAACAGTTACCGATCTAAGCCTACATGGCAGAATCTCGGTCGCTTACCTTCGATCTAACGGCTGACGTTACCTAAGACGTTTACTGTTGACGAAGCGATGTGGCGCGATCTTGGCGGTTCAACGAAGATCCAACGGTTGCGTGAAGCTCCGAGCCCCGGTGATGTCGCGGTGACGCTTTGCTCTCAGAGATGAGGACAATGACCCACCCGATGGTGAACTAGGCTCCTCTAGCGAGGAAGAAGTGGCGGCTTCGATGTGTCTCGACGCACTGAATTCGGATCTGGAATCCACACGATGAAAGATGGCTCGACGGTGGCACCACGGCGAGAAAACTAGCGGCGGCGCTTCGGAACTTCGGTGAGCTCTAGCGCACGAACGACGGCGGCACGGGCGATGGTGGCTAGGGCTATGGATGCGTAATGGAATGGCGATCCTCGGGTGCGGGCTGCGCCTTAAATAGCCTCGGCATGCCTCTAAAATGGCAACCCTAACCATATATGGTGGCGGTGGCATATCGGCGGCGAACTCAGAGTCCAGATCGGAGATGATGAACGAGGATCGTCCGATTTGCGATCAACGGCTGAGATTCCATCCGAGACGATACGATCCGATCCGCACCTTCCAAATCCAACGGACGCGATCTAATCTTTCCAAAACAACGCGATTCCACCTCCACCATCCGATCTTAATCCAACGAATCACAACGCTAAGGTTTCTGGCTTCATCTTCAAATCGCAAGCGTTCCTTCTCGATCCAACGGTTGATGCAGCACTGGTGACGTGGCTTGATGAAGTCCTTGGGATGATGATCCAACTATCGGCAGGAATGATGCGGAGAATGCAGGCCGAATGGGCCGCACAGCGACGGACCGCGCGCACACAGTGCTGGGCTTCGGCCCAGTACTGTTCACAATGATTTTTATCGGGTTTTTGATTTAAAATAGTTATAGAAATTAGGTTAATTAGTTTTAGGCTATAAATTAATCAGAAAAATCCAAGAAAATTCTTACAAATACTCTGAAACATTTTGAACTCAAATAAAATATTTTTGGTAAAACTTTATATTAGTTTTATATAAATATAATTAGTTTTCACAAAAGGTTCAACATACTTAATTAAAATAAATTCAAATAAATCCCAGAAAATTCCAATAAATGCAGAAAAATCACAAAAGACACAAAAAAAATAATAAAATAAGACTATAGGCAAATTTTGGGATGTTACATATTTTCTTTTGCTTTTCCACATCATAGCTTGGCAAATTCAAAAGAATATGTCATTTCATCTTGAGAATACCAAAACAACTACTTTCAATAACATTCCAAATAGATTAGTGAGCATGATTGAACACCTCCTTCAGTCCAATTGGTTGACCCCCTTGACAGAATTCAGCTACATGGTACCTTTGGCACTTGTAGGGAGCTAGAAAACCCTTTTGGTTTGGATATCCTGAATCGACATGGTAGTATTTTCCTGCAAAGCAAATTAAATAGAACATTACAAATTGCTAAAGATCAGCATAGCACGAATAGTTTTGAAAGCTACGACCAAAATGAAGTAACTTCAGGAGGATGTGGAAAATAGTCTTTTAGTTGACCAAAGCATCCGGAAATACGTGTGTGTCATGGGCAGATCAGGCCATCCAGCCACAACAATTGTGAACCTTATGTCAAAATCACAAACGGCCATGACATTCTGACTAGTATAACCATGTGATTTATATGGATAGGTTGTTTAGTTAAGGGCACAGTAACAAGTATATGTGTCCCATCTATGGCACCTATGCAATTTTTGAAGTGAGGCAAAAATCTAGGATCTCTTAGTCTAGCATGCACAGTACTGAAGTAAGGATCTTTGGGTTTTATGTTATCGAGAGCCAAGAGGTTCTTATATTCTAAAACCTCATTGAACTTTCTAATAATCGTTTCTCCAGAATGGCAAAAGCGGTTTTGAACTTGACTATTAGATTGAAGTGATCCACATATTCATAAAAACATTGCCAAGGCTTCTTTAGAATATATCTCAGCAGTTGATTTCAACCCATATTTGTTAACCAACATTTCATGTAATTAAGAAAAACTAACCTCATTCTGAACATCGAGTAACAATGTTGTGAATTAATAAGTTTCTCCTCAACCATTGATGTCCAGTAATAGTAGGTATTCTCCTTGGCCTTTTGGTAGTTGATTCCCCCATGATCCAAAATTGCATAAGCCACTGTAGCAACAAGTGGCAATAACACGTCAAGTCCTTCATGTTCCTTTTCATCAACAAATGAGACATCATCATCATTTGATTCACTACCACTTGATTCACTTGAACTTGAAGAGATCAAGATGCACATACATATCACATGACAGAAAGCACATCACATAAGTATAATTTCAAATTACATAACCCATGACACACAAAAATTGAGACATCACAAAATATCACATAGGCAAAGTATGATAATATAAGATAAGAGGTTCAACATATAACAATCGATAGGATGGTCGATTTTTCAAATTACATAACACATGACTTAGGGATATTAGGTTCAAATAATATGATCAACAATAAGACCATTAGTAAATAAACACTAAAAATCTAACGCTTCTTCTTGTCCTCCCATATCCTCCTAAGCCATGCAAGCTTTCCTTGAGGTGTCTTTAGAGTGAGAAACACATCTAGATATTCCTTCTTGATGAGGAGTTGTGTAGCATAGAAATGGTCATCACTCCCTTCTTCAGCACCGACCGCAACAACTAGGTTAATCATTTCAGATATATCTTGCCTAACAAAATCAACACCAGGGGTAGAAGACACAGACACTTTATTGCTTGTGGACTTTTCAACTAAGTCCACAAGTCGCTCAAACTGCTTATCTCTAAAAATTTTCTTAAGCTTCTTTCTACTTGGTGAATTCTGCATAATTCTTTTCTTCATATGCTTATCCACATTTGGTGTCCCAGTAGGTGTCTTGCTAGATGTGATATTGCAACAGACGCTTATCCACATTTGGTGTCCCAGTAGGTGTCTTGCTAGGTGCAATATTGCAATCAACACCGATACCATCACCCTCTTGTTGATCTGTGACATCTTCAACATCCATGTGGCGTTCCTTAGCTGCACCTGGCACACGTGATGACTCATTGGTGCAGGTTGCACCATCAAAAATCACTTGTAGTGACTCTTCATACTTAAGTGGTGCATATCGAAACTTAGCACAACCTGATTGGGCCTTAAAAGAAGTAAGAGCAAACAACATTAGTCAATTGTAGCTTTTAACTTAATGGACACATACAATAACAAAAAACGCATACCTTTATCCAATCATCATCAGCCACAATGGCACCAGTTGCAGGATCCCTTTCTAAACCACATGCATTAAGATTCAATGTTTTCCACATGGTATAATCAGCCTTCAAGCTATCCCAACTATTTTTTAATTGATTGCGGTTGTAACTCCTCTTTGTGCGTTCTTTGAACTTGGTTTCAAGGTTAGCTTACCCTTTGTTGTTCAGACATTGGAAAGGTCTATTTTTCGTAGCAACTTCTTCGAAACAAATTTATATAAAAACTCTATTGGCAAATGCATCCCAGATTGCTTTGGTTGGCTTGGTTTTTTCCATCTATAAATATAGGGCATAACAGGAATCATTCCAATAAGATAGAAGTATATAAAAATAATGAGCCAGTTTAACCCCCTCAATAGGAATACTAGTGAGCTGATCTCAAGCCTAGAATTGTAATTCAAAGAAATGTAGTCTAAATTATCACAATGAAAATCTATCCTATGTAAGTCCTTCTCTTCAATTATCAATTCCAGCACACATACTTATAAAAGGGTGACAATAAAAAAAGCACATCAGTACAAATGCAAACACATCATAATATGACAGTAGCATGGTATTTGAAAAAATCGTGCATCATTAAATTTTCATCGGTGCCAATATATTGATATTCAATAAGTTAGTATATCGCTGGAATAAAGTCTAGATGAGAGTTACAGAAAAAAACTTGGCAAATCTATAATGAGGCAGAGGAATAAAGAAATTTTCATAATTATGTACTTCACCAATCAATAGGAATGCTAACAGGATGGTGAACCATTAGAGACAAAAGTAGGATAAAAACAGAGCAAACGAGCGTGGTTGCACTAAAATCACAGAGAATAAAAAAACAAAATGCAAGAACAGTTTAACTTATGGTCCCTGCTGCAGTTTTGCCTGCAGTGCACCACAAACACTGCAATGTGTTTACTCTGTTTTTTTTATTTATGCCAAATCTTTTAATTCTGAGTTCCGACAACTCACAAATACATCTTTTGAAATTTTTACAGCTGGGTTCACTTATATGTAACCTTCATACTTGTAATAACAATGCTGACGTGATGCATCATTTGGCGAAAAATGTTGATGAACCACATCATTTATACCCCTCCTTTTCCATTTATTTTCGTGTTATGCAAATAAACTTCGACTTATAGCTTACAGCTACACATGCATGTCAACATCTGAGATTATCTTTTATGTGAAAATTCCTTTATGCACATATAAACCCCATAGAAGCTGCCGTTGTATCCGGTACCAGCCAGATGTAACTTGGAAGTCTCATTTTGGCGTGAAGCAACAATAGACACCAATGTCATCTAATTAAACACACATTGCATCGGCATGAACCATATACATCTCTATCTCCCCCTCTCAGTCTGGACCACATTGACTATTCTGGAGTGCGAACGACACAAAATGAAACAAGCGACAAAACAGTACATTGTACTCTACGAACTATGGTTGGAGACCAGCTAACTAATATTAAATTTAGGGTAAATTGTACTTTGCACCAGGTTCTATGACCACGGTTTCACTTTGCACTAGGTTTATCAAATTATATATCACTTTGCACCAGGCTAGAGCATTAGACAATATTTACGACTTTGACTGAACCACAATCAAATTCGATCTCTATCACACAATAACCACACAGAAAATCATGCAGTTGCTGTGAGCCTTTCACAATTAAATTCAATCTCTATCACAACAACCACAATAAAATTCGATCTCTAACACAACAACCAACATCAAATTTTCGGATCTTGGACCATTCAAATAAATCATGCACTTGCTGTGAGCCTGTCACAATTACTACACACTTGGATGAAATTTTTTTACTTCAGGAAATTAAGTAACTTGGTGATAAGAGAGATGGTACAAGATGACAAGTGTAACATCCCAAATTTGGCTTAATTAAGTTTTATTGCTTAAATGTGCATTTATGACTTTCTGGAATTTATTTGGATTTTTCTGGATTTATTGGAGTTAATTTTAATTAAAGTTTATTGCCCTTTTATTCAAATCTATTTCAAATCTGTGTAAAGTTAAAATAAAGTTTTGCCAAAAATATTTTATTTGAGTCCAGAATGTCTCAAAGTATTTTTGAGATTTTTCTTGGATTTTTCCCAATAGTTTTATCAATTAAAATAAATAAAATGAATTTCTTTAATTATTTTAAATAAGAAATCTTTTAAAAAGTCTTGTGAACAGTGTTGGGCCGAGCCCAGCACTGTGCGCTTGAGGTCTGCGTCGGTGCGGCACAGCCCAGCCCACGAATCGCAGCGGGGAGGAACCCTAATTCGCGCAGCCGTTCGATCAAGTCTCAACGGACCAGATCGCGCCGCGTAGAAGCCGTTTCGTGGCCATCGGATCGCGACGCGTGTACGGTGGAGCGTCGTCGTCCCCGTTCCGGACTCGGAGTTCGCCGCTGTAACGCCTCCGGTCTTCTTCGCCGTGTAGAGCTCGGACGCCGAGGCTATAAAAGGAGGGGGTAGCACCCCGAGGTTCGCAGTCGAGCACCGCGTCTTTTGATCGGAGGGGTTTCGCGAGGATCGTTGAAAACGCGCAGAGGACCTCGCCGGAGTTGGAAGCGCGGAACGCCTCGGTTTTCGTTCGATTTCGTCGCCGTCGTTCAGCCTTCGCCGTCTCTAACGCCATCTTCGAGTTCGCCGGACCGAACCGCGTTGAACCCGCAGCATCACGTCGCCAGAACCTCGTCGGAACGCCGCTACCTCGGTCTTCTTCTTCGTTGTCGGTAAGATCTCGCCGTCGCATAGCCATCATCGGACCCAGAAGCCTTGAGCCGTTGGATCTATATCTGTTGGCTGATGTGTTGCCACGTCGCGCGTGAACGCTGACCGCCGTCGGTTTCTGCGGATCGGTCGGCGGTGCGGCGACCAATCGTGTGTGCGCGCGTGTCGGGCTCAGCAGCCGAGGCGCCATGGACCGAGTCCACCGTAGTCCCGAGCTGCGCCGTGGACTCAGTCTATGCACCGGGACCACGTGGCAAGCTCTGATTGGCTGGCGCCGGGGCTGACGTCACGTCGACGTCATGCTTGCGTCATAAATGTATTTTTCAATTGGAAAATAGTCCGATTGGAAATTCTGTGTTGATGACGTCATCATGAGGTCACGCTGACGTCATAAATCGCTTTTTCAGTATAAAAATAAATATGTTAATTCCGAATTTCTAATTTCTGTATTTTCAGTATTTATTTCAAACTTCAAAAGGCTATATCTTTTGCATCGTAACTCGGATTTGAGTGATTCAAATTTCTAAAAAATTTTAAAATTGAGATCTATTTAATGGTGAATTTTATTTGATTTTTGGAGTTTAATTGCTCTCTGTTTTGGCATTTATTTGCTTTTCTTCTTCGGTACGCGTAGATGTTGAATTGTGCGACGCTTCGGAGGAAGATCCAGCAACTCAAGATGAAGTTCCAGAACCAGATCAGGACCTATTCTAAGGCAAGTTGTGCTTTGATCATGTTGAACCCATGTCTATAAAATTGCTATGTTTGTTTTACCCTATTGCATGTATTTCAAATATACAAGGGTTTCAAATTAGATTGGGCTTAGCTAATGTACCAGATTCATCTACACCCTACCTTGTCATTGTATGCCATGATCCATTGTCACCCTAGATTGGTTAAATATAGTTGGTTAATAATTATAATCAACATTGGAGGATTAGTCCGTATTAGTTGCTTAGTCATGCCACGTCATCACATGTGTCAGAATCATTGATAATTAATCTTGATTAATGGAATATGGAACAATATTATGAACTTGTGTGTCATGTGGGATCACACGATGAGATTGAGTTGTTGTGGCGAGTCATGTCACGCAACGATGTTGAATTGTTGATGGCACGTGGTGCTTGGTAATCAACTGGGTGATAATAACTTAGATTGGGGCAAGTGACAAGGGGCGAGGATGCCAAGGTGGGCCCGATGGGCAGAGGGTATGTGGATGTCTTGCCTTGATCACACTAAGGACTTAACCTTGCAAGCCTTTGACCTGAGTCAATCATGCAACCACATGTCTGGTATGGGCCAGCCTAGCTGAGTAATTTGCAATGTCTTAATTTTGGTACTATCGTGGTCGGTGTGAGTTCCCGAGTTATGGAGTAATTCACATGGCGCAAGAGGGGGCCACGGTTATGGTTTTCAGACCCACGATGTTGAAACCTTAGCGGGTAGTATCCGGTTAAGCGATTGCATTGTAAAGGCTTTGTTATAATCACTCGCCTTGGTGGTGTTTGGTTGTATCACGTGGGTAAAGTGCATAACCTCTGCAGAGTGTGAAACTATTCGGATAGCCGTGCTCATGGTATTGAGCAATGCTCGGAATTACTGATTAAGGGTTAGCTTAATTAATTGGACAACTTGGTTGGGATGGCGGAAGGCCATATGGAAGATGGAATTTGACTTAGGATTGGAAACTTGGTTTACTTGAGAAATACTGAATTTATTTACTATTGTTAATTGTTTTACAGTCTTTACAATCTATTTACTGTATTTGTTCATAAATGTTGTTTATTGCAAAATAGCCATGATAGCCTATCCATTGGAATAAGCCCTGCATATAGATATATAGAAGTTGCATTCTGTGCACAACTTGTTGAGTGCTTAAGTACTCACCCTTGCCAAACAACAATAATCAACAGTTGAAGAATCTACACCTGTGTTGGAAGAGGAAGTCCAGGAAGACACGAGTCATTAGGGTCCGAGCCTTGTCGGTTGCCTGTGGCGAACTGATGAGCTATCTACGTTTTTCACTTTCCGCTGCATAATTATTAGTTTATATTTTCAGTCTTGCCTTGCGTTGCTTAATAATGTAAGTTGGTCATAAGATCATACATTTAGATATATCAATGAATGAACTATTATTCTATTATCGTTGAGTATGATGTGATATGTACCAATGTTGAGTCGTGCACTAGCGTTGATCACAGGACTAGTGCGGTAAACACGGTGGGTTTGAATCGATGGATTCGGGTCCTTCTGAGGTGGTATCGAGCATCTTGTTGTAGGTCTTGGCCCTAGATAGCATGGAGGTGTCTTGGGTGTGTCCAAAATTATTTTCTAAAAGAAAAATCTGAACTTGACTAATAAAACACTCTCGACTCATCTCATTCTCTACTTCTCGCCTTTACTGAATTTACCCGTTTTACTTGCCGTTTCGGGTGGAGAACTTATTCAAAGTTCTTGTGAAGCAGATGCCGATCGTTCCGACCTTTGAGGAGTCAGCTGGTGGCTATGCCATGGAGCTGTGGAGAGTTCTTCAGACGCTGGGAGGCTTCTATCGTCCGCTTTACCGAGGAGGCAGCTGGTCATCTGCTGCATTTGCGGAGGAGCCAAAAGTAGGTCATCAGGATAGGTTTGCTCCTATGCCCGCTCATCCGCCGGTGTATGCGCCGGATCAGCCTCAGCCAGGGTGGCTGGATGAGTGAGTGTCAGCCTTGGAGCTGTGTTGAGACTCGAGTGTGAGTCGCGTCTTTAAGTTAGTCTTTACCTCTTTAGTTGACGTTAAGGTTTCGTGTTTAGTTTGCTTCTTTGTGTGTTGAGTGTGCAGTATGTGTTGCAAAGCTTGTAGGCTTAAATAAGCAGCCATACCAAGAATAAATAAAGAATTATTTCAGTTTGGGTATAACCTATCTCCCCGCTTTAGAAATTCTTGCTTCTTATCTATGCTACATCTACCTTTCCTAACCCAAGAGGCAATCATCAGATGGTGAATACTCGAGGAAACAACGGTGCTTCAGGAAGTGGACTGCGCCAGAATGACAACCCCAACGACGGAGGCAGCCCTCAACCACCGCCAGTCGACATGCAGAATCTGGGAGCGTTTCTCGCTGCACAAACTCAATTAATGCACCATGATCGCACAAATGCAAAGTGAGATGACCAACGCAACAACCAACAACAACCACAGAGCCTGAACAACCATGGTGGACCTCGACCTCACTCAAAGCTATCAGATTTTATGAGGACTAGGCCACCAACGTTTTCAGGAAATGTGAATCCTTTGGAAGCCGATGACTCGCTTAGGACTATTGAAAAGAAGCTGCACATCACGCAATGTGAAGGAAATGAGAAGGTGCTCTACACCTCTCAACAACTGGAAGGAACCGCCGCAGAATGGTGGGAAAATTACTGTGCCGCTCATGGAGCCCCACAAGAGATCACCTGGGAGGAGTTTACTAATGCTTTTCGCGATTACCATGTTAGGAGGAATGATGGATCTTAAGAAGGAAGAGTTCGAGGCTCAAAACAAGGAGGCCAACCAAAGGCGAATACGAATAAATTTACTCGCTAGCTCGCTATGCCCCTGAAGACGTAGCGACAGAGAAAGGCTAAGCGCCTCGTTTCATGAAGGGACCGATTGGGACTACAGTGGGGTGATTACCCACAATTTTCAGATTTTCAGGAGCTAGTGAATAAGGCTTTGATCCTAGAGGATAAGCGCAAAGAGCTGGGTGAAAACCGTAAGCGCTTAATGACTAATCAGGGTGGACATCCAAACCATCTACGTTTGAGGATGTCACCACAGCAATTTGCCAAGTTCCAACCACCAGTCGTGAGCAAGACATCAACCCTCGCACCTCCGCGCCAATCGAACTTCGGACACGGCCGACAGGCAACAATGCACCAGAGGAGGAACGGTGATGCGGTGAAAAGATGCTACACATGCAATGAGCGGGGCACTTTTCCAATAGGTGTCCACGAAGGGAGGCATTACGCGGTGCGTTTCAACTTGGAACCACACCGCCAAAGCACCAGCCTCAGGAGGAAATCGTGCGCCGGGTCAAGCCGAACAACCCCGCAATCAACAGTGCGTGGAAGGATCAACCACATCACCGCTGATGGAGCTCAGGAGGCTACAGACGTCGTACTGGGTAAGTTTACGTCAACTCGATTACACTTTCTGATTTTGTTTGATTCTGGAGCTTTGCATTCGTTTGTTTCTCAAAGTTTTGCAACCAAGAATGGATTTCAAGTGGTGAATCTTAAGTGTGTGCTCTTAGTCCAAGTCCTAGGATCCGAGCTTAGATCTAGCCTTGGGTGTTTGGAAGCTAAGTTGCTTATGGATGGGATAGAATTCCTAGCGAATCTTATCTTGATAGATGCGCAATCCTAGACGTCATCCTTGGAATGGATTGGCTGTCTAAGCATAAGGCCGTTTTGGATTGTTGCCGACGGATCGTGACTTTGGAAGGCCCTAGTGGCAAGAAAGTAGAGTTTCAAGCGACCGCATTCGCGATGGGCGATTAATGGTCAACGGCGTGAAAGCCATCGGCATGGAAGATGTGCGATGGCGAGGAATACCGGATGTGTTTCGGAAGATTTGCGGGATTGCCACGGACCGTGATATCGAGTTCATGAGCGAGTTAGCGCCAAATACAAAGACCGATATCAAAAGACCATATCGGATGCCTACCGCGAGTTAGTGGAAATGAAGAAGCGATTGAGGAACGCAAGAGAAAGGTTTCATTAGACCAAGTTCATCGCCGTGGGAGCCCGGTTTTGTTTGTTCATAAAAGGACGGAAGTCTTAGAATGTGCATCGATTATCGTGCCTTGAATGAAATAACGATCAAGAATAAGTATCCGTTGCCCGGGATCGATGACTTATTTGATCGATTAAGAGGAGCTGAGTTTTCTCCAAGATAGATCTTCGTTCGGGATACCATCGATTGAAGATCCGAGCGGAGGATGTGCCTAAGGCTGCGTTTTCTCTGCGTTATGGACATTACGAGTTCACAGTCATGTCATTTGGATTGACTAATGCCCGGCATATTTTTTGAACATGATGAATAAAGTTTTCATGGAATATTTGGATAAGTTCGTTGTAGTCTTCATAGGCGATATCTTGGTTTACTCGAAGGCAGAGGAAGAGCATGCGAGAACATCTAAGAATGGTTTTAGAGAGGTCTGCGAGAGCATCACCGTGTATGCTAAGTTTAGCAAGTGTGAATTTTGGAAGGAGAAAGTTGAATTTCTTGGTCATGTCATGACTACTAAAGAGTAGCATTGACCCAAGCAAAGTGGACCTTGATGTTGCATTGGGAGCAACGAAGTCCATTACCAGATCCGTAGTTTTACGGAATGGCGGGATATTACCGTCGGTTCATAGAAGGATTCTCGACAATTGCTAAACCCCTTACGCAGTTGTTGAAGAAAGAAAAGAAGTTTGCATGGACGCCAGAGTGCGAGAAAAGTTTTATGGAATTAAAGAAGCGTTTAACCACAGCCCCCGTATTAGTACTGCCAGATGTGCAGAATGGATTTGATATATACTACGATGCTTCAAAGCAAGGCTTAGGGTGCGTGTTAATGCAAGAAGGCAAAGTCGTTGCTTATGCGTCGAGACAGTTAAGACCGCATGAGGTGAATTACCCAACGCATGATTTGGAATTAGTCCGTAGTGCATGCTTTGAAGATATGGCGTCATTATCTCATAGGAAATAGATGTGAGATATATACGCACCATAAGAGCACGAAATACATATTCACTCAAGCGGTCTGAATATGAGGCAGTGAAGGTGGCTAGAGCTAATTAAGGATTATAATGTGGGAATCCATTATCATCCGGAAAAGCCAATGTGGTGGCGGATGCTCTAAGTCGAAAGAACCATAGCGCAAATACATTGACAATGGAGGATCAACCAGAATTATGCAAGGAATTTGAAACTAAGGTTGGAGGTCGTTCCGCAAGGAATGGTAGTTGACCGAAGTAAAGCCAACGCTGGAAGGTCAGTTAGAGAAGGCGGAAAGATGACGATAAAATTTCTAAGATTAAGGCTAAAAGGAAGAAGGCCTAGCCGTAGATTTCACTCTAGATGAGCAAGGAACCATGTTCTTCAAAGGCGAATTTGTGTCTTGGGATAAAAGGAGCTAAAGCAATTGATTCTTGAGGAGGCTCAAGATTCTAAGTACTCGATTCATCCAGGGAGTGCTAAGATGTACCAGGACTTGAAAGAGAGATTTTGGTGGCCTAATATGAAGCGTGAGGTAGCTGAGCATGTTGCATTATGCGACGTGTGTCAGAGAGTGAAGGCCATGCATCAAAGACCCGCTGGTCTGTTGCAACCATTGAAAATTCTGGAATGGAAGTGGGAGGAAATCGGAATAGATTTTATCACCGGTTTACCTAAAACTCAGAAAGGTTACGATTCCATTTGGGTTATTGTGGATCGTCTAACCAAGGTCGCCCATTTTATCCCAGTAAAGACCACTTACTCAGGAGATCGTTTAGCAGAGTTGTACATATCAAGGATTGTATGTTTGCATGGAGTGCCCAAGAAGATTGTGTCAGACAGAGGGACCCAATTTACCTCGAGATTTTGGAATAAGTTGCACGAAGCCATGGGAACTCGTCTGAATTTTAGTACAACATATCACCCGCATGACGGATGGTCGGTGAAAGAGTAAATCGATTTTAGAGGATATGTTGAGAGCTTGTGCTTTAGCTTATCTTTGCGACATGGGATAAGTGTTTGCCATATGCGGAATTTAGTTACAATAATAGTTATCAAGCTAGCCTACAGATGTCACCATTCGAGGCATTGTATGGACGTGCTTGTCGTACCCCGTTGAATTGGAACAAGCAGAGAACGTTTGGTGTTTGGGCGGACATTCTCGAAGAAGCAGAAAGTCAAGTTGCAATGATCAGAGAGAGGTTGAAGATAGCACAGTCAAGACAGAAAAGCTACGCAGACAACCGTCATCGAGATTTGAGTTTTGAACCAGAAGATCACGTGTATCTCAGGGTTACCCCTCTTAAGGGCGTTAAAAGATTTCACGTTAAAGGGAAACTCGCGCCAAGATATGTCGGTCCGTTCAAGATTCTGAGCCGTCGAGGAGAGGTAGCTTATCAGTTAGAGTTGCCTCAGTCATTGGCAGGAGTGCATGATGTATTCCATGTGTCGCAGCTTAAGAAGTGTCTCAGAGTGCCAACAGAGCAAACCCCGTTGGATGCAATAGAGTCGCAAGAAGATTTGACTTACAAAGAGCAACCATCGAATTTTGGATGTTATGGGCGCAAGACCGAGAAACAAGTCTATTCGCTTTGCGAGTTCGATGGAGCAATCATTAGAAAGTGAAGCCACTTGGGAGCGAGAAGAAGATTTGAAGTCAGAATTTCCGAACCTATTCTCTAGTTAGCCCTGAATCTCGGGTCGAGATTCTGTTAAGGGGGGAGGTTTGTAACATCCCAAAAAAATTTTATATATTATTTTATTGCTTAAATGTGCATTTATGATTTTTTTGGAATTTATTTGGATTTTTCTGGATTTATTTGAATTAAATTCAAATCAGGTTTATTGCCTTTTATTCAAATCTATTTAAATTTATGCAAAGTTAAAATAAAGTTTTGCCAAAAATATTTTATTTAAGTCCAGAATGTCTCAAAGTATTTTTGAGATTTTTCTTGATTTTTCCTATTAGTTTTATCGCTTAAAATAAATCAAACGAATTTATGGAATTATTTTAATTGGAAAAACCTTTTAAAATCGATCCTAAATAGTTGTGGGCTTGGCCCATTTTCCGTCTTGAGGCGGCCCGATTGGCGCGGCCCGTTTAGCCGATTCAGGGATCTAATCCTCGCCGTCGGATCGAGATCGCGGGGAGATAAAGTCGTACTGTTGAGACTTCTCGGATCGGCCGTTGCGAAGCGCGTGGATGGGCGAGATTGAGCGACATCCGGATGGTTTTGTGACCGTCGATCGTCATCGTGTGGAGCTGCGTTGTCGTCTTAAATGCGAACTCGGATCGCGTCCGGCCGTAGCCGCCGCGGACTCGTGTCCGAAGTCGCCGTCGGAGAAGGAAGCGCCGCTATAAAGGGGCATCCGACTCGCTTTTCGCCGTGAACCTAAACCCTAAGCTATCCAGTCAAGAAGCGCCGTCGTCTTGCGGCAATCCAAGGTTTCCGATCAGCGCCGCCGCATAGAAAAGTCGTCGATTCGTCGCCGACAAGCCGTCCTGTGTCTAGGGTGATCGCGTTAACCGCCTTCATCGAGCATCTCGTGCGCGTGACCGTTCGGCCTGAGCACCACCAGACGGGGAGATCGTCGGAAAGCCGTCGTCGCAGAAAAGGAAGTCGCCGCCGCCGAGTCTCAGATCTGTGCGCGTCAGAAGGTAGGCGACGTCGAAAGCTTCAGGTAGGTGCCCTCGCCGGCCGGCGGCGGCGACCATTGGGTCCCGTGCTGGTGGTAGCGACGTGGCTAGATGTTTCGCCGACGCGTGGTGGCCAGGTGGCAAAGCTGCTGATTTGGCACATTACGTGGAGCCGCGTGGATGCTGTGCTGGCACTGAGTGAACCGAGGCGTGGGACCCGTGTCGATGGCCGAGCAATCGTGTGGAGCAGGTGCCGTGGACCCGAGAAACCGTGAAACGCGATCCATGGATAGAGGGCGCGTGTCGACACCGGGCGCCGGATCGGGGCGACGTCACGCGACGTCATAAATCGCTTTTCGGTTTAAAAATAAATCAGTAAATTCGATTTTCCGATTTTAGCAATTTCGATATTTATTTCAAACTTCAAAAGGCTATATCTTACGCAATTTAACTCGGATTTGAGTGATTCATATTTCTAAAAATTTGTAAAATTGAGATCTATTTAATGGTGAATTTTATTTGATTTTGGAGTTCAATTGCTCTCTGTTTTGGTATTTATTTGCTTTTCTCCTTGATGCGTGTAGGCGTTGAATTGTGCGGCGCTTGGAGGAAGATCCAAGCAACTCAAGAGCAAGCTTGAGATCAAGATCGGGACCTATTCCAAGGCAAGTTGTGCTTTGATCATGTTGAACCCATGTTTATAAAATTGCTATGTTTGATTTACACTATTGCATATATTTCAAGTATACAATTGTTTCAATTTAAATTGGGCTTAGCTAATATACAGATTGATCTATACCCTACTTTGTCATTGTATGCCATGGTCCATTGTCACCCTAGATTGGTTTAATATAGTTGGTTAATAATTATAATCAACATTGGAGGTTTAGACCGTATTAGTTGCCTAGCCGTGCCACGTCATCACATGTGTCAGAATCATTGATAATTAATCTTGATTAATGGAATATGGAACAATATTATGAACTTGTGTGTCATGTGGGATCACACGATGAGATTGAGTTGTTGTGGCGAGTCATGTCACGCAACGATGTTGAATTGTTGATGGCACGTGGTGCTTGGTAATCAACTGGGTGACAATAACTTAGATCAGGGCAAGTGACCAGGGGCGAGGATGCCAAGGTGGGCCCGATGTGCAGAGGGTATGTGGATGTCTTGCCTTGATCACACTAAGGACTTAACCTTGCAAGCCTTTGACCTGAGTCTATCATGCAACCACATGTCTGGTATGGGCCAGCCTAGCTGAGTAATTTGCAATGTCTTAATTTGGGTACTATCGTGGACGGTGTGAGTTCCCGAGTTATGGAGTAATTCACATGGCGCAAGAGGGGGGCCCTGTATGTGGTAACCAGTCCCACCAGTGTTGAAACCTTAGCGGGTAGTATCGGGTTAAGCCAGAGCATTGTAAAGGCTTTGTTATGATCACTCGCCTTGGTGGTGTTTGGTTGTATCACGTGGGTAAAGTGCATAACCTCTGCAGAGTGTGAAACTATTCGGATAGCCGTGCTCATGTATTGAGCAATGCTCGGAATTCTGATTAAGGGTTAGCTTAATTAATTGGACAACATGGTTGGGATGGCGGAATGCCATATGGAAGATGAAATTTGACTTAGGATTGGAAACTTGGTTTACTTGAGAAATCTTGAAGTTATTTATTATTGCTATTTGTTTTACATTCTTTACAATCTATTTCTCAGTATTTGTTCATAAATGCGCTTATTGCAAAATAGCCATGATAGCCTATCCATTGGAATAAGCCTTACATATAGATACATAGAATTGCATTACATGCACAACTTGTTGAGTGCTTTAAGTACTCACCCTTGCCAAACAACAATAATCAACAGTTGAGGAATCTACACATGTACGGAAGATGAAGTTCGGAAGACACGAGTCATTAGGGTCCGAGCCTTGTCGGTTGCTGTGGTGAACGATGAGCTATCTACGTTTCTATTTTCATTTGCTTAATCATTAGTTATATTCTCGGTCTTGCCTGCGTGGCTTAATAATGTAAGTTGGTCATAAGATCATACATTTAGCTATATCAAATAAATGAACTATTATTCTATTATCGTTGTGTATGATGTGATATGTACCAATGTCAAGTCGTGTGCACTAGCGTTGATCACAGGACTAGTGCGATAAACACGATGGGTTGAATCGATGGATTCGGGTCCTTACGATATCCGGTTAAGCGATTGCATTGTAAAGGCTTTGTTATAATCACTCGCCTTGGTGGTGTTTGGTTGTATCACGTGGGTAAAGTGCATAACCTCTGCGAGTGTGAAACTATTCGGATAGCCGTGCTCGCGGTATTGAGCAATGCTCGGAATTACGATTAAGGGTTAGCTTAATTAATTGGACAACTTGGTTGGGATGGCGGAAGGCCATATGGAAGATGGAATTTGACTTAGGATTGGAAACTTGGTTTACTTGAGAAATCTTGAATTTATTTACTATTGTTAATTGTTTCTGATCTTTACAATCTATTTCTTGTATTTGTTCATAAATGCTTTATTGCAAAATAGCCATGATAGCCTATCCATTGGAATAAGCCACGCATATAGATATATAGAAGTTGCATTACATGCACAACTTGTTGAGTGCTTAAGTACTCACCCTTGCCAAACAACAATAATCAGCAGTTGAAGAATCTACACTGTGTTGGAAGAGGAAGACCACGAGTCATTAGAATTAGAGCCTTGTCGGTTGCCTGTGGTGAACTGATGAGCTATCTACGTTTTCTACTTTCCGCTGCATAATTATTAGTTTATATTTTCAGTCTTGCCTTGCGTTGTCCGCTCGGAGGAGACAAAGCGGATCTGATGAACACGGAGTCAAGGGATGTGGCGTAGGCTCAGGGAATGGAATCAGGGGAGGTAGTGTAGGCAAGGGGAACACGGAGGAGAGGACGAGCGCCGGCCGACAGTGGCGACACCCCTGGTTCTCTCCACGTTAAACCCTAGCCACAAGGGGTTGAAGGTCGAATGGGGCTGTTTTTTCAAGAGGAAGGCACGTATTTCATACTGATGGCACTTTCAGGGTAAATATTTTTCAACTCTAGGGGCAATGTTGAACGACCATGTGGAGGTCTATCCAGATTTGTGATGAGTATTTGACTAAATTTGAGCTTGGATTGCTTTTGTTTGAGTTTGATTTGAATTGGATTTTCAATTGGAAGCAATTTGAGGTCTTCTCTGTTTTCCCAGTGCTACCGGCCAGAACGAGGAAAAATGAATTTTAATGAGTAGACTTTGATGGATTTATTACACATCTTTGTAGGCATTGCTATGCGAGGAGTTTCCTTGTTTTTGATGGTTGCAGGACGACGGTGCTAGGTCATGGTGAGGCGAAGGATGGCCGGGACTAGGCGAGGAGCGTCGAAGGTCCAGACGGTCGGGGATCGCCGGAAGATGATCGGAGACGGAGTCCGTGCAAGCCGTGAAGACAAGGAATGGATGTGATGCTAGCTAGATGCTGCTCGGATCGATGAGGGCCGTCGGATTGCGGTCTAGTTGATAGGATAGCGGGTCTAGTTAGTATGCTTTGAAAACCGTGCAAGAAAACCCATTATGTGTTGTGGGTTTTGGGTGAACCCTTGCATGGCTGGTTGAGTGGGTTAATCCTAGCCCTTGATGGATGCTCTAGGGTTTAGAGGCTCATCCAAGGGTGGTAGGTGGCCCAAGAGTTATATAAATAGGGGTGGAGGGGTAGCCTTCCCCCTTGAAGGTTTTGAGGTTTTTGATGCTCCTTTGACCTTTGCCCACATGAATGTGAAGCTTTGTAACCTCTCCTTCCAAAAATGAAATGTTTTCTCAAATCATTTCTTTTCTTTGTGCATTTACATTACGCATTTAAATTACGCAATTTACATTATGCACTTAAATTCCGCACTTAAATTCAGCACTTACATTTTGCAATTTACATTTATGCAATTTGGATTTGCCTCCCCTCCTTCTAAATGCTGTTCTTCTAGGATGTATTGAGGGTGTTCATTTGGTTTTACATCTTTCTTACACCCTTGGATGAGATCAAGTTTTTTTTATCAAATTGCAAATCTGTCCAGAACTTGTTCTTCACGCAGCAGTCAGTGTTTGATTTGTATAAAAATATATAAAACTAAGTTTTAAGTTATTATTTTTGGAAAAGGTGAAGGACTCATATATCCATCTGTAGAAAATTTCTTGAGTCCACTGGTTACACCGTTTGAGAGCTATGAAGTGAAAACCGAGCCTCAAACTTTCTGGTCGAAGTTCCTAACTGTCTGTAATGCTTGATTTTTCATGTTTATTCTACAAAGATTTTTGAGGTGATTTTTGGTGGAGTGTTTCATGACTCTACTGCACACAGGGAGAAAAATTCCCACAAATTTTAGAGCAAAAGAATCTCACCAACCACCTGCTCCAATTGAGGATAATTTCTGGAAAATCTGCTTTTACTTTTCTAGAAAGAGACTTTAGTGTTTTTGCTTTATCTCTTTTAGAAATGTAGTCTTTGAGTTGATTCCTCTTTGTTTGAACACTTGACAACCAGGATTGTGATTAAAAATCCCTCACATGATCCATGGCTCTTATCCATGTAAGCTAGGGGTACACATAGTTGTCTAATTGTTCGGGTTTTAGAGGGTGCGCGAATCTAAGAAACACCAGTTTGAAGGAAAATCTTTGGGCGTTTCAGAATTTTGTTTGTGAGATTGTTTGGAGTACTTTGAGTGGGGAAACTTTTATTTGGGATCATTCACCTCCCCTCTGATCGCCATTTCGATCTTTCAAATGTTTTAAAGGCCACCAGCTAAAGCCTTGGCTTGCCGCAAGGTACACCAGTGGGGCGACTTCTGCTTGTACATTATGCACGGCTTTGGCTTCGGCAGAAGCCGGTTTAACAAGCTGGTATTTTGGCACGGCTTGTAGCTTCTAGCTCGCAGAAGTCGAAGCCAAAGCTATACCAAAGGAGCCTTTCTTTGTTGAGCTTAATTAAAGAGAAATTTTACCGTGGATAACAAGGTAGTAAATAGTGGTAGTAAAAATCAAATCTAACCATCCATTCCTCAATGGTATTTTAGACTTTTTCTATCTATTCATTAGGGGTATTTTAGACTTTTCCTAATTCGTTCACAGTTTTGGATTTACCGAATACTTTGTGATCTTCAAAGACTTCTTATCCATTCATCTGCCATTCATCAGGATCACAGGACGTGTTTTACCGTAGAGGACAAATAGTATGACAGATTTTTTTATCCTTTTACCTCTTTTTAAATTTTACTACCAATACTATAACTAGATCTAAATTAATTTAGATAATTAGATTCAAAGGAATGAACTACTTATATTGATTTTTAATCTATTGTAAAATAGCTCTAATTAAAACCTCGAAGCCGTTGGTATCCGGTTCTTTTTTTCCCGGTAAACGTTGTACTTCTTTCTTACTGCTGAAAGATCGAAATGGCGATCACAGGGGGGGTGAATGATCCCAAATAAAATTTCCCCCACTCAAAGTACTCCAAACACTGTTGCAATAAAAATCTAAAGCACCCAAAGATTTTCGTACAAACTGGTGTTTCTCAGATTCGCACACCCTCCAAAACCCAGAACAATTAGACAACTATGTGTACCCCTAGCTTGCACGGAAAAGAACCAGGAATCATGTGAGGGGTTTTTTAATCACAATCCTGGTTGTCAAGTATCCAAACAAAAGATGAATCAATTCAAAAGACCTCTTTTTCAAAAGAGATAAAGCTAAAATACCAAAGTCTCTTTTCAGAAAAGTTAAAGCAGATTTTCAGAAATTATCCTCAGTTAGAGCAGGTGGTTGGTGAGTTTTTGTTGCTCTAAAATTTTTGAGAAGTTTTGTCCCAGTGAAAAGTTGAGTCATGAAACACTCCACCAAAAATCACCTCAGAAAGCTTTGTAGAATAAGAATGAAAAATCAAGCAATATAGGAAGTCAGGAACTTCGACTAGAAAGTTTGAGGCTCGGTTTTCACTTCATATCTCTCAAACGGTGCAACCAGTGGACACAAGAAATTTTATACAGATGTATATATGAGTCCTGCACTGTCTCCAAAAAGAATCACTTAATAATTATTTTTATATATTTTTAGAAAAATCAAACACGGACTACTACGCGAAGAACAAGTTCTGTACAGATTTGCAATTTGATAAAAAAAACTTGATCTCTAGTCTATCCAAAGGTGTAAGAAAGATGTAAAACCAAATGAACACCCTCAAGACATCCTAGAAGAACAGCATTTAGAAGGAGGGGAGGCAAATCCAAATTGCATAAATGTAAATTGCAAGAATGTAAGTGTTGAATTTAATTGCGGAATTTAAGTGCGGAATTTAAGTGCATAATGTAAATTGCGTAATTTAAATGCGTAATGTAAATGCACAAAAAAAAGAAATGATTTGAGGAAACATTTCATTTCTGGAAGAAGAGGTTACAAAGCCTCATATTCATGTGGGCAAAGCTCAAAGGAGCATCAAAAACCTCAAAACCTTCAAGGGGGAAGGCTACCCCTCCACCCCTATTTATACAACTCTTGGGTCACCTAACACCCTTGGATGAGCCTCTAAACCCTAGAGCATCCATCAAGAGCTAGGATTAACCCACTCAACCAGCCATGCAAGGGTTCACCCAAAACCCACCACACAAATGAGTTTTCTTGCACGATTTTCAAAGCATACTAACTAGACTCGCTATCCTATCAACTAGAGCGTAATCCGACGGCCCTCATCGATCCGAGCAGCATCTAGCTAGCATCACATCCATTCCTTGTCTTCATGGCTTGCACGGACTCCGTCTCCGATCATCTTCCGGCGATCCCCGACCGTCTGGACCTCCGACGCTCCTCGCCTAGTCCCGGCCATCCTTCGCCTCACCATGACCTAGCATTGTCGTCCTGCAACCATCAAAAACAAAGAAACTCCTCACATAGCAATGCCCACAAAGATGTGTAATAAATCCATCAAAGTGCACTCATTAAAATTCATTTTTCCTCGTTCTGGCCGGTAGCACCGGGAAAACAGAGAAGACATCAAATTGCTTCCAATTGAAAATCCAATTCAAATCAAACTCAAACAAGAGCAACCCAAGCTCAAATTTAGTCAAATACTCATCACAAATCTGGATAGACCTCCACATGGTACTTCAACCTCCCCCTTGATGAGTATATTGACAAACACAACAAAAGGCATATGTTTTGAGTTTGAAGAGGATGAAAAAGAAAGCAATTTTTAGTTGCAAAGTCAAACTTGGTCCAAAGATAAAAATTGAAACCATGAACAAGTTGACGAAGTGGAATTTAGATTTTAGAGTTAAATTTAAGAAAGAGCAAGTTTTCGACAAAAACTCTAAAATCCAACTAAACATGTCAAATGTGATTATGAGATTATGATCCAAAAGAAGTAGTACCATAGTTTTACAAAGATAAAAAAACCAAATCAGCATTCACATTTTTTATCTTTTTAGTGATGCCTTTTCTACATTTTCTCCCCCTTTTGGCAATATAGGCATCAATTTTTTATGTATGCATGAAATGCAATCGAAAGAGCTTTGAAGATTATCCAATTGATCAAAATGGAAGGATATTACACCAAGCTTGTCAATTTCAGAATATGACTAAACTAAGACATGTCCAAGACCAATACATTTTATGAAAAAGCTTAGTTTTACAATATTTCATTTTAGCATGATTTGACAAGTGCAAAACTTAGCAAAGTTTCAAGGCTAGAAGCAAAACCACTCAAGGATCAAATGGAAAACCTAGAGTTCAACCTACTCAACACTTTGGGGAATTTTGAAGTGCATATAAGGTCCTTCAAGCTCATTTTTCAATTTATGCAAATTTTCTTTAAGACTTTAAAAAACATAGCGGGGTGGAAATGTTTGACATTATTTGCATTCTTTACCCACTTATGTGTTTGATATTTGCATTTTTTTTTAAATTGACTCAAGCCATTTTCGATCATCTCAAGAGTAACTCTTAAGAGAATGATCTTGGTCATATACAATATATTCCAAGTTCATCCCAAGTGAAATGGGAAGCAATCTCGTGAATATAAAGTGTTGAGATCAATTTTGCACAAAAGAGTCAATATTTTTAATTTTCAATTTTGCACATATGAGCAATTCTGAAGGACTCAAATATGGATCAAACAAATTTTACCCAAGTTGCTATAGGGACTCTAGAGGAATCCAAAATTTCACAATTCATGGTAAAAACCCTTAGAGAAGAAACTTAGTAAGTAAAAGCAACATGTTTCGTCAAGTTTCATTTAAAGCTTTCAAATTTTTTAGATTTTAATAAGCTTAGCATGATAAATGGACTTGGACATATCTAAGCTAGTGATTTTCTTCAAAAGATATAGCATGATGTATTTCATGAAGATTGAGTCAATTGCATAATAGACAAAGCTCATAAAACAGAAAATGCAGTCTAAATGCAATGCATGAACATATTCCCAAACTCTCCCTCAACAAATGAATCAATTTTAAGCTCAAATCTGGTTAAAGTTGAGGTATTATCAAGATTAAGCATAAGGACAACCCAAATAAACTCAATAACAACCAGAAAAACAGAATGAGGAGAAGAAGTCGAGAAACTGCAAAACTGGATGGCTATTGAGCATAGATAAGATAGAAGAGACTCACTACGACTTAGACTCGCTTTTATCTTCCCCAGTGACTGACATAGGGAAGCTGATTCTAGATCCCAACTAAGGGGTGCACACAGACCCTGTCTACCCAGGAAGCCCAATACCTGATAGACTTATAAGACTGTGAGGGAACTCAACCTAGAGAGAAGAGAGAACAGCTAATCACGCATGATAGCAACCTAAAGCACAAGATAAGAGGTCCATACAAAACATGCCAGAAGTCTAAGTGAGTGAACTCAACTCAAGAAAGAAATAAACCCAAAGTCACCCAAAAGAAAAACACAAAGAGAAAATAAAAGCTAGAAGGGAACAATATTCTACATAATATACAAACCAGCTCCCCCTCACGAAAGGCCGTAAGGGATCACGACTCCAAGCTCACTCCTCAAGGCAACAAATCTGGAGCTATCCAAAGGCTTGGTGAAGATATCGACTAATTGGAGGTCACTCTCTACAAACTGAAGCGCGATATCTCCCTTCTCCACATGGTCTCTAAGGAAGTGATATCTAATATCAATGTGCTTGGTCCGGGAATGTTGCCTTTGGGTTTTTAGCAATGCAAATAGCGAAGTGTTGTCACGAGAAAAGTGGCACACTCTCTATCTCTAACCCATAGTCCCATAAGGTCGATCTCATCCAGAGCACAGCTCAAACAATCGGCTGCGACAACATACTCGGCCTCGGTGGATGGTGTGCAACTCGGATTGCTTCCTAGATGACCAAGAAATAAGAGAAGTGCCAATGAATTTGCAAGTGTCGGAAGTGCTCTTCCTATCTATCCTCTGACCCGACAAAGTCGGCATCGAAAAGGCTCTAAGAGATAGACAAGAAGAAGAAGAGTACCAAATACCATAATCGGTGGTATGCGAAGGTACACGAAGATGCGCTTGAGCGCTGGCGGTGAGGCGCGAGGAGAAGCTTGAAATCAAGTGCACAAACACACAAATAAATGTATGTCGGCCTCAAAGCGTTGAGGTACAAGAGGAGCCGATCATGCTCAAAACTCCTTTTGATCGCGAGAGCTCACCATCCTCATCGGACTCGAGGACAGCGGTGGTGGCTATAGGAGTCATCACCGGCTTCCCATCGGACATATCGAGCGCCTCGGAGGTCACGGGTATACTTGCCTTCATGCAAGAAAGTACCCTCCCGAGTGCGCTTGATTGGAAGCCAAGAAAGTAGCTCAACTCGCCCATCATACTCATCTCAAACTCAGTGCTCATCACCTCGAAAACCGAGACACAAGCGAATGGGACGAGCCACCAAAATGATCTGATCCACATAAATGCGGGCGAGAAGAAAATGCGACTCATGGTGTCGATGAGCGAGTCTTGTCTAATCGTCCATTTTGAAGTCATGGCTGAGAACATAAGACTTGAGCCTCTCATACCATGGTCTGGGGGCCTGCTTGAGTCTATACAAAGCTTTGGAAAACTTGTATACATGACTCGAAAACTTGGGGTTCTCAAATCCTGGAAGTTGTTTAACATAAACCTCTTCCTCAATATAGCCATTGAGGAATGCACTCTTAACATCCATTTGATAGAGCTTGAAGCCCCAGGATGCAGAGAATGCAAGCAGGATCCTAATAGCCTCTAGTCTAGCTACAGGGGCAAAGGTCTCCTCAAAGTCAAGACCCTCAACCTGAGAAAAGCCCTGTGCAACTAGCCTAGTCTTGTTGCGAATGACAACCCCATCCTCACTCTGCTTGTTTTTGAACACCCACTTGGTCCCAATGACATTATGATCAGATGGACGTTCTACAAGCTGCCAGAATTTGTTCCTCTCGAAGTTTTCAAGTTCTTCATGCATAGCATTAGTCCAAGACTCGTCAGATAATACATGAGTCACATCCTTCGGCTCAAACGAGGCAACAAAGGCAGAGTGAAGGCAGAAACTGGACAAACCTTCGCTCAAACAGATCGCCGATGATCTGATCAGGTGGATGAGAACACTGAATATGACGGGGAGGTCCAGAAGCAGAAGCGGCCTCTACCTCATGCACAGAAGAGGTAGGAGCAGAGCCACTAGCTGAATGAGAGTCAGAAGGTAAGGGCTGGCCTTCCTGAGGTGCAGAAATGGAAACAGGAGGCACCTCAGGTGTAGAGGGGACTGGATCAGGTGGAACACCATCATCTCCATCATCCTCATCCTCTAGAAAGATGGTCTCGGAGGAAGAAGAAGAGCCTGAAATATCGAGTCTAGCTCCTGGGCTAGTCTCATTAAAGGTCACTTCACAGGTCTCTATGATCCTATGCGTATCGCAACTCCAGACCCTATAGCTACGAGAAGAAGTCGAATAATCCAGAAAGATACCATCAGAAGAACGAGACTCAAACTTATCCAGGTTACCAGACTTCAAAATAAAACACTTGCAACCAAACACACGAAAATGAGAAACACTGGGCTTTCGCCTATACCTCAACTCGTAAGAAGTGCGGTGCAAATGTGCTCTCAAGAATACGATTAGAAACATGGCAGCGTAGCTATAGCCTCGACCTAAAACTTCCTAGAGTCTTGTACTCGTCTAGCATCGTCTGGACATTTCTACCAGGATCTGTTCTTCCTTTCCACTACGCTATTTTCTTTGAGAGGCGTAGGGAGAGGGAACGATGCTCTAAACCAGACTCCACACAAAACTCTCAAAATAGGAGTTCTTGAACTCCGTTCCATTATCCTTGCATTATAGCTCGTAGGGCACCGAGGAGCTCAAAATACAACCTATGACCAAACCCCTAAAATGGGTAAAAGTCTCATCCTTCAAGGACATGAAAAACACCCAAGAGTACCTCGAAAAATCATCAACAATGACAAGAACATACCACTTCTCACCCATCGATGTTGCACTCTAGCCGGACCAGCGGTGTCCATATGTAAAGCTGTCTGGTGCATCACCATCATCTAGCAGTGGATCGGGGATGAGAAGCAGCAACCATCTTGCCATGTCGGCAAGGAGAGCAAACTAAGTCTTTGACCATTTTGAGTTTAGGCAAACCACGAATGAGGTTATAACTGCTAACTCGGGTCAAACGATCAAATCCAATGTGACCAAGTCTCCTATGCCAGAAGGATAGATCACGGGACTCTGAAGCAATCAAACAACGAAGAGAGTCTCAAGAAGAAGCAGAAAAATCAGCACGAAAGACTCTCCCATATCTAGAAATCCCGCAAACTAACCCTCCTGAAGAATCGAGGATTCTACAGGCGCTACTCTTGAAACTCACCTCGAAAGAGTCATCAATAAGCTAAGAAACAGAAAGCAAATTGTATTGCAGCTTACTCACTAAGGCAACATCTTTAAGAATGAAATTGTCATTAATGCAGATGGTACCTTTAGCAATGACTCTTCCTGAAGAAGCATCCCCAAAAGTGATCAACTCATCACCGGGGGCTCGGACTAGGGAAGAGAACCATCGAGAATCTCCGGTCATATGACGAGAACAACCGAAGTCGACAATCAAAACATCGCCCTTCCCTATCCGACGAACCTGATCAAGACACAAGAGAGAAAGATGACTCAGTACTGGGATAAAGTGAAGACTTGGGAACCCAATACTGAACCACATGACGCTTTAGAGTACCAGTCACAGAAGAAGACTGGACTCGAGTGTCTCTCTGAAGTTTAATCCTAACAAGATCAGTAGCAACTCTAGTAGATGATCTAGGAGTGGCTCGGGTTGGCTGCTTGTGGTGCAAAAGCCGAATCACCCGGTGAAGCTGCCTAAAACTCCTACCAGAAAACACCTCACGCCGCTGATATCTACCTCGATGAGAAAAATGAGGAATATCAAGAGGACGACGAAAAGACTGACTATGGACAGCTCTAGGACTAAAACTCGAAGAACTAGCATGAAAACCGAGTCCTAGACGCTTCCCAAAAACAGGCGACTCTCTAACCTGTCTAGAAGCAGTGTGTGCCTTAGGAGCACTCAAAGTCTGGGGATGACCCTGAATACCCTTAAGGGCAGCAACACGCTCACGCCGATTGATCTTGGCGCACCTGAAGCAGAAATCTACTAGGTGACCATCCTTCTTACAGAAGGTGCATGTGTACTTCGCCTTGCTAGAGGCAGAAGCAACAGGAGTAACACCCTTCTGGTCACAAGTCCTATGGACAACCCCAGCAGACCTAAACACGGTGGTACTCACTCTGGGAGCTACCATAATCTCACCACTCTTGGAGCCATGCACAATGGTGGAAGGATGCGCCCGAGCGTGCTCCAAGGGATCAAATCCTAGACCTTGATTGAATCTACTAATCTTGGATTGGTCTAGAATAAGATTGAGCTTCTTCTTGCCTCCAACAAACTTCTCGAGAGTGCTTATAAGATACTGGCAATCTCGAAAGAAAGAAGCAAAAGAAGAACAAGGAGAAGAAGAAGAAGAACCAGAAAGATGAGCTCTCTCAGCACGTGCATTTTTCTCCCTCAGCACGGCTGCCTCAATCTTTAGGGCCTCACAAGAGATGCAAGACGCATTTCTAATTCTATGGGCTTGGTCTTCTAATTTCTTCCTAAGCTCGACATGGATTTTATCCAAGTCCCCCTCAATCACAGAACATCGCAAGCAACTTTCTTGTGACTTATCTAGTAAGTCCTTAGCAAGTTTAGCACACTTGACATTTAAGGATTCATTGTCAAGTTTTAGTTGCTTCTGACCCTCACATGGTATTGGGTCCTTAGAAGCATGCATTTCAAGTTCATCATTTCTAGAAGAAAGCTTCCTAAGGTGATCGCTCATGGCATCAATTTCGGCAAGCAATTTATGGCAATTTGAACATGAAGGAGTAGAGTGAACATGAAGAAAACTAGCCTCAACAGGAATAGCATCAACAGAACTAGTGCTAGCATTCTTCAACCTAAGACCATCAAGTTCAACAAGCACACTATCATGTATGGTCCTTAGTTTCTCTAACTCAAGCCCGGCATCACACAAAGAACAATCATCAGTGACTCAAGAGGGAGAAGATCTAAGAGAAGCTAACTCTCGAGTCAAGGTACCTACTTCCTTCTCTAGCTCCATACACCTAGCTCTAGCTCTAGCATGAAATTTTCCTAATTTGCAGAAAGCTTAATTGAGCTGATCATAGAAGGGTACCTCGTCCGAGTCATTTGTAGAGCTCGAGTCGCCGATCTTGTTAGCGTCGGCCATGAAGCACATGCCGGAGAAGTCGTTGCCGCCTTTCTTCTCTTGCGGATCATCCTCGACCTCATCGCTCCATGTCTCTGTGTCGGAGAGGTTGATGTCGTCAAGCGCGGCGAGGACGCGGTGGAAGAACTTCTTGTTCTTGGAGAAGTTGCGGTACTTCTTCTCACGCGTCGGCTCGTAAACTGAGGCTTCTTGTTGCGGTTCTTGTCGATGTAGTCGTTCTTTGCCGAACCGCTGGTGTCATTCTTTGTCTTCTCTAGTTTGGGGCAATTAGCCCGAATGTGGTTGGGGCCACCACACTCGAAGCATGTGATCATGCCACCTCTCTTTCTCTCTCTCACCCTCTTATATGCATGAGAAAACTTGCGAGCAAGAAGAGCAAGCTTATTTTCTGAAAAATTTTCCAGTTAGTCATCGCTTAGCTCGCAAAGGGCAGAAAGAGAGAAACTAGCAGAAAGATCAAAGGAAGATCCAGTGGGATCAGTGACCAAGGCCATCGACTGTGATTTCATCTTGCGAGAGACGACGTCGATCTCATGAGTCTTGAGACGGGAGTAAAGCCCATCAAGAGTCAAGGTCGACAAGTCGGTAGTGTCCTTGATGGTGGTCACTTTCATTTCCCAAACTCGAAGATCGAGTGCGGTCAAGAAATGTCGGGCATTATCCGAGTCAAGGTATATACAACCAACTGCTCGAAGATCGCTCAAAATCTTTGTAAAACTACCGAAGCACTCATCAAGACTCTCACCAGCGTGTTGTTCAAACTTGTTGTACTCACGCTTGTACTGATCCTGCCTTACGGTCTTGATTTGAGTAGTTCCCTCATGGTAAGCATCGAGGGTCACCCAAATCTCGTGAGCGGAACGGAGGTGAGAAATCCTATCATACTCACTGCGGCTAAGACCCTGTATGAGAATGTTCCTTGCCTTAGCGTTCGCCTCAACGTCAGCCATATTTTCGGTCGTAACGTTTTCATCGGCAGGAACCTCATACGGGAGTTTCACCTTCTGCCATATCAGGAAGCCCTGGGCAATGATGTATGACTCCATCCGCGATTTCCAAAACGGAAAATCAACTCCAGCAAAAATAGGAGGCTTGGTGGAATACTTGTCTATCGCCATGGCTTTTGAGACCGGTCAAGATCTATGAAAGAGCAAAACCGGCTCTGATACCAATTGAAAGATCGAAATGGCGATCACAGGGGGGTGAATGATCCCAAATAAAATTTCCCCCACTCAAAGTACTCCAAACACTCTTGCAATAAAAATCTAAAGCACCTAAAGATTTTCGTTCAAACTGGTGCTTCTCAGATTCACATACCCTCCAAAACCCAGAACAATTAGACAACTATGTGTACCCCTAGCTTGAATGGATAAGAACCAGGAATCATGTGAGGGGTTTTTAAATCACAATCCTGGTCGTCAAGTGTCCAAACAAAAGAGGAATCAATTCAAAAGACTTCATTTCCAAAAGAGATAAAGCTAAACTACCAAAGTCTCTTTTCAGAAAAGTTAAAGGATATTTTCAGAAATTATCCTCAGTTAGAACAGGTGGTTGGTGAGTTTTTGTTGCTCTAAAATTTTTGGGAAATTTTGTCCCTGTGAGAAGTTGAGTCATGAAACACTCCACCAAAAATCACCTCAGAAAGCTTTGTATAATAAGAATGAAAAATCAAGCAATACAGGCAGTCAGGAACTTCGACTAGAAAGTTTGAGGCTCGGTTTTCACTTCATATCTCTCAAACGGTGCAACCAGTGGACACAATAAATTTTATAAAGATGTATATATGAGTCCTGCACTGTCTCCAAAAATAATCACTTAAGAATTATTTTTATATATTTTTAGAAAAAGCAAACACGTACTGCTGCGCGAAGAACAAGTTCTGGACAGATTTGCAATTTGATAGAAAAACTTGATCTCTAGTCTATCCAAGGGTGTAAGAAAGATGTAAAACCAAATGAACACCCTCAAGACATCCTAGAAGAACAGCATTTAGAAGGAGGGGAGGCAAATCCAAATTGCATAAATGTAAATTGCAAGAATGTAAGTGCGGAATTTAATTGCGGAATTTAAGTGCATAATGTAAATTGCGTAATTTAAATGCGTAATGTAAATGCACAAAGAAAAGAAATGATTTGAGAAAACATTTCATTTCTGGAAGGAGAGGGTACAAAGCCTCACATTCATGTGGGCAAAGCTCAAAGGAGCATCAAAAACCTCAAAACCTTCAAGGGGGAAGGCTACCCCTCCACCCCTATTTATACAACTCTTGGGTCACCTACCACCCTTGGATGAGCCTCTAAACCCTAGAGCATCCATCAAGGGCTAGGATTAACCCACTCAACCAGTCATGCAAGGGTTCACCCAAACCCACCACACAAATGGGTTTTCTTGCACAGCTTTCAAAGCATACTAACTAGACCCGCTATCCTATCAACTAGATCGCAATCCGATGGCCCTTATCGATCCGAGCAGCATCTAGCTAGCATCACATCCATTCTTTGTCTTCATGGCTTGCACGAACTCCGTCTCCGATCATCTTCCGGCGATCCCCGGCCGTCTGGACCTCCGACGCTCCTCGCCTAGTCCCGGCCATCCTTCGCCTCACCATGACCTAGCACCGTCGTCCTGCAACCATCAAAAACAAAGAAACTCCTCACATAGCAATGCCCACAAAGATGTGTAATAAATCCATCAAAGTCAACTCATTAAAATTCATTTTTCCTCATTCTGGCCGGTAGCACCGGGAAAACAGAGAAGACCTCAAATTACTTCCAATTGAAAATCCAATTCAAATCAAACTCAAACAAGAGCAACCCAAGCTCAAATTTAGTCAAATACTCATCACAAATATGGATAGACCTCCATATGGTCCTTCAACTGCATTATGCTCGATAGTCTCCTGCGGCCCCATAAAATGCCTCGTCAGTGTTGTCCAAGATTCAAGAATCTAGTAAGTAATATATATTTTTTTCAATTGCCACGAGCTAGCATAATCATTTTAGCTACACGCCCTCACTACAAATTACAAAATTAATTCACAGTGTGTTAGCGGTTACATTCATACATGGATCATAATTCAAGCTCAACGAGAAGCATTTGTTTTTCAAGCCCCTAAAATTCATTTGTGATAAATTTAGTCTTCTTTCATTCGAATTTGCAAAACTAGCTCATTTGGTGAGTTCAGAAGGTGTGGCAGGCAACACGAGTCACCTACCACACGGGGAGAGCTCGGTAGCTTCCACGATAGCAGGTTCTGCGTTTGGTTGGCGCGGAAGCGATCGAAAGTCACCTTCCATGTTTGGTTGCCGTGAAAGTGATCGGGAGGCTCCTTTCATGCTTGGTTGTCGCGGAAGCAAATGGGGAGACTCCTACCGTGATTAGCTGCCAGGGAAGGAAAAGGATTAATTAGTGAATTTGATTAATTAACAATTTATTTAAGTGATTAATTAAAAAATATGATTAAATTAGTGAATTGATTCCTACCATAGAGGGAAAGTACAACAAGATTTCTATCGAGCTCCTGAGCATGTAAGGTGACGCGTAAGAGGCTAAATTTACAAATGATTTCGGTTTAAAGGCTAAAAAAGCTTAAAAAATCACTCCACGACACAAGTGCACGATGTTCTCCCTAACAATCAAACTCATGCGATCACCGTTAAACACAAGTGCTAAACACATGAGAATGTTTTGTGCTATGTAAGGATACAGCTTTTCTTGATTCTTCTATATTCCTTTTGTTCAAAAGCTAAGAGCTAAACAAAGGAAAGGAAAATAAACAGTGCCATGATCAGTGTTTGGCAGAATTAAGAAAGGAAACTAACAATCAGTGCTCTTTGCTATTCTTGGAGCCGAACATTGTGCTTGACAGAGTTAAAAAAGGAAGCTAACAGCTAATAACCATAAACAACGAGATTATCCAACATACTCCCCTTAATCTAGTTGTTCTGGATGTTGATGACGCCGAGCTTCGCGCACAGGTCCTGAAACTTGACCCTCCCGAGTGGTTTTTTCATAATGTCCGCCAGCTAATCGTTGGTGTGGACGTGCTCGACGACAATCTTGCCGTCTTCGACGCACTGCTGGATGAAGTGGTAGCGCGTCTCAATGTGCTTGCTCCGGTCATGAAGTACCGGGTTCTTGCACTATTGTATTGCAGATTTGTTGTCCACGAGTAGAGTAACAGCGCCGGTCTCCTTGCTGTGCAGTTCTCCAAGCAACTGCGCAATCCAAATACCTTGGCACGCCGCAGTGGTCGCGACGATGTACTCTGCCTCACACGATGATAACGCAACCATCTTTTGTTTCTATGATTGCCAACTTATGGGGCTCCCCCCAAGAACGAACACCACACCGGTAGTGCTCTTCCTGTCGTCGACGTCGCTGACCATGTCAGCGTCGCTATATCCAATAAGCCTTTCTCTTGTGGTGTTCCTGGCGTAGTGTCACCCATATCCTAGAGTGCCTGCTATGTACCTGAGAATGTGCTTGACAGCACTCCAGTGCTCGGATGTGGGCGACTCCATGAAACGACCGACGTAGACGACGGCGAACGATATGTCGGGCCACGTATGCACCAAGTAACGAAGGCTCCCGACGATGCTCCGATAGAGTGTCTTGTCCACCGAAGGATTTGAACTTTGCTTGCTTAGTTTCAACCGTGGCTCCATCGGCACATGAACCGGGTTGCAGCCGGTCATGTCGGCCTTCTCAAGTACCTTTGTCGTGTACGCACTCTGTCGCAACGTGATTTCGTCGGTGCCCTGGTGAACTTCTATGCCGAGGTAGTAACTGAACTTGCCAAGATCGCTCATCTGGAATTTAGACTTTATCTCCTCCTTGAACAGATCGATGGCCTTTGCATGTGCACCCGTCATGATGAGATCGTCGACGTACACTCCCAGGAGTAGTCGCTCTTCGCCGGTACCTCGAGTATACATGGCGTGCTCCATCTGGTTCTTGTCAAACCCAAGTGACAACAGAGTGTTGTCGAGCTTGGCGTTCCACGCACAAGGAGCCTACCGCAGTCCATCAACGCCTTGTGCAGGCGCAGTACTTTATCCTCATCGCCGCCACAAACGAAACCAGGCGGCTGCGCCACATAAACTTCCTCCTCAAGGTCCTCGTTCAGGAACACTGACTTGACGTCAAGATGGTGAATGTCCCACCCGACGTGGGCGGCAACGGACAGGAGCAACCGGACCGGGTCCAACCGCGCCACCGACGCGAATACCTCGTTGAAGTCGACGTCGGCACGCTGGACATAGCCTTTTGCGACCAGCCTGGCCTTGTGTTTGACCACCTCGCTAGTGTTGTTTTTCTTCAACTTAAACACTCACTTGAGGCCAATCGGTCGCTTTCCTGTAGGCAGTTCAGTTAGAGTCCATGTCCCATTGTCCACGATCGAACTTAGCTCATCGAGCATTGTCGTGCGACAACATGCATACGGCTCAGCCTCCGCAAACGTTGCCGGCTCCTCACCGAAAACCAGCAGGAGCTCCTCCGGGTCTAGCTCAATTTGCCCAGTGGTGTCGTACACGTTCTGCATGGCATGGTACCGCCGTGGCCCTTCGTCGTCACCGAGTGCAGACGCTGGCGTTGCGTCCACGGGCGGGGACACGAACTCCATGCTATTTGGTTCAGGTGTCGGAGGAGCGTTGATGGGCGTCAGTGTCACTGGCTCCGGTGTGTGTGCATATGGCGTGGGCGGTTTGGACTCAGCTGGTGACGCAGCTCCCCCGTGTTGCGGTGACGCACCATTGCCCTCCGCGACGGTAGGTTCAGGTACTCCATGCTGGAAGTCTCCAGGCCGCCATCGGTGTTGTGCCAGGCCCAATTGGCACTCTCGTCGAAAACGGTGTCATGCGTCACGTGTATGCGCCTCTTTGCTAGGTCGTACACTCTGTACGCCTTGGAGCCGTGCTCATAGCCGATGAAGACAGTGGGGAAGCTATAGTCATCGAGCTTCTTTAGGTTCGGCCGCGTCACCTTGACGTGCGCGACGCACCCAAAAGTACAGAAGAAATGCACCACCAACTTCTTACCATGCCATGCCTCGTACGGTGTCATGCCTTGCACGCTCTGGGTCAGTGAGCAGTTTAGTATGAATACCGTCGTGCTCACTGCCTCCCCCCAGAACACACTTGTCATATTGCGCACCTTCAGCAGACACCTCGCCATGGAGACCACAGTCTAGTTGCGATGTTCCACGATGCCGTTTTGTTGTGGTGAATATGGCACCGTGAGTTGTCTATGCATGCCTTGTTCTGCACAGTACTCGCCAAACTCCACCGACGTAAACTCGTCGCCACGGTCTATCCGCAACGCGCGAAGCTTGCAGCCAGTCTCTACTTCCACACTGGCCTGGAACTTCTTGATCGTCGTCGGTGCTTCATCCTTGCTTGCCAGTACGACAACCCACATGTACCGTGACATGTCGTCGACGAGAAGCAAGAGGTACTCCTCCCGCCGTGTGTTGTTGGTGTGATGGGTTTGCAGAGGTCACCGTACAAAAGATCAAGACGATCCTTGGTGCGGTAGCTTGAGGCTTGTGGGAACGAAGCTCGACGCTGCTTCCCGACCAAGCACGCATCGCACAGCTGCTCAACGTGCTCAATCTGAGGGAGACCGCGCACCAAGCCGATGCGCGCCATCCTCCGGAGCGAGTCGAAGTTGAGGTGCCCAAACCGACCATGACAAAGCCATGCGTCATCGTCGGTCGTTGCAGACATACACATCGGCTTTGTGATGATGAGTGAGATCACGTACAACCGTTTTGCCGTCCATGTTACCTTGGGAAGAAGTTGCTGCCATCGGTCTCGCACACACATGACGACGTTCTTGATGAGCACTTCACAGCCCACCTCGTCGAGCTGTCCTAGCGAGACGATGTTACTGCGCTGCTTGGGGATGAAGTACACATTGGTGAGGACCCAGTGCAGTCCGCCGATCACCGTGAACAGGATTGAGCCGCACCCCCTAATCTCCACCACCGAGCCATCGCCAAAATGAACAGACCCGGAGACGTCACCGTCCAGCTAGGTGAATGCTGCTCTGTCGCCGGTCATGTGGTTTGAAGCTCCGGTGTCAAGGTACCACACCGCGTCCTTCGTGGCATGCTCCTTGCCGAGGTGTACTTCGGCGCGCTCCTTATTCAGGAAGACGGAGCCATCGCCACCAACAGGCTCTTCATGCACCGTGGTAAGCGTCGCCGCGACCTGAGCCATGAGCAGGGCTGGCTCGTCATCCTCCACCTGCGTGAGATTAGCCGCCTCGTCCCTCTTCTTCTTCATGCAATCATGAGCCCAGTGCCCCGGTTTATCGCAGTATCGACACCTATCCTTTTTGACATTGCGGGCTGCACCGGATGCCTTGCTGTTGCCGTCGCGTGCGCCCTCCTTGCCACGTGTGTCCTGCAACTTGCCGCGGTGCTTGTTCTGGGTGTAGCCGCTTCCACCACTGCCGGAGGAACCATCCTACTCACATCGTCGCATGCGCGCGAGTCATTCTTCCTCCGACAGCAGGAGCTTGCCACCTCTCTCCTCTGCTGCCTCCTGCTCGAACCGCTCCTCGACCGCTTTGAAATGACCTATCAAATCCTCCATCGAGAGGGTGCTCAAATCAAGCAGACTCTCGATGGACATGGCCAGCTGGGAGTAGCGCTTGGGAATGACGCGCAGGAATTTTTCCATCACGTGTTTTTCTGTGATCTCATCACCGAGAATGGAGAGTTTGCTGATAATGCTGGTTAGACGCAAGGACAACTCGTCGATCGTCTCATCGGGTTTGTGCTTGAGCTCATCAAACTCGGTCCTGAGAGTCTGTGCTTTAGCGTCACGGACACGTTCAGAACCCATGCGTAGGGTCCTGATTATCTCCCACGCATCCTTCGCCGTGGGCTTCACCGCCAGAGTTGCAAGCATCTCTAGTGACACGGCGCAGAGGATCGCCTCCAGCGCCATGCGGTCGTTGCGGTACCCGACGTCGTCCATGAAGTCCTCAGTACCCTCAACAGCCCGCCACAGGCCTCTCGCCTGCAGGATGACCCTCATCAAGAGGACCCAATCGCCGTAGTTTAATCGTGTCAGAGTGGGGTAGGTAGTTATCCCGATCGGCTCTCTCATCACCCGCGGGAGCGGAAGCTCACGCTCCTGGCTGCTTGCCGCTGGATCGCGCAGTGATTTCTCACCTTCGCCATCCTTGCCCTTTGTGCCGGACATCACAAAGGTGCTGAAAGACGCAATACACAGACTCTGATACCACTTGTTCTCCCTAACAATCAAACTCACGCGATCACCGTTAAACGCAAGTGCTAAACACACAAGAATGTTTTGTGCCGCGTAAGGATGCAGCTTTTCTTGATTTTCTCTATTCCTTTTATTCAAAAGCTAAGAGCTAAACAAAGGAAAGGAAAATAAACAGTGCCACGATCAGTGCTTGACATAATTAAGAAAGGAAACTAACGATCAGTGCTCCTTGATATTCTTAGAGCCGAACATTGTGCTTGACAGAGTTAAGAAAGGAAGCTAACAGCTAATAACCATAAACAACGAGATTATCCAACACAAGAAGCTACTACTCCGAGGGAGTATTTAGGCCCTGTTTGGTAGAGCTCTAGATCCCAGTTCCACCTCAGATTTAAAACTTGTAGACTAAAATAAGTTAATTAAATTTATATTTTTAGTCTAAAATGTAAACAAAATGACTCACCTAAATACTCTTAATATACCCATAGCTCCAGCTGCACGAATCTGGTGGAGTTAGGAATACTCAGCTCCACCAGATCCACGAATCTGTTGGAGCTGAAGCTGTACCAAACACAGCCTTAGTAGTATTTACGACCAGCACCCAAAGGCAAGACCCAAGAAGCATGGCTCCGACTGCCGTTCCCTGTCAAGCCCACGGCGGATCTGCTCCAGTCACGCGCCACTGACACAAGCCGCTCCTCGACCTTCCAAGAAACAAGCCATCGGGGAGAGACGCCGCCGGGGAGGGAGAGCGCTGGCTGGGGAAGATGCCGCCAGGGGGAGTCGTCGTTGGGGATAGAGCCGGCTGGGAGAGATTGTGACCGCCATGAGGCGCCGATCAGTAGTCGAGGCGATCGTGGCGCCGAGAGATCATGGCTGTTGGGACAGGGGAGATCGTCTTGAGGCGTCGGCCGGCCGTAGGGAGTCAGATCTGGGAGGAGCGCCATTCAAGGGAGTCGGGGAGAGTCAGATTTGGGAGGACTGAGGAGGACGGGGGTTCAGATCTGGATTGCCTGGGGCATGGCCTTCTGAGGAGGACCAAGAGGTCCAAGACTGATGCCAAATCTGGATATCCGGATTTGGAATTACCCGATATTCGGTTCCCGATCCATATTTTTCGGATAGCGTAAGCTCCGAATCCAATCCGATATCCGTTTTTAACTATCCAGATCCGGATCCGAATCCAATCCGATATCCGATTTCCTTCCCAAATCCGATTCTAACCGGATCCGACTTCGGATCGAACGGGAACTGTCCCTCCCGTTTTCACAGAGTATTTAGTAGTGTTTGCGGCCAGCACCCAAAGGCAAGACCCAAGAAAAGCATGGCTCCGACTGCCGTTCCCTGTCAAGCCCACGAGCTACCTCACGTCGCCATCTTCCCGCTCATGGCGAAAGGGCACACCATCCCGCTCACCCACCTTGCCCACCTCCTCCTCCGCCGGCGCCTCGCCGCCGTCACTTTCTTCACCACCCCAGGAAACGCGGTATTCGTCCGCGCCGCGCTGTCCGCCGGCGCCGACGACGCGGCCGTCGTCGAGCTCCCGTTCCCGGACCACGTCCCGGGCGTTCCTTCAGGTGTGGAGAGCGTCGAGGGCCTCGCGTCGGCGTCCTCCTTCGCCGCCTTCGCCGAGGCCACGTCGGTGCTGCAGCCACTGTTCGAGGAGGCTCTCGCCGCCATGCGGCCCCACGCCAGCCTCCTCGTCGCCGACGCGTTCCTGTACTGGACTGCAGGGGCCGCGGCCGCGCTCGGCGTCCCGAGGGTGTCGTTCCTGGGCACGTCCGCGTTCGCCCACGTCATCCGGGAGGCGTGCGTGCGCGACAAACCGGGAGACGCCTCGCCGCAATGCGGCGCCGGTGACGACGCGCCCGGCACGTACACGGTGCCGGAGTTCCCTCACGTCCAGTTCTTGCTCGCCGACCTCGTGCCGCTGCCTATTCCGATGATAGAGCTGGACGCGAAGATGGCGATGGCCGTCTTCGGGAGCCACGGCGTGATCATGAACACCTTCCACGAGCTGGAGAGCCGCTACGTCGAGCACTGGAACCGGCACATCGGGCCCAGGGCCTGGCCCATCGGCCCGTTATGCCTAGCCCAGCAATCTTCGCCGGTCGATCAAGCTCATACCAAACCCTCATGGTTGCGGTGGCTGGACGAGAAGGCAGCCGCCGGCAGGGCCGTGTTGTTCGTCGCGCTTGGGACGCTGTTCTCGGTCCCGGACGCGGAGCTCAAGGAGGTGGCAGACGGGCTGGATCAGGCCAGGGTGGACTTCCTATGGGCCGTGCAGCCCGAGAATGTAAACCTCGGCGCGGGCTTTGAGGAGCGCGTCAAAGGGAGGGGAAAGGTGGTGAGAGGGTGGGTGGATCAGTGGGAGATCCTCCGGCACGATTGTGTAAGAGGATTTCTAAGTCACTGTGGCTGGAACTCGGTGCTGGAGAGTATTAGCAATGGCGTGCCATTGGTGGTGTGGCCAATGAACTTTGACCAACCTCTTAATGCGAAGTTGGTCGTCGACGAGGTTGGGGTTGGCGTCAGGATCCGGACAAGTGATGGAACAGTTGGAGGTTTGGTCAAGAGCGAGGACGTTGCGAGAGCGGTGGAGGAGCTAATGTCAGGGGGGACAGGGACGTCGGCGGCGAAGAACATGGCAGCGCAGGCTCGGCAGGCTGTGTCCGCCGGCGGGTCGTCGTGGAGAGCGGTGGAGGAGATGATCAGTGAGCTCTGTGTGACAACTGACAAACATAGATAGGCACACAGTGATTTACATGTGCGGTGAGGTAAGGAGAGAGCAACCTGATGAGAAATAAAATAAAAAGGTGATGTATCTTTCTCAGTAGACCTTTGCATCCGTAATTTAATACTACGGAGGTACGGAGCTAAAGTTCGGGTCACGTTTGTTTCAGTCCGTTTAATTTGCTAGTTTTGCCCTATTTAACTCTTTTTCACTTTTTTTAATTTTTGGTTTTTTCTAAATAAAATTACAAATTTAGCCTATTTCTTAACCGACTTTGATACCCAAGCTCAACAACACAGGGCACGTGCCCGAGTTTGGCAAGTACTTGCCATGGTACCTGATCTCGGTTGGTACTTGCCGAGGTAAGAGAGTGTGGTAGGTAATACGTGTCGTCTACTGATGTTTTCACGGTCAAGAATGAGTTAAATTTATAATTTTGTTTCAAAAAGACGAAAAAGTACGCTTCTTTAATTTGCTGGTTATGCAGCAAAAATCAATGGTTTAAAGAAGACTTTGGCTACATATATTTCTATTATTCAACTTTCCAAACTCATGGTACTGTAGTGTATGTATCTAGCGATCGGGTTTTTTACGTAGTTGTAGTGGGATTGTAACTTTAGCGGTCCTCTACCGATCGTCAAATCTAGACCAAGAAGCCTATGTTTGTCATGCACTATTCACTACTGTAGCAGATATACTATTTACAAAAAAATGAACCGTTCATCATCAAGAAAACGGATGGCCAAAATCACATCATTGAATCGCCATTTAGAATGATCGCCATTCTAAATGGCGATTTAATGATGTAGACTCAACGTAGGATCTCTTTCGCTATTTTGATTAGCGACAGAGTTCTATCCCCAATTGAAATGGCGACAGAACTCTGTCGTCACTTAAAATAGCGACAGAACCCTATCGCCTTTTAAAACAGTGATAGATATATCGCCAGTCAAACTAGCGACATTGAGGGAAGCAAAAAATCGATTTTTTTAAAAATAATACACGGAAATAAAAAAATACAAAAATAATTAGCAAAAAGAAAAAATACAGAAGTAGATCATTGTCGCCTTTCTGACTGGCAGCGTGTTGTCATACCGGCCTGACAAAACAGTAGGCAGTGTGTTGTCATTTCACTTTGAGAAAGCGGGGGTAACGTGTTGCCCCTGCATGTTTAAATGTTCATGGTATATTTAATGTTCGAATAGAACGTAACAAATGAAAGATACTATTTCATAATAAATGGGGGGATTACATGGCACATACAATTTTGTTCATAGAGTTTGATTCAATGCCTATATTTGCGTTGATACTTTGGACGGTACCAACGACGGCATGGAGCAACAACGAAAATATGGATAATAGTACGATGCAAGTGCGCATTTTGAAATTGTAAAAAGGCGGGATGGACTACGCTTTATGGACGAAGGATGTTAAGGCTCGAATGAGTAACCGTACGACACTCAAAGAGAGTGCTAATCGTCAAGACGGAGTGGATGGGGCTGCTAGTCACGGTAGTGACAAGCACAACTACAGCTGGCATTGCTGCAGAAGCAATAAGTGTGTTAGTTGCTGCCGAGGTAGACAACCTCCTCGTTGTTCCTCTCCCTGAGCCTTTGACGGCATAGGTCGTCGTTCTAAGTCTGAAGCTCCAAGTTCTGCCTGTGGAGCTATTCGTTCTTATTCTTAACCTCCGTGAGGTCCTCTTGCATTTCGTCGAGACGATACAATAATGTGTAGATGTAACATTGGGCATTTATGGGATTCGTTGGGTCCACCCATTCAGTGAATTTGCAAAACGTGGTCTGCAAGCAAGAGTACGTATCATATAGCAAGAAATGCGTCGAATGGTATATAAGAGTTGTAGCGGTTACCATGAATAGAGGGCATCTGTAGAAACGACATTCTGGACTAGAATTGAACTCGTCGCAAACCTACACAACGGCATCGGGGTCGTGCTTGCATGTCGGCCACTTCAGGGGGCGGAGTGGGAGGCCGTCGTGAATTAGATTTATAGGAGTGTAGTAGTCCCTTGTTCTAATAGGAAGATCTAGGCTAGGGGATCAGGGTCTCGGGGATCATAGATTTGATGGACCTCGAGTGAAGGGTCGTGGCCTCGAAATCATGAAGGGTTGTGGCCTCAAAACCATGAAGGGTCAGGGTCTTGAGGTAATGTTTGACACCATCTACCCCTCCCAAGGCTTAAGGTACCTCCTCTGTCTATCATTGCAATGGAGTGAAGGTCTCGAGGTAATGTTCCCTGTTTTTGTAGCCCATATATATTTCTCTAGAATGTGGTGATGAATTGCTCATTAAAGGAAGGTTTATCAAAAGGAAACCAGATCCTTTTAGGCACCAGTCTAGCAGCTCTTAGTTTCTTTCCACCTAAAACAGCTAGCTCATGCCCACAAATCATGTCAATTTCACCACTAAGCTCTATTTCTTCATCAGAGGATATGTTTGCACTAGGCTGATAATCACTGTCATCTGAAGAAGAGGTTGAATCATGTTGCACTGGTTGTTTTCCTCTTTTTGATGGTTTAGTAGTTACTTTCTTTACTACACCACCGCATCTTTGGTTTATTGGATCATCTGTTTGGCTTTCTTTTTCCTTTGACTTTATCAGCAATTTTTCCAAAAGACCTCTTTTATCGATTACGAGAACTCATTTTGATTTAGACTTCTTTATCAAGCGAAAAAAGCGAGTGATTTGGTTGTGAGACAAGCGGTCATTTTGCAGACAATGCAAAACGCAAGAATCGAAGAACACCCTAAAGAACAAGAAGAAGACCTTAAGAGACGATTTCTAACTTAGGGTTTCAATCTAAGCAAAGATAAGATATAAAAATTGAAGAACTTACAGAACCCTAGACGCAATGCCTTGTCGTGAGCACGTAGAGACATCGTTGTCAATCACCCGATCAGAATGAGCTTCGGTGAGCAGAGGGTTTTTGTACTCAAGAACAATCTTGCGAGAAGATTTGTGGATCAAAGAGGTTTGAGAGGCTTCTGAAGAAGATGAAGCTATAAGTAGCGCACAATGCGAGGAGTAAAATAAGGGAGTTATTGCAGTTGAATTGAGTACGGACAACATATGGGGAAAGATGCCTGCAACTGCCCGGTTTTGAAGGAAATCTCTTTATGGAGTGGGGTCGGAGAACAGAGAATCCAAGAAACAAGTTTACCAAACTCGGATAGGTTAAGCAGAGATAAGTCCTAAGAATAGGTAAGATTTTGACGAATATAGCAAGGAAGAGATCTTTTAGAGTTTTGAGATGAACACAGTTTGAAAAAGATAAGTGCTTAGATGACAGAGTTATTGTCGTACAAGTTTCGGACAACTTTTTCAGATAGATCTGAACACCCTTTATGTGCGCTAGACTGATTCATGAAGGTTTTCCATCTACGCCAGACCGTGTCCGTATAAGACACGCTTTGGTCCGCCGTAGTTGGAAAGTTCTTGGTTAGGTTCAGCAGTCCGTGGTATTTAAAAATAGAGATATAACTAATTATTAAAGATTTCCTGAGATCTCTCTTTTAAGAACACACAAAATTTTTAGAAGGATCTTAGAATAATCCTAATGTTTATATCAACCAATAAATTCAGGAGATGTTGGATTTCAAATGGAAATGTATAAGCCCTAATTTTCATAAGAACATGAGTATGATTAACTCAGGCTCAAGAAAAGAGAACTCATGTGCTGAGTAATTTAGGTTTTCAAGAGTTCTTATTTATATAAGTATTTTCTTTTGAAACTTTCTTATCATAATTACTGTGTTTTTGGGAAAGTACAGTATTGTACTAGAGACAGAGAAGGCTTCCATCAGCAATTTTATGACTATTAGTAAGGATCAAGTTGGCCTAGAGAGGGGGTGAATAGTCAACTTTAAAACTTTTTAATTATTACGAAAAACTTTTCTCAATAAAATTAGAAACGGAAGTAATTAGTATAGAAGTCCAGCACAACACTTGTTCAAGAAAACTTTGTAAGGAAGGGAATTTCGAATGAGAAACAATAAAAAAATAATGAGCAATGATAAACAAGAACAGGAGAAATCAATGATTTTCCATCGAGGTTCAGAGATCACTCCTACGTCCCCGTTAGAGCACTCCCTCAGAAGTATTGCTCCACCAAACAACCAATCTCAATAACTTTTGGTTTTTCACTATCTTGACTCTTTCACTACTCCAGTGAGGTGAGTCTCAACCTTTCACAGTAATGGTGACCCTCCATAATCTCGGTTGGATAGGTCGCACCAACAACTTCTCCAACCGTCTAGGAACAGCTAGTTCCAAGAGTAATAGACTATCCACAAGCCCTTTCTCTTGGTTCAGTAGCTAGATGCAACCTAAACTTAGCTTGGAGCAAGTACTCTATATGTTCAGAATGAATGTTTGTGATTTTCTGAGTTGAAGCTCAAACTCTTGATGAAAATGAAGCTCAGGAATTCTAAAGATCAAGAGTTGTATATGGTTTGAATGATATCAAAGATGGTCAGGATATCAAAGATGTGAATGTTTGTGAACCCAGGCATTCTATATATAGATCCTGAATATAGATAACCGTTACACCTGCCATTTGCCTGTTGAGGGTTGGTAGGATAGATAGGGTAGGTCAACTGCTGCCCCTTTTTATTAGAAATTTAAGGTATATGAGTCATAAGTCAAAATATACACACACGTCGGACCGAAAACTTTGGTCTGGGGTACATAGGATTGGAAAGCATTGTTGTGCTCAGAATGACCCACTTACGCCGGACCGAAAATATCGGTCCGTCGTACATATGCATTGTTTTATTTTGATATCAGCAAGAGAATGATTGCGCTGGACCGAAAAAGTTGGTCCGGCGTACACATGTTTTTATTTCTTTTGAGTACCAGCAAATAACGTTTGCACCGAACCGAAAAAGTTGGTCCGGTGTACATGGGAAAACAGCTGGTTTAAACAAAGAGAAACAAGTTTGCGCCAGACTGAAAAAGTTGGTCCGACGTACACAAGAAATTCTGGTTTGCATCAGACTTTATATTTCTGGTCAAAATAAATTTTAACACAGACTAGAATTTTATTTAGAGTGAAAATATAACTTATGTCGGACTAATTTTAAGAAAGAATTTAGATTGGTCCGACGAACATAGTTATACTTGGTTGAAGAAGAATCAAAGGAGAATTTATAACGCCGGACCATCAAAAATCGGTCCGACGTACATGAAGTACGCTCGGTGAAAAAAGTTCTTAGTGCCGAACCGAAAATATCGGTCCGGCATATATGGTGTATGCTCGGTTAGAACTTAGAATCTTTGAGCACCTAAATAATATGGAGTTTGGTCCAGAGAGAATTGTTTTGGCTAACAAGATAAAGCTCTGGATTTTTGAGTGAGAAACATGAGGAGTACTATGCTCCAAGTAATTTTAGTGATTTTGCATATGAACTAAGATTATTTCTTATGCATAATCCCTCTTAATAGTACGGCGATTTTAGCTATATGACTTGAATCAACTCCCAAGCCAAAACTAGTAAATAAAAAAAAACTTAGCCTTGATCTTCAAATATATCTGTTGTCGGTTATCACTAAGTATCCTTTTTAGTCATCAACACCAAAACCTATATAATAAGCATAATTTACACAAATAGGGAGCCTAGATGCTCTCACTATGCGATTGCATAGACTCTGTTATCACACATGTATGTCGAACGACTATAGAGCACTTCCAAACGATATTTCACTTAGGCTGGTACGTATGAACACGCCATGGGCTCCCCTCCATCTCGCACCTAATGTCATAAACCCGTGGTGATGACTTAACAATCTTAAATGGTCTCCGCATTGACACTGCCCATTCCTTCGCAGCCTCCTACACCTCCCACTTACTTTTATAAATTGCCCCCAACTGCACCTCGTTCCCACCATACTCCCATTTAACGCCTGCACCATCATTCACTACTACATTCTCGAACTGGTAGTCCTCCCACTCATCAGGGTAACGCTTATCGCATCAAACCTCACAATCAACGCAAATGTTATTATCAGATAAAACCTCATACTCCTAGTCCTCTACCTCTATTCCCACCAACTCTTCTATATGTTCCCCTTCGTCCGTAATGCCCATAGGTTCTTGCATTTGCGGTAAGGGAGCGTCACCTTGTTCATCTTGCATTGTGTCCTCCCCCTTACCCATGTCTTAACTCAATAAGAATGTATGAGTGCGGCTGGACTCCCCAACTTTTTCCACAACAGCATCCACGGTCTCCTCTATCATCGTATGGCCAAAAGTAACTCTCTGAAATGCTTGTGCCAACAACACTAGAAGCCATCTCTCTTTTTAGCCACTCTTACATAAGAGCTCTACGACTTCGGCCCCTTCAGTTCCAGTAAGTCCCACTACATGTATTTCCGTGATCGACATCTGACACTATGCAACTTCAGATCACTTAGATCAGGGTCCAATGAGAACATGTTGTACAACATCTCCTAACAGTGCCCCAAGGACGCTCCCCTATGCGCGACAAACTGTCTCCATACATGTGTATCATTTTCTCAAATTGTTATTGGGCACACGACGTATCACCATTATATCATCCAATAGGTAATATAAACCGAGAGAATTACGAACCTAACTGACAAAATATGCCTATGTATGACGTTAACCTACTCTACATTTGAATATACAATTGTTTTGACTATCCGTAAATTTTACATCTCAATTCCATATTATCCGGTAAGGTTTGAAGAATTATTATGAACATATCCGATCAAATTGTTATTGCGCACACGACGTATCGACATTATATCATCCAATAAATAATATAAACTTGGAGAATTACAAACTTAACTGATAAAATATGCCTACATATGACGTTAACCTGTTCTACACTTCAATACACAATTGTTTTAACTGCCCGTAATTTTACTTCTCAACATACCCGTTCGACCATAAACCGTGATTACAAAAATTTATATCTACACGAATATTACTAACCTGCATCTACCTACAAAAATTTTACTATTCTAAACATAGCTTTAATAGTAATATTTATCTCTAAATATTTACAGATAAATATTACTACTCATATCTACAAAAATAATCTAAACATACGTAAATAAATATTTCTAATCTAAACATACTAAATAAATTTTTTATAATCTACCTATATCTACGACGTGAATCCTAACTGGAGGGTTTATGACTACGACTGGCTTACTATCGCTATTCTCAATAGCGACAGAATTAAAATTGTCATTTATTAAGCAACTATGTCTTCTGTCATTTTTTTCATACTATTTTTGTAATTTTTTTCCGTATATTAGTTTTAAAAAATACTTAGTACAACTGTGGCGTAACAGTACAACAAGATCTAGCTAACGTGGAATGGATGGTGTGCAGCACTGCAGATGTCGCTGTCGTCCTGCTTTCGCCTGCAAAGCAGGACGGCATCAAGTAGCAGCAGGACCGGATTGCTCAAAACGCATGTGACGAGCATCCCAATGTTTAAATAGAAAGAGAAAACAACGAAGCTGTTGAGCAAAAAGAGCACATAGCATAAAGCCATATATTCTATACAATTAAACATTGGACTGTACTACTCAAGCATCGAATAATATACTTCTTTGCATAAGCGCTGTGAGCGTGTCATGTCTATGAGAGAGAGAAGAAAAGATAGCGCTCTTCATAGCTTCTAGATAGGTTTTGCGTCCTGCACCGCGCGTCCTCAGGTGGAAGCCTGTTTACGTTACGATGAGTTATTAACTTGTTCGAATATAGGGTTTTTGCACCAAAATTTGATAAGTTTAGTTAAAATCAGTAATAAAGTTAAAGATACGAAAACTAGCAGATAGTTTGAGAAGATTTAAGGATATTTGATAACAGCAAGATCTTTGAAGAAATAACTGTCTGAGATAAGGTCGATACGGATCAGGACTTGAAACGTGTTGTAGTAGGACACGATCGGCCGAAGGGTATAAAAGAATGGCCAGAGCAAGCTGCAAAAGGATCCAACATAATACAATCAACCAGCCTTTATTTTTCTTACTTTTTCCCGTCGACTAGGAGTAACCCTTGTAATTTAGTCTTTATAATCGATTTTGATCAATAAAGTTGCGCATCGCCGATTGTTGATCTTCATCAGTTACGCCCTACGTTTGATTTGTTCTGATTTTGTTGCGCATCGCCTTCTTCAGAATCGATCTACCTTTATCCTCTGATTAGCCTTAATCGGCTAATTAGACATACCTTGCTACTTTGATCTTGATCGGCTTCAAGCTGATTGTGTCTAAGCCTATTGATCTTCACGATCGGCTTTGTGTGAATTTTATATTTTTACTTTGTCGATTCTGTCAAATCGACCGCACGCTCTGAACCGGTGTTAAATGCGGTGTCTTTGTTGTCGAAACCCTACATCAAGTTTTTGGCCTAACACACTCTTAGCACGCCGGTGGGACCATGTCTTCATCGGAAAGTCGATTCCGCCATCCGATCTCAACACAGAAGCCATAATCGTCCCAACAATGGACGATTTGACTGCAGAACAACGTCAAGAGATTGAAGATCGGAAGACTGCGTTGGAGGAGATGATGCTAAGCCGTTATCAGAAAACTAGACGTGGCGTCACTCAAAAATCCGCCATGCCGACGGTCAATGCCTTGAGAGATGCGGGTGTCACAGAACCAGTAAGCCGATATCTGCCTGCTCAAGCCGAATTATCGGCTATGATTAATCAGTCTGTGCACCACGCCTTAATAAACCAATCATCAGCTCTTGTGACAACGCTTAAGCCGATGATAGCAAATAGTGTTAAAACTATAGCCCAGGAGTTAGCTTCGTCAGGTAGTCTGCTTGACCCATTGCAAGCTCTGCCGAATTATCCTGTTTTCTCAGTAGCACAAAATACGCAGAGCACAACGGCCGATCCTAAACCATCGGCTATAACCTCACCCCCTACCATGATGCCAACTCAACCGACCATAATATTGCCTAGAGACCCTCGGCTCAGTGGGGTGAGTCATTACCACGCATACACCGACGCCGCTAAGTTAGAAGCATCAACAAATCTGCCATCGTCGGCTCCGTTCTATGTTTTTCCACAATCGGTTTCACAGCCGATTAGGCCTGAAAGATACCCGCATGAACCTACCCTACGTAGAAATCCAGGTCCGCATAGGGTAGTAACTTATTCAGAGCCTTTTGTCCCAATACCAGAACCTCAAGTCAGGCATAATAGGTATGGCCGATGTACTCGTGTACCGTCGACTCAGCATAATTGGCAACCCGAGTTTGCACTCGGGGGGCAGAATGCCAACTATGATCAACATTATCAAGGGCCTGCGGTGCCAATGGCCGATAATGTAAATTGGGCCGACTAAATCTCCGCTGTCTTGAGGGACCAATTCGGCATACAGCCGAAGGGGAAGGTTATCAGCTACATAAAGCCGTATCCTGATTACATAGATCGTATGCCTTACCCCCACAATTTCAGAGTTCCGGATTTTGCAAAATTCTCCGGTGACGACTCAACTACTACTCTAGAACACATCGGACGCTTTATCGCTCAATGCGGCAAAGCAGCTCAGTCCGATGGACTGAAAATAAGACTGTTCCCGTTGTCGCAGTCCGGGGCAGCCTTTACTTGGTTTACTTTTTTGCCTTCGAATTCGGTCCACTTATGAAACGATTTGGAAAGCCGATTCCATGAATATTTTTTCTCAGGAAGTTTAGAACTAAGGATTTCCGACCTAAGTTCTGTTCGCCAGAGATTTGGAGAATCGGTAACCGATTACATTAAGAGTGAAAGGACGGGGATGTCGCCTAGAGGGGTGAATAGGCGAATTAAAAACTTTATAGCTAAATGCAATGGAATAAAAATATTGCGGCTAAATAAAATCTCGAGTGTTACGAACAATCCGGAGTGTCAAGGTTATTCAATCCGGATACTCGGATAGTCCGATCCCGAGGTCCTAATCCGGAGTGTCAGGTATTCAATCCGGATACTCGGATAGTCCGGATTGTCCGGGTTATGGAGTCGGATACTCGGATTGGAGACTTGAATGGAGATTTTAAATCTTTGCAATTTTTCAACAATCTACTTGAATACAAAAGATCTAAATACCATCAGTACATGGGGATCTTGTAGATCTAGAGCCAAACACAACAAAAGAGTAGATCGGGCAATTTCAAGATTCAAAATCAAATGCTAAAGCAAGAATAAGAAGCAAACTTGGAGACGATGATTTTTCACCCAAGTTCGGATCCTTGAGGATCCTCGTCTCCGTTGAGGCGGCTCGGTCACACTTGAGCCGGGTCTCTTTCAACCCTCTTCCTCCCGGTGTTGCACAAATGCACTCGCGGTCTTCACTCCTTTGATTCCTTCCCTTACGGAGGCGGAACCGACCTTCACAAACTTCCCACTGACCAACCACACAAAGCTCGGTGACTCGTGGCGACCTCCTAGCCGTCTAGGAGTCCTCAACCTCCAAGAGTAACAAATGCTCACGAAGAACAAACTTGGAGATGAAATCAAGTGCTCAACCAACTCAAAACTCACTCCCCAAACTCTTCCCAACCCTTCTCACAAGGGGATCACTTAGATCTAAGGGTAAAGCTCCTCAAAGCCCCCACACAGCCCTCAAAATCCACACCAAAAAGCCTCTTCAAAAGAGGAGGAAGGGCTATAAATAGAACTCCCAAAAACTAGCCGTTGGGGCGAGCTGCGCACAATCCGGAGACTCGGACTTCAATCCGGATACTCGGATTGATGAAAAACTAACAGAGAGACCCAACCGGAGAGTCGGATAAATATCCGGATACTCCGGATTATCCGATAGTCCGGACTAACTCCGGATAGTCCGAATCAACCTTGAGCACTCGGCAAAAACGAGCATAACTTTTGACTCGGACTCGATTTCAGAGATTTTGGACTCTCCCGAAAGCTAAGAACGAGGGCAACACAAATAACAAGGTCTCACTACCCAAAACTAAAAGGATAACCACAGATTTCACAAAGAAACCAAGAGAGACCTACAACCCTCACTTTCCGGCACTACCAACACCACTCTCTTTCTAAGATTCACAAGGATGGATCACTTGAGCACTTGACACATCTAAAAGTCATTCGACATCGCATCCCTCTTCATAGTACGGCAATCCTTAGACTCAAATTAAATCAAAGATAATATAAGTCTAGAACTAGTCACTTGCCGTCTTCTTTCTTGATGTCGATGCATGAAGACCTTCACCATATAATTGATGACATCTTCGCCTTGTCCAACTCGACTCGATTCACCTCATGAGACTCTCGTCCTATCAACCTTGACTTGATCATCCTCTCGGCGATCTCCACGCCAAGTTGCTCTTGACTTAGTCCTCGGCTCTTGGTGACACCGCCGTCTTGTTGACCTCGGCAATGATCATCCTCCAAGATACCTTGGTCATCATACACGACGGGACCTAATTCTTTCCAAACTACTCATGAAAGACATTAGTCCCAAAAGCTCAATAGATATGAATAGAGTTGATATTTGTGAGCGTTGATTACAACAAGTGTTTCATATAAAGAAGCACAATATAAATGGAAACACTTGACATAAGAAATGTTTTCTACTAAGTACATCATGATGAATATGTAATTGATCTATATGCACTAGAGAGATAATTGCCAATATGATGAATCAATTAAATCATGGCAAGGATCACAGACTTTACTTAAATGAAGCACATGATAGAATATACACGAATTGTACATGTGCAAATAACATTTGGAGTAAGAGTAAATATGTGATCCAACACTAGATAAACTTCACTAAGAGAATTGCATGAGAAGATATACAAATAAAACATGCATGCACCAAGTCAATATATAGCAAAATGAAGTTTAACTCTAGTTAATACATGCATACTATAATGAACTCAAATGAATATATATACACAAATAAATATGACATGAACCAATGTGCATATATAAAATCAACATGCTACTTGGAGTTCACTATGCATTTGCACGAAAGGAATGCAATAACAAATATAGAATAGATACCAAAATATGCAATAACAAATATAGAATAGATACCAAAATTGCATACCTTATCTTTGCTTAACCTTTCTATTTGATTTTCCTCTAAATAGATGAGACTGATACTCAACTAGGCAATAACAAGTTAGTCTCATAGCAATATAATCATATTAGAGGTTTGTCATTTGCTAAGCACTAAGTTAAGCATTTACTTAATTGCATAGATTGTCATTATGAGTGTTTGTCATTAATCACCAAAATAACATAAGTGCCTAGATGCACTTTCAATCTCCCCCTTTTTGGTGATTTATGACAAACCTATTATCAATTGCACCAAATGAAAATATTAAGATATTTTAACATTAAAACAAGCATAAAGATACAATAAGAGATCATACTTACAAAACATCCCTTTTGTCAATCGATTAGGGACAATTGATAAATCCATAAATTCTCCCCTTTTGTCATTAATCCCAAAAGGTGCTTAAAAGATTCTTATTGTTTATTCAATAAAATCTGTTCTCCCCTTGATTGCACACTCAATAAAAAGATTAGGAGAAATAAAATAAAAATAAGGAGCTAGTAATAGGACAATAATATTAAGCTCCCTAAATCTAGGCAAGATATGATACCAATTATTTCCAAGATTTAGGTAATAGATTTTCTAGTTATACCAAATTAAAGAAGTCATGATTCTTAGGATATAAGTGATGCTTAAACATGACACACGAATATGATTTCACATATTCTTTAAACATCAAGATCATATAGCAAATTTATAATTTAAGCACATGCTTATGATCAAATCAAATTCTAACAATCAAGATCATATAAAGAAGATTACACAAGAAGGAATTGCTTATATGATCACAAGATGTATACAAGATCATGAATCAAGGTTGTATAAGTAAGATGCACTTTCATGATCAAGAATTTCATAAACTTATCAAGGGCATACCTCTTTGCAATGTGTCACCCATATGTACCTTTTAGTTCTTGATAATGCCGAATGCAAGTTAGATGACACTTCAAAACAATTTAGGATTAGAGGATACCTCTTGAAAGATACCAATTAATCATATCAATTGAAAAATACAACACCATTTAGAATAACACAATTTAGCATAATGGTGTGCACAGACATTATTGAATATGGTCAGAAAAGAAACACGTCCCTTTGTCGATTCTTGTCCACCGCATGTTCGAATTGGTCATGATCACCGCGCCCGGTCTTAGATCCCTCGTACTATGGAGCTCCTCTCCATTTCCTTCATCCCACCGTCGAAGATGACCCTTTTCCAATACCTTGAACATCAATAGACAAGCACACGATTTCGGGAACAAATATCTTTTAATTTGACCCAAGTTAGTTTGATAATGTCTAAGTACAACATGCATGATATATATGATATACAAGACAATACTCTTTGCATGCAATTTAAGACAATTCAAGATATCAATTAAAGATTTTATTACATCACTTTATAATGAAAATATTTGAAACTCATTCAAATTTAATCTTGACACCCACTTGTAAGAGAGACAATGAGTAAAACACATTCAAACTCACTCTTGAGCTTACAAGGGAAATTTTCTCTTTTCCATAATAAACTCGAAGTTATGCAAGAGAGAAAACATTTTGAGGCTAAGTTACAATTAAATCCAATTTCGAATAACTTAGCCAAAAGATGCACTTTCATTGGAATGAAAACTTAAATAGATATGCTCCACTTAGAAGCTTGGAGCAATGAATAAGTTCATTAGTTTTCATCTTGAAAGGCTTGCCAAGATTCCAATTTAAAACTCTTAAAATCTCGAAAAGATGCAAATAGCAGCACAAAGTCGATTATAACTTTTAAACCATTGCTCAAATACAAAAATCATCAACGCGAATGATCAGGCTCAAATCCTCTTCGAGGGCTATGAAGACGAATATTGATTTGAGCAAAGGAGAAACCCAAAAATAGGATGAACAAGATATTGCAAGAAAGTGTAGATAGCAATTTCAGAATTTGGGCGAGCGGTACAAACCGGATACTCGGTGTTTTTGATCCGAGTGTCGGATAATCCGGATACTCGGATATATTACCGGATACTCGGGTTGTTCACTTCATCCCTAAAATCGAACATTTTGAATTTGGATCAAATCTTGATCAAATGAAGTCCAATAGCCATAAGATTTTGCGAAATGATCCATGAACATCCAAGAGACTTTTTCCAAAAGGATTTTCTCAAATATCACCCTCCAATCAAAAATTAGATCAAAATGGGCATTGGAGGTTTAGTTTTGACACTAAGTCAAATAAAGTTAACAATCTTGCAAATGAGTTCAAATAAATTTGAGAATTTTCAGATATGAACTCCATATGTGAGAGAAGGTTTTATAACAAAGATTTTCAATAAATAAATTTCATTTTGAGAAATATGATGAAATATGCATATGAAACACATAAAACATTAAGATTTTCACCAAATCCTCAAAATGGAACCAAATGAGTTTTGAATGGTAATATGCACTTATATGGCTTCATATGATTTAGAGAGATGTTTATAAGCCTATTTGCATAATTAAATCCATTCAAATCGTAAAATCCAACTTAATGCAAGAGTATGCCAATTAAGATCGAAAGAGAGAAAAAGGCATAACTATTTCAAATTAAGTTGAAATTATTTGAAATTAGGCATAAACATTATTTAGACTCCCAAGAAACTTTTCCAAAAAGAATTTTCCAAAAAAAGGATTTTCCAAAAAGGAGTCTCCAATCAAAAGATATGCCAAATTTTGCTTTGAGGGTTTGAAAAGAAATTGAATTTTCGCCAAATGTTCAAAATGCATTCCGGATTGAAATTTATGGAGATTTGAACTTTCATAGCTTTGTATGAGTAAGAAATACTGTTTCAATCCAAGATATGCAAATAAATCCAATTCAAATAGCGAAATCCACAAAATGCAACAACGGGTCATTTTGGGTCAATTGGATGATTTTGGCCAAATTCAAATGGCTATAACTTTTGAACGGTTGGTCGTTTGGAAAAACTTTGAACTAAAGAAATGCTTAAAATGACCAACCCTATGAGTTTTGTATTGACCACTTTTTCAAACTCCAAATAGATTTTGCTTTAGAAAAATTTGAAGTTAAATGCAAAAGCAAGATCACAAAGATCTTTTAAGCCAAAGTTTGACTTTTAGCTTCTAGCCAAGGGTTAGATACTTGAAAACATTTGAAATGCATTTGAAAACATTTTAGAAGACTATTTTCATAAGATTTTGCATTTCAAACAAATATTTTGCTTTTAACCCTTTTTGAAGCAAGTTAAATAGGAAATAGTTTTTCATAAAAGGCCTTAAAATACAACTCAATTTGGATTTCATGCAATTTCAATTTCCATGGCTTAGAATTGATTATCAAGATGGTTTCTAGCCAACATTTATAATGAAATCCAACTTGAATGCTAAGATTTGAGCAATATGCTTAAATAAGCTATTTTAGTTCAAACCAAAAACTTTTCGGGCTAAAATTGATTTCAATGTAGAATTTTCATTTTGAAAGCTTGTAAAACATTTGAAATACATATTAGAATACTTTTACAAAGCTTTTCACAATTTTGGGCCTTTTAAACATAAGATTTGACTTTTGACCAAAATGGTCCTTTTGAAATAGCTATTTGTAAAACAAAGCCAAATATTTCAACACAAGATTCAAATGAAGAATAAGATGAGATATTGAGATTTGAATTTTGTGTATGAGTCTAAGATACCATTTTGAACCAAGATACTACACAAGATCCGGTCCAAACGGAGAAACTCACTAAGTGCAAATAATATGACAATTATGGGTCAAATATAGTTTTTCGGCGAGTTTCAAAATCAAATAACTTTCACTAGGTTGGTCTTTTGAAAGTCTTTTGAACACAATAATTGTTAAGAATGACCAACTCTAGGATTTTCGTTTTGGAATTACTTTCAAATTCATTTTACATTTAATTTTATGAAAATTATAAGTTTAAATCCAAAACAAGATACTACTATCTATATTTTGATCATGAAACTCATTTTCTTTTCAAAATAGATTTTGTGAAGCCAAAACCTTTGAAAGACGTTTCAAATATATTTGTATACATTTTGCAACTAGTTTTTCACAAGAATACTAATGGTATACAAAATTTTGACTTTTGGCTAAATGGCTTGATTTTGAAAATATATATTTGCACTTATATAAATATGGGCACATGTAGGGATGTAATATACATGGATATGAATTAACACTCCCCCTTAATGTGCCACTTACCCAAACTTGCTCAAGATTGCAATCAAAACAATTAATAAGCATGAGCAAGCATATAATCAAGCAATCTAAATTGATTTTCATGAATAATGCAATATAACCTACACAAGGCTATAAGCTATAAGAATCAATTTAAATACTTGTTACCCGAGATGGCATTGGTTTATGATTGGAGTGAATGTCCTCAAGCTTGGCTCCCTTTTTCATATGATGAAATCATCCTCTTGATTGAGCCAAAGCTTTCCAATGCATCTCTAAGCACCTAATAAACTTCTAGGCACTTGTTGGTACCCAATTTTTGTTGGGTCCAAAAATGTTAGTCACAATAGATTTAGGAACCCAAATGGCCCTAACATTAATAGTCTTAGGTGAACTAACATGACTAGCAATGGATTTGCGATTGTTATTACTCCTAAGCGAATTATTGGAATTGAATTGAGGAGGCTTAGGAGTTTTAGCATTTTTAGCAAATCCATTTCTAGTTTGATCCTTTCTAAGCACATAATAATCATTACAATGCAAGGGCTTAGAAGATCTAGCAAATCTAGCAAATGGTTTGCTATTGTTATTTTTCCTAAGCACATGATCAACATGATTTTTCTTGGTCTTAGGAAGTCTAGCATTTTGAGTAAACACATTTCTAGATTCATTTCTCCTAAGCAATTGAATATCATAATTTTGCAAATACTTGGGAGAATCGACAAACTTGACAAACACATTGCCATTTTTGTCCTTCCTAAGCAAATAATGACCATTGACAATAATAGGCTTAGGGATAATACCTTTGGGACAATCCTTACCGATGTGTCCCTTTTTCTGACAATTGTAGCAAGTAGGCTTTGAGCGTCTCCTTTTCTTGACTTGCTCTTTGCCGGTTTGCCTCATTGTTGATGGTTGTGGCTTGATCTCCACTTTATTAGGGCACACGGAGGCGAGGTGTCCCTTCTTGTTGCAAGCAAAGCACTTGATGATCTTCGAATATCTTTCGTTGTGCCTTGTCTTGCTAGTCTCCTTCTTGGAGATGTAGCCGAGTCCTCGCTTATCTTGAGGCGCCTTGGCTTGCTCAAGATCTCATCGAGAACGCTTTTCCTTTACGCACTTCTTTAAGTCATTTTCTAATCTAATGACTTGGGCCTTGAGCTCCTTGTTTTCCTCTACAAGATTAGTCTCAATATGCATAGAGGAAGTTGAAGCAATATTTTATTTGAGCAACAAGGCATATCATCACTAGAGGTGGGCATATTAATTTTAGATGAAATGCTAGAATTAAAAATTAAGCATGGCATATCATCAATTAAATCACATGTAATTCCTATGTCCACCTTAGGCTTATGAATTTCTTTGGAAAGGAGGATTCATGATTTTCTTGAAGCATATTATAATCATTTCAAGTGATTCATGTTCAAGCTTCAAAATTTTATATTTCTTTTTCTCCTTTCCAAGACATTTATTGAGCTCCTCAAGCAAATTCATAAGTTCATTATAAGAGAGCTCATCATCGTCATTATCATCACTTACCTCATTCTTACCTTTCGCCATGAAGCAACAGATTTGTGATGGAAGAGCATCTTCATCGTCACTTGAGGCGGAGGTTGAGGTTGATGGAGATGTCGGTTCTTCATCACTTGAGCTTGAGGTGGAGCTTGATGTTTCATCTCCCGACATCTCTTCCTTAATGCAATCCTCAATAGAAGTGGATGATTCAAACAGTTCTTGAAGCTTTATCCACATTTCATGAGCGCTCTTGAGATTGCATATTCTATCAAAAATTTCATCGCTCACAACACAAAATAAAACATTAGTAGCTTGAGCGTCGAGATGTAGGCATTTCCTTTCTCCTTCAGTTGGAGCAACATCATTCAATGGAGAGGAAAAGCCGACATCTACGATCCACCATATTTGGGGGCTCATGGATTTAAAATGAGAAGTCATAATTAATTTCCATGAAGCATAATTTGTGCCATCTAGCACAAGTGGATTATGTGAGTGCACTAATCCCCTAGTCGACATCCTTTACTCTCTAGACGGTTAAGTCTAATAAAGGAGAGACCTTACTCTGATACCAATTGAAAGGACAGGGGATGTCGCCTAGAGGGGGGGTGAATAGGCGAATTAAAAACTTTATAGCTAAATGCAGCGGAATAAAAATATTGCAGCTAAATAAAATCTCCCGAGTGTTCTGAACAATCCGGAGTGTCCGGTTATTCAATCCGGATACTCGGATAGTCCGATCCCGAGGGTCCTAATCCGAGTGTCCGGTATTCAATCCGGATACTCGGATAGTCCGACTGTCCGGGTTATGGAGTCCTGATACTCGGATTGAGACTTCGAATGGAGATTTTAAATCTTTGCAATTTTTCAACAATCTACTTGAATACAAAAGATCTAAATACCATCAGGTACATGGGGATACTGTAGATCTAGAGCCAAACACAACAAAAGAGTAGATCGGGCAATTTCAAGATTCAAAATCAAATGCTAAAGCAAGAATAAGAAGCAAACTTGGAGACGATGATTTTTCACCCGAAGTTCGGATCCTTGAGGGGATCCTACGTCTCCGTTGAGGCGGCTCGGTCACACTTGAGCCGGGGTCTCTTTCAACCCTCTTCCTCCCGGTGTTGCACAAATGCACTCGCCGGTCTTCACTCCTTTGATTCCTTCCCTTACGGAGGCGGAACCGACCTTCACAAACTTCCCACGGCCAACCACACAAAGCTCCGGTGGCTCGTAGGCGACCTCCTAGCCGTCTAGGAGTCCTCAACCTCCAAGAGTAACAAATGCTCACGAAGAACAAACTTGGAGATGAAATCAAGTGCTCAACCAACTCAAAACTCACTCCCCAAACTCTTCCCAACCCTTCTCACAAGGGGATCACTTAGATCTAAGGGTAAAAGCTCCCTCAAAGCCCCCCACACAGCCCCTCAAAAATCCACACCAAAAAAGCCTCTTCAAAAGAGGGAGGAAGGGCTATAAATAGAACTCCCAAAAAACTAGCCGTTGGGGGCAGGCTGCGCACAATCCGGAGACTCCGGACTTCAATCCGGATACTCCGGATTGACTGAGAAAGGCTAACAGAGAGACCCAACCCGGAGAGTCCGGATAAATATCCGGATACTCCGGATTATCCGGATAGTCCGGACTAACTCCGGATAGTCCGAATCAGCACTGAGCAGCTCGACGAAAACGAGCATAACTTTTGACTCCGGACTCCGATTTCAGAGATTTTGGACTCTCCCGAAAGCTAAGAACGAGGGCAACACAAATAACAAGGTCTCACTACCCAAAACTAAAAGGATAACCACAGATTTCACAAAGAAACCAAGAGAGACCTACAACCCTCACTTTCCGGCACTACCAACACCACTCTCTTTCTAAGATTCACAAGGATGGATCACTTGAGCACTTGACACATCTAAAAGTCATTCGACATCGCATCCCTCTTCATAGTACGGCAATCCTTAGACTCAAATTAAATCAAAGATAATATAAGTCTAGAACTAGTCACTTGCCGTCTTCTTTCTTGATGTCGATGCATGAAGACCTTCACCATATAATTGATGACATCTTCGCCTTGTCCAACTCGACTCGATTCACCTCATGAGACTCTCGTCCTATCAACCTTGACTTGATCATCCTCTCTGACGATCTCCACGCCAAGTTGCTCTTGACTTAGTCCTCAGCTCTTGGTGACACCGCCGTCTTGTTGACCTCGGCTTAATGATCATCCTCCAAGATACCTTGGTCATCATACACAGACGGGACCTAATTCTTTCCAAACTACTCATGAAAGACATTAGTCCCAAAAGCTCAATAGATATGAATAGAGTTGATATTTGTGAGCAGTTGATTACAACAAGTGTTTCATATAAAGAAGCACAACATAAATGGAAACACTTGACATAAGAAATGTTTTCTACTAAGTACATCATGATGAATATGTAATTGATCTATATGCACTAGAGAGATAATTGCCAATATGATGAATCAATTAAATCATGGCAAGGATCACAGACTTTACTTAAATGAAGCACATGATAGAATATACACGAATTGTACATGTGCAAATAACATTTGGAGTAAGAGTAAATATGTGATCCAACACTAGATAAACTTCACTAAGAGAATTGCATGAGAAGATATACAAATAAAACATGCATGCACCAAGTCAATCTATAGCAAAATGAAGTTTAACTCTAGTTAATACATGCATACTATAATGAACTCAAATGAATATATATGCACAAATAAATATGACATGAACCAATGTGCATATATAAAATCAACATGCTACTTGGAGTTCACTATGCATATGCACGAAAGGAATGCAATAACAAATATAGAATAGATACCAAAATATGCAATAACAAATATAGAATAGATACCAAAATTGCATACCTTATCTTTGCTTAACCTTCCTATTTGATTTTCCTCTAAATAGATGAGACTGATACTCAACTAGGCAATAACAAGTTAGTCTCATAGCAATATAATCATATTAGAGGTTTGTCATTTGCTAAGCACTAAGTTAAGCATTTACTTAATTGCATAGATTGTCATTATGAGTGTTTGTCATTAATCACCAAAATAACATAAGTGCCTAGATGCACTTTCAAAGAGGTTCAGAGAAATTAGAAACCGATGTTTTAGTGTCACGTTGCCCGACAACCAACTTGCAGATTTGGCTTTTCAAGGATTAATTCCACCACTTAGAGAGAGGTTTGGAGGGCAAGAGTTCAACGATTTAAGTCATGTGCTTCATCGCGTATCGGTTCAGGAAAGCCGACTCCCAGATAATAAAGCGTTTAAAGATAGATTAAAAAATAACAACAATAAGGAAAAGGATAAAGTTAAAGTCAATATGGTGGATTATTGCCCAAGCGATTCTTCGGAGGATGATGAAGCAGAAATAAATATAGCCGAATGGGTAAAAGGGTCTAAAAAGTCCCTAGTCTGTTCTTGGCTAAAGCCGACTAGAAATAAGTCGAAAGTTAAGTATGCCTTTGATGTTTCCAAATGTGATCATATTTTTGATTTATTATTACAATAAAAGATAATACGATTGCCTGAGGGACATATTATACCATTAGCTGACGAGATCAAGAAACGCAGGTATTGCAAGTGGCACCACTCTTTTTCTCACAATACTAACGACTGCAATATTTTTCGTCAACAGATCCAATCGGCTATTGAAGATGGTCGGCTAAAATTTGCTGATGAGCCGACCATGCAAGTTGACGCTGATCCGTTCCCAATTAACATGGTTCAATGTTCGGCTAGAGGAAAGGAGCCGATGCACGATGAGCCAAAGAATGATCGGCAGGTCAATATTCAGTCGAATTCAAACGGCGACCAGACGTTGAAAATTACGATTGGCTCATTACAAATAGAAGCCGATCACGAAGGAAAAAATTCGAGGACCATTAAACCTAAGGGAAATCCTCAGGTGGGTAAATGGTACAAAGCTGAAAAATCGCCATCAAGACAATCGGCCAAAAGGTCAGGACCAACATTTTCACAATTGATGGAGAAATATGAAAGAATAAGTAGCCGACCACGATATCCTGCTCGCCGGTCGGATAATTTATATCACACCGAAAATGTGGAGAGGGCCCATAGAAGATGTCCCTTTTGACAGGTTTGTTGGGAAAGGGGAGTAGCACTGCCATCTCCGTATACATGTACGATGGAGCATTACCCCCGAGACGATTGGCCAAGACAATCGGCTAGAGAGAGGTTGTCCGGGCCGATTCGAGATCATGGCCAGAGTTACAGGAGGCCTGTTCGTGAAAGAATATCTGAACCAAACCCGGTACCGGACCAGGTCGAAACACGGAGGCCCAATTCAGACCGGGAAGATTTGGCTGGCCAGATACGAAAGCCAATAGAGCCCAAGCCGAGGTGGTGTCTATCTGGCCTTAGCCGATCGCAGAGCAGACGGCTTCAGAGGCTAAGGACATAGGAGATCCGAGAAGCCAACGCCGAAAAACAGAGAGACGAGACTTTCAATGAGCTTCGTCCTGTCAACGTTGTCAAAAAAGAGTGGAGAAGAAAGGAACAAGCCGAGGAAGATTTTGAGTCGGCACATGATCTAGATTCTCCTATGATTAGGGATGATACACCCCCAATGGACATCAATATGGTGTTCACACTGCCGGCCGAATTCAAAATCAAAACTGAGTCGGCTAAGGAAACTTTTACTCAATCATGTTCAGGCGTTCAAAACGCCATCTTTGAAAAACCAAGAGATGATCATCGACATCTGAAACCATTATATCTGAAAGGGTATATAAATGGGAAGCCGATATCAAGGATGCTGGTAGACGATGGATCCACAGTAAACTTGATGCCCTATACGACTTGCAAAAAAACTGGGTAAGTCCGATGAAGACTTGATTAAAACTAACATGGTTTTAAACGACTTCACAGGCGATCCTACAGAAGCCAAAGGCGTCATGGTTACAGAACTGACCGTCGGCAGTAAAACTTTGCCGACTGCGTTTTTTGTTATTGACGCCAAAGGAAATTACAGCGTTCTGCTTGGAAGAGATTGGATTCATGCCAACTGCTGCATCCCGTCGACTATGCATCAAGAGCTCGTCCAATGGAATGGAGAGGAAGTTGAAATTGTCACGGCCGACACATCGGCTCACATTGCCATGGCCAGTTCCGACGCGAATTGGCAACATGAAGAAGCAGGATGTATATCGGGAAAGACACTAGAAGATTGCGATTTCATCTGCGTGAGCAGAACAGGACTTATGCCAATCAATGTCAAACCAGGCACGTTTGATCAAGCAAACGAAGTGCTACGCCGATGGGGACAAGAAAAATAGTGAAGGCATTACAAGACAAAATGCAAAGCTATCGGCAAACAACGGATAGCTATGAGGCTATAGAAGACTTTCAAGAGGTTGAAAAGTTGGGTCAAGGCTTTACGTCCACCGATCTGCTTGAAGAAGTTGATATAGGTAGTGGTGATAGAAAAAGACCAACTTTTATTAGCGCGAAATTAGATGTAAAATATAAAGAGAAGTTATTCGAAATTCTTAGAGAATATAAAGATTGTTTTGCTTGGGAGTATCACGAGATGCCTGGTTTAAGCCGACAGTTGGTAGAACATCGGCTACCTATTAAGCAGGGTTATCGGCCGTTTAAACAGTACCCTAGGCGTTTTAATCCGGCTCTGTATAAAATTATAAAAGAAGAAATAGAGCGATTGTTGAAGGCTAAATTTATAAGACCTTGTCGATATGCGGAGTGGGTTTCCAACATTGTTCCAGTCATGAAGAAAAATGGAAAACTTCGAGTATGTGTCGACTTTAGAGATTTGAATAAAGCGACACCAAAAGATGAATACCCGATGCCGATAGCCGATATGCTTATCGATGCTGCATCAGGGAATAAAATCATAAGTTTTCTAGATGGAAATGCCAGATACAACCAGATACTCATGGCCGAGGCCGATATACCAAAGACAACTTTTAGATGTCCTGGAGCCATAGGTTTATTCGAGTGGACTGTTATGACTTTTGGCTTAAAAAATGCTGGGGCAACATATCAACGAGCCATGAACCTGATCTTTCATGACTTAATCGGTCACATCGTTGAAATATATATTGACGATGTTGTAGTAAAATCGGCAGATGATTTGCAGCATTTGGCCGATTTAAAAAAGGTTTTCCGGAACATAAGAGCACATGGCTTGAAGATGAATCCTTTCAAATGTGCGTTTGACGTGTCGGTTGGGCAATTTTTAGGCTTTATGGTACATGAGAGAGGTATTGAGGTTAATCAAGCAAGAGTGAAAGCCATAACCAACACCAAGCCGTGGCATGCAAAAATGATTTGCAGAAGTTGATCGGCAAAATTAATTATCTACGGTGGTTTATCTGAAACCTTTCTGGCCGAATTCGTGATTTTACCCCGCTGTTGAAATTGAAGGATAATCAAAAATTTGTGTGGGGAGCCGATCAGCAAAAGGCTTTTGATGATGTTAAAAAATATTTGTCCAGTCCCCCGGTTTTGGCTGCACCACGAAAAGGGGTTCCTTTCAGACTATATGTATCGGCTGAAGAGGAAACTATTGGAGCTGTTCTAGCACAAGAGGTTGATGGTAAGGAAAGAGTTATCTTTTATTTAAGCCGACGACTACTTGATGCGGAAGTCAGGTACCCTTTCGTTGAGAAATTGTGTTTATCTTTATATTTCTCATACACGAAGTTAAGGCATTATTTATTATCATCGGCTTGTAAGGTGATCTGTAAAGCCGATGTTATAAAATATATGTTATCAGCTCCAATCCTACGGGGTCGACTTGGCAAATAGGCTTATGCCTTGGTTGAGTTCGACTTGTCTTATGAATCGGCCAAAGCAGTCAAAGGGCAAGTTCTAGCCGATTTTATAACAGGGCATGACACTACTGCTGACTTAGTATCCGTAGCTCCTTGGCAATTGTTTTTTGATGGGTCTGAGGGCGATGGAATCAGTGTAGTGCTCATATCACCTAAAGGGCATAATTTCGAATTCGCATTTCGGCTAAATAGCCGATGCTCAAATAATCAGGCAGAGTATGAAGCGTTGCTCAAAGGTTTGCAATTATTAGAAAATATCGGAGTATGTGCGGTTGAGGCGTATGGGGACTCTATGTTAATTGTACAGCAAATAAAAGGAGAATACCAATGCCGAGACGAAGTACTGCTGAAATATATCTAGAACAATGCTTCGAGATAATCGGCTCATTTACATCATTTTCTATCGGTCATATCCCTCGAGAATTAAATGATAGAGCTAATGCCCTGGCTCAACAGGCATCAGGGTACAAAGACTTTGACCGATATCCGGTAACTGAGCTAATGGATAAAGCCGTCATGTGCGTGGATGTCGCGGATTGGAGAACGCAAATAAAGAATTACCTAATCGATCCATCTGAGCCGACCGGACACAAGATTAGGCAACAAGCTTTGAAGTACATTGTTATGGACAATACGTTATATTATCGGACGATGGAAGGATTGCTATTAAGATGTCTTGGGGCCGAAGAAGCGCGAGTGGCAATGGGTGAAGTACATGAAGGCATTTGCGGTTCCCATCAATCGGCTCATAAGATGAAATGGATGCTCAGACGGACAGGTTATTTTTGGCCGACAATACTAGAAGATTGTTTTAAGTATTATAAAGGATGTTAGACCTGTCAAAAGTTTGGCAATATACAACTAGCACCAGCATCAGCCTTGCACCCAATTATCAAGCCATGGCCGTTCAGGGGCTGGGGAATAGATGTAATCGGCCAAATATTTCCTGCTTGAAGTAAAGGCCACAAATTTATTTTGGCCGCAACCGATTATTTCTCTAAATGGGTTGAAGCTATACCACTCAAGAAAGTGACCAGTGTCGAAGCCATCGGTTTTGTTAATGAGCACATTGTCCATCGGTTTGGAATACCGCAAACAATTACGACCGATCAAGGTACGGTGTTCATGTCTAATGAGTTTCAGAATTACGTGACAAGTCTGGGGATTAAACTATTGAATTCATCCCCAAACTACGCTCAGGCTAACGGACAAGCCGAGTCATCCAACAAAACGTTAATCAAGTTGATCAAAAGAAAGATTGATGAAAAACCGAGGAATTGGCACTCAACTCTATCAGAATTGCTTTGGGCGTATCGGCTAGCCTACCACGGAGCAACAAAGCTTTCACCTTACCAGCCGGTGTATGGTTAAGAAGCCGTATTACCCGTTGAAATCAATATTGAATCTATACGAGTGACCAGACAAAACGGTTTATCGGCTCAGGATTATAACAATTTGATGATCGACAATTTGGATGAGTTGGCAGAATTACGTTTGTCCACACTTGATTGGCTTAAGAAGAATAAAATCAGGGTTGCAAGGGTGTATAATAAAAAGGTCATGCCTAAGTCTTTCGATCAAGCCGATTTGGTATGGAAAACGATATTGCCTGTTGGTTCGAAAGATAACCGATTCGGAAAATGGTCACCTACGTGGGAAGGACCATACAAAGTTAATCGGCTAGGCGGTGGAAATTCATACGTAATAGAAATATTGGAAGGATATATTTTGCCTAAAGCTATTAACGGGAAATATTTAAAGAAGTATTATCCTAGCGTTTGGGTTGGAGCCTTGCTAACTAAGGATCACGTTCAAAAAGCCAAGTTAACACGGTGCTGTTAATCGGCTAAAGAGATTGTGGACTCTTACAGAAATTACAGGAAAGAAAATTAAATCGGTTAAACAGCCGATTATAAAAATAGCAAAAGTTACAAAGTATAGTTTCAGGAAAGAAAATTAAAATCGGTTAAACAGCCTATTATAAACGTAGCAAAAGTTACAAAGTGTTCAGAACAAGTGTTTCTTAAAAAATAGCCAACAGACTTTCACATCTCAGAAGTTAATTTTGGATGCCTGAGCCCGGGAGGGTTGCGCCTAAAGCCGACAGAGCACCTGTGGCCTTTGCAATTACACATTGAACTTCGTCAATGATGCGATCGTCTTCTTTTGCGCTCCCTGGCACTGGCACCACCTTGGTCATTTGTTTCTTCACGCCGACCACGGCCATCGCAAGTCCCAGCTTCTGATCTTTGATGGATGATGAAGTCTTCTCAAGGGTGTGCTGGCCTTCAGTGATTAGCTTTTCCGTCTTGGCCAACTCCTCCATAAGAAACTTCTTGGTTGTTTCAAGCTGACCAAGAGAGGTCTTCGTGGTCTTCATCATCTCCGTATCGGTGTCAAATTTTTGCTTTTTAGCTTTAGCGTCAGCAACGAGCTCATCCAAAATTTTCTGGTCAGCTTCCTGTGCTTCGCGCTACGCTATGCGCGCTTGAGCTTCTTCAACTTCAGACCTCCTTTCATCCAAGTGGCACACATTCAGGAGGGCTGCCATTGCTTCTGGAGGTAAGTCGGCTTCAACGGCCGCCATGGCGTCTCGGATCGGCTGGTTATTCGCCAATATCTCTGACTGCGGCCTCATGACCAGATCGAAAAGCTTGTTTAATTTTTCCTTCATGCCTGGGTGACAACGGCCGACGCTTCCTTCGACACTTCGAGGATTCTCCTGATCTCGGCGTCATAGTCATCAGTGGCCATGATCTCCGGGTCATCGAGATCGGCCAAGGAGAAACCCAACAGGTTGGTCGGGTCAGAAAGCTCCGGTAGGTCGGCAGGCAGGGCTGTTGGGGTAGGCTGTGGTTGAGAAACTGGTGCAAAAGAAATCTTCGGAAGATCGGCCAAGATCTTCGCGACTTGAGCAGATTGCGTTGGCTAAAAGAAGTGAAATACAGAGTAAGCCAACGTACCAAAGTACATAATTTACTAAACAAAGTATGATGACCTACCTCTCCAGTAGCTGACGCATGCGGTGAGCTCTCGCCGCTCTGCTCGTTGGGTTTAGAGACCTTTTTGGCAGCAGCCTTGGTATACTTCTGCTTCTTTTCTGGAATTTATCGGGTAAACAATCTTGTCAGATGAAAATTGGGTGGGCTATGAAAGAAAGTCGATAAAAAACTTACTGGGTTGTTTCTGCTTCTCCAAGTCTGACAGAGATGGACTCTGAATGCCCAAAGATCCAGAAGCGTAGCCTGTGATGGCAGCCGATTGTTGTTGTTTCTTAGGATGGCTATCACCCGATGGGCCTGAAGCTGCCCTATTTCCAATAGCCTTGTTCTGCAGAAAGAAAAACAAATTTAGGTTCAAAGTAAAACTTCATGAAAGACAAGGTGGGAGATTTAGACTCTAAGCCGATACCTCGCTAGAAACAATTACGTTCGTGTTAGTATATCTAGACGAAGTGGCCTCACTACTAGAATCGGCATTATACGCTAACGTCGGCTCCGAAAGATTTGGAAAAATTCATTAATAATGTTTGACGGAGACTTTGACCGATAAAGGGCTTCTGCAATAACCGACCACCATGAGGTATACCCTCCTGCCCGTCTGGTGTTCACGAAGAAGTGTGGCAAAGACTGGACTTGCAGGTCATCAGCTACTTCAAGGACAATTTCAGCCGATACAGCATTACGGACTCTGGCTCTTGGCTCAAGACGATCAAGAAGCTAAAAACTTGGGATCACTTGACCAAATCCCAGTTGCCTTGCGTAAACAGATGGATGGTAGAATTCGTACGACGGCTGGTATGTCCGATTTCTTGTATGAAGACCAGCATGTAGAATGCAAGGAGAAATGAAAATTTTATACAAGTCTAGTGTTTCCTGAGGCATAGAAGAACTGTCGGCTTCGAGATGTAGAAATGAAGGCCATGGAAAATCGGCCACGGAGCTATAACTAAAAAAGTCTCGCTGTTTCAAGTCCTCATTGCTCAGATGAAGGAAGAAAGACAGGTACTTCCTCGAATCGGTTGTTGTGATTTTCGTCTCATTTCCAGAGCACATGATGAACCGTTCACCAAAAGATCGGCTTGCTCGATATTCGGGGATTGCGTTCTCTGGGTTGTCTTCTCTTGGGAAGGTCAGATCATCGATGGGTTCCAAACCAAAGGGTCGGCCAAAAAGCAATGCAACGGACTTGGATAAACCATAAGGACCACCCATGTTACCCACGGTAAAATCGGCAAAACCCGTATAAAGCCGGCTTCTAATAATATGCATCATTTGGTATACTGCTCCGAGAAACATTTTTTCGAGTGCTAGCCGACGGCCTTCTACCAATCCTTCTGCGATAGTCTGATACACTTGAGTTGGCCCCAATGAAGCTCCACAAAACAGAAATCGGTCAAGCCACAGGTTAAGGAAAGCGATGTGCTCCTCGTCCGATACTAACCCATTTACTTGGTTATTATTGGCTATATATTTAGACCATCCTTCACCTTTAGACCGAATCAGTTTGTACTTTGGTTTGGCACTGAAAACCGATATTTGTTCCCCATCTGGTCTCAAGCAGCAGAGCTGAGCAACGTCCAGCAAAGTTGGGCCGACTAGACTGGTGCGAAACATAAAGGCATTGAAAGCATCCGACCAGAAATAACAAGCCGTGGCCACCAAGGGCTCATTGGCTTCTGGATTGGCTAAACTCAAAGGAATGCACTCGGCTATGCCCATTCTTTCCCAGGACTCCCTTTTTTGGGCTGCTACACGGTCATACCAGTTCTTCCACCCTTTAAGTGCAGTCGGCCAAGCCCTAAAACTCTTACTCCAACCCTCAATATTATACCCTCTAGCCGATAAACGAAGGCGAGTTACTTCTTGATCAATAATTGTAGCTGCGTCTAAATTTCCTAGAGGACCAAGGAAAAACTGATCAATACTGTTGGGAATCGGGATTAGTACCTGGGAAGGATCCATTCAGTCGATCTTGGTGTTAAGAAGATTCAAGAGGTTAAGCAGAGGGAAGCCGATTGACTCAGAACAGAAAGCAAGCAGGAAGAAGCTGATTGTGAAGATTACGAGAGCTTGTGTGCGTGAAGAATGACCGAAGTGGGGGCCGCATTTTATAGTGAGGTGAAAATCTGAAATGGCGGGAAGTGAATCTCAAAAGGCGCGAGTAGTTAAAACGCACTACCCGCATGTCAGAGAATTACGGCGCGAATAAGTAGCAGTTATTGAGCGAAGTTCAACAGTTAGCCGATGGGATAAGCCGATAATTGAAATTTTTGACAGATGACAAGTCATCTCTCAAAAATGGGGGGCATATGTTTGCACCAAAATTTGGCAAGTCTAGTCAAAATCAGCAATAAAGTCAAAGATACATAAACTAGCAGATAGTTTGGGAAGATTTAAGGATATTTGGTAACAGCAAGATCTTTGAAGAAATAACTGTCTGAGATAAGGCCGATATGGATCAGGACTTGAAACGTGTTGTAGTAGGACACGATCGGCCGAAGGGTATAAAAGAAGGGCCAGAGCAAGCTACAAAAGGATCCAACACAATACAATCAACCAGCCTTTATTTTTCTTACTTTTTCCTGTCGACTAGGAGTAGCCCTTGTAATTTAGTCTTTGTAATCGATTTTGATCAATAAAGTTGCGCATCGCCGATTGTTGATCTTCATCAATTACGCCCTAGGTTTGATTTGTTCCGATTTTGTTGCGCATCGCCTTCTTCAGAATCGATCTACCTTTATCCTATGATTAGCCTTAATCGGCTAATTAGACATACCTTGTTACTTTGATCTTGATCGGCTTCAAGCTGATTGAGTCTAAGCCGATTGATCTTCACGATCGGCTTTGTGTGAATTTTATATTTTTACCTTGTCGATTACAGGTCAAATCGACTGGCACGCTCTGAACCCGGTGTTCGTCTGGTGTGCTGTTGTCAGAAACCCTACATCAAGTTTTTGACGCCAACAAGGGTATTTGAGTTTGAATTTGATTTGAATTTTATTTTAAATTTGAAGCAATTTGAGGCATTGTCAGTGCCATACGACACTACTGTCCTTGTAAAAGCGGTAGTGCCGGTCAGCGGCACTATTGGTCTGGGATGGGCATGAGTGCTGACCCTGTGGTAGCACCGGTTGTAGGAGCGGTAGCTTTTTAACAGAGAGGTGTTCCTCTAGGGTTTAGCAAAGCAGTACTACCGGCGTGCTAGGAGCATTAGTGCCAGGGGAGTGACACTACCGGCCTAAAGATGCGGTAGTTATTTTTCAGATTAGGTCTATTGAGTTCCAGGGATATCGGCACTACCAGTCATGGGGGCGGTAGTATCGACCGAGCGGTACTACCGGCCCTAGGTTGGTGGTAGTACCGGTTTTTCAGCGAGATGTGAATTAAATTTTGTTGATTTAATTGTATATATTTGTGAACAGTGCTATATGATGTGTTTCTTGTCTATGTGGTTGCAGAACTTGGGGTTAGGTTATGGTGAGGCGAAGGCAATACTGGGACTATGATAGGAGAGCCGAGGTCCAGAACAGTCGAGGGACGTCGGAAGATGATTGAGGTTAGAAAGTGGTTACAAACTGGGATGACAAGGAACCAGAGCATGGTGCACTGGTGATGAACATAACGGACAATGGCATGGAGTGGGACTAGGCTTATGGAGGAGTTGAGGTCCAGAATAGTTAAGGAAGCCGATGCTGCCATGGTGAAGCGGAAAAAGACATGTGCGGTCAATTGACTTATGCCCGTTTTGCAAGCGAGGATGGTAAATGAAAAAAACCCGTTAAGGCTGTTGGGTTTTGGGTTAGCCCATGTAAGAGTGGATGGTATCTATCTTAGTGTCCAAGTTTAGAGTTATGATTGCCTCCACTATATAGGGAGATGTAGTGGGAGGTGAGGATTAGAGACCTTAGACTTAGTTATTAAGAGTTTTAGGTTTTCCACAAGATTTTGTGTTCTTTGTGTGGTGTGTGTACTCCTTAGGAGGTTTGCCCTCAGTAAGAGGTTTTGTAATCCATCCTCATGCTCTGAAATAAAGATAAATTTCGTGCTCAAGATTTGGCTTTTGTTCTTGACCTTCCTTTTTCTTGTCTCTTGATCTTTCTTGTTAGTTTCTTTTTTTTTTGATCTTGTGTTGCCAAGGATGAGTGATTGATAGATGTATCCTCTGGAGATCATCACCCAATCATCTAGGCAAGCTTTCTGATGATCATCAAGAGATTTCTCAATAAACTGATGTTGGCTTGAAAAGGAAGGATTTGAGGTAGATCTTGATATTGCACGTTTGAGAGCAATCTCTTTAGGGTTCTTGCTTGATGTGACATGTGAGAGACCATCTAGGTTCATCTTAATTATCAAATCCCCACAAGCAAGCCTAGGGTAAAGTTTTTATTTTTGATCTGGTTTTGGTGCAACCTTCGGTAAATTCGAAAAAGGACAGAACTTTAATGTCAATCCTTATAATTGAAGGTTAGAAGGTGCATACAAAGTTTCGCGGGTTTTCGATCAGCCGATCAAAAGTTACACAGATTTTCGTTTTTGAAGTCGTGCTGATTTGCCTATTTTTATTGTTTGCCATCACTAACGCTACAGTAACCCCGGTAGTACTAGGATTACTATTCATCCTGGCACTACCGGCCTCTGTAGCACGGTAGTGCCGCCTCAGAGCTGATTTTTTAAGAGATTTTTCTTTTTCCGCTCTTGTGAGGTTTTTGTTGGTTTCTTTCGAGGAAAATTGCTGTGTGATCATTCACCCCCTCTTATCGCTATTTTGGTCCTTCAGAAAGGTTGGGAAATATGCAAATGTATTTTACGTCACCAATAACTGAGAAATTAAATAGATAAGGAATAATTTCATCTTCGAGTCTATCACTGTCTGTAGTAATTGGAGATCATGAGACCCAATTATCTTGCAAAAAGACAAAGAAACAAAGGCTATGATCACGTTATACTTCCACAATATTAGATGTGAGACTAACTCAAACCATTAACTAGCTAGCATCGTAACAACATCAATATGCGTAAAAAACATAGAAACAAAAAACTACATAGCAGAATCAATACAAAATATGCCACATTTTTAGCTAGTACTATCTGGCATTTTTTTTTTGTCTATATGGTTCATATGTGTCTACAGCAAGTGAGCATCCTCCTAATACCTATGATGATAAAAATAAAATAATGAGAGCTGTTCCTGAAATGTGCATCATTTTCTTTGAGCGGTAAAATATGCAGCCTACGGAATGGCAAAATAATAGAATACAACCTGAAGATTGAGAACAGTAAAACCACACAACTCCCTAGAAATAAGAAAAAATATATAGTTCATAAATGTACAAGTACACCGTTTTAGAAAACATACAGTCAAACTTTTTTAACTTTAATTATTAATATATAAAAAGCTATTATGGCTAGTCATTTGATAATGATATCATTAGATAAATCGCAAAAAAAAATTATTATTATTATACGTTTTTAGAAAAAGTAGTGCTCAAAGAAGCAGACCATGTCAAATGTCTAAACGTCGTACATTTATGAACTGATCGAGCAATTCATAGGCCAGCCGCCTAGCCCAATTGTATGTGCAAGAACTAGCGAAGACAGGTGCTGTGTTGTAAATGGTTTGTGTTATACCTCTAAAGATATCCACAGCACAGGATCGTCTGAAACATCTCGGAATCTTCCTTCCAATTTGTATTCAGACTCTGAACAGTATCAACCTTAATAACATATGTTTAACTAAGAAACCCAAAATATCGTGCCACTACTAATCAAGAACATACATGCATAACACTTCTTGGCCAAATATTTGCGCGCATCGACAGAAGAGCGTAGCTACATATGCTAATTCTCTCCGGCCATCAGTTCCAGAACCATGACCAGTTGCTCAGCTGCACCTCCTCCACTTCCTGCTCCACGGCGGCGACGTCGAGCATGGCGTCCGGGAGGAAGAAGGTGCAGCCCTCGCCGATGCAGTCGTCGTCCGACGACAACGGAGGCGAGCGCACGCCGGAGAAGTAGGACTCCGGGCTGTCGTGGGCCCCCCCGGCCAAGCGCGGCACCTCTCCGCCGTTGTTGGCCTCGGCGCAGGCATCGTCTTTGAGCTGAACAGCTCGTGTTGCTGCTGCAGCGTGTACCGTAGCTGACGCGGCGGTTTGCTCCTCCGGCTCTGACGCCGGCGACTCCTCCTTGGCTTGCAGTTTCTCGGTCAGTGAGATCACCTGCACGGTATATATATATATGTGCGTGCATCGATCATGAGCTTGATCTTTGATATACATGCACACTGGAAAATAAGTTTTGTTTGAATTCTGCAGGAAATTAGGGAGAATTGTGCGTATATACTTCTTGTTTTGCAACGCGAGAAGTGAAATCGACTCATTTTGTACGAGTTATATGTGATCAAACAAAAAAAAACATCTCTATCTCATCCAGACATTGCCAAGTAAAATGAGGAAGAAAATCAACTCGTTGCATAATTAATCAACCACCTCTTTGCACGATTACATATTATGATTTGAAAGAGGCCTAAACAAGGAATTTAACAGTGACCCCAGTAAAATTTTGGGTTCACTTTTGTGACAAAATTTTTAGCTGTTTTTGTGATTTAGGTGATAGTTTTGGCAGTGTAGGATTTAAGTGAAAGTGGCAAGGATTGAAATTTCGCCGAAATCTCGGATTTTGGATCTCCCACGAGATCTAAAGTACCGGCCAAAAAAAACTGAAATGCTACTGTACTTGTATTTTTTGGCGAAATTTAGCCCAAAACAGGCGCAATTTCATGAAAAACAAATCCGAATTTTGCTTTTTTATGGTCGGATTTGACTTCAATTACATCAATAAACCATAAGAAAGTGATCTTTGATGATAATTTGTCCAAAAAATTATTTTTTGAGACATTTTAAAATTTTGGCAGAAACACTATTGAAATTTTATAAAATTTAATAAGCTTTTTAATTCTATAAAAATTTATGGTACTATCTAAAGAAGTATAGGATCAAATAGGAAATTTTTTTAAAATATTTTAACTTCATTTGTTATCTTTTAAAAATAAAAAACAGAATTAGTATAAACGAGGTAGTAACAGTGTCAGAATTTTATAATTTCTTTCATGTTTGAACATCTTTTGAAAATTTTATGGTAACATTAGGGATGCATCAAGACTATCCATAAAAATTTTCAAAATGGTCTAACATGGTTTGAACCATTTTTCATGCAGTTGAAATTTGTCGGTCAGCCTTCAGTTGCACTGTACGAATTTTTAAAAATTCATGAACCTTGATCATTATTTGAAAATTTTATGAGAATATTAATGATGGGTGATAACCATGAATTTTTTTTCAAAAGTTTCTAACGTGATTTGTACCATTTTTCATTCGAATCAAACTTGTCGGTCAGTGTTTTATTAGGACAGTAGCAATGTTCGAATTTCTAAAAATTCCTCAGATGTGATAATCATCTAAAAATTTTATGAGAACATCAATGATGTGCCAGGAATCTCCAAAAATAATTTGAATATTTTTCTACATCGTTTGAACCATTTTTTGTTCAATTGAAATTCGCCAAAATTTCGGCAATATCGCCCGAAATTTCGGCACGATACAAAAATTTCCGGATTCGAATTTTGCCTTTTGAATTTGGTCTGAATTTTGTCTGAAATAACGAGATTTCGCCGAAATTTTGGATTTCGGTCATGGGCAAAATTTTATCCAAAACGAAATTTGAATCCTGACAATAGATCGTACATCCACAAGATTCTTATCCTCTCCTAGTCTACTATCGTGTGACCCTGCTAATAAATCTGCATTCTATTTACAGGCAGTAATTCTTTAATAGTATGTACTTACTTGAAAATGATTCAAGTAGAAGTTATTTTTCTGTATATAATATCTATACATCACTGACCCGATCTATGTCAAATGGATCTTCCTATCCTCTCCCACCGATCGCTGGCGATCTCCACGCAAGGTTTCAAATTTCACCGAAATTTGGTTCTTTCAGGGGTCCCAAAATACATGTCCCAGATATATTTTGGATGGTTCATTTGAATTTTACCCAAAATTTATTTTTTTTATCAAGTTTTGTTCAACTATTTGCAGAGGGTTCACAAAACCGAATTCGAAAAAACCGTTCGAAATTCGAAAATAAAAATATCGAGTCAAAAATCGTCAGAAACCGAAGGGCTAAGAATTCAAAATTTTTGAAAAAAATTCAATAAATAAATAAAAAATCAACTGATTCTGACCGAAAACCAGCTGGCCAATTGGTGGGTGCTGACCACTGCAGCGTTGCCATACGATTTTGACCTAAAACTGGTCGATTTGACCAGGTAAAAGACCGGTTGGTTTTGACCGAAAATCAACCGGTTTTACATCGCAAATTTTTTTTTTATCTTTTGGTTTTTTTTAATTAGACTAGTTTATACCGACCGGTTTTGGATATCGAACCGGTTTGGTATAGTCGAAAACTGCAGTTTTCAAACGTTTTTCTGTAGTTTTGTGAACCCTGACTATTTGGTCCACAATTACACCGAAATTTCAAATTCAGGTTCCAAAATTTTTTTTTGAAACGATATTCGAAACCCTGCCTCCACACCTCGCGCATGGCTTCTCCACTCTCCAGTCCAGCCTCGCTAGGCCCTATGCTGCTGCTCCTACGCCAACCACTATGTTGTTCTTCCTCCTCGTCGCCACTTCTAAAGAAATTCGACTAGAAAAACTGTAATCTATATATGGAGGGAGATTTGGGGTTCATCGGAGTTGGCGCGAGGTTATTGGAGCCAGAGCCAGCTTCCTGGAGACGGAAAAATGAACACAGTCCCAAAAGTTTTTAGCAGCATTACCGTTTTCATATTCCAGTGGTAGCTATGACTCCCCTTAACTAATTTACACCACGAAATTTGGAGCGGGAGGAGAAATTGGTTATAATGACCGCGGGTGAGCTTGAGAGCAACAACCGATAAGTATTGCTTCTATGCATCACCTTTTTAATATAAATTAAATAAATCTTAAAGTAAATAAAAGCATAAGTAATCATTGTTTATCTTTCGTTCGTACTTTAATATTTATACATCTTTCTAATAGTGATGTAACTAAAATACCTTTCAAGTTGGGCATGCAGCCGCTAGTAACTAGCCAATCAAATGACTGCGAAGTGGAAAATCATGCCATTTCACAGTGTTATTTTTCACCTCATATGATTTGAGTCCGTAGTATACCATTTTCCGGTCCAAATTAACTTATTAACTAAATTGCACTCAATATGCAGCTAAGCAATTAAATGGTATAGTTCATTTGTACCCTTGCGGGAGGTTCTGTGGGGCTATAAAAATGCATGGGTTGTGTTAGGGTGAACTTAGAAGTTCTATTTAACAAAAAAAAAAAATCCTATCAACCAATTGATACCATGTTTGAAATTCAGGAATTTCATAGAAATTCTGAAAGAATTCTTTTATTTCGGAGTGTATACAAAAGTCATGTGAAATAGATGTAAAGTTAATTAAGCTGATATGACCGGACTGATCTATCACCTGCGATTGGAGGCGATCGTTGTCGGCGAGGAGCGCGTCGCGGCCGGCGAGTAGCTCGTCGTGGGCGGCCCTGAGGCGGTCGACGTCCTGCTCGAGCTGCTTGGCCTTCCACCGCGCGCGGCGGTTCTGGAACCACACGGCCACCTGCCGCGGCGCCATCCCCAGCCGCCGAGCCAGCTCGCTCTTTCGCTCCGGCTCCAGCTTCCGCTTCTCCTCCTCGAAGCTCTGCTCCAGCGCCCGCACCTGCTCCGCCGTGAGCCGGCGCTTCCTCTCCGGCGCCTGCTCATCGAAGCTTCCGTACAGCTCTTCGTCCAGCTGGATCTCCTCCTGAAACGTCGTCAGGAATGGCCGCTTGCGCCGCCCATCCTCCACGCCGGCCACCACCGGCGAGCCTGCAGATGAGATACCAATGTTCGTAAGCGAAGCACCCCAAGAACACGAATGCTGCAGATTATCCGCACAGTCACTCACCTCCAAGGAAGCCGCCGCCGCTGTCGAAGAGCAGCATCTGCCCGCCGCCGGAGTTGAACATGATGCGGCCGGAGTCCATGCGCTCCTCCTCTCCCCCTTCCCAACTACTACAAGAATTACCAAAGAAAACCCTATCGTGCAACTTTTTCTATGTACGTATACGCCCACGTATACGTTTGTAAGTACGCTCCTGCACCTCCTCTTTCAACACGGAGATGGCCAGCCGGCCGGCCGGAGTTTAATTAGAAGGAGGAGGCGGCAGGGTATTTATGGCGGAAGAAGCTGGTGCTCCACAGCATGCGCGTCGACGTCTTCATGGGGTACAGCGACAACCCCATGTTCCCGCCGCCGCCGCCGGAGAAGGATGTGGGCTTTGTCAGGCCGAGATTCCGCGATACACGGTGGCCGCAGAAGCTAGCCGGGGACGGTGGTGGAGGGACTGGATTGAAAATAACTTTTCTTTCGGGATCCTGGCTAGTTGCCCGCCGGTGATTTATGAATTGGACTGGAGATCGTTTGAGAGAAGGATTTTGTTGGTAAAGTCTGAAGCTCGGAGGAGGGAGGCATTTTATAGGCCCAAGGCCCAAAAGGGTGGTGTACATTGACTGGAATGCCCTTTTGATTAAATAGGTGGCTGGTGGTTTGCCTCCTAATTGGGGATTATGGTCTCTTGACTCTTGATGATACCTCTTTTGGAACGTGGAAATTTTCTCGAATCTCTGAATAAATTGTATTGTAAAGCTTAACTATTAAACATAAACTTTAATAAATATGCAAGCTGCAAACTAGGACATGTTCTGTTCTTCTGTAGAGTATATATTTCTTTCTTTTCTTTTCTTTTTTTTTCTCTCGAGGAAGTAGGAGTACCCCTTTTGTTGACACCGTTTCGTTCAAGTAAAATGACAAGTGCTACGTAGGAAGCACCCTTTAGAAAGCTAATCTAGAAATGGTTTCACAACTAATATATGGCACTCAAATATTTTTGCTTTCCTACTTAACAAGTTATATTATTATTCCCCACAAAAAAAGTGTGACTGCTATTAAATATATTCTCTTTGTGTCAGCTTCATGACGGGGCAACACGTACACACCAAGGATTCAGTTGTAGTAATATTATTTGAGCTTGTGAAGGAATCCTCAGACATGGCAATTGTGGAATGCAGCCGATGAATTAAATGATTCCTATTTCGAGTACTAAAACGATGCTAGTTGTGAGTTGTTTTTGCTAAATTCTTGTCTCGCTTCTGAGCTGTTTCAACTGCAGTTGACAAAACAAAAGGGAGAATTTTAGCTAGCCTCCTATAAAAAAAACAAAAACTAGTCAAATCAAGTTGAGATGTAAGGGAGGAAGTCCTTTTTCGTCTTTAATCTATATAAATAAAAATAACCGGTGATAATCAAGGCATATCTTTCGTTTTAAGGATAAGAAAATCCTATAATAATCCTAAAAAGAAAAAAAAAATCCTAGACATTCTTACATTAAGCGAAAGAAAAGAGAAAGATCTTCACCACTTATTTTGGTGAGCCAGATTATAGCAGTGTAGATTAATCATATATAGATATTAGAGTTATATAACAAATACAATTGTATTTTAAGTATATAAAGTACAGTTGTGTGTTAAAGACAACAGTATTATAATATTTGGCCGCACAATCTACTAGTTTCTTGAAACAACGAGAAGGAAAGAGAGTGTTGGTAGCAACAACAATTGTGTAGACTCTTCGTCTTTGCAGAGGAAGAAGTTATCATACCAAGTACTAGCCAGCAGCGTGCCCATAGAAACGGTTGCAGTCCAATGTATGTATGATTTCCTCTGTAACTCTAACCTTTTTTTTTTTTGTCAACAAGAACTGAATCCAAAATGCAGAAATTAAAGAGGAACTCTGAAAATGTTTTCACCCCATGTAGCTACTTTAATAATGCAATGTATCGTCATGTCAAAAATTAAAAGTACATAGCATGCATCAGAAAGAAAGAAAAAAGGATATGTCTCGAATAAGCTCAATTCCTTCACCAACTGGGGAAGGTAATTCTGTTCACTACGGAGTATTGTACACATGTATATGCTGCTTGCTTGCTAAATGCTAATTAGCAACAGCGCCAAAGCAGATGCAGAATGTTACAAGACATAAATATTCTAAGTCCATGTACTTACAGTATTGGAACCAAGCGTATTTCCTAACTTGTCGGCACAAAAGCCAAAGAAAGGAGTCTTTGCTTCAACATAGCGTCTAATAGATAATGACGAATAATCTGGAAAAATATTGTTGGAATTTGGGGATAGGAATCGTGCAATAGGGACTAAAAGTATGCTTCTTTTGTAGTTAGTAGCACTGCCATTGAGCTAGGAGTAGAATCTGATGCTGTAATTCTCATCGTTATACGGAATAAAGTCAGATATCCTAGAGTGTAGAAACGCTAGATTGGTCTCTCTTTTTTCACCTAGCTGTTGATCTGTTCAGCATTTGATGCTCACCAATCTCAGTGAAACACCGCAAGCACAAATCTTGGTTTCTTTTCCGGAAAACTTTAGTTTCCTGTCTCTCACTTTTGGTAGAACTTGTGCCAGGACAGGTTTCTCAGACACTCCTACTGAATAGAAAGAATACAGAACAAACTGGTGTAGGTGAGATGAAATGTAGCTTTCAATTAGTACTACTCAAATATGCCCTTTACTTGCTTGTGCCATGCTTCACATGGCATAAGGGATAGTCTAATAGTCAGCTATTGCTACTACTCAGGAACAATCCTGAATTGACCTTTATCTTATATTCCTCAGGCTAGATTCAGAGTACCAAGTGCCATGTTCTTAGCCAACCACTTGTTCCTTGCAGATTGCAGAAGCTGGTAGTATTGTGGTCAAATCTGATCCCACTGATCTGAAAAGATAACCTTCTTTTTCTCTACTTTCTTGCTGTTATTTCTTAGCGAGTGAGCCTTCTGTTCTTGGTAGGGCAGTGTTTCATGTGCACCGGAGAATGCTCAACACCTGTGTAGGAGAAGAGTTGCAGTTGAGGTTGTGTTGCCTTAACTGGAACTGATCTGACTTTGCGAAGTTGTCTGATGCATGATCAATTAGGCTTTCGACATAGTGAGATGTGTGACATGTAGTTGATCACTTAAACCTATCTGGGCACCATATTTTTAGAGGGTTTGTTTCTGTCCGTCCACTGGCAAGATACCATTTGGACAGGAGAGAAAAGTGCTCAGGGTAAAGAAAACAGAACAAAATTGTTCATAATAAAGAATATACTCTCTTTTTTCGCCAGGAGTATATAAACAGGAGTTGACTACCAAAATCATGATGTGACACAAAATTTTCCTTTCTTCCTTAGAAATCATTTTTCATGTTGTTGCAACTTGAAGTGAATGTGTAATGTGTTTCTTATGCTAAGCTCATATTTCTCCAACCCATTCTGTGAGAACATTTGAATATTTTAAAAGAAAATAAAGTCAAGTCCAGGAGCAAGCAACATCTGTTTGCTAAAATCAATGAATGCAAGTGCGTTGCACGATATGCGATATAAAACAACGCAAGTAAGACTCGGGGAAAAAAACGGCACTGCAGCAGACAATAATCTCGTTGGTGTAACAACTTTCATATATTTTGCATTTGGCTTCTTAGTTTTTCTTAGCAATGTCGCGAACAGAGGTTGTTGAATTCCAGATACTGAAGTAATTATCATAGGAAAACATATTTGTTAACCTTTAATCCGAATTGCTAGACTTCTCATCATTCTTTTCTCACAAACCCTACTTTAGCCACACCTCAAACTGGTACTCAGGTGTGAATCATCCAATGCGACCTTTTCTAATCACCTGGGCCTTGTAATCTGCAGACTGCAGTGGGTACTTATACAACAACTAGTTAGTGCTCCCATCGTTCAAGTTTATATGATGTATTTTTAAAATAGTTTTATCTATAAATATAGGTTATATTTTATATTTCAATGTAAAATTAGTGTGATGTTCTCTCTATAGCTCTAAAAAATATCCATCTTTGCTTTATATTATCTATATAAATGCATTAAATATAGTGATTAATGTTAATAATTAAAGGTAATCTAATTATTTTTAATATCTTTGTGCCTATGTGCAAAAAACACTCTTTATAAGCTTGGATGGAAGGAGTACTATCTCTAACACAAGATTTCATTTTAATACTCCGTACAGAAATCTTCCCCTGCACCTCCATTAACGACTCATGCATTCATCCCTTAGTTTTCGATCCTCCACAGGCCACATCAAGATTTTCTAGTTTCGCCGCGACAGCACAAATCAGTAACCACACATGCACATGAACACAAACAAGCTCAAAAACCATTGGCGCATTCCCATGTCTCGGCACAATCTATCTAATGACTTGTATTGATAGCTATGATGAAATATCAACAAAGCTTAGATCTGCTGTTGCAGGAAAAAAGAGAGAAAGAAGAAAGAAAGAGAGAAAAGGTCCATGCACACACACTTATGCTCCACCAAGAACCGCTTGCAGCCACACACATAGACACAATGTACCTTCAGACCTCTAATTATCTACTTTAACCCTTTCTCCCCCAACCAGCTCCCCACTAAGCCCTGGCTTACATCCCAACGAGAGGTTATGGAGCACATACATACTTGTGTCATTGTGTGCTTGTGCATGTGAGGAACAAGAAGGAGTGGGTTGGTGTGCCCTGGTGGCCACTAGCTCACTTGCTACCATTCAGATGCGCAGTTAGTAGAAGATGATGGCTACACAGATAATATAAGTAAATCTGTTAGTCCTGGACAGTTACAATGGGCAATGATTCACTCGCAAGGAAACAAGGCTACTTTCTGGGCTTCGAACTGGCGTTTCGACATCAGTGTGGAAAGATACATGCAAGCAACACATGCGGTTGAAACTAAACTTATTGCGAAAGTCCTACTCATCATGCATTACTATTAATTGTCAGGGGGGAGAGATAGGTAATGGTCGACAAGGCTTTGGACTAAGGGGCTGAACCGTTGGAATCATCAAAGGCTGAAAAGGAGAGGAACCTGCGTGGAATGATCTGGACTTGTTTTTGATCGTTTCGCGCGTGCTGCTAGTAATGTGCGATGAACCACGTCGAATGGAATAGTATGTGGAAAAAAAAAAACAATAGAGTTGTAGTCGAAAGAAAGACTGCACTGCATGCTGCTATGCACTTAGCCAACTGAAATCATCGCTTATCTTGTCCCTTTACCTTGTTTTTTCCAAACTAGCTTCTCGACGCGTGCACATGCAAATTTGGCTCCTTCTCGACCGCGGAAGGCGCAGCAAACTTGGGGAGCGTGGAAGGTCATTAACGCAGTGACAGGACGAGCCAACGCGGAGCGGGCATTGGAGAGCGGAAGGAGGCGCTGCTGCGATCAGAGAGCACTGGAGGAGCTGCGGTAGCACACACGACATCACTACCACTCTCGGGTAGCACAAAAGGAGTCCTGCCACGGTGGATCATGTGCTGCGTCCATGGTCGGCCGAGCTCCTAGGGTGCTGGTGATCTTTCGTGCTCCTCGAGTATGGCAGAAATAGGTGTTGCCTATCATATATTCTACAGTGAGGAAGATGGCCAAATTTGTAAATGTATAAGTGGAGGCAAGATCTTAAAGAAAAACATAGGACAAGATAAGCGACACTTCCAGCCAGGCAGGTGACGCTGTCATGCAAAGAATGGGAAGGGCTGTTACAAAACTAAGTCATCCTTGCATGATTAATCACAATGCACCGAAAAACAATAAGCACAAATAGGGAGCACACACAATGTAGAGAGAAATTATGTTATCTCTCTTTATTAGATCGAATTTTCTGTATAAGGGGATGCCCAATATATAGCAAAGCCAACTGTAGATAGATTCGAATTTGCCCACCAATAGAAAGAATCCTTCCATACTTGGACTAGGATTCTATCCATATCATAACACTCCCCCTTGAGCGAATACTACGTAATGCACATGTCTTATTAAAAACTCCTCCAAAAAACCCAATGGAAAATTAAAAAAGGGATGGAGAAAAAAGTACATTGCAGTCGCACTACGTGTTAACTAGTTGCCTCATTAAAAACCTTCTTGTGAGAAACTTCACGAAAACTCACTAAAGGAAAAAGAGCACAACTTATAATCTTCAGGATATAAAATATGATCTTCAGGATTATGTAATCATGATTCAGGGATTTACTCCCCGTGAACTCTGTAAATCTCTAAGTCGCCTCATTCCAATGCCATTGACACATCTTTGAAAAATAGATTTTGGTAGGAACTTAGTGAACAAATCTGCTAGATTTTCACATGACTTAGTTTGTAGTATCTTTACCTCTCCACTCTTCTAGAGTTCGTGAGGATAGAAAAGTTGAGGCAATATGCTTCGTGATATTGCTCTTTACATAACCTATTTGCATTTGTGCAACACAAGCAGTATTATCTTCATAGATAATGGTGGGGGTCTGGATGGTACTAAGACCACATGACTTCTGGATATGGTTAATCACAAGTCTCAACCAAACACACTCATGTGAGCTTCATATAAAACTATAATCTCTGAATGGTTGGTAGAAGTATGTAACATCCTAATTTTTACTTTTTATTAATTTATTATGTTATTTGTGCATTTTATGGTTTTTCTAAATTTATTGGATTTTTCTATATTTTATGTGCATTTATTTTAAATTAAGTATATTGGCCTTTTCAGAAAACTAATTAATTATAGATAAAATTAAAATAAAGTTTAGCTAAAAATATTTTATTTGAGTTCAAAATGTCTTAAAGTATTTTTGAGATTTTTCTTAGATTTTCCTGGTATTTTTAATGCCTTAAACCAATTAGCTTAATTATTTGAATTATTTTAAAAGAAAAAATACTGGAAAATTCTTCAACAGTAGTGGGCTTGGTCCAATACTGTGCGGCCCGACGGATCGTTGAGTCGGCCCAAGTTCTAGAAGCGAGGTTGTCAGCCATTGGATTGTAATCCAACGTTCCGTATGAAATCGAAACCCTAGCATCAATGGCCGTTTGATTTAGAGACCGAACCAGATTGTGTCATGTTGGAGCCATCGGGACTGTCCATCATGGCAAGTGGATGGTGGTAAGTCGTTGTCTCCGATGCGGAGTGTGGTTGTGCGTTACCATGTTGCTGACGGACTCAGAGTCCGTGTTCATCGCTTGTACGCCTTCCTATGTTGCTTTAAAAGCCGAGGAGGGTCGCATTGGGTTCCCAAGGTTCCACCGCCCTCGTTGCCCTAGCTTGTTGCGCCCGAGTCGCCATCGTCTTCGCGTAATCGATCACTGGAGTTGGAGCACGAGCCGCCATGGATTTCCACCATTGTTGGGTCGTCTGCGCCGTCGCTAAGGTCAGATTCAGAACCGTTGCGTTGGGATCTCTCAGAATCACAAGATCAAGTTGCCGGAGCGCCGTGCAAGTGATCATCTTCTCCAAGTCCGGTAGCCTCCGCCTTCGTGTCGCCATTGCCGAGTTGGTTCACTGTCGGCCACTAGATCTTTCGTGAACAGTGAGGATTGAACCATGTGGTTGTGCTCCCTGTTTGGTTCGGAGTAAGCTTCACCCGTCGAAATTCCCGTGAACGGCCACGATCGTGATAGATGGCATTAGCTAGGGTAACAACATTGCGTGGCTGACGTCATATGTGTGATGTCAGCGGTGACATCATGTGCGGAACCCGAGGCGTTGTGAACCGAGTTCATGATGGACTGTGTATTGTTGCGTGAACCGGGTCCATAGATTGGGATAGGTGTCGGTCTGTGCTTGGTCCGAGCGGTGCCAACGTCATGCTAACGTCGGCATGACATAATAAAGAGGTTTTTCAATTTAAAAATAATTCGGTTTATTATTTGATTTTCTAATTTTCTGATTTTTAGATTTTTGAATCTTCTGAGAGCCTGTTCTCCCTCATACGAGCTACAATCGAGGTGATTAAAATTTCTAAAATTGAGATCTATTACTAATGAATTTTATTTAATTTTTAAAATTTATTTTCTCTTTATTTTGGTATTTATTTGGTATTCTCTCTCGTTACACGTAGAGAAGTGCTCAGAGCGTCCAAGGAGGATTCGTTGACCCAAGACCAAGGTCCAGAGCAATAATAAGGGCTTTTCTAAGGAAAATTTTGCTTTGATTATGTTGAACCCAGTTTACAAAATTGCTATATTGTTTTATATTATGCATGATATTTTATGTGTACACGTGTTTCGAAGTAGTTTGGGATTTTGTTAATCCATCTAATTGAATTATACCCTACCTTGTCATTTGTATGCCATGATTATTTGTCACCTTAGGATGGTCCATTAATTCTTGGTTAATATTAGCAATTAACATGGGTTGGTTAGAACGTGTTAGCATGCTTAGCCATGCCACGTACATCACATGTCTTATGAAATATCTAAAGTTAATCTTGACTAATGGAATATGGAACATGATTATGAATTGGTGTGTCAGGTGTTGTCACACAATGATGTTGAGTTGTAGTGACGAGAGATGTCACGTAACGAAGTTGACTTGTTGATAGCACATGGTGCTTGGTAATCAACTGGGGTGGTGGTCATTTAGATTAGGGCAAGTAGCAAGGGGCAGTGTGTCAAGGTGGGGCCAGAAAGGCAGAGGGTATGTGGAAGTCTTGCCCTAGTCATCTTAAAGACTTAACCTTGCAAGTCTTTGACTTGAGTCAAACATGCAACCACATGTCTGAAATAGGACGGACCTAGCTGATTAATTTGTAATATCTTAGCTTTGGTACTACCAGTGGTGGTGAAGTTCGCCTTTTTATGAACCCAAATGGTGCAAGAGGGGGGCTGTTGTGGTAACTAGGCCCTTCAGTGTTGAAACCTTAGCGGGTAGTACTGGGTTAAGACAGAGTATCGTAAAGACTTTATTATGATTTCTCTACCGGCATACCGAAGGAAGTGTGCTAATGGCCATGCACAAGGAGAATATCATGTCCTGTGGGCAAAACACATAACCTCTGCAGAGTATAAAATCTATTCGGATAGCCGTGCTCACGGTATTGAGCAATGCTCAAGAATTACAGTCAAGGGTTAGATTTTATAAAATAAAAACTTGGGTTAGGATGACAGGTTGCCATTGGAAGGTTTGAACTTGACTTAGAGCTGGATGCCATGTTTACTTGAGAAATGCTGAAAGTTATTTATTACTGATATTTGTTTTACTGTCTTTTCAATCTACTTATTGTATTCACATATAAATGCTATTTTAATGCAAAATAACCATGTTAGCCATTCCTTTGGCATAAACCTTGCATATAGTTATATTAGAATTACATTCTGTGCATAACTTGTTGAGTGCTTTAAGTACTCACCCTTGCCAACAACATCACCAGTTGAGGAGTCTACACCAGTGCTAGAGGAGGAGTACCGGGAGGAGAAGAATATTTAGGTTGCGAGCTTTGTCAGTTGCCTGTGGTATACTGAGGGATTTATCTATGTTTTTATTCCGCTGCAGTTTAATTTGTTATTCAGCCTTGTGAGATATAGTCATGTAAGTTGACCGTAAGGTCATTCAACTGGTAATATTTAAATTATGAAGTCTTTCATAATGTTCTCGCTGTGTATGATTGTGATATTCATCTATGTTGAGCCTGTGTGCACTAGCGTGATCCTAGACTAGTGCGATATACACAGAGGGTCTGGATTTGTATATTCGGGTCACGACAAAGTAGATACCAAGGTCTGCTTAAAAGACTGCTAAGAAACGGTTGTACCACCACAGAGAATCACAAAACCAGTCCGAGATTCGACACTGTGGGGATCAGAAAGATAGACACCATCCATATATTCCACTATGAATAAGTCTTGATTCTTCTGGAAAAACAATCCAAGATCTTGAGTACCTTGGAGATATCTGAGTAAAGTCTTGACACCAGCCCAATGTCTTTTGGTTGAGGCTGTACTATATCTTGCTAGCAAATTTACTGTGAATGCAATATCAGGTCTTGTGCAATTCACAAGCACTACAAGAAACAGAGAAAAATTCGTGGGTTTTTAAATTGTGGCTCAAAAAACCCACGAATTTATTTATTTAAATTGCTTGGTTTGTATAAAACCCACGTTTTTAATTAAATTGTGGGCCAAATGAAACCCACGAATTTAATCATTTAAATTGTGGGCGAGTAACCCACGAATTTAAATATTTAAATTGTGTGCCAAAAATTACCCACGATTTAAAAATTTAAATTGTGGCCACCAATTACCCACGAATTTAAGTTTTTAAATTCGTGGCCCCCACCCACGAATTTATCCCGGCAAAAACCCTACGGCCCAGTGAGACGCTACCCCTCCCCACGCCGCCGCCAGCGCCGCGCCGCCCGCCGCCCCACCTCGCTCGCTCGCGCGACTCGCCGTCCCCTCGCGTCGGCCGCCCGGCCACCGCCGCCGCTGCGCGCCGCTCCGCCTGCGCGCTTCCACTCGACCGCCGAGCCACCCACCCGGCCGCCTCACCGGCGCAGCTGCCGCTGCCGCTGAGACACCGCCCGGTCGGCCCGCCCGCCGCCCGCCCGCCGGCCGACCGCCCGCCGCCGCCCTCGCCCGGTCGGCCACTGAAGCCGCCCGCCCGCCACCTCCACCGCCGCCGACCGCCCCGCCGCCATCGCAGCCCGGGCCGACCGCCCGGCCGGCTTCCCGCTTCGACGCGCCGCCGCCGGCCGGCCACGCCGCCACGCTGCCCCGCCCGCGCGCTGCCGGCGGCGCCGGCCGCATGCGCTTCGCCACCAGGCCCGCTCGCCGCCGGCGACGCTGGCGCCGCCACCACCACCCCGCCGCTCGCCGCCGCCCGCCGCCGGCCGCCCCTCACCGCGACGCCGCCGGCCGGCCACCCCGCCGCCGCGACGCCGCCCGACCACCCGCCCGCCACGCCGCTTCGCCCACGCCCCTCGCCGTGCCACCGCCCGCTCGGTCACCCGAGACGCCGCCACGCCGCCCGGCGGCCGGCCTTCCACCCTGCCGCTGTCGCGCCGCCACGCGCATCGCCGCGCCATCGCCGCGCCGCCCGCCGATGACGCCGCTGCCGCTGGCGCCACCCCGCCCTCCCGGACCCTCCGCGACGCCCCCCCGCTGTTGGAGAAGGTATATTTCGTCTATTTTTATATTCGTTTAAAGTTATTTCATCTCATTTTATATTCACGCATATGATATATATATTTTTATTTTCTCGTTGCCGTTGTATATAACGTTAGAGTTTAGGTTTGTGTCGAACAAAGAGAGAGCATAGGCGCCACCTGTTGGGAATGGCGATCTCACATTTGCTTGTGAGGTGCGCGGTTCCTAATTGTCCAAACAGATTTTGGACGGCCGAGAATGTTGGTTGTTGCATAGGACTGTGACGCGTGCAGCGATCCGAACGTGATTTCGCCACATAACCTGTTGTTCTCGGACGCACCAAAGATCAGCGTGCGCTTGGAGAACAATGGGGTTATGTTTGCCAAAATTCGTTCGGTCAGAAGCGCACGCCACAGTCGCATGCAATAGCCTCCATTCTTGGGTGGGTTTAGGACAAATCTTTCCTAATAGGGTTGTCATTGTCACCTAAGCCACGGTCGACGCTGACATTGTTTCATTTGTTTAGCTTTGATAATGGGTGACGATCGAGGGCGATGTATGACGAATGGAGGAGTGATGGGGGGCACTCAAGGAATGGGGCAGATCACGGATGCTTTCTTGAAGCAAGCATTCGCTGGAGGAGCTGAATATGTGTATTGCCCGTGTACCCTCTGCGAGAATAACAGCTACTACAGCAAGGATATAGTGCAGTATCACATTTGCAAAAACGGGTTCATGCCTTAACTATTTGGTGTGGCACCGTCATGGAGAGGCCGCAGGGCAGGCCATCGAGACAGAAGAGATGCTGGACCATGTGGAGGATCACGACCGGATGGAAGACATGCTGGATGATCTTGGCAGGGGGACTAAATTTAACTCGGGAGGGTCACAAATGAGGAGGTTAAGGAATTCTATAGGCTACTTGACGCCTCGACGAGAAGTCGCATGACTTGACCAATGTGACCGCCCCGCAGCGGTTACACGGCTTATGTCGATGAAGTCGAAGTTCAACTTTTCGAACAAATGCTTCAACGCTTTGCTTGAACTAATGAATGATATCCTTCCGCCTAACCATAAAATGCCAAAGGATTTGTACCAATCGAAAAAGTTGATGGCCGGCCTCGGGATGAATTACCAGAAGATTGATGTGTGCGAGAATAATTGTATGTCGCTCGAAGGATCATGACAACGATACCCATTGTATGCATTGCGGTAAGTGCGATTCGTTGAGGTGGTAGATGAGGAAGGGTATCGGTGACTACAAAGGTCGCGACTAAACAGCTTTCGATACATGCCGATCACGGATAGGCTTAAACGGTCAGTACATGTCAAAAGAAACAATAAACATATGCGGTGGCACAAAGAAGGTAAACATGAGGACCAAGACCGGATATGATGGTGCATCCGTCGATGGCGAGGCATGGCGTGCATTGGACCGATTCGATCCTGCATTTGCAAGCGACCCTAGGAGTGTCCGTCTTGGTTTGTCCACGGACGGTTTCACACCTTTCAAAGACAAGCGCTAGCCCCTACTCTTGTTGGCGGTCTTCATCATGCCATACAATCTTCCACCGAGATTTGCTTGAAAGAGGGTTCATATTCCTTGCTCTTGTCATTCCAGTCCTAAGCATCCAGGAAGGATCTCAATGTGTTCATGCGGCCCTTAATTGATGAGTCAAGAAGTTGTGGCGAGGAAAAGGCATACGACAGCGTTGGTGGCGAGAGTTTACCTTACGAGCCGCATACCGTGGTCGGTCCATGATTTGTTGGCATATGGCATTTGGGCGGCCGGTATGTTCATGGTCGCTGTGTTGTCCAATTTGTATGGTCGACTGATGCATTCAGCTCACGCACGGTAAAAGATCACATTCTTCGATTGCCATCGACGATGGCTTCCGTGAGGCACCCTTTTAGGAACGACGCCAAAGCATTTCAAAAGGATGAAAGTTAAAAAGGGCCGCGCGACTCACGGAGAGGAGATAGCCGAGTGGCATAGTCGGCTTGTACGATCTACTAAGTGGGTTTCATCGCTATGGAAAGGAGCACAACCGACTCATATTTCTTTTCTTTGGGAGCTGCTTTACACGAAAGCTTTGATTCGCCGCATAACATAGATTTGATGCACCAAGAGCGCAATGTGGCGAAAGCATCATAAGCATTGTGTTTGATGTAACCGACAAAACAAAGGATAACGTGAGTGCTAGGAAAGACATGGGTGATCATTGTGCTAGGCCGTGGCTCGAGGTTAAAGTTGGTTTAAATGGGAATGAGAGCCGCCACGAGCTCCATACGTGTGAAGCCGTAAGACCGTAAACAGATTTTGAGGTGGTTGAAAACTCTAAAGTTTCCGACCGCTATGCATCTAACATAAAACGGGTCAGGAATGTCAAGACCGTAAGCTAAACGGGCTAAAGAGTCATGATTACCATATTATCATGGAAAGACTTGTTCCGTAATGTTTTGTGGCTATTTTGATAATGAGTTGTGGAGGATGTTGGCCGAGCCTTACTTTCTATAGGCGGATATGCGGTAAGGAAATCTCTAAGACGTTGATGCGAAGTTAGAAAAGGGAATTCCATTGCTTGTATGCAAGTTGGAAAAACTTTCCCACTGGTTTTATGAATGTGATGCAACACTCGCCGGTGCATCTACCTTGGGAAGCGAAGGTTGGAGGTCCCGCGCAGCTTCGGATGGATGTATAGTCGAAAGGGAGTTGAAAAAGCTTAGAGCTACAATGCGCAACAAGGCAAGGGTAGAGGGTGTATCGCAGAGGCTTATGCAAGTAAAGAGATCACAAACTTCTCAACAAAGTATTTCGCACTCAAGCACAACGTGAATGTCCGTAAGAATCGATGCACTCGCGGAAGAAGAACCGTTGAGCGAACTTAAGCTTTTTCAATGCAAGGGTCAACTCATAGGTCGTACACTACACACCATGTTGAGTATGAGGAGTGGAACATGGCCATGCTTTACATGTTCACTAACATGGTAGAAGTTGAAAATATTTTGAGTAAGTGACTTTCCAATTATGTTTTCGACATTTCAGGTGTAGTGTCCTTTTAACCCGAGAATAAATGACGCAGAGTATTTGACAAAGAAAATTGAAGTCAACTCGACAACCCACAACTAAGCAATTGGATAACCTACATCGTGATGGGTTGAAAGGCGCCCAAGCTTCGGCAATGGTTCCACAACATGTAATTTGACTATTTATTCATTTTTCTAAAATGAATTGTTGTAGTAACTTAATATTAGACTAACAGTGATGAATGTTGCTATATAGTGTATGCGTGATGCCTCCGTCCCGAGGATCTCCGGCGCTCTCACATGGTGATGTGACGGCAAGGAGCTATAGTCGCTGTGATGTGAACGGGTTCCGCTTTGAGCAGTGAAATTAGAAGCTAGCCGTCCACTTGCGGCCACTTCTAACAAATGGAGTAGTCACAACGTCATCCGATTCCAATGCGATATATTAGACTACTACGGTGTTGTACAAAACATAATTGAGTATACCTTTGGGGTGGCAAAGATCGAAGGTCGTGTTTTTGATTGCCATTGGTTCGATCCACACAACGGCACACATGTCGATGACTTTGGGATGGTGGAGGTGAAGCACGTTCATGGCTTCGTGGCCATATCAATAACATCGTGCTTGCACATCGGAGTTGAGCAGTGTACTACCCGAGCTATCCTCACCGTAGCTTGAAGGCTTGGTGGGTTGTATTTAAAGTTAACCTCAAGTATACCCTCCGGGATGTTTCGTATGTGGCAAGTAACGTAGAGGATGATGTGGGTGATGTATATCAAGAAGAAGCTATAGGATTCTTTCCTTGTCTCCGACGGGCAGACTCGATCAATTACCTACCGATGCCACGACGTAATAACAGATGAACCCGCCCGTCACGAAACGCCTCAAAAGTCGGTAAGGATTGCACGCCTTCAAGCACATCTCAATGAAATACGAGTCGCATGCGATTCCGACGCCGACTTTTGATATGTATATTTTGTGAGATTATTGTTGCCTCGCTCATTTGTACAAGTCATTGTTGTCTCCTTCATTTTTACATGTTATAGTTGTCTCATTCTTTTTGCAAGTTATTGAAAATTATTTGTAAACTCAGATACTAACTCTTGTCAAATTTGAAATGATGAGTATGTTCAGCATCAGTTGACAAGCTTAAAGGCAAGTTCACGGTCGTCCTCCGTAAGGTCGAGGAGCAAGGGTTCGATGGTCGACTCGACTCGGCGGCAGCGCCATATTTGTTTGGCGGCGCAGATTAGATAATGGCGGGAGCAGCTCCAGAGGTGCTTCATGAGCGAGCACGAAACAAAGCGCGGAGCGACCACGGGAGGACGAGGCGCGAGTAGGGATGCGAGAGGAGGCGGTTGGGATGTGAGCATGACGACATGGGCGAGGCGGACGACGAGGAGGTCGTTGGGGTGGTGGCGGTGAGACGACAGATCAGATGCAGACGCCGAGGCCGAGGCGGCGCAGATGCAGAGTTGGAGGCGACCTTAGAGCCGCTTGAAGAGGGCGGGTCTTCTTGAGTACCATCGGTATATGTGTAGTATTGGATTATCATTTAATCTCCATATTTACATTGTAATGTCTATGAACTAATTATTTGCATTTCAGTGTTTCAGAAAACCGTCTCGCTTGTCCGAGATGCAACCCGGCCGATAGGAGGTTGATAGAGGTACACGGAGCAGTAATGCTTATATCTTCTCCTTTAGCATTAGCTAGGTGACAACTTATTGTTTTGATGCATCTTTGTCTTGTATTTTGTTGTAGGCACCGGAAAGAGCCGGGTTGGACTGGACGGGCCACATTACAAAGGTTAACGCTGTGATGGGAGCCCTTGGCGGTACTACTACCCCGCATGGTTGAGTCAGCGGGGAAAGATTCGCGCCCACAACCGGAAGCATTGGGCGTTGAAGGAGAACGTGGAAGGAGGCGAAGACAACCAAACATGTCGTATGCAGTGTGGGTGGCTTCGGGTGAGTTTATTATTTATTTACTCTATTTGAGTATTGCTTTAAATGTAAGTACAATTTGACAAAGGTGTGATTATATGCGGAGAGGTTCCGCTTGAGAACGAAGACGATTATAACGCTTTGAAGAAGGCCAAAAGCGTCTTCAACAGTATGGCACAAAAGGTTGTCGAGATTCATTCAAAGAATGCACGATTCAAGTCGTCATCAATTTTACAAGAGGGTGAAGAAGGTGAACATGAGAAGAGGACCGAGGCGAGGAGGATACACTGATGTAACAAGAGTATCTCCAGAGCTCGATCGATTGGATAATGAAGGACATGGAGGCTTGGAGGTGGATGTGCCAGATTGGGATCGGAGGATTTTCAAGAAAATCAAATAGAAATCGAGGGAATGAAGAAGTAGATTGGGGAAGCACAAGTACGGTGTGAGATGACACATTGGCCTAGAGCAACGCATGGTAAGTATCGGTATTATAATTGTTAGTGAATTTGTCACTATGTTTCTAACTTTGCATCATAGGAGGTCGAAGTGGGAGTACTCCACTTTTGTGGAAGTTTACATCCGGAGCACCAAGGCGAGGATCCACAGAACCGGATGTGTTGTGCGACGACGGGCTAGTGAGAGGATGGTAAGTATAAATGACACAATATGTTTTGTGCAAATTTACATCCGGAGCACCAAAATGTTGTTTTGTAGGCGTCATATGCGTAACAAATGACACAACGCCATGGGCCGAGGTTGATTGGAGAGTCGCACCGGCCGATGTGGAAGCGTTGTACCACGCCGAGGGGGCCTAAAGCATGGGAGGTTCGTTAATAAAACTGATTTTATTTGTTTTCGCTCTACTAAGGAAAAAAATTGCATGGTCACATTTCAAGATATATCATTTGTAGGTGGGCCATGGGGATGGAGTTGTGGATGCGATCGTCCTCCACGAGGCTCGGTTTCCTCACGGGGAGTGCTCGCCGTCGAGGTCCGCACGGAAGCACAAGCGCACGAGGAGGCTCGTGAAGCGAGAGGAGGCTCGCTGCGCGAGAAGAGTCTCGTCAAGCACGAGAGGAAGCTCGCAGGCGAGAAGACTCGAGAATACATGAAAATGTATCTGCAGTACAATCTCAACTTTGAACAAAACGCTCAAGTTTACATTTGTGATTAAAATCTAACAAACAATCTATATGCAAAGAATCGTCACAATCTCTTGGACCTAACGTGCAAGTGTTTCGCCTCTCTGCTCGCAGTAAAGATACTTGAGTTCATTACGCTTTAATTCACTTAGCTCGTAAAATCACAAATTCACAAACTGGACTATTATGTCATAGGGCTCCCACCACCTCCCTTCTACATGTTTTCTCCGCACATGCAGCCACCACCACAAGGAGAAGCATCACAGGTGCTCGGCCTCCCTGCGCCCTTCATAAACCCTCTCGGGATGCGGGCACCACCCCTAGGAGATGCACCTCAGTTATATGATATTCTCATGCATTCTTTATTTTCAAAAACTCTATTATGTGTACTTCATATCACAAACTATGATCCACAGAGCTCCCACCTCCTCCTCCTTTCTACATGTTCAATCCACGATGCACCACCTTCTACAGGAGAGGCACCACAGTAAAGATGGATCGGTTCAATTCGTTATTTAAAATTTGAATGAATGATTTATATGTGGCATGATGTACTGTCTATGCCTTACAGGGCTCCCACCTCCAAACCTGTTCTACATGTACCCACCACCTATGCCAAGCCAAGGAATGCCTATGTACTTCAACCCGTGGGCCTGCAGCCACCTCGCACGACACCACATTTATGGATGTCAAAATATTATAAGTTTGCGACACGAGCTAAGTTTGTCAATTCTTGTACAAATTGCCGCTTTGGATGTGTGATTGATTATCTAAGGATCTGCTAGAATGTCTCCTTCGGTTTGAGAGATTGGTATATATATTATAACCGCAAATGTTTCTTTGTCTCACGAGTGGATGTCCTATTTACTAGAGAGGTCATGCCAAAATTTGTACATTTCAATGACTTAGTTTTAAGCCGGTTTTAAAGAGTTGAAAGGTTGGTTTCGGTCTTTTAGTAGAGGTAGTAGGTTTGGTGTCTCGCTTGTTAATTTTTCGTTAGCTTGAACTTTGTTGTGGAGTTTGATGACTTGGTGAGCTACTTGCCCCATCCCTTCCTTTCTCTTGCTCAAATTTAGGAACATATGCTTCCGTAGGAACTTTAGTTCATTCTTTGAATATGAAATTACATATGCTTCATTGAATATGAGATTACGTGCAATGGATGGACATATACTCCGTAGGAAATCTAGTTCATTCTTTTAGTATATATCAATCTTAGTAATCTGTTGCAAAAGTGATAATTTTTGTTGAAATGCACAACTGAGTCGATTTTAGGATATTTAGGCAACTCTTTCTTAAACCTTGCACAAATCATCTCAATGTTCATACTTGAAAAGGTTAACTTGTGTGCTTATGAAAGTTCATTGTCTTTGTTCTCCTGTAGATAAGTGATGGTTTACCAAATTATTAACCCATTACGTGCTATTTGATTTTTTCTTTCACAATAACTTTTGATTTCAACCTTATATTGTGCTGACTTCTTGGAATTGAAAAGTTATCTTAAGTAAACTTGTTCAATTGTGAACTTATGTTTTAAATGCTTTATATGGCATCCTTGTAGAATGTTGTTTGCCCATGTACAATCTGATTGTTTATCCTTGTAGAATGCTTCATATTTGTACTTTGTATATTGAACTCTTAAAATGACTACCAAAACTCTTAATTGCTTCTTTGAATTATTTTCACTGTTTGTTATCTTTTGAATACTCAGTGATGCAATTGGGGTCTTTGGAAGTTGAATTAAGTAATTTTAGTTGTAATCTTGGCCTTATGTTAATACTAGAGAGTATTACTTTGATACTTCATTGAATATGAGATTGATGTTCATATGATTATTGCAGCATATCTTGACTAGCTCGTATGTGTAGTTCTTATATATAGTATCTGTTCTTGTTTAGCTTGACCTGTCATATTGATATTCTCATATTGTGTCTTGGTTGAATAGTACTATTGATATTCTCATATTGACATTCATGTGAATCAAAGATAATGTTACTTGTAGCACAACCTAAGTTAATCTTGAACTTGCAGTTTCTAGGTCACGCCTCCAAAGACGTACTAACGATTTACATCATAGAAGACATCTTCAACAACGCCGACGGTGGTGGTAGCGCCCACAACTCTAACAACCCCAAGGCATGAATTCCATTGTGAGTTCGATTGGTGTATAACTGTTGTACTTTATAACTTGTTGTGATGGATAGGTTGTGATCGACTTATTGTGATGGACTTATTTTAATAGATCATGGATTGTATCTATTGCGGTTGTAATGTGTTGTACGTCATTGCGTAGTTTACAAATTGCCGTTGGATGTGTGATTGGATTATCTAAGGATCTGCTAGAATGTCTCCTTCTGGTTTGAGTGATTGATATATATATTATAACGCAAATGTTTTTTTGTCTCACGAGTGGATGTCCTATTTACAAGAGAGGTCATGCCAAATTTTGTACATTTCGGAGACTTAGTTTTAAGCCGGTTTTGAAGAGTTAAAAGGTTGGTTTCAGATTTTAGTACGGTAATAGGTTTGGTGTCTCGTTTGTTAATTCTTCGCTCGCTTGAACTTCATTGTGGAGTTTGTCTTTTGTGTTAGTGTTTCGATCGATTTGAACAAAATAGATGATCCTTCTTATTTATTCTTCGCTTAGCAATTTTTAGTTTCAATTTTCTTTTTGCCTTTTCTTTTCTTCTTTAGTTGTTATATGTATTGAGTGCGATACATATATATATATATATATATATATAAATACATACATTTGGATATATGTATATATGTATTGAGTGCGATACATATATATATAAAAATACATACATTTGGATATATATACATTTTTTTTGTAAAAATGACAGTTAAATTCATGGGTTTATTAAACCCACGAATTTAATCTGTTTAAATTCGTGGGTTTAATAAACCCACGAATTTATCAGATTAAATTCGTGGGTTTATTAAACCCACGAATGTAACTCAGAAACCCAATTAAATTCGTGGGCTTAGCAGAAACCCACGAATTTAACTTAAATTCGTGGGTACCCACGAATTTAATTAATTAATTTCATCGAGTTAAATTCGTGAACTAAATTCGACGGTTTGCTCACGAATTTAAATTAAATTCGTGGGTTTTAGCTTAAATTCGTGGGTTTTTGGCCCACGAATTTTTCCCTGATTCTTGTAGTGAAGATACATATGTATGGGACTTCATGTCCTAAGACTTTCTCATTTTTCATCCTTGGTATAAAAGGGTTTTTATCTACTTCAAGGGACCTCACAACCATGGGGTCTTTTAAACGATGAGATTTATGCATATTAAGTCTTTTCAATACCATCTTGGTATAGGTAGACTGGTGTACAAAAATTTCTTCTGGGAAATGCTCTAGCTGCAGGCTTAAGCAATATTTAGTTTTACCCAAATCATTCATCTCAAACTCCGTCGTGAGGTAAGCACTTGCTTACTTTATCTCCTCTATGGTTCCAATGATATTCAAATCATCGATATATACTGAGATGATACAGAATCTATTCTGGGATTTCTTTATGAACACACAGGGACAATCATCATTATTTGAGTATCCCTTCTTCAGGGGGGAATTGATCATATGCCCCATTTTACTTGGTGCAATTGATAAAATGCCCAATTTATCTCACTGACATGTGGCCCCAAGACCCACATGTCAGTGAGACATCACGGGGCATTTTATCAATGGCACATGTAAGTGAGGGTATTTTATCAATTAATCATTCTTCAGGAGGAACTCACTAAGTCGGTTGTACTACATTATCCTCGACTGTTTTAATCTGTATAGCGATATCTTCAGTTTGACGCTATATATATTGCGGTTATTAGGAACCGAAACTTTGACTCCTCTAGGGATTCTCATATAAATATCCGTATCCAGTGACCCATATAAGCATGTAGTCACTACATCCATCAACTGCATTGATAAATTTAAGCTTGCTGCCATCTATATTAAATATCGGAATGTTATTTGACTCATTACAGGAGAATATATTTCATCGTAATCGATGCTAGGTCTCTCCACGAACCCTTGTGCTACAAGCTTCGCTTTATATCTCACCAGCTGGATATTTTTATTTCTCTTTCAGATGAAAAACCCATTTGATCCTACAGGGAACACTTTAGGAGATGATCGGTCAACGGGACCAAAAACTTTCATTTTATTAAGCGAGCGCTACCTCAATAGTTCTTTTTCATTTGACCCTATATAAGCGCTTTTGGCACTCTGTTGTGGATTTTGGTTTTGAATCCAGCTTTTTAGCAATTTTATAGGCGAAATATATGTCGACAAATGTAGTCTTTCTTTTATACAATTCTCCTGCATCACTTCAGGGATATCTCTTCATTAATTTCTTTCATCTCCTCGTGATTTTCCACAATTATAGAGTCTGGGTGTTCCGACTTCCCAGCGTGGGATTGTGCGCATAAATATACTCTTGGTTTATCATCTTCAGGATATTTCTCTTCAGGGATGTTACAATCTCCAGGATGGCTTACTTCAAGGATTTTCTCAACATCAGGTTGAGCTTCTTCCACTATCACGGGTAGTGTTCTCATTTGTCCAGTTCTCTACTTCTGCAGACGTCTTCGTGGAATTGAGTTCCATGCACCTGGAGGTCTTCCCCTCTTTTTATCATGAGGGGCAAGTGTGGGTTCTCAATATCCTTCTGGGGTATTTCCACTCTTTCAGGTGCATATATTATAGGTATATGAGATCTTTTCACTTCTATATGATTAGTGAAGGTATTTGGCAAATTATTAGCTTATTTGTCACAGATTTATTATCCTTTGAAGTTCAAGTTTGGTCTCTTTAGTGTGTGGATCTGAGGACTCGGCATTCTCTAATGTGGTACTTATCTCTCCCTAATACCGAAAAATGTCCTTAGTACAATCAGCGTACCGAGCCGTGTACAGATCCCCTGTCATAGGCTCTAGGTGTTTAATAATTGACGGATATTCATAACCTACCTAGATCCTCAACTTTTGGTAAGGTCCCATGGTGGTACGCTGTGGTGGAGAGATTGGCATGTATAAAGCATAGCTAAATTTTTGCAGATGGAAAATACTTGATTCTTTTTCACGCACTATCTGCAATGGGGAAATTCATGATGTGCAGTTGGTCTGAGTTGAATTAATAGCGCAGCGTGCAACATTGCGTGGTCTCAACAGCTGGTGGGTAGCCTACTATTCTGCAAGAGTGGCCAAGCAATAAATTTTATTCTTTTAATTAATGACCCTGCAAAGCCATTTTGAGTGTGGACATGAGGTACGAGATGGTCTACATTAATTTCCAGAGTCATACAATAATCATTAAATGCCTTTGAGGTAAACTCATCAACATTATCCATTCAAATAGACTTGATCTTTTCTTTTGGAAAGTAGGTTCTTAACTTAATAATTTGGGCAGAAGCATGTTTCCAAGTAGATAAGAGACATACATAGGACCAGTTATTATAAGCATCTATTAGTACCATAAAGTATCTGAAAGGGCCTGACAGGGGCTGAATGGGTCCACAGATATCACCTTGAATTTTCTCTAGAAAATTCAGTGATTCTTCCCTAACCTTTAGGTAAGAAGATCTAAGTATGAGCTTTCATTTAACACAATCAGGGTATAAGAAATCTTCAGGTCTAGGAAAATCTTTATACTATGGCCAGCAGAATTATAATTATTCTTCTCATAATATTCAACTCAGTATAGCTCAGTCGATCTGCCAGATCTTAAATATTTATGGGTTTTCATCGCAACACGAACTTTAGGTTTTATATATGCATAGTATAACCCAGAGGAGAAGTAAGGAAGTTTTTCAACCACACATTTATTACACCCGTTAAACTTAGTTATGAGTAGGTATTCTGTACCATCCTTATTCTCGGTCTCCATATGGAAACGGTTCAGACCAATGCCTTTAAAACTTAAGGGAGTATGACTGGACTAAGGGTATAATATGGAATTCTTTTAGTGCCAACTATGAGAGCATTGCTTCCGACGATAGTCATAATATTTCCAATTCACTTAGTGTGGTACAACTGTCTTCTAGATAGATTTCCTCCTCCGCCATTGGATTATACTTTGTTCTATATTAGAGGTATGATTTAACAATCAAACAATTGTTGCATCAGAAACAAATTGTAGAATATAGAACAAACATAGCACAATTAATCAAATATCTGGGAAATATCTATTTATTCAATTTTAAATGATAATCACTCAACAGGAGTGTTGACCAAATGTTCATTCAGGAACAAGGGCTAAACTGATAAGGAGACTTATAAGGAATATGTGACATCGACTAGCAAAGTTAAGGAATACTTAGGAGACTTATCCCAGTCTCTATACGAGTTGTAGATATCCTCCTAGGACTCCTAGAGCTCAATAATTTCAAAAACTATATCATCACACTTCTCAGCATCCGTGTCAATAACAGGTTGAATGGTAAAGTATGACTCAACATTGTCTCTCTGGGTCTTATTGACTTTCCAGTGGATTGCATATAAAGATCTACCACATGTTTCGGGATGTGATAGTTGCACAACCAATGGTCAGTGCATCCATACCTAAAACAGGGTTATTTAGGGTTTGCAGCCTTATTTAGCTGAATCTTGCTTCTGGAAGCCCCCTGGCCATTTTCCTTTACTCTTCTGCTATGGATTACCTTTTCCCCTATCTGATATGCTATTATTCCACTTATCCCCTTTATTCCTTTGGTCCTTTCTGCGGTCATGGCTATTGCTATCCTACTGAGCATTTGCATATGTTTCGGGCATTGCATGACTCCTATTAGGAAGTACGCGATGATTCTTCTTCAGGAGTTCATCATGCTTTTCTGCTTCTAACAAAATGCATATAAGCTCGGAGTACTTCTGGTACTTGGCATGACGATACTATTACCGCAATATCCTCATATTGGGGTGAAAGGTGTATAATGTCTTATCGATCATTTTAGTATCAGTAACTTTCTGGTTACAGAATGTTAGTTCAGTGACAAGCTTGTGCATGGCAAAGTTATATGCTGCCACAGCCTTTAAAATCCTGAAAATGCGGGATGATCCATTCGTGCTATGCTTCTAGCAACAAAACGGATCTTTACTGGTTATATATTTTTCCTTTAAGGAATTCAAAAGTACCCAACTGGTCCTCTTCCATCAAATATTCGACCTTCAGATACGCATGAAGATAGTGCCTCAGGAAGTGCAAAGCCGCACACATGGCGGCTTTGGTAAGAGTAGGGGTACCAACTTCAGGCTGAGAAAACAGCTGCTCTAAAAGATCGAGCTATCAGATTAATCTTGGTATCTATTGCCCAGGTGAGATATTTGCTGCCATTCAGGGAAAGGTCCATAAATTCTCTCTTTGCGATGTCCGACATATCCTATTTCTATTTATGCAAAATGGCTTTTACTACCGATAAAATCAATATATTGCATGCGCACTCTTTAATCAGTAAAGTTTGATCTATATCTATTCAGTAGATAATTATCTAAAAATTTTCAGAATTTTTCTAGCAATTTTCATAGTTTCTACTAAATATTAAGCAATTTTCAGAATTACCAATTAACAGAAAAATAAATTCTAGCATATATTAACGTGGAACAATGCTAAGAAAATAAATTAAGAGACACGAAGCTCCCAATATGATATATAGAATTTTTCTATCTGTTTTCATTATTTTTTATAATTACCAAGTAATTTTTAGAATTACTAAATAACAGAAAATAAATTCCAGCATATATAAACATGGAATAATGCTATAAAAATAATCCTAGAGATACGAGCTTCCAATATGTGCTAAGGCTAATGTTTAGCAAATTTATTTAACCCTATATACCTAGAAATCAATTTCTAGGATTTTTCATAAATTTTTAGAATTTATTAAGTATTTTTGAGAATTTCAGAAAACTAGGGGTTGAATTGCAAAATGCAGTTTTCATGTTTTTTCCCCCTTTTTTTCGGCCATGGGCTTGCCAGGTGGGCTTCCAGCGGCGGCACGCAACGGGTGCGGCTCGCCTTGCCCGATGGGGTGGCTCCCCTGGTGCGACGGCACGCGACGGCCAATGAGCACACTCAGCCAGAAGAGTCGAGCGGCAGCTGGCTGGCTCGAGAGCTCATGGCTGGGAACGACGACTCCACTGAGGTGGCCGGCGGCGTGAGCGGCGGCGGTAGGGAGTGGAGGCCAGGCGACTTCGGGCGTGATGGCCGTGCGACGCGACCGGGTGCGGTGGCCAAGCGGCTTCGGGTGAGAAGGTACTTCGGGGCCGTGGGGAGCCGGCGGCGCTTCAGCGCTTCAGGCAACACTGCCATGGGACGGTCGGTCAAGAAAGCTTGGTTTTCCAAGAGGACGGTGTCACTGTTCCACCACTCGCCCAGCAAGATGGTCTTCTCCTCGTCCGGCGTGGGAAATGAATAAGCGCTGGCGTCGTGTCACGGCCAGATGACGAGGGCGCCGTGAACCGTGGCGCGCATGAACAAGCTGTGTGCGCCACCACAGGGTGCCCTCCTGCTCGGGCACGACTAACCTATACGTGTACCCGTGGCCCGGCCGGATCGGGCACTGTGTCACCATAGTCGGGCCGTCTGCCCACGGTGTGCCGAGTTGGAATATGCCGTGCCTGCATAAACCGAGTAACGGCTCGGGCGGCGGCTCGTCACAGGCTTCAGAGGGCGCGGGCGGGACTTCGGGGCCGAGTCGATCGACGAGCGGGCGTGGCGGCCAGCGTGTGCGGCGCGCGGCGGCCAATGCAATTTTTTTTTCAAGTTGATTGATGAAAAATACGATCTGAAACCCTAATTTCAGATTAGATTAAACAAGTAATCTAGACAATTAGAGGAATTAATCTACGGGATTAAAATTTTGTATAGACGCGATTCACTTACATAGCTCAAACTTACGTATAGCTTGTCGCAGATTTAATCGCGCGATGCTGGTCGAATTCGATGCAGTGTAGGTTGATGCAGGCATATGATCACAATCGATCTTGGCAGAGCTTCGTGCTGATAACGTGTTATAAAACGAAGTTGTCCATGCATGATCAATCACAATACACTGAAGAACAATAAGTACAAATAGAGAGCACACGCAAGGAGAAATTTATGTCCTCTTTTTTTTTTAGGTTGATTGATGAACAATACGATTAGGAACCCTAATTTCATATTAGATTAAACAAGTAATCTAGGCGATTAGGAGAATTAATCTACAGGATTAAAATTTTGTATAGATGCGATTTCATCAATCAACCTCGGGTATGACAAAGACAGGTGTCGTATATCATATCTTCTACGGTAAGAGAGATAGCTAAATTTGTAAATGTATAAGTGGGGGCAAGATCTGAAAAGAAAAATATGGACCAGATAAGCGACACTTCCAGCCAGGCAGGTGACGCTGTGATGCAAAGAACGGGAAGGGCAACGGGAACAGAGCCCCAACGTTCCTGCTTCCTCGTTGGCACTCGTGCAACTGGCTCTCACTATCCAGCCCACGTCGGGCTTTCATGAGCTCAGCTCCACCTCGAACCCGGTAGAGTTTTTCTGTTTTTTCTATATTAATTTTTAGCCGGGTTACATTTATTTGTTGATAGATTATTTTTTTGTTAGAGATTTTTTAGAAGGGTCCATATATCAACACATAATTTTTATGTGAGTAGAGAGAAAAAATAGAGACAGATGAACTACAACCACTGCCTTCTTTTTAAGTGGTAAAGATCAAGGGCCTATTTGGGGGGCTGCAGTTGGGCTGAAAAGCTGATTTTGGCTTGTTAGGCTGTAAAGCAGCTGTAGTTAGTGACTGTAGTTTTTCTTGAGAGGCCATTTGGCAAACTGACTTATTGTTAGCTGCTGCAGGCTGTAGCCGGTGTTGAAATGATTGAAATAACCTTAGAGTTCTAAAGTTTTATTTGTATGCTGATTTAACTTAAATATTAATGTTTTGGATTATTTTTACGGAAATTTTAAGTGACGAATAACTGAGATTAGTGTAAGTAAATATAGAGATTATAGTATCTAAACCACTGCATCTAATTGCGATAGGTTGATTGGCGAATTGTAATATACAATACCTATCGTGATTTTAGCAACCTTATGGATAACACGTGCACCTAGAGCATGTCAATGTTGGCTGACTCGGGACAGCAAAGCACCCAACCACCAGTCAAAACGTGAAGCCTGTCTGGAAAGCTCTAAGCAAATTTTTTCTGGCCTTTGCTCGATATTTTTTAAGTTTAGTCTTCATTGACTCTGCCACGAATTGGGCATCACGTGGAATCAGACAGCCGCGTACCTCGTTCTGGAATCATACAGCCTTTGTATCACCCATGAAAACAAACATATGCAGTTTATACTGCAGTCCAATACAAGTACATGGCAACATAATACTTCAGTCCAATGCAAATATATAGCAACATACAAGATCATCAATTTTCTCTATATATACATAAATTTAGATAGTCTAATTAGAACACAAACACCACCGTATGTCAAAGTCATGTGCTGCTCTAGGCCATTCAGCTACAATAAATGTGAACCTCATGTCAAAGTCACAAACAGTTATGACATTCTGAGTAGCATAACCATGACGACCAATGTGAGTAAGTTGGTCCGTCTTAGGGACAACAGCAGGTATACGTGTGCCGTCTATTGCACCAATGCAATTATTGAAGTGGGGTGCAAAACGAGAATCTAGAAGTCGTGTGTGCACTATACTAAACTGGGGATCTTTTGGCACCACTACAGAAATATAAATCACTGTCGGTTCTTTTTTATCATTTAGGTCGATTTTGGTGACGATACAAAGTCGTTATATAGTTATAAAGAAACGCTATCGCAGTTGATTTTCGCCCGATAGTAATAAATAGTCATCACAATAGGTTCTGAGCTCAGAACCAATTGTGATGTAGTCCTTGGCCCCATTGTGATGTATCTCCATTTTAAAGCTCATAGTTAATTTGAATTTCAAGATGTTAGAGCTTTGCTCTTAACTCTTCCCATGCTACACCTGAGCTCACTTAGAGAGCCAAACTTATATGCCTAGTTGTTTGCTACTAGGTAGAATCGGGCGCGACGCTATGCCGGACGAATTTTGATCTAGTGCTCAGGAGTCCACCGAAGTTTATGTAAGGTGGCTACTAAAGTCAGATAAGAAAAAATATAGGAAATCCGGTAAACATGGTGGAGCTGAACCAGAAACCTGTGACGAGCCTAGAAAAGACTCCAGAAAGGAAGCAAAGTAAATATGAGTACATGCTATGTGGCCATGCCCTTGAATCGATAAGCATGCAATAGGACAGTTTTAAATAAAAGCTTCCCATGCAAAATTTGAGATAGTAAACACAAATTCTTAACAAACTATTTACTTTTTCTGTAGTATTATGATGATATGAACTAATCTTCATGTCAATCTGAAACTCCTTCACCGGTTAGACAGGCCCAGGTCCGCAATCGTAAAAGTGCTTTTGCCTTCGCCCCGTCGCTCCCCTGAGACACTTCGGATCCTTCCCTCTTTGTATTCTCTCCCTGGTCTTTACATCTTTGATGTTCCCTTTCTTTCCTTAGCGTTGGCTACCTTTCAATGGGTTGATTTCTATGTATTATTTGTATTATCTGTATTACTTGCTTTCCTACCTTAATGCAAGGCAGAGCTCCTGCCGTTTCAGTTAAAAAAAAATTCCTTATGAACACCAGGATTCAAGAACCAATTCCTTGACTTAAAAGGCTAGGGGTGGAAATTCCCTCTTGGCCAAGGTTTTTAGTTCGGTTTTCCGATCATAAATAGTAATCACATTAAAATCAGGTCAACAGGAACTGTGGCCAAATATCAACCAGGTAAAGCCCGATACATATATTTACCGAAGGGAAAATTGCCTACATACTTGACAGATGCTTACCAACTAGTCTAAGCCCTGCCATAAAAAAATGCAAAAGAGCACTAAGCAGAAAATGAACTATAACCAATACAAGTATACAACGTTAGTCCTTCAAAATGGCATCTCAAAATGTTCTAAAAATAAAAAGGGGTAAATGAGACTCGTCTGCTCACCCCACCTAGTAGCGATTACATGCCTAACCAGAGGATTATACAAAAACACGGAGGGCACCCGTTCCCTTGTAGACGGCCTAGCAGACCTGTTTTTAGAATAGTCTCAACAAAAAATTGCTTATCACCAAGAGCTAGGAAAAAGCAATACCATAAACGAATGTAAACTAAAAGGAGAAGGTAGTTTGAGGAAAACAATTAAGGGCCATGGGATCCATCAATGAGATTATTCTGCATACCAGAAAATCATCTTCATTAGCTCCCCATCAACCCTCAACATTGTATTATGCAATATAATTCAAAAACAAGGGAAACTGGACTGCATAAGTAAGAAAGCTTTATGCAACTTAGCAGCATAGCAGCAGCACGTTCTTACAAAAAGCTATGATTGTTTGACTTTTATGTATCCGATAAGTCACCCTACATGAACATATATGATATGAAGTTTCACAACGAAAACCATTTTCATGAGATATTCCAAAAAATCCACACAAAGGATGAAAGTCAGAAAAATCCTAAAAGAATTGCATTCTTTTCGCCTACTTATCTGTTTGAGAGTTAATTTGCAGCAGGTCAAAGCACAAGATACATATGAAATTCCAACAACATGGAATAGCCACATCCCCAGCAGAAGACGGGGCAACTGATGAGAGTGCCCGTAACATAGAAGAACTGTAAGAACTTGGCGGAGTGCGATGAAGCATCAAGCATCGTCGCATGGGGTTACCCGTGTTAGTTTGTAATAGGAAAGTTTTAGTTTAGAAAGTTTGTATTAAGAAAGTTTAGGATGAGGAGTTGAATTAGGACAAGAAAGTATAATCATATTCTGTTTCATAGGGCTGTAGTTTTGAGTATAAATTGAGAGGTAGATTTGAGTTTTGTAAGCGAACAGAGCGAGAAATAATAAAGAGAAAATTGTCCCAAAGTATTTTGGCGTTTTGTTCCAACAATCCGGTGAAGTTGGGGGTGGTGCAGTTGACGACGTTGTTGTGTTCCTTGTCCATCTCCATGAATGGGCAGTTCTCGCAGCCGTTCTCCCTGAACTGCACAACCCATACAGCAATCAGACACAAGAGGATGGAAATAGCAGCAACAACATCATCGGCTTCAGCGACACGGCTTGCCCTAGGAATTTCGTGTCACAAAATCGCACAAATTTCTCATGGAAGAATCCTAAGAAGCGGCAGACTACACGAAACCAAAGCACCGAGATCGAAATCGAGAACAAGCTGCTAAACCCTACCCACCGAGCACAGATTCCTCCCCGGGAAATAAAACCCCAAATCCGACACCGCATCCTCCCCCGGCTTACCCAACACGCAAGTGGAGGCTGAAGTACCAACAGAAAACTGTAACCCTAGCCCTATATGGACAGGAAAGGGGGACGGGGAGAGTAACTGGTCGTAGGTCTTGACGAGGCGACAGTGGAGGCGGGCCTGGAGCTCGTGGCCAAAGCTCGTCGGGATCTGCGCGTGCCCCACCCAGTCGTCGTCCCCCATCATCCCGCCGCCGCCGCCGCCCCTCATCCTCTCCTACCACTCGATTCTCTCCTCTCTCGTCTCCCCTCTTCCTTCCTAGAGCTCTCTGTTCTATTCTCCCTCGCATGCAAAACCAGCCTGAGCGCTAAACCTGGTTATGGTTAGTTCGCTCGGACGTGGTCGCTCAGCCAAGTGTGAGTGAGGTGGGGAGAAGACATACGGGGTTGCTAGCATATGTATATCGATTCTCTTTAAACTGATAGTGTAAAAGAGTATTAGTATCGATTTCAAAAGAAAACTGATAGTAATAAAAAAATATCATAACCGGTTCTGAGTTCGAAATCGATTGTGATGTGTCATGTATCACTATTGGTTCTTAAATCAGAATCGATTGTGATGTACCTGATGCTACATCACAATCGATTCTGACGTGGGAACTGATTGTGATGATTCCCCACCATATTATTACACCATCATCGAATCATCTATCACAATCGGGTTTTTTTCTGAAATGTTGGGAACCGACCCAAATGAAGCGGTAGTGTTATACCATTCTGTAGTAGTGTGGTTTGATATTGTCTTTAGCTAAGAGTTGAAAGCAATTCAATACTTCATTGAACTTCCTAAATATTGTTTCATTAGAATGTTTGAAACAGTTCTCCACTTGGCTAAATGACTGAGGAGTCTAACCGTCCACAAGAATATAGCCAAAGCTTCTATAGAATTCATCAGTCTAGTCGATTTCAGACCATTTTTTTTGCACGATAGTTTCATACAACTTATAAAAGGTAGGAATATTCATTCAAGATATTCTATAGCAATCCCTATTATTACTAAGTTGCTCCATAACCTATTAATACCCAGTCATTTGAGGTGGTGCCTTTGTTTTCTTCTCTAGGTATGTATCACAATAATCCATACATACAAGAACAACAACTGTTGCAGCTTGGAGCTGCATGGTTCTCCTCCTTTTGTTTTCTTGTTCAACAACAACGGAGTCACTCTCACTTGATGTGCTCTTGAATGTGCTATCACTCTTACTTTATGAACTCATCTACAAACACTGACAACCAAAAGGTAACATAAGCGAAAATAATATGATAATACAATGACATACATAGTTCAAACAAACATAACATTGGAATATTATGATAAATATAGTTCAAACATACATAATATTGGAATATTATGACAAACATAGTTCAAATAGATGTAATAGTTCAATCCAACATTAATAAAAAGAACATAAAAAAGGCTTCTAGTTCTTTTTGCAGTCTTCATACATCCTCTTAAGCCAGGCAACCCTTCCATAATCGGTCTCTATAGACCGAAACACTGCTCGATACTCAGATTTTATGAAGAACTTTGATGCAATGAAATGTTCATCACTCCTTTCCTTTACCCCAGACTTGACAGCCATCCTCATGTGCTCTATTATCTCATCATTAGTATTATTAGACCTCTGGGATGTTGCAGAATTGCTACTAGTCATATGGTCCACTAGATGCTTCACTTCCCTCATCATAGGGCTCCTTTTGCCCTTCTTTGGGCTACGACTAACACTAGTACCCTGTCGCTTAGCAGGACCCTTCGCAACGACCTTACTTGCCCCCTCTAAAATAGCCACATCATCATATCATCGTCATCACCATCATCTTCATCTGAAACATCATGTACTCTTATGACTTCAGCTGGTATACCAAGAATAACCAAAGATTGAGATGTCACATTAACACCCTGAAACATAATTTCAAGATAGTCTTTGTGTTCAAGTGGTGCCTTCTTGAAATAGGCATACTTCGGGAAGCCCTGAAAAAATTAGATAAGTTATATAAGCATAAGGGTATGTTGGGATGTAATAAAGATAAATTTTGTTAAGATGCAACCTTTATTTTCTCAACCCACCAATCATCATCTGCCTCAATTGTTCCGTTCACAACATTCCAACCAAGTCCGGTAGCTGCATGCTTCAACTCCTTCCATATTGAGAACTTGGCCTTCAAACCATCCCACTTATTTTTAAATTGTTTCTTGTCGTAAAGTCTCCCAGTCTTCGTAAGGAATTTTTCACCTAGGTTCTTATATCCCTTGGCATTCAAATGTCCAGTAGGCCTATTTCTAGCAATAATCTCAGCGGTACATATTTCACAAAAGGCTTCGTTGGACAAATTATCTCACACCACAACGGGATTCTTAACAACTTTGTCCATCTAGCTAGTGCATGAGTAACAGTTCACTATTAGTCTTGTTCTAAAAGACCAATAATACATATTAGTCGTTAACTGAAGGCCCTAATGCTGCATGGACTAACACTAACATAATCACTGTCGTATTGTTTGCTAGAATGAAGAATAAATCAGAGAAAGGAGGGGTTGCTTATTTTACATCTTCACCCAGCCAAGGAAATTATCTGTTTTGGGATAGCAAAAGGACCGGAAGCTAGCTACCATACACTTGTAGCTTTGTGGTAGAAGTGAGCTATACCAACACAACTACATCTTTGTGACTGATGTGTTCATTAGAAGACTGATACAAACCACAACCGCAAGAATCTCGCTGAGCTACTTTATCCATTTTAATAGACCCCCACATCAGCAGGACATTTCTAATACTAGTACCTCATAAAACATATGAGCATGGATGCAGATATTAAAATGGAGAACTGCTAAGCTAGTAGAACATTTATAACAATAGTACCTCATAATGTCAATGCTGATAGCTCACCGATTGCAAATATGATCATGGGTGCAGATATAATGCAATCACAATGATGCTTCATGAATACTATAAGAGTTACATGAACACAAACCGGGCGGGGAGGATGACCGAGAGGGTGTGCTATCAGGGAGGACAAGACGTTGAGCTACCGGGGAGGAGGAGGCCGTGAGCTGCCATGGAGGAGGCCGGTGATCTGGATCGGGAGCACACGACAACTGGGAGGGGAGGACACGGTGAACGAGTAGGGAGGACAACCGGGGATGAGGCAGCGAGCTCCGGGGAAGAGGCCACATATCTAGATCGGGAGCACGTGTAGACCGGGCAGGGAGGACGAACAGGCGGCGAGGACGCAGCGACCCAGAGGGCAATCGAGGGAGGATGCGGCGACGACGATGTGACGACCCAGAGGGCGAGCGGTGGGAGGAAGGGGATCTAGGGATCGGGAGGAGTCTCGAGCGGTCTGAGGATTGAGAGAATGGGGCACCACTGGAATCGGCTGGCAGCATAGCTGTGAAAGCACGCGGCACTGTGCTTTGACTTTTCCTGGTGCTTGACTTGGAATAGCACCTAGGAACGTGTCTTGGGTCGGCGAGCCAATGAGATGTAGGGAATGTTGTTTGGTTGCGTGGGGATCACTTTGGGCTAGACTCGTGGGATGCAAAAGGAGGCGAGAAATGCAAATGAGTCGCGTTTTTCGGGATGAGTGATGCAGGCAAGCACTCACATGGTAGATACAATCACCTATCTCGTGCGCAACTCCTATGTCCTGCTCGCTTCTTCTCCCATTCCTCCAATGACTCAGGTGAAGGCCCCTACTCCCCTCCCCTTCTACTTCTCTCTCACCTCCTGTCATTGGCAAGCCGTGCCACCTCAGCAGTGTGCCGCCTTTTCATGATCTTCTCCCTTGCCTCATGTGCGACCCAGCACTGCCGCCATCCGCATCGCGCTGCTGGGGAAGAGAAAGTTGGGAGCAATGCTCTTCGCGATTTGGGGAATTGGAATGTTGGGCAGTGGGGATCTCACCTATGTCTAGTGCAACGTCATCACAACCAACAACCAAACAACTTCCCCCGACAACCTGTATAAACACTGCAAAACAACTTCCCTTAGATGAGGAGGGCCTAGTTCAACTCGCCATGGCTCAGGCTTCGACCTGGCTGGAGGTCCAGCCACCCAACCAAACGCGCCCTAAGTTTCCACGAGAAGATTACGGAGACTGACTATTGGTGCTGAAAAAGAGCCAATCAGCCTCAACACATGAGAACGTCGGGTTCAGATTGGGTCGTGGTGTGCCAACCGATTTGATCCCGCAATCGATAAGATAGATGGAAAAATATTCTCAAAGCCGATCTAGTAAAACAATCTGCAAAGATTTAAATAGCTAAGAAGCCAATCAAATCAAGGGTAACGATAAATCTAAATAGTCGATTAGGGCTGATTAGATGGTAGATAAAGGTAGACTTTCCTGAAAAAAGCGATGCGCAACAAGATCAGAGAAAAATCAAACCTGACGTAATCGAATATGACCAACAATCGGCGATACGCAACTTTATTGATCAAGATCGGATTACAAGAAAGATTCCAAATTACAGAACTACTCCTAGTTGACAAAAAAGAAAGTAAATGCTAGTTGTTTGATTGATTGGGGGTTGTTATTTTTGCTCGCCCTTGATCATCTTTTATAGTGCATCGGTCGATCATATCCTTCTCCGATGTGTTGTCAACCATGATCTGTATCGACCTTCATATGGATAAAATTTTCAGCTTTGATTCAATATCAGTCATAATTCTATCTTTAACTTGACTTTTCCTTTCTTAACCGATACTGGCCAAAAATATCATTTTTAACCTTAGCCTGACAAATTGGACATGCCTTTCCAAATTATGGTGCTAACATATGCCCCCCATTTTTGGGAGATAATGTTATCTTCCATAAATCTTCTTCGTCGGCTTCCATATCATCGGCTTATTGCAATATCGTTGTTGGTAACCGCTCCATTTATGGCACCGTAAAATCTTGAGACGTGTATCTTCATCATTAACCATGCGCGAACCGTCGAAAACACCTCCCACATTTTCACCTTTTTTAACCCCCTATAAGTATGAGGCTCATCCACCCGTCATTTTCACACACTCCAACTCTCAGAACCTTTGCCATCGGCTTCAACTTCATCCTACATACTACAAATTCCCGATCAGCAGCTCTCGTCAACTCCGTAAAACTCTTTCGCTGGCTTAATAGATCCCAACCAGGTACTCATCTCGATACCCAACAGTAACAATCAGTACTACTTAGGTTCGCTAGGAAATACTGACCCATCAGCTGTAATAGAACAAGAAATACCCTGTCTCCCCTTATCGGCTCCTGAGTACAACATAGTAGGATGGAGTAAAAGTTTTAAGGCTTGGCCGACATCACTTAACGGTTGGAGGAATTGATATAATCGGCCCAAAAGAGGCCAATATGGGAAAGGATGAAAATAGCCGAATGTCGCCCGTTGTCATTAGCTGATCCAGAGGCCAACGAGCCCTAAGTGGCCACGGCTTGCTATTTCTGGTCGGACACACTCAATGCATTTTTGTTTAGGATTGATCCAATCGGTCCAACACTCCTGGATGTAGCACAGTTATGCTGTCTGAGACCTAGCGAGGAGCAGATATCGGCCTTTAGCGCCAAGATCCAACACAAATTGATCCACTCCAAGGGAGAAGGATGGAACAAGTATATCAGTAACAACCAAGGAGTCAACCCAGTATCGGACAAGGAGCACATTGTCTTCCTGAATATGTGGTTAGATCGGTTTCCCTTTTGCGGGGTTTCACTTGGGCCGACGCAAGTGTATCAAGTCGTAGCGGAACAACTAGTTGAAGGCCGTCGGCTAGCACTGGGAAAACTTTTCTTGGGAGCAGTCTTCTAGATGATGCATGCCACTCGCAGTCAGCTTTTCACTGGTTTGGGGCAATGTTTAGTTGGTAATGTCGGTGTCCCCTTATGGTTTATACAGGTCTGGCTATATTGCATCTTTAGCCGACCTTTCAATATTGACTCAACCGAAATCACTCCTTTCCGTCTAGAAGGAACTCCAGAAGGCCAAGAGCCTAGCTTTAGAGATAACCGATCGTTCGGTGAAAAATTCATCCTTTGCTCCTGCTCTCAACTAAGACTCACCCCTATCGGAGCAAGAAAATTTTTGGCCTTTTTATTCTAGCTCGATGAAATAGACTTTAGCCTGAATGAATTTTTCAGCTATAATAAACCGATAGCTATCCTTGGCCATCATTTCTTTAGCTGGCAGCTCACAGTGACAAAATGCCTGCAGTAACATTGGATATGTAAAAGATTTTCTTATCACCAAGTGTGCTATCTGTTGGCTTACATACTAGAAATCGGACTTACCGACCCTCTTATGAGCTATATCATCCATCCGTGTATGCCAGACAGCTGGGATTCGGCCATGTATGTCCAAGTTTCCAACTTCTTGATCGGATCAGGCCAAGGGATCGGCTCCGTCGTTTATCTAACACCAATATCGCTTGCATATGGTCTATGATCTTCAACTTCAAAGTCTGCCATGCTTCGTCTTACAGACCCGGAGGGCAAGCAACTTCACTAACTGGTGGTTGGCTATTTGCCCAGTTCTTTTTCCTGTGGAGTGCACCGTATCGACTGTGGTAGTTGATTTTTTTCCAAACCTGCCTCCTGTCGAATCGGCGTCCACTAACTCCGCAAGTAGTGGCTCAAGCTCTAGCAGTAGTGCTAGCACATCAGGCTATACTAACACAAGTATAGTAAATATTACCGACGAGGTATCAGCTAATTTTAGATTTTACCATCAATTTCCTTCAAGCATTTTATAGCGTTTACTGATCGGCTTTTCTCAATCTTGCAGACCAAGGCAGCGGGAAAGAAGCCAGCTGACTCATCGGGCATCGGCCAAACCAGCAAACAGCCATGCCCTGCTGCTACAGTCTTGGCGGGATACTCTTCGGGCACCCTGGGCGTTCAAGCCCCTTCACTCTCTGATTACGAGAAGCAACAACCAAGTAAGCATACACTCATTGACTTATAATCTAATTTCTCCATAATTTGATGTGTAAGCCGATGCTCATAACTTATTTCTTAATTGAAAAGAAACATGGCCGAACCAAGAAGGTTGTTACTTGCAAAGGCCCTCCTGCAAAGAGGGGTCGGTCGACCATTCCCCATGTGGATCGGTTTCTGATAGGGTAAGTATCGTGATCATCAATTTATCAAACTTCTTATTGACAATCTCTAACAATGTTATTTTTTTGCAGCCTGTGCTCTCTCCTGCCACACAAGTGGCCAACATTTTGGCCGATCTGCCAGCCACCGAGTTCGAGCTCCCTCCACCATCATCTCAGCCGACGCCACCTGCTCCTACTGCTCCTACCTTGGAACCTACCAAGCCGACAGACTCCCTCACCGACAAGTTGGGTTTCACCTTGTCAAATTTGGAAGATGACGAGGAAGTGGCGATAGACAACTATCTTGAGGAAATCTAATGGATCCTTAGCGTTTCTATGGACGCATCAGCTGCAGTAACATCGGCTCTAGGCATGAAGGAGATGCTGAACAAGCTTTTCGAACTCATGATTGCGCCGTCGGCTAAACTGCTTGAAAACACCAAGCCACTTCGCGACACAATAGCCACGGTTCAAGCCAATTTACCCCTAAAAGCGATGGCAGTATTATTGAATGTTTGCCATCTTGATGATAGAAAAGCAGAAGTCGATGCAGACATGGCCAGGCTTGCACTCCAGGATGCGCAGCAAGAAGATAAAAAATCTAGACAAAATAATAGTGGATGCCAAGGCCAAGAAAGCCAAGTTCGATGAAGATGCCAAATCCCACAAGCTCAACAAAGAGGCGACTCTAAAATTGGAGTCGACTAAAAAATTTCTTGAAGCAGAACTAGACAAAGTTAACAAGTAGATATCTGAAGGCCAACAAATGCTAGTGGACTCGGCGTCAGCTTTGAAAACTCAAAAGCTTGGCTTGGTTGTGGCAGAAGTGAAGAAACAGTCGGCTAATGTTGCTCTAGTGCCTGGAAACGCTGCAGAAGACGAGAAAATTCTCGACGACATGGAGCAAACCATAGCCAAGACTGTTGCTGCTTTATCAGCCCTAGGAGCTAGTCTTAACAATCTGGGAGCATAACAGCTTGTCCCAAAATTATATCTTGAATGCTTATAATGGGGGCTGTCCTGAAACGATACTTTGAATATTTTGTAATATTTATAATCGACTGTGTAACCGATTATTTATTTATGTTTTAATCCCTTTTCTGCTAAGTGTGATGTGTGTAATCAACTTAATCTTACCTTTTTATTTTATAGCCAGAATTAACTACAACGAATTAATTTGGCATTTCACTACCGATAGTTATACTTAGCCGATTAGGTCCCAACCCAAACACTTGGGTGATATTTCTTTAGATACTTGCCATTAATCGCCTTAGAAAAACCACTCCTTCCAATGTTTCCAAAATATAAGAATTACTATCTACAAGTTGATGAACTCTATATGGTCCTTCCCATGTTGGAGACCACTTACCAAATCGGTTATCCCTAGAGCTGACAGGCAATATAGCTTTCCACACTAAATCGGCATCACAAAATAACTTAGGCATTACCTTTTTATTATAAGCCTTCGTAACTCTCGTCTTATTCTTATTAAGCCGATCCAATGTATGCAAACGTAACTCCGCCAAGTCATCCAAATTATCGACCATTAAATTCTTATAATTTTGAGCCGACAAACCATTTTGCCTGGCCGTTCATACAGAGTCGATACTTATCTGCAAGGGCAAACACATCCTCTTGCCTATAGACCAACTGATAAGGTGATAACTTGGTTGCACCATGGTATGCAGTCCGATAGGTCCATAATGATTATGATAGTGTTACATGCCAATTCCTCAGCTTTTCCTCAATTTTCCTTTTGATTATCTTGATCAATGTTTTGTTGGACAACTCGGCTTGACCATTAGCCTGAGCATAATAGGGCGATGAATTTAATAACTTGATGCCTAAACTTTTGGCAAAACCTTGAAACTCATCGGATATAAACATAGTGCCTTGATTGATCGTAATAGTTTGTGGTATTTAAAAACCGATGGATAATATGTTCTGTAACAAATCTGATGGCTTCAACACTTGTAACTTTTTTAAGTGGGATTGCCCCGACCCATTTAGAAAAATAATCAGTCGTGGCCAATATGAATTTATCGCCTTTGCTCGACGCAAGAAATATCTGTCTGATTACATCTATTCCCCATCCTCTGAATGGCCAAGGCTTAATAATCGGATGCAAAGCCGATGCTTGAGCCAATTGTACGTTGTTAAATTTCTGACAAGTCTAGCACTCCTTGTAATATTTGAAACAATATTCCAGCATTGTCGATAAAAAACACCCCGTATGCCTTACCAACCATTTCATCTTATGAGCTAATTGATGGGATCCACAAATACCTTCATGCAGTTCTTCCATAGCTACTTTAGCTTCTTTGGCTTCAAGACATCTTAGCAACAAGCCCTCTAAAGTCTAATAATATAGCATATTATCGAGGACAACATATTTTAAAGCTTATCGCTTAATCCTCCGATCAGTAGTTTTGAGAGATCGGTCAAATATTCCACTATGTTTGTCCTCCAATCATTAATAGTAACACATATGATTATCTTTTCAATCAGCTCACATTCTTCTAAATGGCCATAAACTTTATAGCCCGATGCTTGTTGGGCTAACAAGTTGGCCTTGTCATTCAATTCTCGAGGACTATGACTAATGGAACAAGAAGTGAATGAGCAGATCACAGAGAGACACTGTTCCAAGTATTTGATCAAAATTTTATTATAGCAGTTATACTCTCCTTTAATCTATTGGACCGTTGTAAGTTCAAGTTTCATTAGTTTTGGTGATTGATTTTATATTAATGTTTAATCCTTGATTAATGACAAATCTAATCATTATGAGACTAACATGTTTATTGAGCTTCATTCTTATTAGTATCAAATTTGGACAGAAAATGGAAAACCCAAGGTATGCACTTGTATTCATTATATTATCTTAATGCATACATAGGAATCAAGTTAAAGGATTAACTCTTCCATTGCCTTAATCTAAATATGTGTATTATGTTTCTAAATCTATATATACATGAATGCACATATATAGGGGGAGTTGATAATTTAACTTGATGTTTCAATTGTATTGATTCATGTCCTCTTGCCATATAATATAAAGGATCAAGACTTTGAAACAATCTTTTGAGTATATATAACTTATGTAGTTGTAGTATACGCATGCTAATATAGGATAAACTCATATGCAATCTAAGATTGATTATGTGCATATTGATTCCATGTTCAGTTGGTTATATGCACATACTTAATAGAGTTTGTTCTATAGTTGATGGTCTAAATGTATTGATCCCTTTCCATCACTCAAACATATTTGGATCATTACTAACCATCATATTGAGTATATGAAACTTGTGTAGTTATATATACTCATGTCAATTTAAATGAAGTTTAAATTGAGTTCGGTTGTCTTTTAATCAAATCAAAGAACGCTTCATCATGTGTTGATGGTGCCCCTTGTTGATTAAAGACAAGAGAAAAGTTCTTGAGTATAACGAAGCATTAGTTGCATCAAAGTACTCAAGACACCTTTAAATCATTCAAATTGATTTGGGTTGTGCTCAATCGATCTTGGAGGCATTCATTATGTGCTAACGGAGTGCAAATGATGATTGAGACAACCGTGTTTGTTGGACTAACGATCTTCAATGAGTTGTGAAGTAGGTTGAGTCCAAGAAGATAAAGAATCGGGAACGAGCAGTCATCATGTGTTGATGAGCTTCAAGAGGTGATCCTGAAGTGAAGAGAAGAGCTAGAGAAGGTTCATCATGTGTTGATGAACAAGAAGAAGAAGATTCGATCCTGGAGAGAAGATGATTGGAAATCATAAAAGCTCCAAATGGATCACGTGCGGCAAAGGTATAACTAGATAGGCTAGAGTGTCTAGTTTAGATCGTCGTACTATTAAGAGGGGTCGAGTTCTTTTAACTTGAGCTTCATCATGTGTTGATGAACTCAATCCGGTTCACTCTATCTCACTCTTGATTTGGTTTTTTGCATGGAGCTAACCATTTGGCATGTGTTGCGAATGGGTGAAACTCGTGCATTGGATTTTGCATGAGAAAAGTATTTGCATGTGTTACAAATAAGGGAGCTCATGCTTGCTTCTTATTGAATCTTAATTGATTTGGTTTTTGCATAAAGCTATGGATTTGCATGTGTTGCAAAAGGGAGATAGCTTATGCAATATTTTGTTTATGTGGTTATTGCTTGGAGCTAAGTTTTGTATGTGTTGAAAAAGGAGAGAGCTCTAGCAACTTGGTTTAAAGTATTTGCATGGAGCTAGAGATTTGCATGTCTTGCAAATAGAGAGCTCATGCATTTGAGATTGTTTTGGTTGTTTGCATGGAGCTAAAGATTTGCATGTTTTGCAAATAGAGAGCTCATGCATTAGAGTTTTAGCTTGTTATTTGATCATGTGTTGATCATCACAAGGCTAAGTGTGTTTTGCACTTTGAGTTTGCAAAATGTGCTTTTGCAAAACATTGAATGGATTCATTATTTGCAAATGTGTTTTGCAAATAAGCTCGAGGTTGTGGGTTTCAATCCTAGAGCATGTGTTGGCATTTGCAAAGTGTCGGGATCATGTGTCTAGAGGATTGATCTCATATGTTCGTAGTTTATTTGCGAATATGTTTTGCAAAAAAGTTGGAGTTGTTATTTGCAAATGAACTTGAGGTTATGAGTTTCGATCCTAGAGCATGTGAATAGGGTTTGCAAATGTGTTTTGCAAATTGACTTGATCATGTGTTGATCATCACGTGGCTAAGAGAATTGATCTCATAAGTTCTTTAGTTTATTTGCAAATATGTTTTGCAAATAAGTTGTGCTTAATGTGATTCTTTGGAGAATGTGAATTGGGTTTGCAAATGTGTTTTGCAAAGTACTTGATCGTGTGTTGATCATCACATTGCTCAAAGAATCAATCATTATTGGTATTTGATTCGAAAAGAAAAGATTTTTGTGTAAAAACTGGTTCTAAGCTAGGTGGCCGGTGCTACCGGCCATGATAGACCGGTACTACCGGCCGAGCGGTAGCACCGGCCCCAGTGCAGTGTATAAATACCCGAGAGGGTGTTTTTGGTTTCAGGCAGCCCGGTGCTACCGGCCATGGTAGCCCGGTGCTACCGGATGAGTGGTAGCACCGGAGGAACCCTCGGTGTAGAATTTCTAGAGAGTGATGTTTTCGAGTGGATTGGCAGTTCGGTGCTACTGCCTACGGTAGCCCGGTAGCACCAGAGGTCCGATGCTACCGCTCCTCTGGCTGGTGCAAAAATTCAAGAGGAGGTGTTTTTGTGGTCGGCTTGGGTCCGGTGCTACCGGGGTCCAAGGCCGGAGCTACCGCCCGAATGGTAGCACAGCTCCCAGTTGGCTAGTGCTACCAAATTTCCTGTAACGGCTAGTTTTTCTAGCCGTTGGCCTGAAGTCCGGTGCTACCGGGCCTAGTAGGGCGGTAGCACCAGATTTGCTGAGTTTTTTCAGATTTTCCCCCCAACGGCTTGTTTTGGCTTGGAGGCTATAAAAGGAGATCTTGGGGAGGGGCAATGGCTGGTTGCTGGAGTTATTGTGAGTGTGTGAGAGTTTGTGCATGTATTGCTCTCTCCTATTTGCTTCTTGAGCTAGTGTGAGCCTCTAATTACATGTGTTGCAATTAAGAGAGGATTGAGAGCCTCTTGTGCATGTGTTGCACTTGAGGAGGATCCTAGTGCATGTGTTGCACTTAGGAGGTCACCGGAGTGCATGTGTTGAACTAGCTGAAGTTCAAGCTAGAAGACTTGACTTGTTACTCTTAGTGTTTGCCGACACCTAGACGGCGTAGCGGCGTCGTGTGCAGGAGCTCTCAACGAAGGTTGTGAGAAGCCTCAGCAAAGTTTGTGAAGGTTGGAGCTCGCCTACCCGGGAGGGAAAAGGAGCTACCACTAGTGAAATCGAGGAGGGTGCTCAATTCGTGGAGCCGGTCCAAAGTGGTTTGGGCTAGCCTCAACCTAGGTCCGATCCATTTGCACTATTACGACGAGAGAAAAGGAGTTGGAGACGCACATATCTGAAGCAGTGGACACAAATATTGGAAGAAAAAGAATTAAATTTTATTTATTTTTGAACAGGTACAGAGTTACTGTCTCGTTAAAAACCTTACACCCAGTGTAAGGTACTCTAGTGTGGAGTGGCGCGGTGCACGTGCTTGGAATCAGTAAGCATGTACTCTCCAGTCACTATTCTTCATCTTTTAGCATCTCTGTTGTCTCCCCTTTCTCCACATATAAGGACCGTAAAAAGCGCCGACCGAAAGGTGAGTCACAATATAACGCAATGTCGCGGCAGAGCGCTCTGCTGCATACCGTGCATGCTTCGGTGACTCATCGGGCATGTTTCGTGCTGTGCTAGCCCATACTAGCGTGTTGTACCGTATCGCCCATCATACCTCACTATGAGGCCCGACACAGCCTTATCATTCGTATCATGCCAATCCAGCCTATACACGTGCTGTGCTATGCCATGCCATACTTCAGTCGTACCGTACCACAGATCGACTCAAAAAAAACTCAATCTAATGCCTACATTTAATTGCATCTAATATTTCTTTCTTGGATGTAACTATGGCGCATCGAGGTGCGCACCCACCCCACGCGGCCCACACACCCATTTGTCTTTGACTTAGCTCCCGCCACTATTCTCCCACCCTTTTGGGTGTGTTGCAGACTCGCAGTGTCACCCCACCCACATGTTCTGGCGAGGAAGAAAAACTTGCTTCAGTTGTGTAACTTTTCAATCTTTTATCATGTTTTACCTCTATCCATTTCTGCACCAGTATGCTACACTCTCGTCCATAGAACTCAGAGTAAATTTCACAAAACTATAAAAAAATTTACAAATTATTAGAAAACTACAGCTCTTAACTTCTATTTTATAAAAATTATAGATTTTATGAGAACTTATATTACAAAAATACAAGTTTTATAATTTATCGTTTCTTTTAATGGGTCTGACAGTATAAGCCCACATGATAGCCTCGAGCGTCCCTATTTTCCGTTTTACTCATGCATGTGGAGGCCATGTGGGTTCAAACTGTGAGACCCGTTACAAAAAGAGAGGTACTTCTATGCCTCTCTTTTTAAAGGTTGTAAAAATATTAAAGCATGAATGAAAGGTGGATGTTGATTACTTAGAAAAAAAAGATTAATTCTAAAATCTGTAGTTTATGATACAAATTCTCCTAAAATATGTAATTTTGTAAAATAGAAGTTAAAACATGTAGTTTTCCGATAGTTTATATAACAAACATATAATTTGTGAAATTCCCCTATGAGGTATATTATGGTAAAGCTAATTCTCGATTTTGGGAGAATCAGGTAGATGATAGTTTCTGATTTTGTGTACAAATTCTGCTTCTAATTGTGAAAGTGGATTCTGGGAAGTTTCTCTCATAATCAGAAGCAGAATTTGTACATAAAATCAGAAACTATCACTCACCCGATTCTACGAAAATCCAAAATCAGTTTTTTCATAATTTGTAAAAGGGGCCTAAAACTAATCAATCCGACTAAAAAAGTTGCATATCCTCCCACGAAGGACTTTTAGCAGATTACATAGTTCCAACTCATTCCATGATACATAAACAATTCCCTCGTACTCGAATGAAAGTAACATTCTGTTAAACAACTAGGTATTATTTGTGTTTTAGATTTGAAAATTAAGCTAATTTCCAAAATGATTAAACACAACAGGTAAGGTAAAAGACACCATATATTTCTGTAAAGTAGATCGATCCACAGAGGAAGAATAGGAAAATTCTTACGATAGGCTTGATGACGAAAAAGGAAGCAGCGCAGTAGCGACCGGCCGTAGAGGAAGTAGTCGACGTCGTGGATCGCAAGATGAAGAGCTCGAGCGGTCACGCAGTTGCGCTGCCCAGAAACCTTATTGCCGCCCGTGTGTTCTCTCGCCGCAACGGTTCGAGATCCCGCTCTCCTTGCCTCGCGGTGCACGCCAAGAGGAAGGTCGGTGAAGAACAAGCGCAGTACAAAAACGCAACACAGATCACCGTGGATGAACACGAGTATCAGAGCCAAAAATCAACCGCCCCATCTGTCTGGACGTCTCCAGATTTTATAGCCTCACACCAGTAACGGTCACCATTAAATGCTAGTAACTGCAGGTCATTCAATTGACAGTTTCTATTAGAAACTGACGCCATTATCATGGCTGTTTCAATTCTCATCACGGCGACTCACAAGTCACAAGTCACGCGGGACGCGAGAAAAACACGCGGTAATTCGCGGAATACGCGCGCGCGCGTGCGTGTGACTTTAGCCAGCTCCTCACCCTCCATATGCCTCATTACAAGATATGGTGGGAGCTCTCCCTTTTAAATTGGTATTCTCTCCTCTCAACTAGCAATATGGTACTATTATTTGTAGCTTTGGCATTAGAGATAAATGGGCCACTTGGGCCTCATTTCTAACACATTCTCCACACAATTACATTCAGAACCACAATTTATGGATTCAAGCTACTATGATTTTTTGTCACGAACTTTCCATGTACAAAATTACCATTTAGCACCCTAAGTTACCACCTGTTAATAGTTATCATATGCATTTTTAACAAAATTACCACCAAAATTTCTGTAAGATACCCTCTAAAATTTTATCAAATTACGACCCAAATTCAAAATTAACACTAGTTGTGAGTTTGTAAATAGCTCAAAATCTCTCCTCTAGTAAATTCGTTGTGCGCCATTTGGGAAGATCCCATTCTAGCAACACAAAAAATTTAAATCCATCATTACCGTTACCATTTTGACCAGTACTAGATAGCTAGTTTTGTTCAGCGTGACCAACCGATCTAATACGCCATAGGTCATTACTCGCTAGTTGCATACTTGCACAGTGCAGCATAGTAAGATTCGGATTGCCGCAGCATTTGGATCTGGAGAGAGGCGGCGGGAGTTGGAGAGCATGGGGAAAGGTGAGAGGATCTGGTTCCAAAATTCGGCGAATTTCGGACCAATCCGAATTCTAAAGTACTAGTCGGAAAAAAAATTTGAATTTACTATAGTAACCCGAAATTTCGGATTTTTTGGACGCAGTTTCGTGTTTTTTGGCTGGTTTTGAAACTTTTAGGGGCGGATTTGACCGGATTTGGTTCAATAACACTTAGGAATCTCCTATGAAAATTTGTTGAAAAACCGAATTTTTTAAATATTTTAAAATTTTGGGAGAAACACTGTCAGATTTTTATAAAATTGTACAAGCTTGATAATAATCTGAAAATTTTATGGTACTATCTTTAGTAGATTAGGATCATATATAAAAAAATTAAAAATAATTTAAATTCATTTGTTATCTTTAAAAAAATCAAAAACATAATGAACATAATTGGGACAGTTATATTGTCAGAAATTTATAAATTTTCTTGAGTGCGATTATGATCTAAATTTTTTTTGAGAGATTAATACTTGACTCAGTACCATTTTGTAAATTTTTTTAAAAAAATCAACTTTTTTTGTTTGGTCAATAAAATCTATGTAAGCATTAAACTTCGTTTGTTATATTATATTTCAAAAATCAAAAAGAAAAGAACATAAATGGTACTGTGCCTTGTAAGAATTTTATAAATTCACTCGAGTGTGATCATGAATCACAATTTTTATGGGATACTAGTTCAGTGCCCGTGCATTGCTACGGAAAACAAAATTGATAACGAAACATAAAGGTCAAGCAATAAAAGGAAATGACAGTGTGTTGCTACGAATTAAAAAAAATCATGTTATCTAACACATTGAGTTGGCTTATATTAAGTCATCGACTCAGTTGAAGTCACCAGATGAACTCTGCCCGACCCACATTGTGTCTTCTCCACTGTACTTGATCTACACTCCTCCTGGTCTACACACCTCCTCGACTCCATCGCCACGCCTGACTATGCTTTGCTCCGTGGCAGCCTTTGTCAGGCTTATCCCGCTATTCCTAGCCGGAATCATAAAAAAACTTGGGAATTATGAAAAAAAAATCATATTTGATGATAACGTTTTACTATATATATCACCTTCTTTTCATAATCAGGTGGTAGACAGATCGGAGAACCGTAGAGTGGTCAGAAAGGGAACCTTGCTGAGGACGAGGAGCTGCAGCTGTGCATCGATTGGCTGGTGTCGCTCCATAGCCACCTTCCACGTGGGCATGGCCATCGGTAGTTGTGCTTACGCGCGCAGAACCACGAAATCCGACTGAATTGCCCCACGCATGGAGAGAGTCGAAAGCTTCGCAAACTCAGCTTGAAAAATTTTCAAATTAGAAAGTTTCAGCTTGAAAATTTTCAAATAAAAAGTTTCGATTAAAAAACTTTCAGTTTAAAAAATTTCGGTTTAAAAACTTTCAAAAACAGTTAAAAAATAGAGAAGAATTAATGGGATAACGCTGAGTAAGGAAAAAAGTGATAAAAAGAATGAAGTGTTGTTACTTATCATAACGAGTGGACATCCTAACCGCACCATCAAATTAGCTATTCCGAAACATTTTTCCATGGCACTAACGCCTCTTCTTCTTTTCCAGAAATCATTCCATATCGTTATTAACACTTGGCCAAGAGCCTTACAAAAAGCAGCAATATTACCATCACCACCGTTACGACTTGCATGGCTAAACGAATCATGCACCATCGAAATCATTAGGCGCACGACGTCTGCCTGAACCTGAGCCACCAGTTCTGGAGGTCAAACTCCCAGAGGTGCTCCTGCTGCAGGATGTCGCTGATGACGGACACCCCGGGCCACGTGCCCTCCTGCAGCCCAATGCATTTCACGCCGGGCGCAGCGTCGATCACGTAGCTCTTCGTCGGCGGTTCCAGTTGCGCCGACCCAGCGAACTGCACCGTTAGCTTTGTGATGGCCGGTGCACCAGCCGTCCAGTTGTAGCAGTAGTCGAACGGGTCCATGCTCACCCGCGGCAGACCGGCGAGTTGCTTGCTCAGCGCCGAGACCACACCCTTGTACGCCGAGGTGGCGAGGATCGTCAGGCTCGTGCTGGAGTCCAGTATCGCGCCGCCCTTCCTCTCGACGTTCCACACTTCGGCGGGGATGTCGAGGGCCTCGCCGGCGATGGAGATGGCCTCCACCGTTAGGGCGTAGAACGGGCTCGCTCGCCGCCGAGAAGCGCGGCGTCTGCGACGACGACGCGGGCGACGGAGCCGAGGCCGTGTCCGGGCTCGGGCCAAGGTGAGGTAGCCGTAGCGTTGTACGGGCGCAGGTGATCAACCGTAGTAGGAGAAGCGCCGGCGCGCGCGGTGGCGTGGGACGCGAAGGGATGTTTAGCCGAGGCCGAGCACGCCGCCGAGGCCCGAAGCTCGCCGTCGTGCGAGGTGGTGCACCCAAAGACCACGCCCCGAGCTCGCTTTCTTGTCCGCCCGCCGCCGACAAATAAGAACGGTCGCCGAATCGGTGTCGACCAAGCGCGCGCCGACAAGCCATCTTTGTACCGCCATGTTCACGATTAGGTGACGTTAGTTTAGTTAGTTAGATGAGGACGGGCGCGCGCGGCGTCAACGCCGACAAACCGTGGTGTCGCCCATGGTTCTCGCTCGGCTTGCTCTGTTTCTTGCACGCGCGAGGCGAGGCAGGGTGGGGCGGATGGCTACGGTTGTATGCTTATAAGACCACAGCACGTACGTACGTTTTCTTGATTTGCGCGCCATCACAGATTCATGGCTCAAGGCAAACAAAGTAAAATTTTCTTTTCTTCTATCCAAATTTTACATAATCTTCTACAGAGATATCAATTTGCAATCAATTATTAAATTGTGGTATGATACACTACTACATTCCTTTTCTTTTGTCCAAATTTTACGTAATCTTCTATAGAGATATCAATTTCCAATCAATTATCAAATCGTGATATGATACACAACTACTTTCCTTTTCTTCAATAGAGATATCAACTTCCAATCAATTATCAAATCGTGATATGATACACTACTACTTTCCTTTCAAATTTTACGTAATCGAGATATCAATTTCTAATCAATTATCAAATCGTGATATGATACACTACTACTTTCCTTTCAAATCGTGGAGAACGGACCACCGCCACCAACTGGTAATTAGAAGTAGTAAAGATTAAGAACTTCCTTATCACCATTCTTTAAAATTTTCAAAAAAAATTATGGTTTACATAATTTTTCATTTTGTTCAAGTTTGCCGGTAAGCCTTTTAATAGGGCAGTAGTACTTTTTAAATTTTTAAAAATTCATACAGTTTGATCATCATCTGAAAATTTTATGAGAGCATTATAGATACATCATAACCATGCACAAAAAATTTCAACATTTTCTAACTTCATTTGTACCATTTTCCATTCGGATAAAACTTGTCGGTCAGTGTTCTATCAGGACAGTGCCACTCTCCGAATTTTTAAAAATTCCTCACATGTGATAATCAGCTGAAATTTTTGTGAGAACACTAGTTATGGATGATAACCATGCACAAAAAAATTCAACAGTTTATAACTTGATTTGTACCATTTTCCATTCTGATCAAACTTGTCGGTCAGTGTTTTATCAGGACAGTACCACTCTCCGAATTTTTAAAAATTCCTCAGATGTGATAATCAGCTAACATTTTTGTGAGAATATAAGCAATGTGTCAGGAACCTCCAAAACAAATTTCAAAATTTTTCGATTACGTTTAGACCACTTTTCAGCAAGTACAAAAAACCCGAAATTTCGGGAATTTCGCCCGAAATTTCGGGTTTTTTCGCCGAATTTCGGATTTTTATTTCCGGAATGGACCGGATTTGAATTTTCAAATTCAAATTTCGTCCGAAATATTTCCGAAATTTTTTTATTCGGCCAGGGACGAGATTTATTCCGAAACCGAAATTTGAAACCTCATAGAGGACTCGAGCCGCTGCCTAGCAGCGCCATAGATCTTCCGTTCTTTTAACCCAAGAATGGAATGGATGAACTACTCTCCGTCAGCGCTGGTAACCATGCACGAGATATCTTCATTATATTCCTTTTTTCTTTTTGGCTTTATTTATCTTCTATTTATGTATGAATTTAAATTATAAGACTATATTTATTATATTTTTTATGTTTATCTCAATTTAGTTTCGTCTACTTCAATTTTTGTTAAAAGAAATAGCTTAGTCTGGTGAGCCCTCTCTTGTATTTCATCCTGGCTTCGCCATTCATGGATGCTCCATCCTGCCCTGTCCTTCGCTTCCACAACAGCATTAACACAGCAGGCACGCCCTCATGTTATGGATTCTCCTCGTGCGGCTGCAGGTTACACCTAGAGATGCCCAAATGGGCGGCCTGACACGGTCCGACCCGATTAAAAAACGGCACAGCCTGTTTAGACACGATACGTTTCGATCCGACTAATAAACGAGTTGTGCCATACCGGCCTACATGCCGAGGAGGCAGCCCAAGCACGACCTGCGGAGCTAACGAGCCTTGTCGTGCTGTGCTGACACGGGTTCGATAGACCGTTAGCCCATTAGCATCAAAAGAATTGAAAAAAATCTGAATTTTTTTAGAAAAAGTATGAAAAAATGCATAAAAAATATGAAAAAAATCAAAAAAAATCATAATCGTACCGGGCCGTGCTTGGATCAGACCAATAGTGTTGTGCCTCGAGTCCTCCAATAATAGCAGCGAAGGGTTAAGCTCAAAATATTACAACAGTGTGCTGAGTTGCTATGCATATGAAGTTCCCTCAATGTATGCTAGAAGCAAGATAATATCACCTTTACCTATGAACATAGATTCCAGACACCAGCAAACTGAAACTTTTGAATGCAAAGTACTGCACATAATATATGAACATCTCTCGACAGTAGCTACTTTTATTGAAATATAAGAGAATTATAACATCAGGACGTTTATAGAACAACCGAACAGCCACTCTATATCTTCCAGCAAACCAGCAACTCTCCACGCTGAAATCTGAGCATTTCAGCTGCAAGCATATCTGAAGAGCATCGATCCCATGAACAGTCGCTCATACACAGCACCAATCAATGGCCATACTGGCGGTACCAGCAGCACCTGGAGAACCCGACGGCTCCATCATCGACACTGCCACGGCTATAGAGCCACCACAGCAGGTTCGTCAGCGAGTTGCCGTCGTCATGCGATGTCAATGCCTTAGTCTTCGCCAATGCCGACTCCTTATCGTAGATCCCCTCCAAGGCATACACGAAGCCCTTCCACCCTTCTCCAACCCCTTCCCTCAACAAGGCCGGTATGGTCCAGTTCACCAGGTCCTTCACGAACCCGATGTCCGGGAATAGAGCCTCGCTGACTGGCAGGATTGGCAAGAGCTGAATCCCCAATCTGCACTCCTTCCACGCAGGTGGAGCAAACCAGAGCCCACTGTCCCTCTTGTTCGCCCACAGGACGCCGACAACCCGATTGTTGCTGCTGAAGTCGCCCTCGTATATCCCTTTTCCCTCCCGGACATGCCACCATGTCTGTGCCGCCATCATCTCGAACACAGTCAGTGTCGCGCCGACAGAAACAAGATGTGCATCCCCGTAGCTCAATCCGAGGAGTGCAGCAGAGTAATATGCATTCACGGCCTCACTAGTGCTCTCCTGGTTGCGCCCATCAGCGAACTCCGTCAGACCTCCGGCCCAGGAATGCAGCTTCCAGAGATCAAACATCCTCAGCCTGGTGTAGCTCGTGCCACATTTTCGCGACAATGTCATGAAATCGGCAACCATGGAGTAGGCCTGAGGCTTGTACTTCCTCCCCCAGGACGGGTCAATCTTGGCAAGTACGGCAATGGCATACAGGAAGTAACCCAAATGGTAGTGGTGATCGTTGTAAATCCCGAAGCCGAAGTCCGCGCCGGAGTCCTTCATCCCCTGCTGAGTGACGAGGCCGCCCCATTTGGGATCATACAAGAAGCCATTCCCCTGGAAGCTGCCGTCCAGCCACGGCGTGACGGTGGCCCTCAAGAACCGCTGCACCGCCGGGATGGCGTCGGGGCACCCGACCTCCTCGGCGATCAAAGCCAGCCTCGCCGCCCTGGCGATCACCTTCCCGTAGAAGTAGGACGAGGTGGTGGTGATGGGGCTGGAAGCGAGGGCGTCCACATCCTTACGCAGTGCCGCGACGATCTCGCCCACCCCGTCGTCGCTGACGCCCCGGATAGAATGCCATGTGGGGGACAACGGGTCGGTCCTCAGAAGCCAAGAAGTGCCCACGACGCCGACCAGGTCGCCGTCGATGCTCCGGTACCTGAAGTCGTCGAGCACCCGGACGGAGCGGTCGACGGAGAGCAGCCGAATGTGGAGCGGGTGGGCGAGCATGAGCAGGTCACCCCACCCCTGCTTGCGCCAGGTGTACTCGAGGCAGAAGGGCCGGTTCAGCACGGCCTCCCCGGCCGTGGGGAAGCACCGGCTGTACTGGTCAAGAACCGTCTCCATGGCGGGGTCCGGCAAGTAGGCGACCCGGATCACGCCGGAGAAGCCGGGCGCCGCCAGCTGCGTGACGCTGGACTGCGCCAGCTGGATCGGCGCGGACGCGTAGAGAAGGAAGGTCTGGCCGCTGTTCATCCGGAGGCGCCACTTGGTGAGCGCCTCGTCGCATGGGGCGGCCTCGAGGAAGGCGTGGACGGAGGCGACGGAGATGTCGACGGGGCCCGCGGCGTCGGTGGTGGCGACGGTGACAAAGGGGCATCCGCGGACGAGGAACGCGCGGAGGGACGGGGAGAAGTCGAGGGTGACGGAGAGGTCGTCGAAGGCGGCGATGCGGTGGCGCTGCCCCGCCGCCCCCGCGGCCGCGTCGGACGGGGACGAGACGGTGAGGTCGGGGACGAAGGTCTGGATGACGAAGGACGGGGAGTGGTTGCGCGACGGGTAGCACACGGTGAGCGCGGCCGCTGCGGACCTGACCGAGTACGGGTGGATGTACTCCGGCTGGTCGCCGTTCTTGAGCGCGAAGTTCTGGAAGAAGGAGTTGGTGGGGAGCGGCACGGAGAGGAGCCCCGGCGCGAAGAAGCGGGCGGGGTCCGGGAGCACGGTCGACGCGGCATTAGGGAACACGTGGCCCGCCGGGAACGGCGGCGCCGGCGCGTCGTGGTCGCCGCGATGGCGGCAACCGGGCGGCATGGCGTCTTCCGGCTGCGGCCGTTGAGGTGAGATCGGAGGACTGGGGGTAGGCGGCGGCGGGGTGGGCTTGGGCTTGGCGAGGTTGAAGGGGGGTTTGGAGGAGAGGAAGCGGGAGACGGTGCGGCAGCCGTGGCCCAGCTTCTTCTTCCACTTCCACATCCGCCGCCTTATTATACTATCTAGTACTAGGTGATCTCGATTGTTTGTTTGGCTTGATCTGATCTAATCTGATCCGGGTGTTTTTTTTTTTCCTATTATTTCTGATGTGTTTGGAATTATCTGGGCTATTCTGGCTATTTGTTTCTTTGGGCTTGACTATATTTTCCTGGGCTTGTTTTTGTCAAATTTTCCCCTTGTATTGTTTTGCAGGTTTTTTGTCCCTTAAGATTCGACTGGGCTGGTGTGACACGTGGACACTAGTGCCGGTATTGAACCGTGGCAGCGTCACAGCAACGGCGCCGTGTCAACTTATCAGCGTGGAATGGATGCGACGGCGAGGCGTCCCTGCGTGTAGACAAAGCATAATGTGTGATTAATCTCTTAAGAAACGCGGCAAGGACATGGACAGACAAAGAGAGGTGTTGCAAGGGACGAACAGAGTATTCTTCCTTCGCTACGGTCATCTCTAGTCTTACGATCTTGTACAAACCGAGAGCTAAGAACACGGATAAATTAAAAGAAAAGGATGGAAAGGACAATGATTCGATGTATTCTACTTACCTTGGTATGAATGAGATGGAAGGCAAGCTCGACGGAAACTGATGTGACGATGGACTTGATGGAGTGGTGGCTGGTGTTGGTAGGAGGCAGGTGAAGGACATGAGATGCAGTAGGAGCGCGAGAAGCAAGGCCTTGTCCCGTGTCGTAAGATTGGCACCAACTGAAACGTGTTGTTCGATCGGACTCCGGGGGAAGGAAGGAGTTGCTTGATTGCTAAGCGAGGGGCAGGGCCGTTGCTGTTCGTTCCTTGGCTCCCAACAGCTCGTTGGACACGACCGCACGAAAGATACGCTGTGTCACTAGTAGTACATGTTTTGGGAAAACAAGGAATTGTGTGTGAGCGTAGCTTCCAGAGAAACGAAGTCCTGGATTCCATCGTGCTGGTGAAGATGAGCTCGCTTGCAGTCGCGATGTCACCATAAAAATTGGGAGTGGAATCGAAGAACCAAACTAAATTAACATAAATATAATAAATATAGTCTTATCTAATTAAAATCTATACATGAATAACTAGAGTGAGCAATAAAATTAATAACAATATATTGTTTATATTATATTATATACCTCCTCGGCCGGTTCAGTCCGTATTGTCGTCAATTAGCTCTTTCCTCCTTTATCCCTCCTCGTCTAGGATTCTTTGTCGTCTCCTTCAAATTCTAGATCTATAGTAGAGCAGCTACTCGTGGCTCGTGTTATCGCTCGACTACCCCAACATTCCCTCTTTGTGCCCAACTTGCCACCCCAGCTAAGAGGATCCCCTCCCTCCTTATCGCCGCCACCCGGCTGGTGGCCACCCACTCGCTGGCCCAAGCTTCATCGGTGATTCAGCGTCCTCACATCTGCTGCCCTAGGATGGCTCGACGTTGGTGGCTCCCCTCTCTTCGTAGGACTTTACACTTATTAGGCCTCACATGACTTTAATACTAAGAAACGAATAAAAACTTCGGCGAATAACCGATCAACATGCCACAAGCATTTGACAAAGTTCGACTCCTAGCAACTCGCTTCCTTGTGGAACTCCTACAGGGTAGGTGTAGACTCTTCTTCAACTGATTGATTTATTGTTGCAATGGTGAGTACATAAAGCACTAAACAAGTTATGCACATTGTTAGACAGAGAATACAGCACTTCTCTCTCTCCTGTGCATGCATGCATGTCATGCATGGATCACGCGTTAGCACTAATCTCGGCCAGATCTTCCTCGCTTTGATCATGTTTCCATAAATAACGCGAGGTGGTTATCTCAGTCTCGGGATATAAATCTGTAACGTGTGTTTCCTGATTGAATGAATTCATTTGCGTGATATTCCCTCTTGCATGGTACCAGATATGTTTGCATCCTGCGACCATTGCTTTCGCTAAACAACAACCGCCTCTCCTGATCGGATCATGGACGCCGTCGCCGCTACACACCAGCGAGAGGATGAGGCCGTGATTGATGCTGCCGCTGCACACCAGCACGAGGATGAGGCCGCCGCTGCTGCTGCATGCCAGCGTGAGGAGGAGCTCGCCCACGTGCGTGAGCAGGCCGTTGTGCGCCAGCGCACTGAGGCCACCGCCTGTGCGTGTGAGGCCGAGGCCACTCGCCTACGCCAGGAGGCAGATGTGCACGCTGCCGAAGCCGCCCGCTTGCGCCAGGAGGCTGACGTCACCACCAGCGCCAATGTGCACTGCACCGAGTCCACCCACGACGCAATCACCAACATCATGATCCTCCACGAGGTGGCCACCATCGCCAACCTCCATGCCCAGGCCATCGGTGTCCAGAACATCCGTGCCCTCATGACGGTCATTCTTGATCTCGTCTCCCCCAACTACACCAAGTGGCGTGGCCACTTCCTCACAACACTCGGCAAATACTCCCTCACCGACCACGTCCTCACCGACGCCGTCCACGTCGAGTCCGCCGGTTGGTCCCGCATGGACTGTGTCGTCCATGAGTGGATATACGGCACCATCTCTTCTGACCTAGTCGAGATTGTCATGGCGCCATGCACGATTGCGCGCCTCATGTGGCTGGGTCTAGAACAATAATTTGTCGGCAACCGGGAGACTCGTGCCCTCATCCTTGACGCCAAGTTTCGCTCTTTCATCCAAGGTGATCTTAACATCACGGACTATTGCAGGAAGTTGAAGAGTATGGTGGATGCCCTTGGGGATCTCAATGAGCACGTTGCCGATCGGACACTTGTTCTCACAGTTTTGTGTGGCACGGACGAGAAGTTCGCATACATGGCGGTTCACCTCAAGCGCCAACGATCGTTCCCCACCTTCCTCGAGGTTCGATTTGACCTCCTGCTCGAAGAGATGATGATGGCCTCACGTCCCACAGCACCGTCCACTGCCCTCATCGCCACCACCCCGGCATCTGGCGGTGCTGGCCGTACATCTACCGAACACCCTAGCGGCTCTGGTGGCTTCCAGGCCGGCCGTAGCCTGGCCCCCCTCAAGGCGCTTCTCCATCATGGCTCGGGGGCGGATCTGGCGGCTCCAACTGACGCCGCCGATGCGGGAAGAACGGCGGCACCAGCAACGGGGGCGGCTCCACCTGGCCCTCATTCTACAATCTGTGGACAGGGACCATTCAGATGTGGTTTGGTCCCCATCCCGACGTCCCGGGCGGCCAACCCCCTCGAGCATAGGGTGTGCAGCACCAACAGCACCCGCGCCCCAATGCACCACTGTAGGCATTCTACGTAGGACCTCCTCCTAGTCCTTACCCGCTACCTCCACAGCCGGTCTACACGGCTGCTCATGCTCCCCCACCGACCCCTAACATGTCGGGCTCTTGGAATCAGCAGTCGTTGCCAAATGCGTTCAACGCTATGACGCTTGCCTCTCCCGTCACGACTGACTGGTACATGGATTCTGGAGCATCTTCGCACATGACATCGGACTCCGGTAACCTATCCTTGTTCCGTTCGCCACGGTCATTTACTCCTTCATCAATAGTTGTCGGTAAAGGGTCCCTTTTGCCCGTCACATCTACTGGCTCAACCGCTTTACCTGGCAATTTTCATCTTAATAATGTTCTAGTCACTCCTAGCATTATCAAGAATCTTATATATGTTTGCCAGTTTACTACTGACAACAATTGTTCTGTTGAGTTTGACCTGTTTGGTCTCTCTGTGAAGGATCTACGGTCCTGGACCATAATCATCAGGTGCAATAGCTCTGAACCTTTATATCCCTTCCATGCACCAACGCTCGCCTCATGTGCTCTTGCAACTGCTGCTCCTGCCACCTTGTGGCATCGCCGCCTTGGACATCCTGGACACAACACCATCTCCAAACTCACCAGTGTCTCCGCCATTACCTGCAATAAAAGTGCTAGTGACTCTCTTTGTCACGCTTACCAACTTGGCCGTCATGTGCGCTTGCCGTTTGCCACATCCACCTCTAGAGCTATCAATAAGTTTAACTTAATCCATTGTGATCTTTAGACATCTCCTGTTGCCAGTGTGTCCGGTTATAAATATTATTTGGTCATTCTTGATTATTGCTCTTATTTTCTTTGGACGTTTCCTTTGCGTCTTAAATCCGATACTTTTTCCACCATCTCTAATTTTTTTCTCTTACGTAGCTACTCAGTTCGGTGTGACAATCAAAAGCATCAAATGCGACAACGGTCGGGAGTTTGATAACATCTCTGCTCGCACCTTCTTCCTCACTAATGGCGTTGACCTTCGTATGTCGTGTCCCTACACCTCTCAACAAAATGGGAAGGCTCCCAAGCGTACCATTCGCGCCATCAATAATATTGTGCGCTCCCTCCTATTTCAAGCGAGTTTTCCTCCTTCCTATTGGGTCAAAGCACTCCACACAGCCACATACCTTCTCAATCGCCTACTCACAAAGACACTAAACCACTCCACACCTTCCTTTGCATTGTACGGCGTTCATCCCACCTACGACCACCTTCGTGTATTCGGCTCCAAGTGCTACCCCAACTTATCCGCTACAGCTCCACATAAATTCTTGCCCCGTTCGACCCTCTGCATCTTCCTTGGATATTCATCAAATCACAAAGGTTATCAGTGTCTTGATCCTTTGTCAAATCGCGTCCTCATCTCCCGCCATGTGACGTTCGATGATACATCTTTTCCTTTTGCTGAAACACACACCCCATCACCTACTGCATTTGATTTTTTGTATCTTTCGGCACAAGTTTAACGTTGATGGTACGCTTGATAGATACAAAGCTCGATGGGTTCTTCATGGATTTATACAACGTCTGGGCGTTGACTTCGATGAGACCTTTAGCCCGATCGTAAAGCCAGCCACTGTCCGCATTGTGCTCTCCTTGGCCCTTTGCAGAGATTGGCCCATTCATCAGCTTGATGTCAAGAATGCATTTCTTCATGGCACACTGACTGAGACAGTCTATTGCTCCCAACTGACTGGTTTCGTCGATCCTTCCTGCCTAGACTACATCTGTCGTTTGAACAAGTCTCTTTATGGCCTCAAACAAGCGCCCCGAGCTTGGTACAGTCACTTTGCCTCATATTTGCTGACTCTAGGTTTTGTAGAGGCCAAGTCGGATACGTCTCTATTCATTTACCACAGTGGTGCCGACATCGTCTATCAGCTTCTTTATGTGGATGATATTGCCTTGACGATGTCGTCCATTGTTGCGCTACGTGGGACCATTGCATCTTTGCAACGCGAATTCTCTATGAAAGATCTCAGGACACTTCATCATTTTTAGGCATTTCTGTGCAGCGGAGTTGCAATGGCTTGTTCCTCTCTCAGCGACAGTATACACTAGATATCCTGGAGCGTTCTGGCATGTCAGACTGCAAGCCCTGCAGCACTACAGTTGATACTTATCCTAAAGTATCTGGATCTGTTGGGACCCCAGTGAACGATGCCACTCAATATCGCAGCCTCACTGGCGCCCTACAGTATCTCACTTTCACATGGCCGGATATTGCCTATGCCGTCCAGCAGGTCTGCCTTCATATGCATGACCCCCTAGAGCCTCACCTCACGGCAGTTAAGCGCATCCTTCGGTACGTACATGGCACCATCGACTATGGGCTCCAGCTTCATCGATCTCCGTCGGCGGACCTAGTCGTATATTCTGATGCAGACTGGGCAGGATGTCCAGACACACGCAAGTCCACCTCGGGCTATGCTGTGTTTCTTGGTGATAATCTCATTTCCTGGTCTTCCAAGTGTCGAACACGTTGTCTCGCTCGAAAGGCGGGCGCAATCTTCGGCCGTTGCCAATGCCATTGCAGAGGCTTGTTGGCTTCGTCAGTTACTACATGAGCTTCGAAGCCCTCTCCAACGAGCTACTATCGTCTACTGTGACAATGTGAGTGTCGTCTACCTGTCGACGAACCCGGTGCAGCATCAGTGCACTAAACACGTCGAGATAGACATTCACTTCATCCAGGAGCGCGTGGCTCTAGGCGAAGTTCGAGTTCTCCATGTTTCGACGACCTGCCAGTACACTGACATCTTCACTAAGGGGTTGCCTACGTCCATCTTCACCGAGTTTTGGTCTAGTCTGAACGTTTGTCTTGCCATCATTCCGACTGCGGGGACGTGTTAGATGGAGAATCCGGCACTTCTCTCTCTCCTGCACATGCATGCATGGCATGCATGGATCACGCGTTGGCTCTCTCCTGCACATGCATGAATGGCGTGCATGGATCACGCGTGATCACGCGTTAGCACTAATCCCGGCCAGATATTCCTCGCTTTGATCCTATTCCCATAAATCATGCGAGAGGTGGTTATCTCAGTCTTGGGATATAAATCTGTAACGCGTGTTTCCTGATTGAATGAATTCATTTGGGTGATATTCCCTCTTACACACATATTGTAAGTCTATTATAATTAGGAATAAATCCATTTTACACCCCTAAACTTTGAAAAAAAGTTCAAATAACCCTAAAACTATAAAACCAGTTATTTAACACTCTCAACTATCAATACCAGATCAAATCACACCCTAGGGCGGTTTTCCTTGGTTGTTTTGCATCTCCTATATATAATTAAGGCAAAACGTGATTCACAATTTTTGAAACTTGTTTTGTATGATCCTAAGGCAATACTTATACTCCCATAAAAATTTCAGACCATGATCGCACTTGTACAATTTTATAAAATTCTGACAATGTTACTATCTCAATTAAGAGTTTCATGATTTTGATTTTTATGAGATATCAAACTATGTTCAATTCATTTGGGTATTTTTTTTGTGTGATCCTAGAGCTTTAAAGATGACACCATAAAATTTTACATCAAACCTATATCTAGATTAAGGATCAAGATTTGTTCAAAATAAAGTTTCATGCTCAAGGACATAGGATCAACAACAGCGAGGAGCAACGTGGCTCCAGCGACCTCTAGGTCACACCACCAGCAAGAGCATCATAAGACGATCCTGTTGACATGCATGTCATGGCCAATGTCGACCAGCAGCGAACTACATTGACGCTTCAAGGAAAATGATGTGCACACGGGGTAGAACACGACGACAGGAATCTCACGACACAGACCAAGGGACCAAGGACTCATCGACAGCGATGCAATTTGGTGAAGAAACCAACAGCGGCATGCTCAAAAATCTTCAAAATCTGGCAAAATGTGGTGGCCCATGGCTTCTAGGCTTAGGGCTTTGGATGAGGAGTTTGTTACGGTCCTGGTGCTCCTTTTATATCAGCATTGGCTTTCATGTACCTCTCGAATCAAGGTGGTGTCCACAGTATCCACGACACGGACACAGAGTTTGTCTCACGTGTGAAGAAGACGAGTCTAATAGGTGAGCCCCACCTGTCAGTGACTCACGAGGCGTGGATAGGGCTGGGCTACGGTGCTGACTGAGTTGGCACACATGTGGGTTGGCTAGGCTAGGCCACGTGAATTTGGACTAGCTGGGTTGGTTTTCACCCCCAAACACTATTAGAGCATTTTTATTTGGTTTTTATTTTTAGAAAATATATAAAATGCAAATAAACTCCAAATAAATAGCAAATAAGCTCGAAAAATTCCCAAAAAACTATGTAAAACATTTTAGAGTATATAGAGCCCAAAAAAATAATTTTAACAATTGTTCACTTGAGTATTAATAGTATTAAATACTTTTTTAATTAAAAAAATTCTAAATTAAGCTTTAATTGGCAATAAAATTCATGAAATTTTTTGGAGGGCTAAAATACTTAAAAGAAATTTCAAATAGGCAAAAATTTGGATGCTACACGATGGGCGGTCGAGCCATGGCAAATACGACGCGAGGGGAAGTGGGAGGTGGTGGGCAAAACACTAGGACATGGATCTAAAATTTGTTCTAATGGAAGAATATACTTGGCTAGCCCCAACATGGGATCCTATACCCAAAACCTAGGGTTCTTTTCTCTCTACCTTAGCTGATTCTTTGGAGGGCGGCTAGCTAGCTATCAATTTCAAGCTGTCGATCTAGGGTTACCTAGAATAGGCGGAGGGACGTGGGATGGTGGTCCACTGTGACTTACCACTCGTTGTGCAATCCAGTGTAGTCGCACGGGGTGTCGTCTCTGTCGGCGCCTTAGCCTCTTGCATGTGCCGATGAAGTGTTTGTAAGGGAAAGCCACAGCCTTATTCTCTACATGATTCATCATCACTGCAATATTTGCATATTTGCATCTTTATCTCGGAGGGTTGGAGTTGTTGTAGCCTCCCTCGTATGGTCCGCCGCCGCAATAGATTACTCTAGGTGCGATTTGAGGATGCATGTATGTGGATTTTATGAAGAGAATAGTGACTCTTCATTTGCAAGTCATCGATGTTATTTATAGAGAAAATGACACCCATTTTTAGCAATAAATTAATGCATATCACAAAGGTGTTGGCTTATGGTAACTGTCTATATATGGTTGACATCGTCTCATAAGTGCCGACCTACAAATCCTTTTGTATTTTTACTTTGCACTTACATGAGAAATTTTTACTGTTTTAGCCTCTTGTGTTTTCTTATTTTCGAAAATGGCCTCCGTGAAACAGAAATTACAAAAATAGCCTCATTGTTGGTCTGTGCCGCGGCCCTGATGCATTGCTTAATTTTCTCTGTTTTTTTTTTTTGCGTTCGGACCCCCTTGCCGCGCACCAGAGGCGCTGCTCCCGCCAATTCAGCTCCCCCACAGCGCTGCATGCAGCGCAGCGGCGGCCCCCACCAAACCACGCGCCTGGGGTGCTGCTTCTCTCGGTGCAGCGGCCCAGAGACACTGCACCGCTCGGTCCTACAGCACACTGGGTGACCATCAATCATACATGTTAAACAGTATCACATTCCAATTGTTAAACCTTTTTTGTTTACAAATTAAGCAAGAGCACAGCAGTAAGCTGGTAATATAAAACAACTAAATTGTGAGTACATCATGCCAAACTATAATGAAAGAAACAAAACAATCCATTAAATCCGGTTGTCTTTCCAAATCTGAATCAGACGGACAACAACATAATGCAATGAAACTTCCTTCCTTGTTCCAGGGGCTCAAATAAAATAACCTCAGCAATGTTAACCCCTCCTATATCGAAATTTTTACTGTTATAGTTCCTCAAAAAAAATTAGATTAGCCCTCGCCGAATCTTTTTTTCAGATTTGGCTCCTGAGCCCGCAAAAACTGCGCCCGGGAAGCACTGCACACCGTTTCTTGGCCAAAAAAAAGTAAGAAAAATAGCATGCAGCAGACTGGGAGCGTTGCATGCTACAGTAAATTTGTTGTTGTTTTTTGGCTGTGCGAAGGCTAGTTATGGAAAAAATATATTTTAATTTTGTTAGGTTTTATAAATGCATTATAATAGAAAAAATTTTGCACGACGATTAGTTCTGAAAAAAATCGTATGACGGCTAGTTATGAAAATCGCACGTCCTACCATAAATATTTTGATGGCTAGTTATGAAAATCGTATGACAGCTAGTTATGAAAAAATATTATTGACGGCCCGTAAAATTATTAATGGTAATTTGATCTGCATAATTATTAACGGTAATTGGGTCCTCAAAATATTTATGGTAAGACATGCGATTTTCATAACTAGCCGTCATACGATTTTTTCAGAACTAACCGTCGTGCAATTTTTTTTCTATTATAATGCATTTATAAAACCTAACAAAATTAAAATGTATTTTTTCCATAACTAGCCTTCGCACAGCAAAAAAAAACAAAATTTACTGTAGCATGCAACGCTTCCAGTCCGCTGCATGCTATTTTTCTTACCTTTTTTTTGCCAAGAAACGGTGTGCAGTGCTTCCCGGGCGCGGTTTTTGCGGACTCGGGAGCCAAATCTGAAAAAAAAGATTCGGCGAGGGCTAATTTAAATTTTTTTTTAGGAACTACAACAGTAAAAATTTCGATATAGAAGAGGTTAACATTGCTGAGGTTATTTTATTTGAACCCTTGGAACAAGGAAGGAAGTTTCATTCCATTATGTTGTTGTCCGTCTGATTTGGAAAGACAACCGGATTTAATGGATCGCTTTGTTTCTTTCATTGTAGTTTGGCATGATGTACTCACAATTTAGTTGTTTTATATTACCAGCTTACTGCTGTGCTCTTGCTTTGTAAACAAAAAAGGTTTAACAATTGGATTGTGACTAGTCATGTGCCCGTGCGTTGCAACGAAAACTCAATTGGCGACAAAAAAATTATTTGCAAAGAACACTAACTTTAGTTATGTTTCAATAGTAAGAAAAGTTTGTTCCTCCGAAGAGATTTGACTATCGGGTTAAATCCTCTTCCATCTCAACCGTTCATGTTAGATCCAACGAATCAAGTACTCTGAAGGAGAACGGACAATCGCCACCAACTCTTAATTAGAATTAGTAGAGAGATATCAATCCTTATCATCAAAGAAGGAGAAAGTTATTGCCTTCCTCTTGCAGGAAATCTTCTTGCTTCTTGCACGCAGCATTTCTCTTCTCTTCTCTTTCTGCGTGTGCCTCTACTACCGACCAGCATGTCCTCCTGGAGATGAGAGTGGGTGCCCTCTAATAGGGAGTAGATGAAAGCGTATGCAGCAGACGCAGCGGATAGAAGCCAGGTCTCCTCGACATCTTCGTGATTGGCACGTGATTTGGTTACGTGATTCTTTCCTTTTAATCTATGCATTTCCAGATATGATGAGATAGAATTCCCGTAGTATGGGATATGGTGAGTATATCCTTCTATCCATGCAGGACATGATGAGAAAATCCTTCTATTTATAAGATATATGAATAGAATCCTTCCATAGTAAGAACATGTGAATAGAGATATGTTAAAATAATATTTCTATTCAAAAAAGATATGATAAAATCCTTCCATCTAAGATATGATTAAATCCTCTAGAGGAGAACGGACCACTGCCACCAACTCCTAATTAGAAATAGTAGAGATACTGTTTAACATGTACTAGTTCGATGCCCGTGCGTTGCTACGAAAAATAAAATTGGTAACGAAACATAAAGGTCAAGCAATAAAAGAAAATTGTTCTACAAGATCAAACATCTATTTCTTTCGATTACACAAGTTTTAATGGTTTCTCCTCCGGCATGAATTAAAACCAAATATATTGTACATAGTACATAAGGCATTTATGATATTAGAACATATTTAGAAATAATATTCTATTCTTGGTATACATCCTAGAAGATCTGAAAATAAACAGTTATATTGCAACACGACTTAGATAACATTTTGATCAAAACCTTGTCTATGATGTAAAGAGTTCAAGCATCTCTTTTTTTCAATCCATAAGTAACTTCAACTTGTACATTCTTATTCATGTGAGATTCAAAATAGACATAAGTAGTATTAACAACATTAAAATGAGAGTTCACCTATATAGGCTTTACAGATCCAGAAGAAGAAAAACCACACCTAGAAATAGTGATCATTGTTTATAGTTCATACTTTCGTGTTTGTGCAGCTTAAAAAACATAGAACAAAAGCACAACTTCAGTTTTTTTTACTTGTATATACTGTTGTCATTTTGTGTGTACTTCGATTTGGCGGTCAATATAGTAATTTGCCTCACACAACTTGGTTAGAATTTTCAAACTGCACCGATTAATCAAGAATCGTGATTAACAAAAAAAAAACCTTATATATATCGTAGAAGTAGAACATGTAGAGACAATCTTCTATCTAATAAAGTAAAGAAGCCACCATGTGCACAAGTTAAAAATGTATTATTAAAAAAATCGGTTTCCAATTTACACGCATGCCTTCCATATGCATATAAGTAAAGCCATATATCGTAGCGCATTCTATGTATATATAAATGAACGTGTAGATTTCTTTCTTAACAAATACGAGTCTTTACAAATTCCAATACATAAATCGAAAGAATGAAGAAACATTTGAAGGAAAGTAAAGAGAAACATATCTCATCCACCAAAAACAAGTTCTCACTGGTTTTGTGTAACCGTAGGAGCGAATCCTGCTTGCCCATGTGTAACAGAAAAGGCATTAGTATCTTCATTTCCAAATATACAACAATGTGGATAGTAAAAGAATTGCAAACCTTTACATATTTCACAAAAATCGTATCTATAGTACACGGATATGTACTTGTTCATTCCAAATTAAGAGTTCATTCCAAATCGGTGGGGTGTGTTGTCGGTGGGGTGGGGGTGGGGGGTAGGGGTGAAGAACGGACCGCCGCCACCAACTGGTAATTAGAAGTAGTAGAGATGATTGATGGTCACCCAGTGAGCTGTAGGACCGAGCGATGCAGTGTCTCTGGGGCGTTGCACCGGGAGAAGCAGCTGAATTGGCGGGAGTAGCTCCTCTGGCGCGCGGCAAGGTGGGCCCGGACGCAAAAAAACAGAGAGAATTAAGCACCGCATCAGGGCCGCGGCACAGACCAACAATGGGGCTATTTTTGTAATTTCTGTTTCACGGAGACTATTTTCGAAAATAAGAAAACACAAGAGGCTAAAACAGTAAAATTTTCCTTACATGAGATGATTATAAATTGGTGAATGGATTCGTGATATGGATATAGATTTAGCAAAAAATGTTTAACAAAGTTACACCAATTAAGCAATTGGATTTATAACATCATTTTATGATGAACCATGAGAACATATGTACGTGTGACAGTCCACTAGTATAGAAAATCTTATCACAGACGGTTCAAAAACGTCATCACAGACGGTTTTGTGAACCATCGGTAACCATGTGTCAGTGATAATAACAGCACATCACAGACGGTTCAAAAGCGTCATCATAGACGGTTTTATGAACCATGTGTCAGTGATAATAACAGCACATCACAGACGGTTTCCAAACTGTCTGTGAAAGTCACATCACAGACGGTTTTTGAAAGAAATTGTTTGTGCTATCATAGATAATACAGATGGTTCTTCTTGGAAACTGTCTGTAATGTCCTAGCTATCACAGACAGTTTCTAAAAAGAACCGTCTGTGATGTCCTAGCTATCACAGAAGGTTCTTCTTAGAAACCGTCTTAGAAACCAATGTAAGGCAACTCGTCAAATTGATTGTATTCTTCCTCATCTACTACATTCTCAACTCCAACAATCCTCCTTTTTCCTTGAAGAACTACGAGGCGCTTTTTGTTAGACGGGTCGGTTACAAAGAAAACTTGAATAACTTGGTTAGTGAGTACGAATGGTTCATCTTGGTATCCGATACGTTCGAGGTCCACATCAGTGACGCATACTTGTCAACCTGCACCTATTGGAGGTGGACCCAACAACACCAAAACAGGGAGATCTTGAAAAGTACGTAGTCGAGCTTCCAAATATCCTGTATGAACTCATAGTAGGAGCTCTTCGTCGATCCAACGATATTGAACACATCTATACGGACATCGTTGTTCTGGTTTATGATCTTCATATCCTGATCTCTCATGTAAAATGTGTACCCATTTAAATCGTATCCTTTCCATATCATAACTGTAAATGTTGGCCCTTTTGCCAACCATGCCAGCGTATCACCTGATTAACTCCTAGTGATGGGTTGCTCTGTCAACCTTCTGTTGAACTGAAATTTGTGTTATCTCGTGATCCAAGACTCCCGCCATACCAGATTCTCTTGTCGTAGCCATTGCTTGTGCTAGTCAATATACGAAGACACTACAGCCATGTGTTGCAAAACCATGAAATGGGCTTGAGTACATGCAATTGGATCAGGCGTGATTGCTTTCCTTCCGATAGTCCCAATACCCTCGAGCCTCCCCTCATGGGGAGATCGAGGCACACCTATCGGTTAGACCTGAGTCATGTAATTGATGCAGAATTCGATGACCTCTTCTGTTGCACAACTTTCAACAATGCTACCCTCCGGTTGAGATTGATTCTGTACGTAGGATTTGAGAATTCAAATGTACCTCTCAAACGGGTACATGCTATGTAGGAACACGAGCTCGCACATCTTTATCTCCCTCACAAGGTGAACGATGAGATGGACCATGATATCAAAAAATGATGGAGGGAAATACATCTCAAGATTACATAAAGTCATCACCACCTCGCCCTATAGAGCATCTAGTCCTTCGGGATCGATGACCTTCTAGCAATTGTGTTAAAGAAATAACACAGCCTAATGATTGTCTCCCGGACCTTGATCTGCAAAATACTTATAATTGCGACAGGGAGCATCATTGTCATCAGCACATGACAATCATGAGACTTCATACCAATTAATTTTAAATTTTTCATCGAAATAAGTCTCTTTATGTTGGAGGAGTAATCGGATAGAACTTTTACACCATGCAAGAACTGGCACAGTTCAGTTCTCTCAGCCTTGGACATAGTGTAACAAGCAGGTTTGTAGTACATTCGGCCTTTATCGGTCTCTTTCGATGCTAACTCAGGTCTGATGTCCATATCGATCAAGTCAAGCTGTGCGTTGATACCATCCTTTATTTTGCCCTTAATATTTAGTAATAGACGAATCAAGCTATCACATATATTCTTCTCTACGTGCATGATGTCGATGCAGTGGCAAACTTTAAGGTGCTCCCAATAAGGTAGGTCCCAAAATATTGATCTCTTATTCCATATGCTTTTCTCACGGGTCCTCGATTTATGTCCCTTTTCAAACGCAACATCTAAATACTTAATCATATCATAAACATCTCTCCCGCTAAAAGGCCTTGAAGCAGAACCGTCCTCGTTCCTTCCGTCGAAAATTTTGTTCATCTTGCGGTATGAGTGATTCCTCTAAAGGAACCTACAGTGACGTATGTACACAGTTTTGTGTGAGTGATTCAACCACGTACTCTCAGTATCATCTAAGCAGTGAATACAGACTTTAGCTCCATTTGTACTCTGGTCCGACAAGTTAGCAAGGGAAGGGTAATCATTTATGGTGCAGAATAGCAAGCAGTGCAAAGTAAAGTTCTCTCGTTTGTACGCATCCCATACCTGTACCCCCACGAATCCATAGTTTTTTCAGATCTTCCACCAATGGTGTTAGGTACACATCAATATCGTTTTCAGGTTGTTTCGGGCCTTGGATAAGTATAGACAACAAAATGTACTTCCGTTTTATAGACAACCAAGAAGGCATATTGTAGATACAGAGGTTCACGGGCCAAGTGCTATGTCAGCTGTTCATATTACTGATAGGATTCATTCCATCTGTACTCAATCCAAACCTTATATTCCTCAATTTTGCACTGAATTCTTCAAACATCCTATCGATGTTTCTCCACTGGGTGGAATTAGCAGGGTGTCTTAGCATTCCTTCGTTCTTACTGAAAGTGCATCTAGGCCCCTTAAAAAAGGTTTTGGTAATTGATGGAAACACAATTAAAAACACTAATGGTTAAGTGAGAGTTTATGCAGAGATAAAGATTATATCCTCATGAGAAAGAGATTGGAGATCCCCACTATATTTAAATTTGTCAAGACAGCATCAAGACTCCTGTTGTAATCCTTTTATTTTATTGAGTCTAAGGATAGTCGTACTATTAAGGGGAATACGACGGTAAATCGCTTTTAGGATATACTTGTGCTCAAAGGATGGAATATGCAAAATAAAAGAACTTCATCATTTGTTTTTTCTTTTCTGGCCGAGCAAGTCAATCTGGAGTATCCGGGGTTTCATCCGGAGTATCCGGATTGATCCCTTCGGTATGGTCTGATGTTGCCAATCCGGAGTCTCCGAATTATACATCCGGATACTCCGGGTTGTGCGCAGCTCACCTCAATGGTTAGAATTTGGAGCACCTATATAAGTCTTCACTCTTCACCTAACAAAAAAAGCTCCATTATTGCACCCGTTCACTCAAACTCATTTATTCTTACTCTCTTGAGCTCTAATCCCCTTTCTCCATTTAAGGCCTTTGATAGATTTGATCATTTTGGGAGAAAGGAGTGGATTTGAGTAATCTCAACTTGCATATTTCATTCTTGAGCACAGGTTTCATCCTCCAAGTTGATTTCTCGAAGTATTTGTTACTCTTGGAGTTTGAAGGTCTCCTAGACGGCAAGGAGTCACCGGGAGCTTCCAAATCTTGGTGTGGTAAGCCCCGGAAGTTTGTGAAGGCAAGTCTCGCCTCCGAAAGGAAAGAGGCAAGAAGTGAAGACCGGCGAGTGCTTTGTGCAACACCGGGAGGATAGTGGTCAAGAGGGACCTGGGCTTTGTGCCTCCTCAACGGAGACGTAGGATTCCCTTCAAGAATCCGAACTTCGGGTAAAAATCTTTGTCTTTGTGTTCTTGGTTAAGTTCTTGCTTGAGTTTGTTGTGGTAGACCTTTGGAAGACCCGATCTACTCTCTTGTTGCTTGTGACTCGAGATCTACTATACCTCAGGTACTGACATCATTAAGATCTTTTGTATTCAAGTAGATTGTCGAAATATTGCAGGGATTTAAAATCTCTCTTCGAGATCCTCAATCCGGAGTATCCGGACCCCTGAACCCGGACAGTCCGGATAATCCGGAGTATCCGGGTTATATACCCCGGACATTCCGAGTTGAGGCCCTCGGGAATTTTTATTTAACTGCAAATTTTTATCCGCCTATTCACCCCCCCTCTAGGCTACATCTCAGGTCCTTTCACTTACGCTCCTCTGAGTGCCAACGTAGTAGTTTTGCCTCGTTTGGGTTCGCAAATAAATGCTTCAAACGGGGAATTACAAGCAGATACCACGCCACCTTAGCAAGAGTCCTTTCTTCGCTTCAATGCCCTCATCGTCGTCATCTGATTGATTTTTACGCTTGTACCGAGATGCGTTGCACACCAGACATACATGCAAGTTTGCGTACTTTTTGCGGTATAGGATACAATCATTCGAACATGCATGTATTCTTTCTACTTCCATTCCAAAGGGATAAAGAACCTTCTTGACTTTGTAGGTGGTTCGCGACAACTTGTTTCCCTCCGGAAGCATGTCTGCTAATAGACTTAATAGTGCCGTGAAACTCTTGTCGAACTAATCGTTACTTGCATTCAATTTTAGCAGTTCAAGCACGGATGACAATCTTGTGTATTTTGACTTGCAGCCCGGGAACAAAGGTTTTCAAGTCGTCCATCAAGCCACAGAATTTACCAAACTCTCTGTCATCATGGTTCCCTTCTGCATCGTGCAGCATCTGCCTAGATTGTCATCATGCAACCTATCCTTATCGGAAGCACAATCGATATCATCCGCCATATCGTTGACTTCCTTGGCGATGTTAATATTGCCTACTTCTTGTATAATCTGCTCTTCACCGTGACTGGTCCAATATGTATACCCCTTTTGAAACCCTTAGAATCAAGTGTGCTTCGATCTGCGCTGAGTTATGAAACATCCTCGGATTCTCGCAGCCAATACATAGACAAGACATAAATTACACCCCCTTATTAAACATATCCTCCTCTGCAGTTATTCTAAAAGTAGAGACACAATTAATGTACTTGACACTCACATGGTTCTCAACGAGCATCCAGCTTCGGTCTATCTACGCTATGCATATAACAATTAGTGTTAAATATTGAAGTACACTAGGAGTGCGCATGCATACATTCTTAAATTGAAGCATAAATTAACTAGCTAAACCCTACCCTAAATCAAAAACCATACTAGATCTAAATAATCTTTGCTCTATACTAAGCTAGCTAGATCTAAACCAAATATCTTCAATTCTCGCTTTACTAAGCTAGTTACATCTTGAATATAATGCAATTATAACCAATTACTACCTTAGATCATAAAGAACAAATGCATTTATAAGCTACATCTAAACAATCTTCAATTCTCTCTTTAGCAAGCTAGATCTTGAATATAATGCAATTAGAACCAAATACTAACCTTTGATCACCAAGAATAAATAGATCTATAGTCACCTTTCGAAATCAACGGTCTCTTTTCACCAGATCGCCTCACAGCCACAGCCACCTCAAAGATAGATCTGGAAACACTAAAAACACTAAGTGAGTCGGGGCTCTGTATAATATATTAGCCAGGATATATCACAGACGGTTTTTAGATAAAACTGTCTGTGATATCTCCTGGTATCATCATAGATGGTTTTATCAAAAAACCGTCCGTGATATCAATTGCTATCACAGATGGTTGGTGGCTAAAATTGTTTTTGATATCTCCTGATATCATCACAGACAATTTTAGTATAAAACCGTCTGTGATATCAATTTCTATCACAGACGATTGGTGGATAAAACCGTCTGTGATATATCCTGATATATCACAGACAGTTTTAGTCACTAACCGTCTGTGATATCAATTGCCATGGACAGTTCTTCTAAAATCGTTTGTGATTAGATTTAACATAAACGGTTTTTGAAAACCATCTATGATGAGACATCTAATATAAACCTTTATGTAATAGTGGTCACTCACGAGTGAGAGTGGCGGCAAGCATGCACCAATATTTGTTGATGGAGTATATATACTGCATAGTCCATAAAAGTACCCATGTCTTTGACTCTGTTTATTTAGGTTTAAACTTTTTGGTTTATAGCTTAAAGCCAACTTTTTAGCTTAAACAGTTTTAAAGCAGTCCCACTTTTAAGCCAAACCAATTTGTTTGGCAGGATGACTTTTGTTTGGCTGGCATAGTATTGTGAAGCACGAAATGTCCAAATAACCCTTAATCAAATTAGCTAAGAAACCCGCTGGGAGCCGCGTGGCAGCCGCACCGTCCAGGTGCGACCGTCTCCTGCCACAAGCCGTCTACAATGAGAGCTAGATCCGGCTGTCTCTCGCCGCACCACGACTGAATCCAACCATCTCTCACAAGCCAGTGGCAACCATCACAAATACAAATAATAACAATAAAAATTCACCAAAATATGAGTAGTTCAAGACAAAATATACTAGGTTTCGACTATATTCATATCGGATACAAACATCCACACATTCGAATGAAAATAATACAAGCATTCATATATGGGTAATTTGATCCAAACAAGGAATAAGAAAGATATCCCGGATAAAATATAATAATAGTCCGATTACACCTATTTGTCCTAATAATGTCTTGTTACAGTTCATGAAGTAACTTATTAAAACTACTAAATCAGTTACCGCCCATGAACCAACGCTTGCCATTTCGAATTCTTCATGAGTTTCCTGTAAGCATGGAAATGAGTATCCTTAAATACTAGCCAAATTCAGGAAAAACAAAAGGAAAACTACCCAACTGCATTCTTGTACCACGATTAAGAATTGAAAATTGCTCGTTGCTTTTACTTGAAGAAAGCTAGCATCAAAAGTAATGAATTCGTATATATAGACCACACAATGCAATGATTCATGTATTACATCAAGAACAAGCTGAACAGCAAGCACCGTATAAGCTGCAACAAAGTCGGTCATCCGACTAAATGCTGATGGAGTAACACACACTGACATGTATGTGCAAGTTTCTTCATGAGAGTAATATATGAAATGATGTGGATCATGCTAAGGATCTAAAAATAATGTCCTTCTATACACATCTACTGTTCTGAAACAGATACTAGTATGGATAGGTCGAAGTATTTCTTAGGAACTACAATGCTCTCAAATTTGCATCATGGATCTATTGTTGCTTATTTTGCTAAGCAACCAATAGTCAAAACTGAAATAGACAATAGCAACACCAACTAGACTGAGTAGATGTAATTACTTCTCAGTTACAAATTCTTCATTGAAGTAACGTTTCTCTATTTGATAGAAGATGAGTGTAGCATTGTCAATAAGAAAGATTAGTAGAATCATGGTATGAACCATGTCAAGAATCTAGAATGTATAGTTCGTGTATGCCTAGATCCAGGACAACTCTATTTATATTTCTTCTCATCGTTGTCGTGCTTTTGGAAGTGGCTCATGTTGCAGTTTCTTACCGAAAGGTCATGTTTCACGGTCTGCCATTAAGTACCCTTATTGCTAGTGTGCTGATTTGTTCAACTGATGAAATCAGTGAATTGATTTTCAAATAAAATGTATTTATCCAACTGTATCATGCCAAATTCCAGAAAAGAAGCAAAAGATGGTTATTCAGTGAAAGCAGTACTAGTACTTGTATTCTTCCATGATTCCCATCTTTGCAAGATAGAACCAATGTGATAATTGTAATGCTTTTATCTAAATTGTTTGATTTATGTATTGAGTTAAAGATGTTCCATGATAAGTGTGCAATGCATGTTCTACTACATAAAAATGTACAAATAAAATCCACAAGTTCAGTTCTTTTCAAATAATTGTATGTAAGGCATGCATCTAAACATCGTTATCTCAGAAAGAATTGTCTCACATGCACCATTCATCATTCAACTCGTTACATCTTTGATCATCAGAACAAAAACATAAGCACATCGTAGACAAGTAGGTTTTCAATCTTACGTAGTGTAGGGTTTGACCGGAGGAAGAGTGAGGTCCTGGGAGACCAGTGGAGATACCCTAAGACCGACATGGCTGACGACGATGCCATGGCAATGAAGCCAAGCAGCGGCAGCGTCGGACGCTTGTGGGCGAGTTGCAGCCCTGTGGAGCCATGGAGGGGCTTCGAATCAGAGTAGATCGAGGTCTGCAAAGCGAGGGAAACCAAGGAGGAGCTCACCCATAGCCTATGATCATTGGCGGCAGCGCTCGAGTGGTTTGGGCAGTGGATCTCGAGGGAGTTGGGGAAGGCCATCATATAGGTGAAGTTGGCGAGGCCAGCGGCATCTGCGGGCACAGAAGCAGTGGCAGCATGGAGGCGGAGGGAGGGAGGCATGTGGCGACGTCGATCGCAAGATGAGGAAGAAGATCGTGACGCGAGAGGGGTTCGGCGGTCTAGCCGCCGCCTCTCTCTCTCAACCGCCACCGGCGACGGCCGCAGCCTTCCTCGCCCGCCCGCTCCCGCTGCCCCACCGGTGCGCGCAAACCTTAAAGCCCCCTGACTCGCCTATCTTACCCGCTTAAAATCTCAGGTTCTGTTTCTTCCGTGGCCAGTGGCTACTGACTGACCGCGGCTGTGGCGGGGGGCACGGTGTTCCATGAGCCTCTCCATCGGCACCGGCGGAGACAGCGGGTTCAGCTACCGTAAGAGACGTTTAGCACTAGCACCACCTCCAAATTTCAATGCCCTTTTGCTTTCGGAGGGTAAAAGATGCCACTCTAGGTTGCCTCTGGGTTGCTGATGAATGAAGCAAGGAATAATATATGTGGGTGTTGTGCGACTAAGTAGGCTTTTTATTTCCTATTCCTAACTAATAGTGTTGGTACTTGGTTGGGGGGATCCCATTGATTGGGTGATCAATGCATAACTTGTAATTGCGGTTACATGGAAGCATAGAGTCGTGGGACAGAGCGTGAGTAGTGTAGACATAGATGAACCGATGAACAGAGAGGGGGGACTGCATGTATTGCAAATTTGCCACTTAGAAGTTTTGCTCTGACATAATTTCAGAGGAGAGAAGCGTATGCCTTATGGCTGCAATTAGCAGCACTAGTATGGAGCAGCACTGCCGGGCGCAGAATGTGATTGCTGGCTTGGTACCATGCTGTATTGCTGTTGTTCATTGCATTGACCAAGCTAAAGGAGGCCAAGTTTTTGGGAGCGTTTGGTTGGCCAAAATAGAGTGTGGAGATTAGTATTTGAGTTGTAGAAAATCTGAATGATTGATTTTCATTACATTTCTGTCTAATATACAACTATACATACTGTCACTGAACGGCAGACCTAGGGTTACCAAAAATCCAAATGACCATTTATGATATCATCTTTGTTTCATAGGTCATGCGATTTTTTAAATTGAATATTGAACCATTGTTGGTAACAACATTAGACTTGGTCTGCGGTTCTGCATACAAGTAACTTCTTGTCCTTGAACCTGGAAATGAAAAGCAAATTATTGGAAGACAACTTTCATTCATTTAGCTGTGATAACTTATGTAGATTTTATTTAGTTGTTTCCACAGCTCTTTTTCTTGCAACTATCGGTGTTCTTCACTTTAAAATATTGGAAGACAACCTTCATTGGTTTCGATTGTTTTCAGACAAAAGGTAGTGTTTATTTAAGGCTATCTTCAGCAAAGTATATTCCTATCTACAGAGCACATTCCAGTGTTCCCAAGAAACCGTATGCAGGATCCCTATAAGCTTCTTGGTGTTGATCGTGATTCATCTGAAGAAGAGATCTGGAGTGCAAGGAACTTCCTTATCCAACAGTATGCTGGGCATGAAGCAAGTGAAGAAGCTATTGAAGGTGCTTACGAGATGATAGTAATGAAGAGCTACCAGCAGCGGAAGAAAACAAAAAATAATCTGAAAAGCAAGCTAAAAAGCTAGTTGAGGAATGGCCGTCATGGGTTAGGGCACTGCTTGGATACTTTGAGGTGCCATCAATGGATATTATTTCTAGAAGATTGTTCTTTTTTGCTTTCATTGCTGGATGGAGCATAGCAACTTCTGCTGAGAATGGACCTGCATTCCAGGTATATGCTTTGGTTTATCCCAATTTTTTATGGTCTGCCTTTTCTTGCTTGATGTCATGTTTTAACTCCATGGCGGTTCAAGGAAGATAACCTAGAAAATGTGTGACATGTTGCTTGTTCATTTTACATAAATACCTATGAAATGTCATTAACTTCTCACTAAACACCATACAATTGCTGCCCTGTGCTTGTGTTTAGCTTTGTTCTTTTATCCGACATATGGAGAACTCAGTAACCTATAGATTTTTTGTTTTCATTTTATAATTGGAATTCTCCAATGGTATCGACGTGTATGATCTAGTATACCATGACAATACAAGACATGACAAGTCCTAGATTTATAATATATACATAATAGTAGTCTGAAACAATTCCCATCTTGGATCACCGCTGATTGACAAGTGGTTTTCTTCTGCAGCTCGCAATATCACTCTTCTCGTGCATATACTTCCTTAATGACAAGATGAAGAACCTCCTCAGGGCGTCGACCACTGGGTTAGTGATAGTTTCTTCGCTTACTGCCTTGACTTGCTAGTTGTTATCCATACTCCATAGCATGTTCACTCGTTTGTTCTTCCAGGTTCGAATTACTTGTTGGTGGCTGGATTATGGGTTCTCTATTGGTCCCACTGATCCCAACATTTCTTATCCCACCTACATGAGTACATGGTCCCTTGAGCTCCTTACTTCGTTGGTTGCATACATTTTCCTGTTCCTGGGATGCACCTTCCTCAAATGAAACTCTGTCAATCTTGTAATCATAAATTGTAGAATTACTTGGAAATTTTTTGCAATTACTGACATTTCCACTATGGGCCTCTGGGAAAATTGTGCATTTACCGATATTACTCTTAATTATGAGAATCTCCGCATTGTTATGGCTAATCCTCCTGGATCCTTTGTTCAGCTCATCTACTCCGCAGTATAGACTAGACATACTAGTTTTCCATTTACTCGTTTGTTTAGTTCAATGTTCATATGCTACTGTCTGGAGACCAGAGGTCTGCTGCTTTGCTTTCGCTCCTCTGCTGCAAGCACAGGGGCGAGGTCTGCCTACAATGTAGGAGTACTGATTATATCGAATTGGGATGCTGTTGTATTATGCGTGTCACGTTTTCAATTAATCCATGTGTTTCCTACCATCAATCAGCCACGCTCATTAAACCGTTGGAATTATAGGGCTCGGCTAATTTAAAATAACCACTTAAATGATAAATAAAATAATTTTATGTTAAATCATATCGATTTCAAAACAAGCTCGATAATAACTTGCTAAGCTCGATAGCCAGTCCTAGTTCCTTGCTCGCACGTATACATGTTCTATTACCGATGGGATTTTCGGAGCCATTTATTTAGACGGTGATCTTTTGTACAAGTTGTGACGGTCAGGTTAGGAGCTTAAAGTCCATACATATCATTATACGTATGGAAATCATATTACTAATTTTATTTTATTTTTATTTCAAATGTCAGTTTTATGTTGTATTTATATTCGAAAATAGAGTAGTATGTGTTATATATGCAACTGTAATGCCAACATACAGAGGGGAATTGACCTTGGAGGTGAGCGAGCTTGCATAGTAGGGAATCCGGAAACACTTCGTGGCTAGTTGCTTTTCTTTTTAACTAATTGGATAGAATTTGTCTTATGTGTAGAGATTGTTCTACTTATGCTAAAAGCTGTCTGTTATACCAAAAATAGAGTTATATTCATTATTTACATCTCATATCTAGTATGATTATTCGGCAAGGTTATAATTTGCATCCACCAAAATCAACTATGTAGATCTTTTTTATTTTTCCTCCGATTATTGTGAGAATTCCTAGCCCTTGAGAGCAAACGTGATGACTTCTTTTGTCTTTGTTTTAATAATATATAATCAAATCTCTAGTTTTTCTTTAATTTTTATTTCAAATTGGCATATTGTTTGATTATACATGACATGATTTATATATATATATATATAGTTTTAGGTTGAAACCGTATACAAAGCCAACCTGCATTTCTCATTTCATTTATATTCTGAATCAAAACTATTTAGGGATTTTACTTTGATGTTCGTATACCATATTGCTATTTATTATTATTATTTTGAATTCCAATTTTATGTTCAAATATGTTTATAAATCCAACTGCTAATTTTCATTTAATTTTTGTCTCAACTTTCAGTTTTACTTTGAAGTTCATATGAAAATCAAATTGCTAATTTTATTTTATTTTCATTATGAATTTTACTTATTCTTTATTATACTTAACATGGTCCACCGGATAGACGACTAGATCTTTTATCTTTTTTCTCTGATTAACATTAGAGTTTCTAACCCTTAAAAGTGAACGCGATCGTTTCTTTTATCTTTGTTTTAATAATATAATATAATTAATAGATTGATAGGTAGATTAAGATTCAACCAACGCTCCCCACCCAAAAGAAGAAGAAAAATAAAAGAGTACCCCCATTGCGTTTGATTTACCTCATGGCCTTTTTCTTCAGAGTCGTTAGTATGGCCTGTTGTCTAGCTTGGGAAAAAACTGTTGATGGATCAAATCTTAATACCACTATTCATTTGGTCTACAGAAACCACCATTCATTCGTGTTAATGTACTGCAACTTGACCAAATCGAGAGTTTATACCGAAAAGTGAAAACACCAGGCTATGCTTGAGTTGGGTTTCCAACAAAACGAAGTGCCTGCAGGCTGTACCGCTGTAGAGCCTACTAGGCCATGGAAATATGCAGCGACCTGCCTTGTCAAAACTGTAGATGCAGATTCTGCTGGAGAAAAAAAAACTTGCAGCAGCTTTGCAGTCTCGGGAACGAGCGAGCAATAAAAAGGCTCTAACAAACGGCAAGCTGGTACGTATGTGATGTCAGGCAACAGTGCCATGAGAGAGCGGACGTGATGGATGGATGGACGATTAGTCCATGTACGTAGTACGTAAGTGCCTGATCACTGATCGAACGATCGAATCGAATCTGCTCGGTTGCGCATCACCACCGGTGCTTCGTTCCTGGATGCGCCTCCATGCCTCAGCCTGCCGATGCTCTGCTCTGCTCTGGCCGTTATTGTGTAATCCTGATGGTGAACAACTGAACATCTCCTTTTTGTCTCTCTCTGTTTCCTCCCCTGTCCTACGGTGAAGTAATATCTGGCAATGTGAATTATGTAGATATTACTTGAGCGCAATCTAGACTCGATTAACCAATTAGACTAGGCTTGGGTCTAGAGCAGGGCTTCAAATCTCGTTTTTGATTGACATATAGGGTGGACGAAATCCGAAATTTCGTCGACATCTCGGAATTTCGGATAAATCCTGTACAAAATATATAAAACAAAAATAAAATCCCTTTTTTTACACGAGATTTTTGGGATTTCGCTGAGAAATACTGAAATTTCACTGAGAAATACCAAGATTTCGATAAAATTGAACCGAGCAAAAATGGTGTCGAACACATTAAAAAATTTCGAAATTTTTTTTTGGATGATCCTGACACATCACTAATATTTTCGTAAAAATTTCAGATGATTATCAAGATCGAGGATTTTTAACAGTTCTGACAGTGGTACTGTCCTGATAAAAGGTTGACTAACAAATTTGAACCAAATGAAAAATGAAACAAAACACATTAGAAAATTTTTAATTTTTCTTAATGGTCCTAACGTATCAATAATGTTCCCATAAAATTTTCAGATGATGGTAAAACCTAAGGAATTTAAAAAAATTAGGGTAGTGCTACTGAAGGCTCACCAGCAAAATTCAATCGAATTAAAAATAGTTCAAACCATGTTAGAAAATTTTTAGAATTTTTGTCGATGGTCCTTAAGCATCATTAATGTTCCCATAAAATTTTTGTATGATGATCAAACCTGACGAATTTTAAAAAATTATGACAGTGCTACTATCCTGATAAAAGCCTGATGATCAATATATAGATTTGATTGAGCAACCAAAAAAGGTTTGGAATTTTTGAAACTTTTAGAAAAGTGTTCTGAGGAAATTCTTAATCTCTCATAAAAAATTTGGATCATGATCACACTCAAGTGAATCTATAAAATTCTTACAATGGTATTGTACCATTTTTGTTCCTTGTGTTTTTTATTTTTGGAAGATAACAAATGAAGTTCAATGCTTCCATAGATTTGATTGAGTAAACAAAAAAAATTAAAATTTTTGAAAATTTTATAGAAGTTTTCTGAGGCAATTCTTAAGCTATCATAAAAATTTTGGATCATGGACACACTCGAGCAAATTTATAAAATTCTGATAACGTTACTGTCTCAATCATGTTTATTCTGTTTTTGATTTTTGAAAGATAACAAATGAAGTTTGATTCCTTTGAAATGTTTTTTGTATGATTCCACACTGCTAAAGATAGTAAAATAAATTTTTGAGAGCATGATCAAACTTGTACGATTTTATAAAAAGTTGACAGTGTTTTTGTCAAAATTATAAAACGTCTCAAAAAATCGGTTTTGCAAAAAATTTTATGAAAGATGACTTTATTAAGGGTTATTGGGCCAAATCTGGTCAAACAACCCGAGATTTTGACGATAAATTTTTGAAAATACTGTAGTAATTTGAATTTTTTTAGAAAAAATTATCTGGCCCGGACTTTGTACCCCCATCTCTGGCCAAAATCTGAGATCTCACCAAATTTCGCCGAGATTTTATTCCATGGTCTAGAGCAAGCACGTACCCTGAATAAAAACCAGTCCTTGTTTGGTTTAGTTGGCCCTTGTTTATCAAGCAATCAGTAGCGTAAAACCGAGAGCATGTTTGAAATGCCGTAGTTTCATGGAAATTTCGAGAGAGAGAAAACAATTTAAGAAGGAAGAAAAAAAACTAGTAGTGCGTGAGAGGCTTGTTATGTTAGGCATGACACACGAGTATGCAAACAGTTTCCCTCCTCAACGTACTTTGCGACGAAGTGACACACCGTGGCAGGAAATGGCCAAAGCATGCCCATCCCATGTTGCTCCTCCCTAGGTTGCCACCGGCTAGCCCTAGTTCTCCTTCTCATCGAATCCTTGCTTCTTCGCTTCAAACCAGTTGGGTTGGAGAAGACGAACTGATCCGGTAGAGTCAGGGGCAGAGCCAGCCCAGGCCTAGGCCTCGAGCCGGTCTAGGTTGGCTCAAATGTTGTTAGCATTTTATATAGATGTTCAATGGTTTTTTTCATAGGATTTTTGGGCCAAGCCCTCGGGCCCAGGCCTGGCTCCGCCCTTGGGTAGAGTCAATATTAAATAGTCCAATTCCAATCACTTTGTCACATTGGAAGACCACCTCGCCACGCACTGAAGAGCTAGCTAGGTTCATACATCTATACCCCTTTATAATGCACCTAAACATTCTTTTCTACGTTCACCCCAAATAATACACCCCACTAGAGATGGTCCAACCTTCATGCATCCAGCGAAACGTCCCCAGAAACTTGCCTTCATCAAAATTAACCTCTCAAATCTTTCCTCAGCTTTACTCACCCACATCCGATGGCCATTGTTTAATGTGTCTAACTCATCCCTGTGGCTCACAACAGATCTCCCCCACCTCCAGCATCATCTCAAGGAAAAGGAAACAAATATCCTGGAATTAAGAAAAAGGAAACAAACATTCTAGAAAAGGAAAAGACCATATATTACGGGCTGGAAAAAAGAAACCGGAAGACAGAGCACTATACTAATCATCAGAAATCGCACGAAAACAGGTGGCACAAGGAGTTTAGAGCAATTACATGCTAGTTAGGATGAAATTGCCATAAAAATAATTGTAGGGGAGAAATTTAGAAATTTTATGGTATATTATACTGGTAGTATGTAGTGAGTAGTAGAAATCAGATTTAACCATTAATTTTTTAAGGATAGTTCTACTACTCTGCTATCAGAGAAAGTATAAATAAATTCTAGCTAATCTAATTTATTGGATAAAAACATGAACGTTTCATATTAAATTTAGTGTACCGTAAAAGTAAGCTCGAGAAATTAAACCTTAAGCTCGAGAAATTAAACCTATCCATTTCTTCTAGTAAAGGCCTAACGGTAACTTCCTGAAAGAGCAGCTGAAAGCGCATGCACTTCTTTTATCTGAGATTTTCAATTTTGCCGGGAAAAAAATAGCGTTCCTTCGGGGATAGTATGGATTTGTGCTTCCTGGATAGACCTCACGAGCAAGGTTTCAAAAACCGTTTTTGAAAAACAGGTTCGAAATTCAAAAATCGCTCGAAAACCATTCAGACGAAAACCGCGGTTTTTCACGAAAAACCAACCAACCAATTAAATGTTCCTTAAAAATGGTTTTCGAGCGGTTTTTCAACGGTTTTCTTGCGGTTTTTCAACGGTTTTTTTGCGGTTTTCAACGTATAAATTTTTTCAAAATTTCTAATTTTTTAATTAGACTGGTTTAACGAGTGGTTTTGAATCTCGAATCATAACGATAAAATCAAAAACCATGGTTTTCACTGGTTTTTGAAACCCTGCTCACAAGAGCTAGTATGAGTACTGAGTAGTACGAAGACGAGTAGTAGCGTAGCTCGTCGGCGGCAAGGGGAGGGGGGAGGAGAGGAGAAGCCGAGGCCGAGAGCGAGAGGCGAGAAAGTCCAATCATTCACCGAAAGGCCTTGTTCTCAGTGGGTGCACACCGCCGCACGGGACGTTTTAGAATGATGACCCCTTTTTGGCACGGAAATACGCTGCCACTCCACCATCCGGCGCGGCAACATGGGGTGGATAAAGCAGATAAAGCGCGCTGTGTTCATAGCTTTTATAAAATGAGTAATCACCATGGTACTTGCACGCAACGGTGTAATTAAAAAACTTCCGATTAAGGTACACATTTTACACATATAATTTTAATAGAATTCTACTAAATGGTATAGCGTTAAAGCTACACACTTCACACGTATAACTTTAGTGGAATCCTACCAAACGGTATAGCGTTAGTTTCTTTTCTAACGGGATAATAGATTGAGCTTCTCTCATGATTCTTGACTGCTAACGATTTTTATCCAAAAGTGAAGTCACCCGAACTACACAATCATCAGCTTTCCCACCTTGGTTGCATGTAGGCATTGTCCCAGAAAACAGCATGACACCGACGTCGTCCATTGCACATGTAAGCGCCTCCACCTCATCATGCGTGCACGCCGCATTGGCCTCTAGGCAGGCGTCGAGGAACTCCCCTTAGCTAGCCACCTCGTCCTGCAGACGCCGCTTGAGCGTCTCGACCTCCATGGGCCAGAGCGGTGGCGGCGAGAAGAGGTGGAGGTGCCAAAGAGCACATGCCGTCACACCAAAGACAAGTTCGTGAGCGGAGGAGTAGGAGGAGGCAGGAGGCGGTTGCGCGCCACATAGGCATAGTGGTGATGGAGCTCGATAGTGCGCAGCTCACCGAGGAGATCTCTGGTGGCTCCTTAACTTTTCTAAAATTTGATATTTTCTTTTGAAAATCAGATGAAACATACAAAATCCCCTGTGAAACTTGTTAAAACTTTCTAAAAGTTTGAAATTTGTCTTTTTGAACTTCGTTGAAATTTTTCTTAAACTCGTTTTTAATCAAATTTCATATTTGAAACTAAATGAAACTTACAGTTTCAAATTGGAAACACATTGAAGTTTGTTGGAACCTTATGAAACCTATTCTGAAGCTTTTTTGAAATCTTTGAAACGTGTTCTGAAACTTTGAAATTTGTCTTTTTTGAAACTTAGTTGAAATTCTTCTGAAACATATTTCTTTAATCAAGTTTCATATATGAAACTGGACAGAAATTATAGTTTCATATTAGAAACCCAATAAAATTTTGTTGAAACATGATCAAACCTTATGAAACTCATTTGATTTTTTTTAAACCCGATGAAACCTGCGAAACATGCCCTAAACTTTTAACTATCTTTTGAAATTCTTCTAAAAATCATCTTTAATCAAGTTTCAGATTTAAAACTAGAAGTCTTTAAAATCCATTTTAATTTATTGAAACACGTTTGGATTCCTTTGAAACCTAGTGAAATCACGTTAAACTGCTATGTATTCCAATGGTATAGCGTGGGCTAGCAGCACTCATTAATTTATAGTCTGAGACGATGATTTCATAACATCATAAATCCAACACATATATTTAAAATTTGCTAAAATTACAATATAAATAGTTCTAAGGTCTTAAAAATCCTGAACACCAAAATTAGAATCAATTCAATCAACAAATTTAGCTAATAAAAACGTCATCTTGTGACGTATTTTAAATTTTTAGAGGTATCAAGACATACCCAACACCCCTAGATCCGACCCTGCAAGTACTTCCAATTTTAAGCACTAATATAGGCAGAGATATCTAGGCTTGTAACATGAAAACCAGTAGCAATGGATCCACTATATTATAGTTTTACGATTTTCTACCCCGACATTACATGTGGTATGAATAGTGTAACATGAAAACTAGTAGCAATGGATCCACTATATTATAGCTTTACGATTTTCTACTCCGACATTACATGTGGTACGAATAGTGAAATCAAATGATTATCGATGTCCAAATCGATATTAAAGTGCTGGGAGTAGGGAGTATTTTCTACATACAATTCAGCTGTTCCGTGGAAAACACCGAGACCTGACCGTTTCAAGCTGTGCACCTGCATGCGCCGCCCATATAGCTGACTATGAATCCGGATCCACTCCTTATAGTGGAGAATACTGTAGCAGTAGGCTGGCTATCAAACTCGTTTGAAAAAGTAACTTGGCTCAGCTCGTTAAGTTAACGAGTTGAAAACCAATTTAACTCGACTCGATAAAAAGCTCGAACAGCAGCTCACGAGTCATGTCAGTTAAGATTAGCTGAGCTAAGCTAAGTCATATGAGTAAGAGTAATTTTAGAAGCTAAGCTAAGCCATGTGTGAGCACACGTCACACATTAACATATACATACAACAAGAGGACCGCAAAAATGAAACCGTAGCTAATTATCTAGTATAGAAGTAAAACATAGGTAATTAGTCAGGAGCTGATTAGCAATCATAATAATTCCAATCCAACTTAACATGGTTATATGGACATAAATTAATTTAAATATTTAACTAATTAAAAGTCTTTCACAACAAAAATTATCGCGGTGAATATTTTGTTACTAGTCTTAACGAGCTAATGAGTGACTCTTAAATTAGCTCAGGCTTGCTCAATAAGATGAGCTAGGAATACAGCTCACGTTGGTCTATTTTTTACTAGCCAAGCTCATGACGAACAGAGTTGAAGCAGCTTGTGAGCTTTTCTGCCGGCCCCCAGTAACTACAATATTTGTCTGCTACAGTGTTTACCGCACAGCACTGATGGAAAAATACCTAGCAACAGTGCTATTACGTACTGTGTAGCATAGTTGGTACGGTATTAGTGGTCTTGTAGCAGTTGATCGGAAATTTTTGAATACAGTACAAAATACTGTCGGAAATTAGAGAATGATACAACATGTTTGCGTATTTACGAAAAACCCTACCATACCGAATCAAAAATCCGTTAACCATACCGAGACGCCAGAACCGGTTAAGCCATACGGATTTTGAAATTCGGGTATGGGGTCCCACCATACCGAATTTCAAAACCGGGTATGGGTGGCCCCATACCCGGTTTTTCAAAATCCGGTTAAGCCTAGCATGCGTATTAGCACAAAGTCACATGCATTCATGCTGATTAGACACAAAGTGACATGCATGCATGCTGGATTGGTCTCGAAAGGCCAAGATTCCATGCATGCATGCATGCTGATTAGGCAAAAGTGCATGCGGATGATTAGTGCAAAGTACATGCTGATTAGTAAAAATTATAATTAGTAAAATAATTAGTAGAAAGTATAATCAGTAAAAGTACAATTAGTAAAATGATTAGTGAAAAGTATAATTAGTGAAAGACGGGGCTAGCCTCGATTGGTTGGCAGGGCTCATGATTATTGGTATTTTGGCGACCAGGATGCATGCGCCCAAAGACCAAAGCAAAGACAGTCGAGTCGATGTCCCTCATTAGCACTTTTTCTCGATATAAATCGGAGGGAACGCAGAGAGCGGCAATGCATTCACAAGATAGTAGTAGAGAGCAAAGCAGAACCGAGATATGTAGCGTACCTGTGAAATAAGGACTATGAAAAATTTATGGGAGTATCATAAGATATGTAGGATAATACATAAAATTTATGAAAATTTTAACATCATTTGTTATGTTTTAAAAATCAAAATCGAAATGCAGAATAAAAATCGATTCCACGCCGACCACTTGGAAGTGGTCCACGCAAAGTTTGTTCACGCCGGACCACTTGAAGTAGTCCGCAAAAAGCTTGCTCACGCGGACTACTTCCAAGTGGTCCGGCGTGAACGGGCTTTTGCGCCGGACCACTTCCAAGTGGTCCGGCGTGAACTGATTTTTATTCTGTTTCTGATTTTGATTTTTAAAACATAACAAATGATGTTAAAATTTTTCATAAATTTTATGTATTATCCTACATATCTTATGATACTCCCATAAATTTTTCATAGCATGAAAATGCTTTCTCAATTTTTCCAAATTGAACTGAAAAACTTCGGTTCAACGCAGGACCGATTTTTAACATAAGACAAGTAGTCCGGCGAAAACTTAGGTAAAAAACAGAACATTTAAAACTTTGTTCTAAATGCAACTAGCATGATTTCAAGGTATGATTTTGAGTCATTTCCACTACACTTAGGATTAAATCAAGATCTCAATTATGGTGTAGCAGCGAGTCCTCCGGCCATTTGGGCATACTAGTTGTATGTGATACTAGTTGTACTAATATTCTACTTATCATAGTTGTATTATAACAATATCACAGTAATATTCCTAAATATTAAAAACTAACTTTGTGTGAAGTCAGAACGAAGATCGAAAAACCTCGCTAACTTGCAAAATCACCTTCCCGAACGTGACGTGTGAAATGGGAACCCAATTAGTTAATTCATAGAATGAAGATAGCTCGAATAAATTCCTACAAAATATTAACACTGATAATTCTGCCATTACTTATGCTATATTCTGTTATTTTATGTACGGGTAGTTATTCAAGCATGAAGATTTGTCCATAATACACTACACTGTCCATAATATACTATTACTCGTGAAGATTTGTAACTAACCTTCTGAAAGTTGTACCAAAGATCAATAAAGCACGAGCAATGTACCAATAAATATTCCTAAAAAATACCTGCAAAATACAAATCCCAAATGAAGTACTTGAAAATTTTTAGACTTTACGAAAATTTTAACAAACTAAACACCGATTTAACTAATCTCCGTCTTGGCTCTCGGTTCTCGCTTGCTCTCTACTACTATCTTGTGAATGCATTGCCGCTCTCTGCGTTCCTCCGATTTATATCGAGAAAAAGTGCTAATGAGGGACATCGACTGACTGCCTTTGCTTTCGGTGCTAGACGCATGCATCTGGCTGCCAAAATACCAATAATCATGAGCCCTGCCAACCAATCGAGGCTAGCCCCGTCTTTCACTAATTATACTTTTCACTAATCATTTTACTAATTGTACTTTTACTGATCATACTTTCTACTAATTATTTTACTAATTATAATTTTTACTAATCAGCATGTACTTTGCACTAATCATCCGCATGCACTTTTGCCTAATCAGCATGCATGCATGCATGGAATCTTGGCCTTTCGAGACCAATCAAAGATGCATGCATGTCACTTTGTGTCTAATCAAGATGAATGCATGTGACTTTGTGCTAATACTGCATGCTAGGCTTAACCGGATTTTGAAAAACCGGGTATGGGGCCACCCATACCCGGTTTTAAAATTCGGTATGGTGGGAACCCCATACCCGGAATTTCAAAATCCGGGTATGGCTTAACCGGGTTCTGGCGTCTCGGGTATGGTTAACGGATTTTCAGATTCCGGGTATGGTAGGGTTTTTCGTAAATACGCAAACATGTTGTATCATTCTCTAATTTCCGACAGTATTTTGTACTGTATTCAAAAATTTCCCAGTTGATCCGAGCCTTCGGATTTCGATCGGAGAGTTGAGAACTGCTCCGAATGCACGGTATTGTAGCGCCTCTCCATTTTTGCATCTAATGCGAGGATCTGTTTTCCGTTGAGCGTAGGAGAAATCATTGCTTATCCTCTATACCTCGTTTTGTATAAATCTAGTATTTTTACATATATATTTATAAATTTAGCCTCCTTCTCCACTATGGAAGACGTAGCAGATAGCATCTATCCCCTACCATGCCCGAAGGCCATCGGCGCCGTGGCAGGGAGCCGTATCGTGGGAGGAGGTGCTCCTTCGTCAGGGAATGTGGGAGGAGTTGCTGCTCCAGGGAGCACGAGAGGAGCTGTGGGAGGAGACGATGCAAAGCCTAGGCAGCACGGAAGGAATCCTTCCGCGGCAGGCCATGTATTGCTTCCGCGGTCAGTCGAGCTTCTGAGGCGTTGGTGACCTTCTACGCTCTCTGGTACAGCAGGGGACATCTGTCACCTTCCGTGATAGGAGAGGAGGCCGAATTTACAAATATATGTGTAAGGAAGGGTTAAATTTGAAAAAAATAAAATAATAAAGGCTAGATAAACGATAATTTCAAAGTAAGAGAGCATAGAGTACACGTTCACAAGCCGAACAGCCCTCTTAAACACCATCGATTGCTAACACAAACAACATGCAGGCTGCAGCAGCACGTGAGCGGCGAACCTGTGATCCGTCGGAAACAAAAGGGATTCAATTGTGGCATTCAGCCGAGATTCATGTATGAAACAAACAGACCAAACAACAGAGTATCACTGCATCAGCGCGGTGCAATGAACTCTGCAAGGGGAGTGTAAAGCTGTGCTTAAAAGCCACGGGGTTTTAAATATCGAAGAAAATCGCTCGAAAATCGAGCGTATTGAGCTAATTCGATAAGCTATACTAGTCGATAAATCGGTTAAATTTGAAAAAAAAAATTATATGACATAAGACACTCGAGATTCGATTTTCAATATAGATTCGGTTAGTAAAACCCCGAGCACAGCCACCAGCCGATGAGCATCACGAGAGCAAGCAATGCACAGAAAAAATAAACGATAAACGCACTCTACGTCCGTCCCGAGGACGATGGAGTTGGTGACTTGGTGTTGGGCGCCGCTCCGCTCTCTGCAATTTTGTTCTGCTGGTTTTTTTGTTGGACCGTCGACCGAGACGGACGGATCCAAACCTCTCTCCTCCTTTTCTTACCTCGCCTTTTCGGGTCGCAGAATTCGCGCCTGAAAAGCCGCGACGGCGTCCACTTGGGAATTGGGATGCATTTGGTTCGAACGCAAATCCTGGATCGGAATGATCTCATTTATCCTCTTTTTACGTATTCCGCTCATTTAATCTTAAGAATATTCTTGGTAGATATTGTATGAGTTTATTCCATAAAATTGACTAGATAAGTACATCTAACTTTCATCCCACTCACCTTATTCCTCTAAATTTAAACTCTCATCCAATCTACCATCAAACTCTCATCCCATCTAATTTTCATCGCTCCAACCAAACAAAAATTTAACTTATTCCATCTACCTCTCATCTCTTCAACCAAACATAAACTTGAATGATTTTACCCATCCCATCCACCCTTTACCCTTAACCAAACCACCTTTGTTCTTGGCCACCGCACCGCACTATAGTGTATTGCTACTCCTGAAAAGCGGAGCACTGTAACTACGAGAAGTACGGTACGTCGCCGGCCGCTGCGACGCAGGGTTTCAAATTCCGTTTTCGGTTCATATCTTGTCACCCTCTGAAATATGAAATTTCAGACGAAATCCAAACAAAATTCAAATATGGTCATTTTTAAACGAGATTTCGGTGAGAAATACCAAAATCTCGGCGTAAAATGACGAGATCTTGGAAGGTTGAAACATGGACAGAGTTGACGCGGACATTGGATCTGGACGCTGACGGTGAGGACGGCGCGGATCTGGCGCGAGGGGGAGCTCGGCGATGAGAATGGGGGCGGCAGATGATAAAAAAAATGAAATCGGTTGAATATTTGCGCAGGCGGTACGGGAAAAAATTTGGCAAAGCTGGGGTTCGATCCCTGACCTCACGCAGGTGGCATGGGCGGCTTACGAAACGAGCCAAGCGTTGGACCGTGTTTGTATTGCATCCAACTGAATTTTGTATCTCGCTGCTCACTGAAAACCGAAATCTCGACGAGATTTTCAACACCGCTGCGATGGACAAACTTCCTTCTTTTGCTCTGCAATCTCGTAAGGCTGGAGAGTTTTTGGATGTGTCAGTGGAGCTTGCCAGTAAAATGGACGGCGACTGTTGCTTGACATAGCATCGTTAAAAGACTAAAGTCCGTTTAGAGGGCGAGAATTTTCTTAGTGATTTTAAGATTCGTTTAGAACAGCTGAGGATTTTTTTTTGGTGGTCGTGGGGATCAAGATCAAACTGTTTTATTATTATTATTTTGTAAAATCCCACTTGTTCGAAATATAGGACCTTAGATGTAGGTCTTCTATGAAGGTTCTGTGTTCTAAACAGGGCCAAATATTCAGAAAGCTTATAATTTAGTTCCTCAATTGGTCATTGTATATATCGACCACAAGGGATAATCAGCTATTATATGGGAACTTAGAGGAACATCCATGCATGCTCCACTGCAAGAGGCAGTTTGTATAGCTGAATTCACTGTTAAGATCTCATTTAGAACACTGGACTTCCCTTCAATTTATGCAGTACAAGTTTTCTTTCTGGGTGTGTCTACTCTACGCAACTCCCGGATGTTTTTGTTCCTTAAAACATGTAAATTTTGGGCCCTTGGATATGACAGAGCTACCGTCCGATAGAGTCCAAATCCCACCTCCCGTTTGTATGCGCTTCACGTTTTGTCTCTTATGTACTCTCTCCGTTGATAAATATAAGGTCTATAGTTTGAATGGTCTTGTTGAAAAATATAAGACGTGTATGTAGATTTAATGAGTCTTTCCACATATACCTTTATTTATTCTCTCTCAACAATATGCATTTATTCATTACCACCCACATAAAGTATTATCTCTCATCTTCTAAGACAATTAAAAGGGATATGTAAGTCATTTCCTCTCATATTTCTCTCAATTTCATCATAACCTTAATCCTTGTGCCAAGTCAAAATACGCCTTATATTTATCAACGGATGGAGCATAAAATAGGCCCCCTAAGTTAAATGATCCAAATTCAGTAACCTAACAACAAAATCACAAAACAGAACGGAAAAACATATGTTTCATGCAGTTTCTACGTGCACCCAACCTAAACTTGAGGGACCACATGTCAAGCAAATATGAAAACGGAAAGAGGTTTAGAGAAGCACACATCAAAACCGATCTGTGAAGCACTAAAAAAAGATCTGTGAAAATATATGGAAGAACTGCTTCCATTTTCTCACCTGTTTCTATTCAAGAGTAAAACCCACGAGCATGTGGAGTTGTGGACCCAAGAAAAATCTGATCAACCAAAACGAATTTGCCTATCAATGAATATAAACCAAATTGGTTGCTGAAAACTTCAATCTGCTATAAGAAAGGCAAAAAGTACAACACCAAAAATAGATCAATCTATGCAGAAGGTAATCTATGTGAGCAGTGCTTCAATGCTTTTCCTTCTAATATAAGTTGCACAAATCTTGAAGCAAGCGAAGGGGTAAGTAATCTCCATCTACCCTTCATTCATGCTTTAATATTTATGCAACTGTAAAAAAGAAAAGTATTGAGGCACGTCTCAATCTATTTTCTTCAACAATATGGTATGATTAGCATCTACAAGCCATGCTGGTTGACATATCTCATGCACTTCCAAGCAACTACTAGCCTAGAGATGCTTACATGATCATCTTAGGTTGGTATGTTTGCAAATTATGCTCCTCTGAATTTGGGCATGACCAGAGCACGCAACACACATACAAGAGAGGTGTTTGGACTAGTGAAAAATAAGTAATGCTAGTGGATAAAATGGACACAAATTTCTTCTGAAAATTCTGCTGTATGCTCCTCTGAACGTCGGTGCAAAATAAGTACTACAAGAGAGAGGTTTCCACTCTTACACCATTCCGGCTGAACGCCGGCGACAAGGTCTGACCACAAAAAAATCTCCAAACTCTCTCTCTCTCACACACACACTAAGAGATGACAAATCCAAAATAAAACGAGAAGGGGAACTTAGATCCGATGCAAACAACAACATCCTGAGATTGTCTCCGGCACGACTCTGGATGAACTCCGGCGAAGCTCCGACGGGTGCCGCCGATTTCTACGATGTGCAATTGAGCTTCCCCCTCTCACCCTCCCCTGTCTTCCTTTACCCGGACAATAAACAGTGAACTGGATGTAAAACATCGATCTCCACACCAATCGAATCAGGATGGGAAAAAGTTAACTCGTGCGGACCCGTTTAATCCAATCTCATCAGCATCGATCTCCAATCTGATTTAAGGCTCCAGAATTTGGATGATTTATTTCCAAAGAAAACACCAGGAAGATTATTATCAAAACCCTTTCTTTATTCCGTGCTCCAGAACATCCAAACTCCAGAGTGAACCAAACAGCTGACATCGAGCTCTCACCAGACGAATCGATCGGACACAGAAATCCACACCCCGTTGGAAAGAGACGCGGCGTGGTTTACAAGAGACAGCAATCCTGATGCGTTCGCAGCTCTGATAGTCAAAAGGCGACGTGTTCGCTTACACTGAAACTAAACACGCGGGTGACACGTGCTGTGTTCTTTTTCTCCAGGGATCGATCGATCCATCGAGAAGGATGCTAGGATAAGAGCGGTTGTTGGTGAGGTGAGGCACGCAGCGGCAGATAAGAGGAGCTTGCCTGAGCTGAGAACGACAGCTTCAATTATATTGGGCGGTTATAATATTTTATACTGATTGCAATCACTGCAACATGCTTTCTTCTTAATCGTGTGCGTGACACTTGGACATCCGTACGACTTGTTGCCAAGATAAGCGTAGGCACAAAATGTCTCTTCCCTTGAATCCAGCGGCAGAACTTGAAAAGTTTCGATGAGGTGTACACTTCGTATTTATAGTCTTATATAATAATTGTAATATTATAAATTAAATATATATATTTAAAAATTGCTAAAAATACAATACAAATAGTTCTAAGTTTTTAAAATTTTTAAACCGCCGAAATCGAAACCAATTTAATTAATAAATTGGGCTTATTAAAGATATGATGTTGTAGCGTTTTTCAGATTTTTTGGTGGTACCACCCTGGATTCGCATACTCATTTGCATTGTTATCTTAGTTTAACAAATGGGAGTATCAGGAAGAGAAGCAACTCTGATCTGCTCGGTGGATTTCACATGATCTTCACTTTTCTGCAGTCCTAATTGGAGTGAGTATTCAGTCTGCATGTAAGAAAACAGAGGCCATGCCCTCCATCAAGCGGTCCTGATCATCGGAATGAATGATTTGTCCATTGAGACAAGGAATTAGTAGATGTAAGCATTGATGATAGGATAAGGCCAGAAACCTGCATGATTGCACTGCCTCTTGAGTGAGTCTTGGCTCACAAGGACACAGGAGCCATCCAGCTGATTGTGGTATGGATCGTGGCTTGTGATTGGTATCTACCACCCTCATCAATTCAGATGCAGATAGGCTAAGTCGTGGTGCACCATAACATTTTCTATCCCTTTTTCTTTTTTCCATCATGGACAAAAGTCACACACTTGGAAAATGGAATTAGAGGGGAGAATTGAATTGGTTGGAGATCCAGGGCAAATGATGTCTTCTTCAAGTGACCACCTGTATATGCCCTATGCCAAAGGTTTCATGAGACGACCCCACTTCAGTAGCAATTATTTCATAGAATCATTAGTGATCTTATTGCCAGAATAGTTTAATCTCCAGGAGCCTACTAACCTTGAAAAAGGCCGACTGGTAAAAATCTCAAGGACCCTTGAAGAAAGGACAATAGGGGTGAAAGGATCTTTAAACTTAATCAGTGCTGTATTAGTGAACAAAACAAAACACGCAGATAGGCTGTGTCTCTCGAGGACGGGCAGTTGCTCAGATAGTTCGGAGGCCGGTGTGCTCTTGGCCGGTCACGAGTTCGATCCAGAGGATCGGAATCGGGGGCCTCACTCAAAATAAAATTATGTATGGGTATATCTACGCGTGTGTGTTCAGTTAGACAGCATGTTCTCGCACTACAAAGGTTTTAAAGTCTCTAATTACTTCTTTAACATGTATAATAGACGCGCATGTGTATGGGTGGGTGTGGTGGTGTGAGGTGTGTGTACGTCCTTATACCCTTAAAAAAAGATAAGGTGCTTGTCCGTACTACTATCCAAAGTAAATGACAGTATCTTAGTCCAAATAAAAAAATCTATAACCAACAGAAGTGTAATATTAGCCCTCACTCGAAACAAATGTGTTTTAAAATCTGTAAAACTTTCATTCAAATGCTTTCTCAGTGTTGATTGGTGTGCTTTTTGAATTTAATACCTCACAGTTCACACTGACCTTCTATATAGTATTTCTTCTTGGTCATTAAAGCCATCGCAGCTGCAGATATCAAGACTCCTGTGTTGCTTGTGATCTCTGAAGTGCGAAGCATCTGTCCTGCGTGGCGGAACTAAAAAAAACTTTTATTGGAGGTATATATTTGACACTTGACAATTGACACACATAATTTCATAGCATAAATTCATTATATGGGTTTGAAATTTACAAATAGTACAATACATATAGTTCAAATAAAAAAAAATTAAAAAAAATTCAATCATCACATCCCACAATTTCTAAATCACCAAATTGGAATGAACTCAATCAACAAATCAAAGAGGCACAAATCCTGAGGGCTAAGGCTACCACTTAACCTTGCCGCCTACTACCATGTAAAGTGCGCTCGTGCCTCTGCCTATCTGCCTCGTGCCTTCAAGCCATCTGTTGCACCGCACGCTCGAGATGCCTCCCGTGCCACCTACCACGGTCGTGTCACCTGCTTACCGCACCATGCACCACCTGTCGTGTGCCTCGTGCCTACCATACCCTTTGCGGCCTACACGCAGCACACCCACTACCACGTCGCCCGCCGCCTGAACACCTGCGAGACATAGCCGAATGAGGTGGAGAGTGGGGCGTTTTGGGATTAGGGTTTGGGAGCCACTGAGCCAGCTGCCACTCCTCCCAGGTTGGACTAGAGACTTAGAGACTGCGCGGCGGACCTCAACGTGAGTGGGCCTTTGATGGGCTAGAATTTTTAGGAGGTGGCAATCTAGTAGACATATAGCCCATACATAATGAACTAATCCCCTTATGTTTTTCGATTTTTTGAGGTACTGATACATACTCAGCACCCCTACCAGTTCCAACCCTCCTTTCTTTCCCCTATTTTCTGGTTCCCATTGAATACTTATATGCTTCCACCAATCTTTATTGAGCAGCGATTCAATGCTTTCCCTCCTAATATAAGTTGCACAAACTTTGAAGCAAGCAAAGGGATAAGTAATCACTATCTACCCTTTATTCATATTTTAATATTTGTACAACTGTTAAAAAGAAAAGCATGGAAGCACCTCTCATCTTTACTCGATGAAAAAAACAGTTGGGAACAGCACTGTCTTTGCAAACCAAACATTCAAGGGGCAAAAGAAAGAAAAACTGAAGTAGGATTTGTACGAGGCTTTGAATAACAGAAGATAATGTCCTACAGTCCTACTCCACTCGCACTGCCGATTTGTCAGCGGTACACTTATTTTATTCCATGGAAATACTAGTGCTAATTATTTCTCAGATGCAGGTTGCTAGTTGCTACTGACAAAAATTCCTTGTGGCCAGCTTATGTTAAGCCAAGATTTGAGCTACTTCTGTTTTGCATGATCCTGAATTTTTTTTAAACCTTAGGGCTGCTTTAGCAGACAACCTATAATGTCCCTCTCTCTAGCTAGAGAATAAATTCCCTCAACCCCACCTATCTAGAATTTGTTCTTGGATTCCTTATTACTCTGAATTTCACACCGGCAGCTATAGATATAAAATAAATAAATTACACTCGCAAAAGCATGATGCTTCAGCGAAGAAACTTATATAGAGATGATCGCGATCGGACGGTTGCGGAGAGCATCTCCGCATAGGTACAAAACACTTTCAAACGATCAACTAAAACACTACAAATTACAAGCCTTCCACACTAAATAAGAGTTACCACCACACAAATGTAGCACTTATGGTTAAGGTGTAGCCGCAATTTTAACATAATATGAATGGATCAAAGATTGATTTCTAGATTAGATGGTCTAGATGAGACAAAAGACGGTACCATCCCTCCTTCCTCCCAAAAGACCCCTTGTGTCATCAGACATGGTTGCGCGGTGGGTTCCGAATTTTTTTTTATCTCAATTGCATTTCGGTTGGTTCATTTGAATTTTATTCAAAAATTTAAATTTTGGTCAAATTTTGTCTAAAAATCGAATTCGGTTAAATTTTGTTGAAAAATTCAAATTTTTGGACAGGCATTTCATTCCGAAATTGCACCGAAATTTCTGAAATTCGGTGATTTCGCTGGATGCCAAAAACAAATTGCAACCGAAATTCTTAACCCTGCTAATGTCTAGTGCATTAACGGTAAGGCAGCATGAGACTGCCGAGCAGCTGAAACTAGCCTCTTCTGAAATGCCCAGCCCAGCATGCACCTCTCTCTCTCTGCGTGGCGTCTGTCGAACCTTGTATATGTTGTCACCGCTTTTCTAGTCTCTTCCTATTTTTTTTCGAATCTAATCCCTGCAAATTAGTACTGTCCTACTATAGTATTTGCATTGCCAAGCTCGTCTTCTCGTAAGCTCTGTGTTCTTTGCTGCGGCTAATTCCCGTGAATCAATCAATCATAGAGCAGAGCGTGTGCTGTGCCGGTGCGTGCGTGTGAGGGAGAAAGAGTGCGCGTAAGGTGGCTTTTTTGGGGCCAGATTCCATTCCTTGCAGCAGTGCGGAATTTAGCTAGACGAGGGGAAAAGAAGCAGCCAGGAAGCAGGAAACCGCCATTTCTTTCCCTTGCTCCTTTGTGCTGCCTTTTCTTTCTTTCTTTCCGCTGTGGGAGTGAGTGATTTGATTGTTCCTTCCTTGTGAGGGTTCTTGGTTCTTGGCTTTCTCGGCGCAGAAAAGAATCAACTCGCCCTCCTCTTTGTTCAATGAACTGAAGCGGTTGATTCTTCTGGTGGTTTCTTGAAGTTTGTGTGAGTGGAGTGAACTCAAGTGAAGAGTTTGGTTTCTTTGGAGCCGGAAGAGGAGGAGGAGGATGGCAGCGGCACCACCGCCCAAGGCTGACGAGCTGCAGCCGCACCCGCCCAAGGAGCAGCTGCCCAACGTGTCCTTCTGCATCACGAGCCCACCGCCATGGCGTACGTGCCCTGCTTCTCCACTCCACCTCAGGGACCTTTTGATTTCTCTGTTTGTGTTCGTTCTGCTTGTCTTGTTGTGTTATTTTGTCTTTGCTTCTTCTCTGATGTTGAGGTTTTCACAGCGGAGACATGTGGTGATCGTCTGTTCATGTGAAGTAGCCAGGCTTATTAGTGATCCTTTTGTCTTAGTTTTTTTTTTTGGTTTGATACTGATTTTTTTTGGGTATTTATAAGTTGTGAGTGCATATCAGTTTGTTCATATTATTCTGCTATTGCTCGTTTCTTAAGTTCTTTTGATTAAAAAAAGATATATTTGATCGACTAGTCTACGAAGATTCCTTGGCCCAGATGAATTGATAATAAGAAGGTCTTTTTTAGTTGCACATCTTTTAGTACTGAAATGGTATGTATGGTCATAGAAGTGTTCAAGTATGCTAACTTTTCTCTTGTCCTTGTGATCTTATATGCAGCTGAGGCCATTTTACTAGGATTTCAACATTTCATTGTTATGCTGGGCACCACTGTCATCATACCAAGCGCACTTGTTCCTCAGATGGGAGGAGGAAATGTGAGAACCAAAACTTATGCACTGAATATTGGTTATATTCGCTTGCTTGGCACATGAGTTTGATGTTGCTGAACAAGTACAAAAGTTTGCAGATTTGCAAGTTTTGTCCAAGCCAAACATCTAAATGATAGATACTGCCTTTTATTCAGGATGAGAAAGCCCGGGTAATTCAGACGCTGTTGTTTGTTGCGGGCATAAACACCTTATTCCAAACGTTCTTTGGGTCGCGTCTTCCGGTTGTAATGGGTGGCTCATATACTTTCGTTGCACCAACCATCTCAATCATCTTGGCTGGACGGTACAACAATGAAGCAGACCCTCGCCAGGTACTGCCCAACAGCTTGGTCTTCTCATTACCCTTTTTTTTTGGGTCTATTTACAAGTTTGTTGAGGAAAGCTAACAAATTTGTATCGCTGTTGTAAAGAAATTCTTACGGACCATGCGGGGAACACAAGGTGCTCTCATAATTGCATCGACGATTCAGATCATACTAGGTTTCAGTGGTCTCTGGCGCAATGTCGTTAGGTTGGTATGGTTTAAAGCCTTTCTTGAATTTAAATTCTCTTTGAACTCTGCAGAGTTTCAGTTTGTGCAATTAACTATCCTGCATGTTTTTTCTTTTTTGTGCAGACTGCTAAGTCCATTGTCAGCAGTTCCCCTTATCTCGCTTGTTGGATTTGGGCTTTATGAGCTTGGTTTTCCAGGGGTTAGTTTTGCTCCATCTTCTATTTTTGTCTTGTTTCTACCTTCATCGAAGAGTGCTAAAAAGGTTTTGAGATGAGTGCAGGTAGCTAAGTGTGTGGAAATTGGTCTTCCAGAAATCATTCTATTGGTTGCATTTTCTCAGGTACTAGCACCTTTTTACGATTTTCTCTACAAACAGAGCAATTTTTAAATAAGGCAATGTGCTGATCATGTTTGTATTTTGGACAGTATTTGCCTCAAGTGTTGCAGTTTGGAAAGCCTATTTTTGGCCGGTTTGCTATTCTTTTCACCATTTCGATTGTGTGGCTCTATGCATATATTCTCACCATCAGTGGTGCTTACAAGAATGCCCGATCAAAGACACAGGTGCATTGCCGTGTTGATCGGTCAGGGCTTATTGGAGGAGCTCCTTGGTAGGATCCCAGGATAACCATAATGTCATTTTATATTGTAATTTTGATGTCACTCCTTATGAAGGTGCTGAAATTTTGTTGTAGGATAAGAGTCCCTTATCCCTTTCAATGGGGAGCTCCAACATTTGATGCTGGAGAAGCTTTCGCGATGATGATGACTTCATTTATTGCTCTTGTAGAGGTTTGACTGCAATAATTTACCAAAAATAGGAAGAAAATACTATACTAGTATATTTTATATGCTATCCATCATAGTAGTAACAAAATTGTTGCCTTGTAGTCAACTGGAGCCTTCATTGCTGCTTCAAGGTATGCAAGTGCGACTATGATACCTCCGTCAATCGTTAGTCGGGGTATTGGTTGGCAGGTAATTGAATCAATTATTGTGCCGTGGAGTTTGCCTCATGTTTTTGTTGGCGACGTTGATCACACTGAAACATCATCTTCAGGGTATCAGTATCTTGGTGGATTCGTTTTTTGGGACAGCCAATGGGACCTCAGTTTCAGTGTAAGTAAAACAGTCGGCGGATAATAAAAGTTGCAATCCATGATTATTCAGAAAATTTGTTTTGATAATTAGCATTGTAAATTTTGTATTTGTAGGGAGAACGTTGGTTTACTTGGTTTGACACGTATTGGCAGCCGGAGAGTGGTGCAAATATCTGCAGGGTTCATGATTTTCTTCGCCATCCTTGGTAATATGCTACACTTCTTTTACAGCTATTGTTAGTTTATTGCTTTGTTGTGCGCATACATGCCCTTTTCCCTGACCTACTTGGCTAGGCTGATTTTATTTCTTTTGGCAAAACAGGAAAATTTGGAGCGCTTTTTGCATCCATTCCATTGCCTATATTTGCTGGCATGTACTGTATTTTGTTCGCATACGTCGGTATGTTCAGATATCTGAAACCACTGTCATTGTTCGACAGTCTGATTATTTTCAGCATGTTATGTCACAGTATGATTCATTGGTTCTTCCATGTGCAGGTGCCGTTGGCTTGAGCTTCCTTCAGTTCTGCAACTTAAACAGCTTTAGGACCAAGTTCATTATGGGGTTCGCTTTCTTCATGGGCATATCGGTTCCTCAGTACTTCAACGAGTATACCGCTGTTGCAGGCTATGGTCCGGTGTACACTGGTGCCAGATGGGTATGAGACTACTGAGATACAGATCCTACAGACTCGTTCCATTTTCGTTCATAGCTTGAGCTTCTCGTGAGTTGCTGATGACTTTCGTTGTTTCTTTCGGCAGTTCAACGACATGATAAACGTACCGTTCTCGTCGAAGCCATTCGTGGCAGGGCTTGTGGCCTACTTCCTGGACAACACCATCCACACGCGCGATAACACGGTGAGGAAGGACAGAGGGTACCACTGGTGGGACAAGTCCAGGAGTTATAAGAAAGACCCGAGGACCGAAGAGTTCTACTCGTTGCCGTTCGATCTGAACAGGTTCTTCCCTTCGGATTGATCTCGTGATCGCCGCTCGCGATCCCTTGTTCATAAGCTGAACATAATTCTGCTGGCTTGGCCTGTGAAGTTTTTTCTGTATCGCTGTGCGTCATTTTTGTGTTTTTATCAGCGAAATAGACCAGTTGGACAGCGGAGATGTGTTCTAGAATGGAGATATACCATGTTCGTTTTCCCTCCTACACGGGTGAATGTCTCATAGCCTGTTTGTTTCTCTTGTCAAGCCGTCGATGTATTATTATGCGGCTTTCCTAGCCCAGGTAGAATCATCGTCAGTATGATGGCCTAATGCTAATTTGTTTCTTAGAAAGTAAATAGTGAAATGTTTCATTTGTGCTATTAGCTACTTCTGTAATTTACGAAAAAAATGCTGCTGCTGTTATACTGGGTAGTCTTGCTCTGGACTTTTGGTCAGTCGAGTACCCAACTGTAAGACAGTCTAAATCTAGATTTTTCTTTTTAGAAGAAGAAGAACCTAAATCTTGTTTGGCGACGAGAAGCATTGAGCCATCGAAATCTAGAAGGCCTCTTGGGTCTTAGCCTTACAGCCTTCTTTGAGCTGTTGAGGTTCATGGGCTTTCAATATTTGTTGCTAGATACTACTGTTTCTTGCCTAAGTTGCCTTGACTCGTCTTTGTACCATCTGATGAAAGCTAGCACCGTCCACCGCATGATCTTTCTTTTTCACAAGGAATTAGCTCTAGTTTGAACACTTCTTTTCAGGAAATTTCAACTGAAAAAAAATGCAAGATACATTCATGTAATTGTGCCCTAAATGCAATGCATTGGTAATCAAGCCCTGGTGGCGGTGTGGCAGTGGCTGTCCGCATGGAGATATATCACAAACACTGACGTACGTCACATACCTATGGAGGCAGACAAAGATCTTGTGATTGATTCAAATGCCATTAGTTTGCACAGTTTTGGATCCTGCAAAGATCAAGTAACCGAATCGCAGCTGCAATGACCAGAAGACTTGAGAGCGGTGACCACCTTGTTTTCTTGACATGCCAACGTCCAAAGGCCAGGGCTTGTGGTTGGCATATGGCCCCAAAACAGGAGGTGGTGGTGAAGTGTGTGGATCAGACCCCCAATATCTGCATGCCGTTGAGGCCCAACCTAAATGCTGATGCCAACATTTTTCATCCCTGCATGGAAATCCTCAACATCCATGATGCCTTGAGTCGGGTGAAGGAAAAATGGTACTAGGAGAGAGCCATGTGAAGGATCGATATGGCCTAGAGGGGGTAAATAGGCAATTTTACAAATTCTAGCAAATTTAATCAACTAAACTTATTTTATCGAGAGAAACTTATAGCAAGAATAAAGCAGAATTCAAGCAAGTAAAAATAACAGCGAAAGCAATAAAAGAAATGATACAGGAGAGACAAAGATTTATCCCGTGGTTCAGAGCTGCACTCCTAATCCACGTTGAAGCACTTCTTCCGAAGTTCAGCTTCTCCAAAGCTAGTCGCAGTAGCTTTGGTGTTCACTCAGGTAACTCTTTCACTTCTCCAGTGAGGTGAGTTCCAAACCTCTCACAAACACAGTTGCCTTCCACAAGCACCTTTGGACAGGTCACACTGTTTAACTTCCTCCAAGCTGTTTAGGATCACCAAGATCCAAGAGTAATAAACTTTGCACAAGTTCTGTCTCTTGATTCCCTTTGCAAATTACACAACTAGACACTGACTTGGAGCTTACACACTTAGGGATGTATGAAGATTTTTGTGTAAAAATGAAGCACAGACTCCTCTTTGAGAATGAGAGCTATATGTCAATGTCAAAGTGTAAGGAGTTCATCTATTTTTTGTGGTAGATGGCTTAGGAAATGCTTATATAGCCATTTTGGGTGAAAATAGCCGTTACACCTGCTACAGTAGCCGTTGGACGTGTCAAATGTCAAAAACAACAAAAATACACACGTACAACGGACTATGTATCAGTGCTTAGCGATACTGGATATGTGTATGTCGGATCAAATTTCAGAGTTCACGACGGACCAAATATTTTGGTCCGCAGTACATGGGTTGATCAAGGAGATGATCTGGCATACAACTGAGAGAGATATATGAGTATCAGACTAAATTGCTTGGTCTGTTACACATGACTTTCAAAAGATTTTGCTTAGGCATAGAGGCCTATGAACGTCGGACCAAAATTTTGGTCCGTCATACATGGACAAAGCAAGAGATTTGCCAGGAACAGAGACACATGTACTTCGGACAAAATTTTTGGTCCGTTATGCATGGACTTCACAGAAGATTGGTTTTGGCAAGAAGACACATGTACTTCGGACCAAATTTTTGGTCCGTTATGCATGGACTTCACAGAAGATTTGTGCCAAGAACCTTTTTCAACATAGACAAACTTTAACAACGAACTTAAAGCAATTAAACATAAATATTTTGTCCGTTTCCTGGGTAAAAACAAACTATTTTGAAGATAGAGAATACTTGTTTTAGGTTTCGATTAAAAAGTACATCAAAGATTTAGTCCGGCCAAAAACTTATACACTGAAAGGGATGCCGGACCAAATTTTTGGCCTGCTGAGGATAGGGAACCTAATACATCTTTGGTCCGATACTGAGTAGTGAATATTACATATATGCCGGACCAAAAATATTTGGTCCGTCATACATGGGCAGACTTTTGACTAAGAAGATTTTAAAGGAATGTTTGACCAGGAATATGTGGATATGGATGGGAGTATATTTTAATCTGAAAAACAGATACACAAAAAGGAGTTTTGACAAAGAATAGATTCAAGGTTTGCAACGAACTAAAGAATATGGATAGGTAAAGATTGGTCCATTGTCCTGGAAGGTATAATTTTAGAAGGGTAAAGATTGAGTGTTTTTTTTTTTGCTCCAAAAGATCTAGTTTTGCTTTTGCCCAACAAATTATTTCCTTGTGCAAAGTCCCTCTTTTTGGACAACTAATCAAATATAAAACACCTAGGCTATTAGACTTAAAACATCTCCCAAGATATAAATTATAAACTAAAAGTCTTAATCTTGTAGTACCAGCTTATTTCATCATAAGTTCCAGCTCACTTATCTTTAAGCTTTGAATATTACTAACTTAGTCATCAATACCAAAACTATAATAATATAAAAATAAAATTGAGGGGTGCCTAGATGCTATCACCATGAGAGAAGTCACTAGAAGTCTACAATGCAAAAAGTCACTATGGTTACCAATCGTATCTGCCTCTGCAATTAATATGGTTATGCTCATGCAATCAGACTCGTCTAGAATTCTCTAGTTTCTACACTATACTGGACATCTTTTAAAAGAAAATAGTAGGAGCTCTGCCAATCGATTAAAGAAGTGAAGAGTTTGACAGCAAGTCCACCAGGCGATTGCACTATATTGGACTTGTACTCGATAAGAAATGCTAGTATTTGCATGAAGAAATACATTTTTTGATCGAATGTAATATGCAATCAGAAATAGATTATCTACCTAGAGGGTGAGACACCGGAAAACATTTCTACAAAATTGCATAGTTACCTTTCAAGATGTTGAAGCATAAACAAAATGTCACACTACACTTAGCAGTTTAATCTACTCAAGTCTGATCACTGAATAGAATTCAACTTGATTTTAGAGGTTATGGGAGTAGTACATCTACTACTTGACTTGTATGTTACAAAAGTTCACAAAGTAACTGACCGGTCAAACTCTAATGACCTCCAAGAACAGACTTGATATTTGCCGGGTCCCACCTATCACCGCTAGGAAACACCTGCAGGTACAAGACAGGAAAACAAGAACTAGTGTTTGATGACAGGAGCTTTCCTTTTTCCATGCTTCTTGAGACGATTCCTCTGAGCCTATCATTCCTACGCATGAATAGGATAGAGAAGTTTGGAAAGCCATCTTGCTTGCAATGCATTGTAACCTAGAAAGTAACCGGCTATGTTGGCTCATTGTCCATCTATCCAGAAGAACACACAGAAAAGAGGATGTGGCATGGCACCTTGAGGCAACTTTACGGTCAGAAATTGCTACTTGACACATGTGAGGGAGGAGAGTTGGAGCAACAACTACCCATGGCTTTCGAGCTAGCCTTCTCTCTTTTTCTTTGGCTTTCTCTCAATTATGATTCTTGCTTGCACCTAACACTTCCCATACATGCTTGCTTTCCAACCTTTTCTCTGCTCAATGCTATGTCTGTGTCTCTGGCTTGCTCCCTACCACTACCTCCATGAGAGGGCAATCCATGAGACAATTGCACCTAGGCAGGATCTATGTCGTCTAATGAGACAAGCTGGAGGCCAACAACAAACCACAAGGTTTTGGTGTGTCCATTAGGGCTGCTTCTATGTTTTTGTTGTCACAACTCACAAACAAGCGCATGGAACCAAAAAAATGGTTTTGTAGTTAAATGAGATATTGTGTGTCTACGGTATACAAGTAGGCCAAGTGTAACCAATTCTAGTTAACAATCCAATTGATTAGTCCTAGATGGAAGGAGATACGAAATACCCCATTTTGGCTTGGCCTGCAAGACGTGTTGAGACTTTCTTGTGCTGTATGAAAGGTGATTTTGCCTTCTAGTGTATGTCATGTCTAGTTTAGGCCAGGTGATGTTTATGAGATCAAAGGTTAGTCTACTTCCTTGTCTTGTTTAGCTATTTGACGATCATATCACTTCCACCAGTTTAGGGTCTGTTTGGAACGCAATACCACCACAGAGATTTCAGATCCCCTAAATGTTTAGTGGCCATGTCATTTTAGAGCTTGTTGATGTCTTAAATATTCAAAAGCATGGCCTTCCAATCTCTGCTAGGCCTCTTCTATAGTACTAGTACAGTGCCCCGTCTTCCGGTTTTCTTTTTCCAGCACGTAATGTATGGTCCTTTCCTTAATTCCAGGACGTTTGTTTCCTTTTCCTTGAGATGATGCTGGAGGTGGGGGATGTCTATTGTGGGCCATAGGGATGATTAGACACACTAAATAATGACCATCGGATGTGGGTGAGTAAAGCTGAGGAAAGATCTGAGAGGTTAATTTTGATGGAGGCAAGTTTCTGGGGACATTTCGCTGGGTGCACGAAAGTCAGGCCATCTCTAGTGGGGTGCACTATTTAGGGTGAATGTAGAAAAGAATGCTTAGGTGCATTATAAAGAGGTATAGAAGAGAGAATCTTGGAATTAGACCGGGCAACTACAAGCAATACACTCCAATCTATTGCCAATTCAAATTCAGGCCCCTTCATGACAGATTCTACCCACCTTCTGCTTAAAACAAAATCGGATTATTTATTGGGATTCTGAACAGCTTCTCCTACAATCAAAAGTTGTCCTCTACATAGAATCTGAATCCGGGTGCCAGCTGATTCTCGCTAGCCCGATCCTCCACCTCCACACGCAGCCTGCCCAGCCCTATTCTCCCACAATTAGAAGCAGCTTCTCCCATAATCCAGAATATGCACAATCAGAAGCTATCCGAAAGAGCCACAGACAAACTTGAGCCACATTGTTCCATATATTGCATCATTATCAAAATTTGGATATGCAAAAGAGATGACAAAAACAACAATAATAACTAAGTCTTTTGTTTCAAACATATTGGGGTAGGCAGGATAAGCAAAAGAGAGGGACAGGGAAAAAAAAGTGACGGCACCAACTTATCTCTAGCTAAAAGATGAGCTCACATCACATACAACAAGCTGCTGCTGTCATCCCAATACACACCCAACAACCAAACAGCGCTGCCTGTGCAGGTAGTACTCTTACAGTGTGTGAGGCAAAGCCAAATGGTAGGATTAGGTATGTGTTTTGTCACTATATTTTTTTCAAGATAATGAAGGAATATATTAACATTTTGGCTTCTGCATCGTGAGATACATATAGTCTAAAATTTATTACAAAGTTACAGCAAAAAATGCTGTAAGGACGAAATTCATAAAAAGAAAGTGTTTGCGACAAGCAATAAAAATATTAAATAAAAATATTCAAGCCGCGCACAGTCTTGTTTGAAATCTCCATCCATGCACAATGAAGAAGCTCCTAACCACGGCATATAGACAACTACATGCCATTGACAACATCTCCTGAGCCTCCTGACGATACAACATAGACCATGTTTTGTCACTATATAGCTGGTGTAGAGGCCATGTTGGAATTAGCTTTCGGGGCCACAAGAAAATATAAGATTGGGACTAAGGTATGGAATGCGGAATAGAAGTAAACTGTAATTATTATTTTTAACTATGTCATACTATATTTAGTTGTATTTACCGTTCAGTTCATCCAAAAGCTTAAACTGATGAGGAAAGACAGATAATTCATTTATACTTCGACAGTTTGAAATTATGATGTTTTCTCAATTCATGCGGTAGTTAAACTGATTCCCACGAAATTCCTAAGCTCCGAATGGAACCTAGACATGACCGGAAAGGTGCGAGATAATTACATAGGGTCTGTTTAGAGAAGCTGTAGCTTTTCTGAAAAGCTATTTTTTGGTTTACTAGGCTGAAAAGTAGCTGTAGATTTTTATAAGAGACCGTTGATAAATAGCTAATTTTCCTCAGTAATAAGTTGCAAAAGCAAGTTCAGTCTAGCTTTCAGCTTTTAGCTTTTGCTATTTATATATGGCTTCTAACTTATGTCAAAAGCCACTCAAAAACTTAGTTGTTTGGGGGCTTACTAGCTTTCAGAAGCTAAACCTGGCTTAAAGCTCTTGTTGGCGCTGTAAAATATGACAACGATTTGATCCTGCAATCGGCAAAAAAATTATGATCTAAATAGTTATTTCAACCGATTAGATTTTCACTAAAGATCTGATCCAAAGAGCAACTTAGCCGATTAGATCTAAACAGCTTGTTACGGCCGATTAAAGGCATATTTTCCCAAAAAGGCAATGCGCAACAAGATCCAAAAAAAAGAAACCTGGATAAATTGTGTAAATCGGCAATGATCAAAATCGGCGATGCGCAACTTTATTGATCAAAAACGAATTCAGAGGAAAGATTCTAAGTCTAAGAAATTACTCCTAGTCGACCGAAAGTAAATAAAAGTATATGCGAGTTGTTTGATTGATAGTGTTGTTTTCTTCGGCTCGCCTTAGATCCTCTTTTATAGCGTGTAGGCTGATCGTATCCTTTCCGATCTGTCATAAACCATAAACCGTATCAGTCTCTCTCTTTCAGATAAAATTCTTTATTTGAAACGATATCGGTTAAATATCCAATTTTAACTTTGTTTTACGAATCAGTCGGATATTTCTAAATTCTGATACTAGCAGCCCTAAACAGGGTCATAATTAGATCAACTTTGTTCAATTTTACCACAGGCTGTGTGCTTAGATTTTTCGAAAGTCGGGATCTGCGTCTGACCCGTGCGCGGAGCCACTCACCGATCGATTGGCGAAGCTAGGAACGCCTCAAGAGTCGAGCTGATCCACGCGCGATCAGGCTAAAAACTGCGAGATTTGGGCGGCGGCTAGCACACGAGTTTTACGCAGAAAAGCAGCACATCCAGTCATCCACCCACACAAATACGCATACACGGCCTCGTGAACAGCACTCTATGGTGGCGTAGAACGCCACGCACGCACGCGCAAGCGCAAGAATTTTGACTCGCCAAGATTGCTTCGGTGTAAGGGAAACTCGCCATGCTGACTACAGAGATATTTTTTGTTTGATGCGCCATGGTACGGATTCGAATCCTCTGCCATTGCGTGTTACTCCCACCGTTGATAAATATAAGGCGTATTTTGACTTTACACAAGGATTAAGGTTGTGGTAAAATTAGGAAAGACATAAGAGGAAATGACTTACATATCCCTCTTAATTGTCTCGGAAGATGAGAGATAATGAATAAATGCATATAGTTGAGAGAGAATAAATAGGGATATAAGTGGAAAGGCTCATTAAATCTACATGCACGTCTTATATTTTTCAACAAAATCATTCAAACTATAGACCTTATATTTATCAACGGAGGAAGTATATAATTGCACAATGCCGTCATTAATCATCTAGACCGCTTGATTAAGAAGGAGCAGAGCTCTCGATCTATTAAGAGCAACTATAATAACAAAGTTCACTACTTACTTTATCTCTCATCCATATTATCTAAAGTAAGCAATAAAATTAGCTTATACAGTAATTATCTCTAAATGTTATCTCTAGAGAAACACTAAAGCTTTTAATTTGGACATTCAACACTAACTTCATCTTTGTGACTATCGGTAAAACACTAACTTCAACAAACTAACAACCACTCGTGCTAGCTCCAACACCGGCGTTTAGCCGGCAATAGCAACTATTTTTCAGCGCGATGCTGGCTAATAAATAAGAGCCGGTTTTCTTCTGTCTCATATTTTCTCACTCTTCCATATAGGATAAAACTGATGTGTACATACTAATAGTAAACTGAGATGGCCTTATTGTACTCGCTCTTAGGAATTTAGTATAAGGTTTACTACAGTTTAGTTAGACAAGCCACCGACACACCACGCTTCGATCTTCTTCTACTAAAATTTTGAATAATTTTAGTTACCATTTTAAAGCTAGCATATGTGTGCCTACCTGGCTGTGCTTGTGAAATCTGATTTGATGAGTATATTAGTTATGGAATCAAATAAGTAAACCAGATTCAGTATTTGGCTTGTTCAGTTGGCTTGAGTGTCCACAAGTCCTAACATACACAATTGCTAAATGCCAAAATCATGTGACATGAGTCGTTTTCTTCTCCATATATTTCCTTTAACTAATTTCCTTGTCGTCCTTCTTTTCTCAGAATTTTCTGCGAAATCTGCGTGAGAGAAATGCAAAGGTCAAAGGAATCCAACTTTATTCCACAAGCACTTCGAAAGTAGATTTATATATATAATTGGACTGTGCACATGTTTCACAGTAAAATCATTTCCTGTAGTAATTAATTAATTAATGGCATAAGGCCTAACTAAGCACGAATATAAGTATATATTAGCCTTTCATAATTTATAATGACTTGGGATATTTCGACAAATGTAACTCAAATTCACACGCAAATACCAAAAATACATATGCCATATTAGTCTATATCATGTATGCGGTATGCCGTTTGGTTGCAAGTCCCTGTAGTGTGCGTACGTGTCGACCTTTTATTTTTCAAATGAACAACTAATACATGCTAGTATATAAATGGACCATTCGGTCCTAATGCAGCCAATCTCGGGCAGGACAAAATATACAGGAGTTGATCATACCAATCTTTGTATTGTTAAAACATAGACTTTTTTTTATCGTTCTTAAAATATGCATTAAGTGAGTATCAAGAGGTATAAAAAATTTAAAAGGTAGAGATATCAAAAGGTACAAGAGTTTAAAGGTAATTTAGTAAAACCTCATGGTACTTTCTAAGAATAGTAAAAACTCTGTAAAACATAAACATAACTAAGTATATATATATATTTACAGGTAAATTACCAACGGATATTTACAGGTATATATATACTAAAAATATCAAATGGTGGCTAGTCAAGACGACGTGGTGTTATGTTGTTGACTAAAGATGATAGTTTGATTCTCGCTAATTATAAGAGTATATTTTCTATGGTTCTATTTATGGAATTTGCATAATTTTATCTCATTACTCATAGTGGTAGTGATACTTGCGTTACTTAACTGTGCACCTTACAGGTATATATGTACTAAAAATATCAAATGGTGGCTAGTCAAGACGACGTGGTGTTATGTTGTTGACTAAAGATGATAGTTTGATTCTCGCTAATTATAAGAGTATATTTTCTATGGGTTTATTTATGGAATTTGCATAATTTTATCTCATTACCCATAGTGGTAGTGATACTTGCGTTACTTAACTGTGCACCTTACGTATTACTCCCTTTAGTCACAAATAGTTATCATCTTAAACATAGGTGCAGTTGAATTTTTGAAACTCTGACTATTAATATATTTTTAAATATCTAAATTAGATACATGAAAATCATATGTATAGATTTATGACTATTTGTGACTAGAGGGAGTTTTTTTTTTTTGGAGGTGGTAATTTTCATAGAATTGGAGAGTTCATGGTACAACCTTTTCCAAATGCTAGAAATTCCATATGAATTTCATAAGGCACAGTTCAGTGTCCGTAAGAATTTAGAAAAACTTTTAACGTTTCAAACGAGAGCAAGACATTAGCTAGGGAGAACTTAGGCAAACCACTCCTTCTGACCCATCTGCAATTAAACAGGCAAAACGGGCACAGCTACATATATATTAGAAAATGCTGCAGGTGCTAGGGTTCAAAGGCTAAAAGTAAGAAAGTTGTTGACCTCCCAACCTTGCTTGGAACCCTAAAATTTTACACATTTTTGGACCATGGCATGATCTGCTAGATCTTCGTGCTAGCTTACAATACGATGCAAAAGTAGGAAAGCAGGAAAAGCACTAGGAGTAGATTACTACTAGTACTAGCTTGTTGTATCCCTCTTTGTCAGATTGATTATGGTTAAAGAGGGCTTTCGTTTTAAGTATTTGCAGATTCCCATCATAGTTTAATCAAACCAAGGAGCCCGTAGATCATCAAGTGGTGCACTAAGCAACAAATCCTCCTTTGGGTCATGTGTGCATGAGGGCTATAATCTATACCTCTTTATAATGTACCTAAGCAATTTTTTCTACGTCCATCCTAAATAATGCATCTCATTAGAGATGGCCCAATGTTCGCGCACCCAGCAAAACGTCCCCAGAAACTTGCATTCATCAAAATGAATGTCTCAGATCTTTCCTCAGTTTTACTCACCCACATCCGATGGCCATTATTTAGTGTGTCTAATCATCCCTGTGGCCCACAACAAACCTCCCCCATCTACATATTTGGAAGGGGAGCGAATCAAACAAGAAAATAAATAAGGAGGATCCGCATGCAAGGAAATCAGACTTGAATTTTTTACTGGTCAAAATTGTACGTACTACATATTTGGAAGGAGGGTGAATCAAATAAGGAAATAAACAGGGAGGATCCACATGCAAGGAAATAAGACTTGAATTTTTTATTGTCCTGGTATTGTGATCGTATTTTTTTTTCCGAATATGACCCTTCTCGAGACTTTTTTACGGATCTAATCCCATAGAGCCTAATTTCAGTGCACGGAGAGCGTTGAATTTTTGTTTTTATTTTTTATCTAAGGAACCAACGGTCTGTGAGTGCTGCTTAATTTTTTTCAATTTTTTTCTCGCGGAACCAGCGGCCGACGAGCACTGTTTAATTTTTATCTTTTTTTCCTTGTGGATCTAGCGGTCGGCGAGCGTAGTTTATTTTTCCATATTTTTTCGAAATCATCCTTGTGGCCCACAACAGACCTTCCCTCACCTCCAGCATCAACAAGGAAAAGGAAATAAACGTCTTGGAATCAAGGAAAAGGAAACAAACGTCTTGAAAAAGGAAAGGACCATACATTACGTGCTGGGAAAAGGAAACCGGGAGATGGGGCAGCCATGGCCGGAGAACGCAGTCCGCAATGGCTCATGATCGCCATCGGTGGCTTTGCCGACGTGGCGAGGTTGCTGGTCAGCGACCTCGCGACCGCCGTGCCTCGGCATATTTATAATTTAAAATTTTTTGAAAATAATTTTATTAAGTACAAAATAATCGAAAGTTTTTTTGAGAATTTTTTAACCTAATGTGATATCTTTTCAAAAATCCTTCTATATTTTTAAAAAATGAAGGCAACTCACTTGTAGCTTCTTCTAGCTGCAGCCCAGACTAGAGAAGCTTCTTCTCTTCCCTCCCTCCATTAAAGCAAGAAAGAAGCTCCAAAGCTCCATCAATCCCGCACCAAATCTCCTCTTTCCATCTATGGTGTTAATTTCCCAAATTTCATGCTCTATTGCCATAATTTTCTCCCAATCTGATTTGATCTCAAATTATGGTTTCCATAAATATGCTTGTTTCGGGACTATAAAAGCCGGCGAGCTCTCCTCCACCCCATCGCATTGCGTAAATCCCTAAGTGCTCATTCTTGTAAAGATCGCCGGATTTTGGAGGTAACCCAAGCCATCACCGTCATCTTTCCTGGCGAAATTCACCGCAACCGTGACTCCTCCTCATGCGCGTCGGTCTTGGCGATCTCGCCGCACCAGTGCCGACCCACTGCGACCGGCCGGCCACCCCTGGCCTTCCCTCCCCTTTGCGCTGGCCAAGCCCAGAGAGCACGCTGTGCTCTCTGTGGAAGTTGCAAAAAAAATAATCTAAAATCAGAAAATTCTTTTTTCTTTCTGTTTCTTGATTTAAAATCTTTTAGGAGCCCGTTTTCGCCTATTCGACCTCCATTTAGTTCCGTTTTTCTTTCTAAATTCATTTAAAATTCTAAATTTCTCTTTTATTATTAAGTGTTGTATTCATACTTATGTTCTCATTTAATTGATAAGCGGGTGTACTGCCGTCATAGCGTTAGCTCATGCACTATACTAGTTACTTCTGGTTGCTCCATGTTAGTGACATAATGGACCATGGCGCGCATGAGACCATGAGTCCTAATTATAAGTGAAAAAATATCCAAATTTTGAACTCATTGGGTAGGCTGACCGAGTTGTGATTCAAGTTAAGTTGGGGCTAATTTGTCTAAAACAACGGGTCTGACCAACGTTTAATTTAAAGTTGCGAATGGAGATGAGTTGGACATATTGGAACGCGAGAATTTTTCTCGAACCTATGAAAATTGAATTGTTTCCTATGAAATATCTGTGTTCCAAATAAGGCCAGGGCTTTTTATTCCCGTTGCTTAAAATTCCAGATCGCTCGGTGAATAATGGAGCAAAATGGAATATAATTGCTAACTACCGCAGCAGAGTTGTAATGTTCTGCAAAATAACATTTTTTTTGTTAAGCATGCTCTTGCATTGCATTTACCAAATATACATACATATTTGCAGATCATTAATTTGTCTTTACTTATTTATTGTTAGCATCCACCATACTTGAGCAAAGCGTGTAGAAATGGACATGGACGATAGGAGATTGTATTACTATAGCTTGAATGCCTACGGCAGCAAGTCGTTTCTTATACGCTTCAACAAAAGCGTATGCATGCATGATGCATGCCTGCAACTACCTGACTAGTCACAAGTGGTCTCCTTAAAACATCACCCTCATGATTTGGCTACGAACCAAAGTACCAAACCAATGCAAAACCTATCCTCTTTTGTGTATGCAGTGACATTGACAGGTGGGCCCTGTTGGTGTTTGTAGAGTACATACCACAACTATGTATTCTACTTTTCTTTTATATATAGAAAAGAAACGAGGGGGCAGATGCTTTTATGTCGTTGAAAAGGTTAGAACTTGCAACTAGACCCTCAGCGAAAGGTGAAATGCCCAACTGTCCTAGCAACAAACTTTTTTTTCCCAAGGAACAACAACCTTGTTTTTCAGTGATCCAGTCCATGCTGTGCTCAATGAGCATAGTTGACCAAAGGTGAGGAAAACTGAGGCAAAAAGAATGGAGATCAAATCAAGGGGATGAGGATATAAGCTTGTTTGATGAGATATTTAGCTTTTAGCAAAAAGAATTTGTTGAATTGTAATATTGGTTTTCATTTTTTTTATTATAAGACGCACACACCCACCCACCATGGTGTGTATACACACAAGTGTACCCCTGTAACACGCACCTAGAAAGAAGTTCCTTCTGAGACCGTATGGGTTTTTACCCTAAAAGTGTTTCAAACAAAAGTTAAACATAAAGAATTTAGCCAAAATTTCTACTACTTATAAATATAAGTTGGTAATTGTCGTTCGTCCTCCCCTCCATTCTCCATGCGTGCGCTCTGCCCCCACATCTGTGTAAAAAGTCCAACCACCGCAAAAAAAACCAACCAAACAAAAGCTGACTCGTGGGACTTTCATGTCATCAAAACCCTAGACTTAATCCCACCATCCCCTAAGTCACCGCTTGCACCAGCACAACACCCTGATTCTCCACCGCCTCTCGTGCTCTCCACCCGCCGTCGTTGCCTCGCGCACCTCTACTCACATCCGTGTGCCAACCTCCCTCTACCTCATGTTGTTGCCCTCCTTCCCAGGAAATCTCCCATGCCACCAAATGGTAGTTATGATAGAATTTGATAGCCATTTAATGATTTTAGAATGTATTGCAAAATTTTATAGTTTTCTACGCATCTACTCCCTCTGTCCAAGTTTATAAGGCTTATTTTTTTGAATGGTCTTGTTCATAAATATAAAGCTTGCATGCAGATTTAATGAAGCATTTCCTTCTATATCCCTATTTATTCTCTCTCAACCATATGCATTTATTCATTACCACCCACACAAAGTATTATCTCTCATCTTCCAAGACAATTAAGTGGCAGCATCTAAGTTATTTTCTCTCGTACCTTTCTCAATTTCAACGCAACCTTAATCGTTGTGCATAGTCAAAATATTGGACGGATGGAATAATTATTAGAGTCTAACCGTTGGAATGAACGAGCCAGGAAGCATTCTCACATTACACTGTCCTATTTACTAACCTTAATGTAGATTGTGATAAGAATTTATCAAACAGATTAAATTTCAGGATTTAGTTAGGAATATTCTCTGCATTTATCAAAATGGATAGGATTGTCCTGGCAATTTTTCAACCAACTCTATAATATGTCAACAAATGGAATTAGGGTTTTAGGCACTATAATTTGGGGTGTCAATACATGGATATGTAAGTTGTAAGACTGACAATTGAATTGGGATCTCTTCTTGCACCCGTGTCTTGTATATGTAAGACTGACACTTGAATTTATGCACAACCCTATTAAAGCTGGTGTTGATGCAAAGGAGCTGTTCCATTTGTACATTGTATTATCGATTGAAGTCAAACGGAGGACATTATTGGAAAATTGCAGGCTAGATAAGGTAAGTGCTATCCATTTATTTGCTTTGTCTTGTTATTGATATAATGCCAAAGTGGTCCTGTATTTTTCCTTTACTTTTACTGTCTTTGTTGAATGATATTTGAGAGATCATATATTAATATTGTGGCCTAGTTATTAGCTAAATCTTTACCACAATCACTAAAACAGCCGGAGCAATCAGATTCAAGGTGTGCGGGTTTATTCATTCTAAGGTTTTATTTGGGAAGCCTAAAATCCCGGTCCACCCACATAAATATATAGGTTGGGATATTGAACTAAAATAATAAAATACCAGTCCATCTACATGAGTGGGGCTGGGATTTTGGACTTCCCAAACAAGCCCTAATAGTGTGCGGTCCTCCTGTGGTGATCGGATCTAGTACCTAGAAATATTGATAGATAGTAACAAATAAATATTGAAAAATTGGTTTGATTGGTTGTGTTTATAGTGTCCATGCTCATATGCGACGGTCCGTAGTTTTACCGTTATTGTCTACAAAAAAGGGTGACTTAGCTCTGTGTGAAAATGACATGTAATGCTATTTTTTTGTTGATACTGTATTACATAAACTCTATTATTATTTTCTTCATAGCTATGTAAGGTTATTTTTTTTAAGATAATGGAAGATTATATCTCTCAGTCTCTACATCGTGAGATGCACATAGCTAATCATTTATTACACGTTTACATCCAAATGCTTTTAAAAGAAAGATACAAGAAGGTTCTGTAGGAAAGTTGCAACAAGCTATAGGAAACATCAAATAAAAGGTCTCAATTTACACACTTCCAACAATCTACATCCCGATGACACCACATCTGAGCCTCCTGAAACTACAGTATAGACCACGAACGCAACCAATTGATGCAAATATAGATAGCCTGCAACGGATTAGAGATTTTTTTCTTATCAAAAGCCACATCATTTCGATAGCCAAATTGACCAACACAAAATGACAGCCCTAACTAAAATGTGGCCCTTAAATCTTTTCCAACCCTAATAACCAGCTCTCAAACATATTGGTCATGCACTAAGAGGTGACAAATTAAAAGCCGCTTGAATGATACGCCATGCGAAACGAGCAAAGTGACAGTAAAAAAAGAGGTATTGAATAGTTTCCTGGTTGTTACAAAAATAATATTTTTTTACTACCATTCCAATTTCTTTTATTGAGGTTACTTTTGTCAATATAACCCCACGACTAAGAACCATAGAATTTTTTTTATTTTTAAATGAACCTTAAGCTTCCACAATTGACGATTTGTAACGGTGATATTTTGATGCATTAAGGCTTGATACATCGACTAAACTGAAAACTATCCATTCTGATGGAGATTCCATCGAAAAATATCCCGTTCTGGTGTTCAGCAACCTTTGTAACAAGTTCATGCAAGGTTAGTAAATTATATCGCGTAATGGCTCGATGAAAAGACACATTGAGTGGGATATAACTCATTACTTCAGCCACCGTGGCATGTTTTTTCTAGATAATTTGAAAGATTCAAGGGTATTGTACATTGAGGGGTTGTTTGCAAGCTATGTATCCAGCCAAAATCAAATTTGAGATCCATTACGAGGTTGAAAGGACCTAAATATGAAGAAGTGATGTTTGATTCTCATTAGCGCAGACCAAAACTGAGAGACCCTTGGCTTCCCTTCTACATAAGAAAGAGTCTGATAAAAATATTAAGGTGGAATTCATATTAGGATTATGCAGCAGAAAGTGCCTCGCATGTTTGCAATTCCATTAGTGTGCTTAAGCAAATATTGTGGGCTTATGAAATTTTAGTATATTATTTATTTTATGAGTTAGGCCATGGTTTATATGATACGTATCACTTACTTTTAGGATTTTGTTGCAAGGGACGATCACCCTACTAGTATTTGCCTAATATTTTGACACTGCCGCTCCATAGAAGCATGCCAAAACATATTTGCAATCCCAAAATTTTGCAGGTCATGCTCAGATAAACTTGTGACAGGAGTCACAGTACCGCAAAAAACTGAAGAGAATGACAGGAAGAGACTTGTGGCATGTACAGGTCGAGGAGAATCTGATCCAGACACACCGAAGATCTTCCGGACGAGCTCCTCGTCCTCGCATGCGGTGGTCAGCACTCCATGGGGCCAGACCGATCTTGTGCGCCCATACCGTGGTGGCCCACATGTAAGCATCTGAGGCTGACCTTGGGGCCGCCGAAATGCCCACTGCTGCCACGTCACGGCGTCAGGTCATGTAGCATAGCATCTCAGTCAGTCACCTTATGCTAGAGCCATTAATACCACGGCTAGACCTGAGCATTCGATCGTGCTTTTTGGGTCTGCCCACGGCACGTCATAGATGCCTTCGGACCAGTCTGGTATATAGCACAAATAATGAATTGTGTTAGGTCTCAAAATTCAATACGAAGAATGGTCAGATCGGCCTATTGGAACAGGATAGGGAGGAGGTGCAGTTGAACGAAGATCGTAAGTTTAGCGATCCCTATTTAATTATTGGATCAAGATCCGATACGTGAGATTTTTTAAGTACTGTAGCAAAAATACTATAGCGAAACATTTTTTTTTTCTATTTGGACCGTCGATTCACTCGATCCAACGGCTCGCAGTCCCCATTCAAACTTCACCTGATCTCCGTCCATTGGAACGTGTCTAGATCAACATAACACGCCCTTCTGTAAAAAAAATATCTTTTCTATAACTCAGTCTATCATCAACTATTTTACTTTACCGATCTAGCCTATCATCAAATACTATATCTCTACTCTGTCTCTTCCCATGACCCATCCAGTGCAATCGCTTTCTCCCCGCTCCACTGTGGTCTCTTCTCTAGCCCTCCTCCACCCCTACTTCCTCCTAGTGCCGTCACATGAGCCTGCTGCCTCAGTGCCAGATCCAACGGTCTTTGGTCACGTTGCTATCAGATACGGTCTCGAGGCATCGCGCCATTAGCTTTGCCGCCCATCCCGAGGAAGAAGATAGTGACGCCGCCAAATCTGACCTTCCTGCATCACGTTGCTACCGTCCCTGACCACCATGGCGTGCTTCTTTCCTTATGCTAGTGTCTTCCTCACCTTCGGCAAGCTACACTCTATCCTCACGACCACGTCGGTAGGTGCCCGTCTTCTCCTTAGTTCTTTTCTTCCCCCTTTGCAATAGTCCAAATAGACCATACCCGAACTAGCATGGCACAGAGATTGCACAACGTGCCAGCCGTGCAGCTCGACAATGACGAGTCAGACTGACCCGACACAATACAACACAGTCTAGACTCATCGGACCCGTGCGAGCCTGGCACAGCCCAATGTCGATATCTACGGCCACCCTCATCGAAATGGATGATGGCGCATGGCGAGGCGGCCATCAAAATTAACCATGGCATTCGCACATACTTTTCAGGTCTAGCCATGTCGTAATCACGGATTTTAATATAAAACCTCTCGAAAATTATAGTGCTTCTTGTGAAAGTGTAAAACCCCAGTGCTAACTGATTTCTTGTTTCGTGTACATACTTTTGAAGCCAAGGCATGCATGTCGTGATCACCGGATTTTAGCAGTAACCTTGCGTGGAATTAACCATGGCATTCCGATATATGATTAACCTCAGAACTGAGATCGTATAGAGTAGGAAAAAGAAAGAAATTGATCGAGATCGATGATGTGAACAAAATCTAGAAGAAGAAACAAAGAGAGAACGAAAAGGAGGAGGAAAGCCGGCTGCCATGTACGTAGGAAAAGCACCTAAAGGGAAAATAAGAAGATAAGCACCAAGTTTTGCAGATGCAAAACTGAAGTGAACATGACGAAACCCCATCTCCGACCGATGCGATCCGATTTTCAACGCTACAACTGCACCGCCGAGTTGCTTATCCAACATGCTAACACAAGGAGTGAGTCAGAATACCACTATTTTCATAATGGTTCAAAGTTATTTAATCCGCTAGATAATCTATTATAAAAACCTATAAAAGCTTCTTGATAAAGTGATAATGACAATTGTCTTCCCGTTGTCGCTGGCCATCTCAATTATAGTCATATATATAACGGTAAAAACTAAAAATATGTATATGACAGGCTCAAAATTTCGATATACGTTCGATGTATCTTGGAAGGATGATCCGCGTCCTTAATAAGCACTTTACGACACAAACTAGGCACATGTATAATGTTTTAAGGCCTCGTTTAGAACATACGAATATCTACTGAAAATATAGTTATATCTTCCTACATGATCCTGATGTTTGAAACCATTGCGGAGCGGTTGTCTATAATACACCTCCATATCATCTACTGAAAATATAGTTATATCTTCCTACATGATCCGGATGTTTGAAACCATTGCGGAGTGGTTGTCTATAATACACCTCCATATCATCTACTGAAAATATAGTTATATCTTCCTACATGATCCGGATGTTTGAAACCATTGCGGAGTGGTTGTCTATAATACACCTCCATATCATCTATAGACAAGACTAAAGACAATTTATATAATAGACTGGCTGTCTGTAATAATCTCTCATATATTAAATGAGTATGGCTACACCACGCTATATCGTCGAGCTGCGTATTTGATGGTATAGCATCTAGTCGTAGGATCCGTATCCGTTGCCAGCTGCAGGGATGATGCAGCAAAGCACAAGCGTCCCACGTCTCGGTGACTCGCGCGCAGCCACACGTGTGCCGTTGCCACTGGCCATTCAGATTTTGTAGTTGCACCAGCATCGGTAGGACGGAGCGCCACTCATTCCTGAGCAAGTGAAGGAAGGAAAGCGATTAAGAGCTAGTAAGAACTGAGAAATCTATTGAAACTGCGATAGATTTCATGAAACATAGTATGTGAAACTTTACCATGGAACCTAATAAAAACTGTGAAACCTATTATGTTGAAAGCTATTAAGAGCTAAGAAAACTAAATTATGTTAATGGAATAGTATAAAACTTAATGAAACTTATCTTTGAAACATCATGAAACACTATGAAACATAATGAAACTTATCCACGAACCTCATGAAACTTTTCAAACACTGTGAAACCTAATGAAAACTTATCCACGAACTTGTGAAATTTTTGGAAACATGATAAAACTTAGAAAAAGGACTTATTGAAACCTTTTGAAACATCGATGTGAAAATTCTTGAAATTTGATAAAAACATATTCATAAAACCTTATTGAAACTTCGTGAAACAACCCAAGGAAAGCTTTATAATGAAAACTAATGAAACATAGTCATGTAACCCACTGAAACTTATTTATGAAACTGAATGAAACTAAAATATGAAACCAAGATGAAATCTTTTGGGATGTACATATGAGAACTCACGAAGCTTAATGACACTTATACATGAAACCTTGTGAAATTTGATAGGGATTTTGTGAATAAACTTCATGAAGAAGTCTATTTCTTCATGATAGGGATTTTGTGAATAAACTTCATATGCGTGATGCCCTCTAATGCTTTGATCGCTATAGCATCATCTAGTTTTTTTTATACTGAAATTGATGTGAGACCTTGTTTGGATGGGCAAGCCAACCAGGACCTAGACTTGCCTACATAACCTTGCTGTAGCACTGTGAGCACACCGCGCATTAGCATACACAAACATCGACGCCCTCGTTACATATGGATGATGAGTTTGTGGCGCCCGACCGGCTCGCACAGATCCCCACCATGGCGGTGCCACGACAAACGTCCCCGAATGCTTCCCGCAATCCTGCTCTGCTGCTATACCGTTACTAACGCTATAGCGTTATCTAGTTTTTTTGATAATAAATAGACTGTCCGTACAATGATATATACAGTATAAAACTGTTTATAATACAATCTTTTAAATAATAGACAACATATGTCTCTCTCATCTACATTATCCAAAGTCTTATATAGCATACTCGTATAGACAACTGATATATACCATTATACGTGTGACCAACCCTCGTCACTAGGGGTGGAAAAATAACTCGAAACTCATGAGCTAAACGAGTACTCGAAAACTCGGTTTGACTTGGCTCGAACTCGTTCCTTAACGAGTCGAGTCGAGCTGGGATTTGAACTCGTTATCTTAATGAGTTTAACGAGCGAGTTAGCGAGTAACTCATTTGGCTCGAAACAACTCAGCCCATAAGCCACAAGTGACAAACCCAACCCAACTTGCCCAACATCCTAACTGCCCAAGCAAAAACTTTTCGGACTCCACTCTCCAGTCCTCCATCTGAGTAATCCCTTGCTCCCCCTTGCTCGCGCCACCACCTGAGTACCCGACGGGTCCCGATCCCTACCACCCCTCGCTCGTGCCGCCGTCTCCCCTCCTCCTTGCTCGCGTCGTCGCCGTCCTCCCCTTCTCCTGCCGTCGCTCCCCTCCCCTTCGCCTTGCTCCCGTCGACCGTCGCTGCCTGCCCTTCCCGCATCCGCCCAGATCCAGCCCGCCTAGGGTTTAGGTGCACTGCACAGGAGAGGAACACAGCGGCCAGCGGCACACCGAGCCTCTCCTTCTGCCACCGTCTCCATCCCCTCCATGCCTTCCGGGCACTGCTTCGATCCTGCTTCGCCCGTGCTTCTGCGGCCTTCGTGTGATGGAAAAACAACAAAGCATGGAGTCGAGGAACAAGGCAATGAGGCTAAGGCAGTCTTGTGGCTTTGATTCTGCTTCACGATCCACTTCGATAGTAGCGACGAACCATGCAAAGCCTCCACGATACGATCCTGTGCTGCTTCCCCTTGCTCCTGCATCTGCCCCAACATCGGTTTGTGGCTCTCATCTCGATTAGCACTTTTCCAATTTTACCAGAGATACTTTAAGATAACCTTAACTTAGAACGCTGAATTGCTGGAATCATGATCGATTGATTGTTAATATTTCCAAGATTCTTAATTAAGATATAAGGCACAACTGCACTATATATTGAAACATCGTACAACTATTTCCATGGTAGAAGCTAACCAAAATTATAAGAAACTCTCTTGTGCATGACACCCTAAACAGCAACAACACTTAAGAAGTTTAATTTGACATGTCATTAGTACACAATGGAGAATCTTATATGGAATTAGAGGCATTGTTCTTTATGTCTGATTTATCTATCTAGTTTTACTGTCGCTTTGTCAGTACACTGAGGTTGCCATTTGAATACCTTGATACCTTTTTCATTTTAAGCATAGCAAAGCTTATGGCCTTTGGATATAGTGCTGGAAAGAGCTCAAATGGCTAAAAGACTATAGCTTAGAGAAATGTGTTTAGTAAAATTGTAAATTAGGTCCTATAAAATTGCATGCTCGAGCTTAACAAGTCGAGTTGAGTCGAACCGAGAGTTACTCGTTATCCACCTTACTGTCGCTCACGCCATACACCACATTTAACACCATCTCCCCCTCAAAACGGCAACTGCATGAACTCCATCACCACCATCACCACCTCTTCTTCCTCCGTCCCAAGAACTCGCACCGCCGCCACCATCGCCGCGGGGCTTGAACTGCCGCTGGCTCAAGCGAGGAGGCGTAGGCGGGCGCGATGGGCAACTGCCAGGCGGCGGAGGCGGCGGCGGTCGTCATCCAGCACCCCGGCGGCAAGGTGGAGCGGTTATACTGGCCCACCGCCGCCGCCGACGTCATGCGGACCAATCCCGGGCACTACGTCGCCCTCGTCATCCTCCGCGTCTCCGCCGATAAGGCTGTCGGGGACGCCGCCGCGGTGGCCGCCGCCGCCGCCGGGGGTGGAGGACCAGGAGGCGGCGCCAAGATCACCAGGGTCAAGCTCCTCAAGCCCAAGGACACGCTGCTACTCGGCCAGGTCTACCGCCTCATCACCTCTCAAGGTTAGTAGCATCCATGAGTCCATCAAGAGCCGAGTTATTGGCCATGGCGTGGAGCTCGTTCTTGTGATTGGATTTGCCATTCGTTCCAGCAATTCAAATCACCCGTGTGTTTGCGTGCGCTGCGCAGAGGTGACGAAGGCGCTGCGGGAAAGGAAGAACGAGAAGATGCGGCGGTGCGAGGCCATCAGGCAGCAGCACGAGCAGCTCCGGCGCGGCGAGCCTCTCACCGACGGGGCGGAGCAGAGCGCTTGTGATCAGGTCAGTGCCTCTGCATTTCCCAGATAAAATTCCTACCTGCAAGAAGCGATTGCTGATGCCTTCGTGTGTTTCTGTTTCCTCAGGACGCGAAGCGGGAGAAGGACCGGCACCGGAGCTCAGGCGCGCCGCCGCCCGTGAACGGCCGAGGGCGGCACTGGCGGCCATCTCTGCAGAGCATCTCTGAAGCCGCGAGCCAGAGCAGCAGCATCTCTGAATCCACTGCAAGCTAGTCACCGGACTGATGAAACAATCTGGTTTTCTCCTTTCTTTCTTTTTTTCTTTCTCCTCTGGTTCTTGCTTTCTTCTTTAGTATAAAGTGCTTGGACCTACCCAAAAAAGAAATGTAAATCAGAGTATCAGAGCAGGAGCAATAGGAACCTTGTTTCATCTCACGTGTAATTGCCATGGTGAAACCGAGTGTTCCATGGAGTGAGTGGTTTGCAACTTTGCAGATTTTACATGAACAGAAATGAAGCATGCAACTGTGCAAGCGAAGCCTATTCCATCCATCATATTGCCCTACACATCGCTCACAAAATCGCCAGATTTCCATTTTTGCAATCTGCTGGAATACAAATTACTACTTTATTACTGAGCTATCACAATTTTTCATCTAGAAATCGCGAGGTTCGAGATGAACCCGGTTTGAATTGCAGAAGGTTACCGGTGTGCAGTGTCAGGTGCCGGGCACATGCGTTTCAGTGTTTCAGAGCGTAAAAAACTCGGCAGACGAGGACAACACTGCTGGTGATGAAGTGTTTAGTTTAGGGTAAAAAGCTCGATCAGCCCACTTGTTCATGGCGATGACAGCCCGGACAGGTGCCGTCCACGCTGCCAGTCGAGCTCCAGCGAGCCTCCCGTCGAGCTGAAGCGAGCCGCGCACGTGTGGCTCCGCTCATCGGCGCAGCTCCGGCCGCCCACCGCTTAGTTCTTGGGATTCGCTTAGTTCTTGGGATTCAGTCTCACTGTCCTGCAGGCTGCACAATGGTCAGTCTGAATTTGGAAGAACTGAATTGGAACTGAACTGAGCTGAGCTAATAAAGAATTTCTGATTGTACTGAGATCCGGATCTATATGCCATGCCCAGTGATCATGCTTAGTTTAGTTCAGCTGGTGAGTTCTGAGCTCTGAAAATAGAGTTGCACAGAGATGTTTTCTATTATTATATGAACATTTTTGCAAGCTGGGCCTCGCGGTTTGCGCGATGGTTATCTAGCTGGTAATTTCTGTGCCTGGTCCCTCAGATGTTTCAGATCCAGATCTTACAGTTGCATGGGTAGGGGATTAATTGATAATTTGGTCTGTGATCCATGCATCCAGGCTCATGATTATGGAAGTGGCTAAAGCCTGATTAGCAGCGTGCGTGCGTGCTGAAAAGGCAAGGTGGTGTATCATTGTTCAGAGAAAGTCTGGACTTTTTTGACCAGCAAATTAATCCGGTATAGGAATTAGCAAAACATACATTCTAGCCTAAGGAAATCATAATAGGACTGGAGAGTAGAGGGATGAACTTAAAGCACTAGAAGATAATATAAGTAAACATCTGAACGAGTGAACATAATGATCAAGGATCATCAGATGAAATGTTGGTAAGGTTAAAATATCTCAGACTAGAAGTAGGAACTACTGACCAGCTTCCCACTACGCAGTGTACACATACATACAAAAGCCACATTGCACACTTCCATCAGTAATTAAATCTACTTGTTAATCACAGTTGGCAAATGAACTTAGCAGACTGCACCCAAAATTGTCTAAACAAAAGTCCTTGTGTGCGCAATGTCTCGTCTTTCAATCCTGCATTGGAAAAGGTAACTAATAAGCCATTGCTAGTAGCAGAGATTACAGTGGGTAAGTTAGGAAAGCAGCTTACATGGAACATTAGGAAGGTTGATGTATTCACTCAGAAAGATCACTGGTTGACATCTCGCTCGCGGGACCTATGAAAACATGAAAACTAGAGTTAGTAAGAGAATGTTAAAGTATCGAGCGCATCAAGAGGTGTTAATTGGTGCAAACTAATACCTAAACCTATTTTTTTGTTTTTATTAATTCTAGAAATTAATAAAATAATGATCAAACGGAAAGAATCAATCTAGGATAAAGGATCTAAGACTATGAAAGAAAAATTAGATTAAACAAGCAAACCAAAAAGCAATGGTACGAAAACATCATGAACAAGAATACGTAGGTCGGAATCCATAATCACTAATTTATTTCTCAAATTAGAAATACAAAATATGCATAATGATCCTTTTACATGAAAACACAACCCTAAATAATCTCTCAATTTTCCTTCTCTTTTTTCTTCTGTCTTCTTGTTGTTTTCTTCTTGCGCCGCCACCTGCTCGAGCAAATCCCCGGTACGCGTGCTGCTCCCTGCCGAATGCCGGGGTTCCCTTTTACCACTGTTGTGAAAAACGTCCCTATTAGTCGGCCAATTAATCGGTGATAGTGACTAAACCGTCACGAATAGTTTAATCGGAGTACAATTAACGCAGTCGAACGATTAATTGACCGTATAATCTGATTAATCGTCCATTTTTCCCGTTTAATCACGAAAATAGCTTATTTTTTATTCACTAAGTATGATAAATTAGTTTATAATATTGTGTCATATTGTTCATACTATGTACCTTTTGGATGAAGTATAAGCAATGAAATGTAAAACATGTTCTGTAGAGTGATAATTTAAAATAACATTGGGTAAATAAAATATTTCTAATTAATTCTAAATGTAAATAAATATATAAATAAGAACGTATAATCGTCCATTAAACTCTGATTAATCAGACGTATTGCGATTAATCGTTTAGCATCCATCAAACATATACCGTTTTTCACTTTTTACTGCAGTCGCACACAGAGCCTCTCTACTGCCACACGTCACCTGAAGCGCCAGCACAGCGTGCCGTGTGCCTGTTGGACATTCACTAATTGCGTGAATGCATGCATACACACTTGGCCAAATAGAGCAGTTACAATACATGCATACACATAGCCCAGTACTCACAAATGCATGCACATGGCCCACTCGTCCGCACGGCCCGCCCTTTGCTCTCGCATGGCTTGCTCGCCTGCTACACTACATCGTTCATCCTCTTGGACCTCTTAGTATCCCGTCTCGCTGCACTTGCGTGACTCTCGTGCTGCTCCCGGGCTACGCGTCACCTGTGCAACTTCTCCCTGACTTGCAGTTTGCATGCGTCACGTATACTTGTGCTGCATCTTCTGTTATAAGAAAACCAACCGAACACATTACTTTGGTCTTTCACGAATAAACTGTTCCATTAAAAATACTATTGTCAAATTAATTATCACACCTATATATATCGCAAATAGAATTAACAAATGTAATGGGATAACAGCGAGAAAAGCAAGGGCATAGGTCATACCATCTGATCTGAGCCAATCCTGAGTAGTACAATCCAGTGTTTACCACCTGACTCGCAAATTGCGAGTCTCACAGTCCTTGTTGGCTGTTGCTACCTTGCTGTTAGTACTGCGTGGTATTGCCGGTATATCACGTGCCATCCGAACAATTGTACGATATGTCAGGTTATGTCTCTTCCACCATTGGAGAACACTAGGCTGACCTGTTGGCTTACCTGTTGAGAGAGTGGTTCTTGTAAGTACTGATCAAGTTCAGTCATTGTTTGCCCATTATATGAATGCTCAGAATGATGATGATATTCCAACAGCGTATAATTTCCATTCACAACAGTTTCCTTGCTAGTTTTAGACCCGGAAGTGCAGTTGATATCTTCCATCTGATCAGAATATTCATTGAAGAGGCTGAGCAATATATCATGCACTTCACAACAATAAGCTTCTCTCTCATATCTAACATGAAACCTGATGTGTTCCAGACGGTATGAAGGACCCATGACCATAAGCATACAGAGATGTAAGCAACAGAGCTCCAGGATTTATTGAACTTCTGTTGCATCTTCTTTACCACTACTTACTACCTATATTATCCACTATAAAATTTCTACCAGAATAACCTGATCAAGTAAATGACTTGCATAACGCACCACAGACAAGCTCCAAGTTGCACAGGATAAGTTCCATTTCTGGAGATGGGCTTTGACATCTGAAGCCACTGAATCATCAATAAATGCGTCATCCAGTGTGATGCTAAAAACTTTGCCATGAATACCCCAATCTCCAATAGCCATCAATATGACATCACTCAATTCTTCCGCATTGCAAGAAGGATCCATGGCACAAAATCTGATAATGTTTTGCTGCCTCTCCCATTCATCATCAATGTAATGAACACTCAAGCACAAGTATGGCGAGAGTGGATCATAGTGCAACACAAAAGCACTCAAGCACACCCGACTGCGTAATGCTGCAGGGACTTCTCCTTCAGCGAAGTCAGCTTGGCCTTTTCCTTGTCAAACAAGCCCAAAAGGTCTCACGTCAGGTCAACATAGGATGGCATATTGACCATAGGATTCAAGAAAGCAAGACTTCCTGAGTTCTCCATCGTCCATCATCGATGGCAGGTACCCGTGCATAGCCAATATCCTGACAAGTTCATCATGCGCCACATTCTCATCAACCTCCTGATTCTTCCGACTTGTGTCAGTAGGAATGTCCTTCTGTTCAGGTTACGCAAGTTCCTCGTGAGACTGATTCTCCAGATTCTTGTACATGGGGACGTTAGGCAGGGCAAGATTCTTCTGCTCGGGTGTTGAAAGTTCTTCATGAGACCCATTCTGATCAACCTCTTGGCTCTTCCGGTTCATGTCAGTGGGAATGTCAAGCAACACAAGATCCTTCTGCTCAGGTGTTGCAAGTTTCTCATCAGACCCATTCTGATCAAAATCATGACCTCTCCAATTCGTGTCATTGAGAATGTCAGGCAAGGCAAAATCCTTCTTCTCATGAATTGCATCTGTTGTGCCCAAACATATCTTCTGGCTGGTCGGCAACAATGGGAGCGTCTTCTCTGTCGGATAAGAGCCAGCCGCCACGTGCTCCTCTGGGTGGATGGCAAGAATGGACGTACGTTTCTGTTGCATCGGCCTCTTCTGGGCCCGGGGGCTGCCCTCGGCCTTCTGCTTTAGCATGTTGCTCGTGCTGGAGCTGTTGCGGCTGAAGATCTGGTGGCAGTGCATGACCAAGATGGGTGTGTGATACTGTGATGTCATCCCACACCTTCGACAGGAGCATTTTCGGCTTTGTACCTGAGATTAGAACAACGGGCCGCGGGCGCTGCCAGTGCTCTCCTGTTGTTCAACCATGTCGTTGGCATTGTCAACCTCATCTACCATGACTAGGCATCAAGAAAGACCGATACTTTTGAGTAATGGAGTCACTTGAGTAAATTATGTTTCTACTTGAACATTGTCCTAATTTAATTGAACAAACTTTTGATGAAGACAATTTATTGAACGGACTTAGTACATGTATAGTGAAAATATCGAACAAGTCAAATGCACCTAAAATTGAAATCTCAATTATGTAGAGTATTAGATGTTGAAGTATAAGGGAATTGCCCACCTTTACTCATTATGTTAAGCTTTTGGGTGAAAGCCATGAGGTCTTGAGTTTATGACCCGGTTGACGCAATTAAAAAAATAATTACAGTCCACTTCTATTCCACGTCCTAAGGGAGCTTATACGTGAGGGGAAGTGTTGAAGTATATATGAATGGATCGATGCATGCAACTCAATAGTTCGTAAACATTAGATTAGCGAGCAAACTAGACAAAGTTTCCAAAAAGAAAAAAGCAAACTAGACAAGTAACATCCAGAGAAAGAAACTGCGTACAGGCTATGAAAGAAACGTATTTGCAGAAACATACTACGATAACATGATATCTACTTGGCGCAGTTCATAACAATCGCTATTCCATCCTCTTCTTTGCCGACGCAATTAGGAGTTTAGGACCATCACACTCTTGATCCATACCTACCAAGGTTACAACTTTCGCGTCTCCTGCGATCTCTGCACCGGCCGCGTCGCCGCGCTCGCCCTCTCCGGCCGCCTGCCCCGCTCCGCGCTCCTCCGAATCGACGCCCTCCTCTCGCTCTCCCTCCCCGGCATCAACCTATCCGGCCCTCTCCGGGCTGCCCTGCCACCGCGCATTCGCGCTCTCGACCTCTCCGCCAACGCTCTCTCCGGCTACCTCCCCACCTCCTCCGCTTCCTAAGTGTCCCTCGTGTCGCTCAACCTCTCGGACAACCGCCTCTCCGGCCCGGTCCCGGATGGCACCCGGTCGCTGGACCTCTCCGGCAACCAGCTCGCGGGCAGCGTGCCCAGTGGGTTCCCGCGGAGCAGTTCGTGGGTTCTCCGGCAACCAGCTCGTGGGCAGCGTGTCCTCACAAGATTGCAGTATCTGAAATTCTGAATTTCTCCTCAAATTCCATGTCGGGGCAGCTTCCGACAAGCATTGGACAGATCACACTGTTAGAGCTGCTGGATGTAAGCTCAAACCAATTGAGTGGGAGAGTCCCACCGGAGATTGGAGCCGCGGTGGCGCTTCGGGAGCTGCTGATGGAGAGGAATTAACTCTGTAGCTTAGGTTTCAAGATCCAAATCGCTGTCCCGGGAGGAGACTTCCCGGGGTAGCTATCGCACGGCAACTGCGACGCGACAGTATAGGAGATCTGATCTCTCGGTGACGTAAGATCGGAGCGAGGCGTTGCGGTGCAAGCGACACTCAAGTCTGCGAGGAACTTCAATTTGCGCGGCATCAAATCGGGAGCTAGACGGACCACACAACAAGCGGAGTTGCGTATTAAGTCCGAGACAAAGCTAGATCTAGTGAACCCAGTATTGAAACTCTGAGGTTTTGCAACAAAAACAGAATCGAGAGTTTTAGCTCTGTTCTTCAGAAAAGAACAGAGACAGAGAACAGATCGAAAAATGTTTTGTGCTGTCAATCCTGCGCAGCTTTTCTGTTTTTCACCTTTACTTATATAAACCAAAGATTTACAGATGTATATGGATATCTATCACAACTACCGAATCTAATCAAAACTGAAACAAGCAAAACCGAATTTGTAACAGACACGCACTATATCTGTCCGATAACAACTAAAGACAGACTCCATACTCCCGAAGCCTCAAGACTCCATATTTCTAAAGATTCAATAGCAAAACTGACTCTTAACTCTAACACAACAAGTTTAGTTAACATTCACCTCCCTAAATTTGATGTGCATCTTTTACTTCTTTCACTCCTAGCTTCTGATGCATCTCAAGAAACTTCACATGCCCGAGTGATTTAGTTAGAATATCAGCTAGTTGATCCTCCGTGCTCACATATTCTATATCCACTTTTCCTTCTTCAACACATTCTCGTATGAAAGGATATCTTGTGTCAATATGTCTACTCCAGTTGTGATAAACTAGATTTTTGCACAATGCAATAGCAAACTTATGTCCACTAATAGGTTTACTTTCTCGGGCTCCTTTGTTCTCAAATCTGCCAACAACCGACTTAGCCAAATTTCTTGACAAGCTGTTGTTGTTGCTACAATGTATTCAGCTTCACAAGATGAGAGTGCCACTATCTTTTGATTCTGTGATGGCCATGTAATCAGACTTGAGCAAGGAAGAAAACCGTCCCCGTGGTGCTCTTACGATCATCCACATCTCCTGCAGGATCACTATCACTGTATCCCACCAATTTAGACTCCAATTTGCTGTTCTTCTCGTAGCTGCACCCAAAACCAATAGTACCTCTCTTATATCTTAGTATATGTTTCACCACAGCCATGTGCTGAGTTGTCGGTGCCTCTATGAAGCGGCTAACAATGCCCACTGAATAAGCTATATTTGGTCTTGTATTCATGTAGTACCTCAGGCTTCCGACTATACTACGATACTCCCTTGCATCAACAGCAGGATCAATACTTTTCTTACTTGAGACGATTCTCCATGGGGGTGAGGCATGGATTGCAGCCTTCCATTCCAGACATTTTTAGGATATTTGCTACATAACTAGCCTAACATAGAGAGATGCCACCACTGGATTTCTTTTCTTCTATCCCAAGGTAGTAACTCAGCAAACCAAGATCACTCATACTGAATAAACTTTTCATCTGATCCTTGAACTCGGTTATATTGTCCACATAAGATCCATTAATGATCAAGTCATCGACGTATACACCAACTAGCAACTGAGACTCCCTTTTCTCTTCTATACATTGCATGCTCCATAGGGCTCTGATCAAAACCCAGTGATGCAAGTGTTCTATCAAGCTTAACGTTCCACATCCTAGACGCCTGACGAAGCCCATAAAGTGCCTTAGGTTCATAACCATGTCCGTTTTATTTCCATGAATAAAACCAGGAGGTTGATGTACATATACCTCCTCGGTGAGCTCACCATTTAAGAAAGCCGATCTTACATCCATGTGGTGAACCTCCCAACCTCCTTGAGTTGCCAAAGCAATAAGCATTCTCACGGTTTCCATCCTTGCAACCGAAGCAAATACTTCATCAAAATCTAAACCCTGTCGCTGAACATATCCTTTAGCCACTAATCTTGCTTTGTACTTAACAATGTTACCTTATGAGTCTTTCTTTGCTTTGAACACCCATTTCAAACCTATGGGTTTCTATCCAGCAGGCAATTTTGCTAGTTCTCATGTGTCTTGCTAGTTCTCATCTGTCATTGCATAGGATGGATTTTATCTCCTATTCCATTGCTTGTCTCCAGCACTTTTCCTTCATGGCTTCTTCCACACTTGCCGGTTCTTCTGCTGCCATGAGAAAAGGCTAGAATACTCCAGCTCCACGACATACGTTGAGTCATACAAATCCTTAATCAGTCTCTCGCGTAAAAGAGTTGATGGATACAAGGAATTCATTGTACCACTCTCCCCAGCAACCACACTTGTCGGAGTGCTCATGGCTGGTGTGTGAGGTGAGTGCGGTGTTGCTGACTCCACCATCACTGTTGGACTTGCCATTGCTGTCTGTGGTATTGCTGGTTCAGCCACTGCTGTGGAGGTTGGTGTTGTCACCTCCTGAGTAACAATCGGAGATGTCTCATCTACAATAGTTGTGGAGTCAACAGTGAACACATCACCACTTGTGTGCGCAGCTACCTCCTTTACTGCACAAGTCTCCCATTGCCACTCCTTCTCTTCTTGAAACACCACATCTCTTGTTACATGGACCTTCTTATTAACTGGATCATACGCCCGGTAAGCCTTGGACCCTATTCATATCCTAGAAAAACCATGGGAGTGCTTTGATCCTCCAATTTCTGGAGATGTGGTTTCACTGTCTTGACATGTACAATACACCCAAACGTGCATAGGTGATGTACCTTTGGCTTCCTACGATACCAGGCTTCATACGACATCTTTCCTTCGACACTCCTCGTCACCGCACGATTGAGAAGATACACTGTCGTCGCCACGGCTTCTCCCCAAAAACGTCCTGGCATCTTCTTGTTCTTGAGCAAACTTCTCGCCGTTGACACGATGGTCTGATTTCTCCGCTCAGCAACTCCGTTTTGCTGTGACAAGTACGGTGCAGTCAAATAGTGCTTAACTTCTTGCCCTTCACAATACTGGTTGAACTCTTTCGAGACAAACTCACCACCCCGATCTGTCTGGAATCCACTCAACTTGTGTTTGGACTCCATTTTAGCTCATATCTTTACAAGCTTGAAGGCATTGAATGCTTCATCCTTAGTGCTAATCAGCACAGCCCACATGGGACGTGAGAAATCATTAACCATCAGGAAGAAAAACTTCTTACCTCCTGGAGTCACCGGTGAGATTGGACCACATAAGTCTGCATGCACCAGCTCAAGTGATTCTGTTGCTCGGTAGGGTGTGCTCTTCGGAAATGAGAGACGGTGTTGTTTTCTGGCTAGGCACGCCTCACAGACCTGCTCAACTTGGTCAATGCGTGGCATGCCCTCAACCATCTCCGATTGTGACATGTTACGCAACGAACGGAAGTTGATATGTCCATAATGCGCATGCCAAAGCCACTCCATCTCGTGCATTGCCAAGAGACACACCGGTTGAGCACATGTCAACTTGAGTGCATACAGCGCAGTTGCGCGACCTTGTTACCTTGGTCAGCAGTTGCCCCTCGGTGTCAAAGACGTGCAGGGTGCTGCCTTCTATCACAGTCTTGCACCCATGCTCATCTAGCTGGCCCAAACTCATAATATTGCTGTGTAGGAAAGGGATGTAATACACATCTGTTAGCATTCGGTGCTCTTCAGACCTGCCTTGGAATAAGACAGTGCCTCTGTCACAAATCTCCACATTGGACCCATCGCCAAATTTCACAGAACTTCGCACTGAACTATTGAGGTCTGTAAAGATGTCCCGATGTCCTGTCATATGGTTGCTTGCCCCTGTATCAAGGTACCACATGCTGCCATCACACTTCTCTCCTACTCCAAGTAAAGGATTCACTTTTTCTTCATTAAGCATCACGACCTTTGTTACTGGCACCTCAACCTGTACCAGCTCACAACTCTCCATCAGCAAGAGCGTAGGCTCATTATCTTCCTTCACAGCATAATGCGCTCTCTCTTTATTTGGCTTCCGACACTTAGAAGCAAAATGGCCACACTCATCACAATTAAAGCACTTAATTTTAGACTTGTCAAACTTACGGTGAGGTTTCTTCTTAGCATCATCGTTGCGCCCCCCGTGGCCACGACCACAACCGCGCTAACCACCTCTCTTCACACTGCTACTGGATACTTCACCGCTCTTCTTATCTCCCACGGTCAAAGCTTCCCACTTTGCACGTGAAACCAGCATCAAGTGTTCACCATCTTCATTCTATTGACGCCGTCCCTTCACGCTTTCCTCGAATGCCCGCAAACACACAATTGCCTCTGACACTGACATAGTCGACACGTCTCCCCACTGCTCAATGGTTCTGACGATCGGCAATAATTTGTCAGGGATGGCCCTGAAAATCTTCCCAACAACAGTGCTCTCCGATATCTCCGTACCGAGGGATCATATCTCACTCACCAATGTGGTGAGACGAAGCGAGAACACATCGATTGATTTGCTCTCTTCCATGTTCATCCTGTTGAATTGTCTCTTGAGCATTTGCACCCGCGCCTTCTTAACTCGATCCTCCCCAACTCGCATTTCCCTGAGTGTGTCCCAAGCTTCCTTGGCTGATTCCTTATGTGATATTGCCATCATCACATCATCCGACACTGACTGGGATATGGCAGCTAAAGCGCCTTGGTCCTTTTCTTCGTCTACCGCAGCATTGCTCTCAATTGCCGCCCACACTCCAAGCGATCTCAGAATGATCTTCATCTTCAAGGTCCACAAGCCATAGTTTGTGTCACTCAGCATCGGGTATTGAATAGGCACACTTGTCCTCGCCGGCATTCTCTCGGACGATTCGACGATGCCAGTTGATAGCGCTCTCGTCGGCGATAACTCCTTCGGCGAGGATGCGCTGGACATGATCTCCAGAGCCGGAGGCTCTTATACCAAATGTTGAAACTCTGAAGTTCTGCACTTGACAAAAATAGAACCGAGAGTTTCAGCTCTGTTCTTCAGAAAAGAACAGAGACAGAGAACAGATCGAGAAACATTTTGTACTGTCAATCCTGCGTAGCTTTTCTTTTTTTCACCTTTACTTATATAAACCAAAGATTTACAGATGTATATGGGTAGCTATCACAACTACCAAATCTAATCAAAACTGAAGCAAAGCAAAACCGAATTTGTAACAGACACATACTGCATCTGTTCGATAACAACTAAAGACAGATTCTATACTCTGAAGACTCAAGACTCCATACTTTCGAAGATTCAATAGCAAAACTGACTCTAACTTCTAACACAACAAATTTAGTTAACAGCCAGCAGCGCTGAAAAGGCTTTGCGGCAGGGAGTCGATCCCGGAGATCGTGTGGCAAGAAAGCGTCAGTCAAAGCACACATCGCCCGGAGAACCGAAGGGCCATGCAGCAGCAGCCGCCTACCACGAGACGTCATCCACGGACACCAAATAGCGGCAGCATTGGTTCTCAGGCAAAGCGCACCTCGCGCAAAGCAACTAGCAAATTCATCGAGCAGGATCAGAATCCGAGGCGGAGTCGTCGTGTGGAGCTGTCCAAAGCAGGGTTAATAAAACCGTTTCGAGCTCGAATTTCGACTCTCAACGATAGTGAAAATCGTTCAAAAATCGCGAAAAATTGAACGGTATAAAAATTCAAATCATTTTGAAATCTAGTCAAACCAGCTAGCGAAAACCGCTCGAAAATGGACGAAAACCGCCAAAAAACCGAAGCCGGTTGAAAAAATAGAGAAAAATAGGAAAAATTGCAAAACAAATGTTGTTAATTTTGTAAAAATCCATTAAAGGCCAAAAAATATAGGAAAATGTAATAAATATATCAAAAAAAGTATAGAGAAACACGAAAAAAAATTCCAGTATGAATTCTCCTAAATATGAAAAAAATTCAACTTGACTTTTGCTATATTTTAGACAATTGCAAGTTATAAAGTAGGCATTTACAATAATATATCAACAAATAATATTTCATTTCAATACTACTCACATATCAATCCAACAAGAGCAAAAATAAGCATTCACATAATGACATACCAATACCATTCACATGTCAACACCATTTACATTTCAGTACCTTACAGAAATTGCTTATGTAAATAATTTGCAAGAAATTGCTTGTGTAAATAATTTGCAAGAAATTGCTTATGTCAAATTGCACGTTGTACAACAAAATAAGTACAAAATATAACTAGTGGTACAGAGTACAACTTTCATACTAAAATTTTGGTAGTTCATGTATGGATACAACGAGAAGTAAGCTTTTCAATATTGGATAACATTAACATATTAAAATATACTATAGCAAGATAATTTATGTGCATACAAATATCGCTACTTGAACAAATAGTACCATTTTTCCATTGCTACTAAATATATTTCAACAAATATTGTTACTAAATATAATTGAACAAATATTGGTACTAAATATGATTCAACAAATATTGCTACTAAATATACTTCAACAGATATTGCTACTTAACATAATTGAACAAATATTGCTACTTGACATACTTAAACAAATATTGCTACTAAATATAACTGAATACACATTGTTACTAAAATATATTTAAGTAAATACTGCTACTAAATATTGCTATTTGACATACTTGAATAAATATTGCTACTAAATATAATTAAACAAATATTGTTACTAAAATATGTTGAAGTAAATATTGCTACTTGACATACTTGAACAAATATTGCTACTAAAAATACTTTTAATTTCTTTGTTTTTTTTGCTTTTTCTATTTTTAAGATTTTGAATGGCTCAAAAACGTCTTCAAACTTCGTTTTTTCAACAACAAAAAAATCACACCAGAGATCTTAAAGCAATTAATACCAATTTTAGGGAATTTTTGGATAAATTTTTCCAAATTTTCTGAATTTGAATTTGAATTCTATCGGTAAATCGAGTGGTTTCGGTTCTTAAACTAGAGCGGTACGGTTGAAAACCGAGCCGCTAAAGAAAATTCACGGTGAGTTGAAAACAAAAAAAAATCCAGCGGTCTGAAACGCTGAAAATAAAGGAAAAAAAGTTCAGCAGAAACCGATTGCTGGATTTGAATGCAGTGGCCAGCTCCGTAATTTTATTGCGACAATAGCCATTTTCGAAAAAAAAAACAGGCAGTGTTTAATACAGTAAAAAAATTCACGCGAGGTGCGCCAACGTCGCTAAAATTCACGCGAGGTGCGCCAACGTCGCTAAAAGAGAAAGCACTGTATCAAACAGTACGTAATTTTACTGTAACTAGGATTCCGGAGCAGCGCAGGAAAAAGAAAAAAAACACGCAACAAAAAGAAGAACAAAGAAATACACTGAGAGATTCAGAAGTCTCAACTCGTCGTAACTCCGTTTCACGACTTGATTCTATATTGAGCGTTGATCCACGCTCAACCCTAGCAACCGTTCCAGCGCCACAACAAAAGCTCGCCAACAGCATCGCCCGTGCCACCTAGCGTCATGTCTAGCCACCAGTCCAATTCAGGCCAATGTGCCTATTATTGGCAGAATCAATACAAGATTAATCATTGGCGATTTCTTCGACGATCCGTCGACTACTACTGATAATTGCGGCAAAACCCACACGTATAGAGTCTAAGTTGGAGTTACAGGTATTTTTCAAATACATGAATTAATTTAAGGTACGCTTGATTGAGGAGATTTTAAAAAAAATCATCGTCGGTTGAGGAGACAATTGAATTAAGTGTTCGATCACCATTTGAATATGTTGTGAATTTTGGATCGCTTGTGCAACCATTATGAAGGCTTTAGTAACAATAATTTTCAAGAACATGATAACACCCTGATGGTAGCTAGCTAGTATTACACTGTCCGGAGTTTTATTGTTTAAAAGTGAATGTTTTGCTATAATATTAGTTTGAGATGAAGGCTTGAAGCGCAAGAATGAGTTAGCTTCTTTGTGGATACTACAACAATATTCAGTTGTCATAGTTCGATATGAGGGGTTTACTGCAATTTATACTCCATTGACGGTACAAGAGTATCTTTCACCTTGACAGTTTTGCAGAAGCAGTTTCAAATATATTATGAAATTTAATTATTTTTGAAGTCAACAGTTTGACGTACGTGATGACCACACGTGCAAGTTGCTCTTTCAGTGAGCATTGTTTGTGAAATTTGTGTTCCAGGTGGAGCGTATGAAATATACATGATATGAGTTCTTCGCTATCTATCAAGCACCACAGGTGATGATTTGGCTTCATGAGAAGCATTTGGATAAGGCTGTTCCAGTCTTTCCTTGTTGAAGTTAGTCCATTTGACTATCAAGGCACAAAGTGTTCATGATAATTTGTTTCGAGAAGAGAGTAGTGTTATATTTTTGCTACAAGAGGAATTTATCTCGAGGTGGAGATTATTGAAATTGAGGGTGATACGAATTTGTTTACTACTCTGTCTCAAATCTTCTCCTACACGGAGTCTACTATGTATCACTATAAATATGTTCCTATAGCTTAGGGTAAGAGCAAGCACTCTATTGTAAATATCTTCTCATATATTGACTGCCTTTGTGTGTCTGGTTTTTTTCCACAAAAATTTTCCACGTAAAATCCGTATATCCTGTCCATATTTTTCTATGCATTATTTTGCAACTGTCCATAGTTTTCTATGCATTATTGTGCAACAAGAGGCATTCCAGCGCAGATTGGGCAATGTAGCTCCCTGATTGCTTTGTAAGTGATCTCCCCCTACCTGACACAGTTTCTTGTGCTTGTGCATGCAGGTTGAGGGGTTGACTGGTAGCTTCTGCCCTGTTTATATGCATCAATCAAGGTTAAAATCTCATCGAAATTTCACGAGATCTTGCTTACCGGACGTGGACGAGTTTTGAAATACTGGCCAGAGTAAAAAAAAATTTAAATGCCACAGTAATCTCGCTGAGATCTTGGGTTTTTTTTGACCGGTTTTTGACTTTTTTTTTTGACCGGATTTGGTCCAATAACCCTTAAGAAAGTCATCTCCTATGAAACTTTGTTGAAAAACCGAATTTTTGAGATATTTTTTTAAAAAAACTATAGAAACACTGTCGGATTTTTATAAAATTGTACATGCTTTATCATGATGTGAAACATTTATGGTACCATCCTAAGAAGTGTAGAATCATACAAAATTTTTTAAACATAATTGAACTTCATTTGTTATCTTTAAAAAATCAAAACCGAATGAACATAATTGGGACAGTAATCTTGTCAGAATTTTATAAATTTTCTCAAGTGTGATCATGATCCAAAATTTTTATGAGAGCTTAAGGATTCCCCAAATACTATTATATAAAATTTTCAATTTTTTTGTTTGCTCAATCAAATCTATGTATGCATTGAACTTCATTTGTTATATTTCAAAAATCAAAAATAGAAAGAACATAAATGGTACAGTGCACATGTAAGAATTTTATAAATTCTTTGGAGTGTGATCATGATTCAAATTTTAATGAGATCTTAAGAATTTCCTTAGAACCCTTCTGCAAATTTTTCAAAAATCGTAAACATTTTATTATTATTAAAGCAAATCTATGTATTGATCGTGAGACTTTTATCAAGACATAGCACCGTCAGAATTTTAGGAACTTCTTTAAGCTTTATCATCATTTTAAAATTTTATAAAAACATTAATGATACATCAGGAACATCCACAAAAAAATTCAAAATTTTCTAACGTGGTTTGTACTATTTTTCATTTGGTTCAAATTTGCCGGTATGGCTTTTATCAGGATAGTATCACTGTTCGAATTTTTAAAAATTCATGATGCTTGACCATCATCTGAAAAAAATTTATAGGAACATTAGTGATGCATAATAACTATAAATAAAAATTTCAAAATTTTCTAACGTGGTTTGTTTCATTTTTCATTCGATTTAAACATCCTAAAATCACTGTAGCAATCTGAAAAAATTTAAAAAAAATTATCCCGCCGAGATTTGGAATCTCGATCCTGATCAAAATCCGAAATCTCGACGAGTACGTGCACACCAAGAGAAGCAAATCATTCACCGCAATACTGTGGAAACACATTCGACACACATGATCAAACGAATCAAACATATACGAAATCTACCAAGAAAAACAAGAAGTGGCAGTGCATTATCTACTGAAAAAAAAATCAAGAACTAGAGGAAGTACATACCGATCTTTCTAATCCCAGGGCAAGAGAGAGAGACACACCGATCGGATGTGGCGGAGCAGTAGAGCTGGATTCTGCGCTGTGTTTTTCTTGGATAGTATCCTGTGCAGGTCAGTAATGTCCAACCGAGGCCAGAACAGTTCGAATTGGTTAACAGTATGTTGCTACAGTACAACTCGGGCAAAGTACTCATTGATACTCCTGCATCAGAAAACATCCTCAGGGCCCAATTCCTGAAGAGCCCACACCTCAAAGCTTGAAGCCCAGTACGTTTGGCCCTAATAGACTGGGTCTTTTTGTAACTACACACACTTCCCTCTCTCTCTCTCTCTCTCTCTCTCTCTCTCTCTCTCTGTGAGTCCACCGAAAAAAATAGCCAAGGTGTGCATGGAACAACATTTTTTTCTGAAAAATTTCGATCTTATTTACTCGAGTACTTGAGATAAGGAGCCGTTTGGCGTAGCACAATTTTGCACCACTGAAACTTAGTTATTTTCCTTATAAACACGTAGGCCGAACCCGCGCTCGCACCCGGCTCATGAAGCGTCTACGTTGATATTGGAACACGGATGGGCTTCTTTTAAGCCCTGTTTGTTTCGATTTAGGTTTTTTAACTTTTGATTTAAAGTTAGCTTTTTGGCTTAACGAGCTTTTAAGCCGTCTGTTTTTAAGTTAAGACATACTGTTTGGTATCATAACTTTTTGATGGGTTAGATGGTGCAGCTTATTGCTAGAAAGTTTAGAATACCCTTTAAGTTTATAAGGATTTTTTTTTATGTACTGATTTATCTAATACAAATGTTTCATACTTTTTTACCGAATGTCGTATTAAAAAATATAGATTAATCTTGAGATCAAATTTCATTTTGAGTATAATTATTTATCAACATGAAACTCTTACTACATGTCAATTTTAAACTTTTCTCAGATTGAAAATAGCATAACAATTCTGAACTCTCGTCAAACTAAATAAAAACATATACTGAGGGGCTCGATGAGGCGGATCCGATCGCCTCTTGTTGTGCCAGATTCGGCCGCCTCCACCCGTTCCACCCTCGGGTCCGCCCACCCCACCCACACCACGTTGGATCCGACCGCCTCTCGTCGTGCTACGGTCGTATCATTTCAGCTCCACCTGCGCCACGCCCGGACCCTGTAGCCTTTTGCTGCTCCAAACTCGGGTTCGGTAGCCTCAACCCACGACGCGCCGGATCCGGGTTGATGGAGGAGGAAGGAGGCTGGAGATGGCGGAGGAGGGAGGAGGTCGGGGACGGCAAAGACCGGAGCGGCAGAGGTAGAAGGCATGTCACACAGAGGAGCGAGAGAAGACGAGGAGAAATGAGGAGATGGGAGAAGGATTCTTGAGTTTATATATGATGACATTTGGTGGGTAATTTTGGAGAATTCCAGTGGCAAAGGGTTATTTTATTCCAAAAAAACCAAAAAAAACATCTCTCACCAAACTTTTGGCTTATAGTTATATGGAGGATTTTGGCTTTTTTTAAGGTCGACTTAAAAGTCAGTCGTTTGTTTCGACTTTAGCTTTTCTACTTTTAAGCCAGTGAAAAAACCGAAACAACCATGCCCTTAGCGGCTCAACGCCTTCGCCAGCTGAGCTAGGCTCGCTCCTGGTATGCCGAACGCTTTGAGCGAAGAATCAAAACATGTAACTTATCATACAACAACGAACACTAGTAAAAATAAAATTGGGACAACAGCTGCACGAGCGAGCGAGGTAAGGTAGTGGCCAGTAGGGACTGCGAGGCACTCTGGCCGGTCAAGCTACCTGATGACTCCACCTATCGTGCTTTTCCCGCGGCAACTCATGCTGGTTGCCATGCCACATCCACAGGCCACCACCCATGGCAATAGATCGTCGGCAGCCGTCATGTACACGCACGTATCTTCTCACCACCAACCTGACCTGCACACGCCGGCCCAGTCTTCCGGTTGGCCGAATCACCGTGCACTCGCTCACATTCCATGTGTGTATTTCCATCGCTTTTTTCTGACGGAGAATAATCAGGGTTCTAAATAGCTACGTTATTGCGTTTTTAGACTCCAACTATAAGGACAGAGATCAAGTGCAGTTTTTACGATGACTGCAAGCCATTGTGTGTTGCTATAGTGAAAAAACCAACGCATTATTTTCATATAGTGCTTCGAGGAGATCTGGGCCATCAATTTTAGATCGGACGATCCCACGAATTTTAGATCGGACGATCCCACGGAGACTTTAAGTTGCAGTCCCCATGGACCAACCATGAACTCTGTCCCAACTACGAAGGTATGGGCCAATGGTCCGCTATATTAGCTACAAACGCTATAGCTAACAATAGCTCCGCTATTTGACATAGCTTATACCTAGCTATAGCTCAACTATTCTACATAGGTATCTATTTTGAAATTCAACATCACTTAAAAGCCCAAATACATCTCTTATAAAACTGAACTATGAGAAAACTAGTAAAAAAAACCTCATATCGTTATTTTTCAATAATCCATTATTCATATTTCTCGGTGATTTAGTACTTATTATTAAGAACATTACGATATAGTTATTATTTATGGTATTTTGGACATGTATTAGTATTTTTGTTGATTCTGAACTTGATTCATATTTTTATTATAAAAATATTAGTACATTCGGAAGTACCATATTTTTATAATTTGTTTGGAGGTGACTTATATTATATATATATTTAATGTTTTAAAAAAAATACTAAAATCACGACGACTGATAGCTTTCACCGTAACTAACGATAGCTGCAATTACTTTTTTAGGGTTTTATCATGAAACCGCGAAAATCAAGATTCAAAATTTCGGAGAATATCCATCATCACCGCCAACTCACTCAAAGGTGGAATCGGATTCTCTACCGATGTTAGGCGTCCTCGCACTGTCCGATCGTGAGTGTCGGATGACTAGGATATAGACAAATCAGGCACAAAGCATAAAAGGTTTCTTATCGAGTTTGGCATGCAAGGCAGATGATCCAAACCCCTATGCTTAATTAGTTAATCCATTTGCGCCCCATTATGATTTTCTGCATCTTGATCCATTGGAACTACAAGTACATCTGGTACGTGCCGGTGGTGCAAGTTTTTGTCATGTGTTGCTGTCAAAAAATACGATGAATGATTTATAGGTTCAAACACACGACGAACGTTGGATTCAGAGCGTGTCAACAGATTTGACCTTCCACCGGTAAGGTAGATGGAAAAATATGCTCAAAGCCGATATAATGTAACAATCGGCAAAGATCTAAATGGCTAAGGGAAACCGATTAAATCTAGGGTAACAGTAAGTCTAATTAGCCGATTAGAGCCGATCAGATGGTAAAAGGTAGATCTTCTCGAAAAAGACGATGCGCAATAAGATCGGAGAAAATCAAATCTGATTGGCGTAATCGATGGAGATCAACAATCGGCGATGCGCAACTTTATTGATCAAAATCAAATTACAAAGAAAAATCTAAGTTACAAAGCTACTCCTAATTGATAGAAAAGTAAATAAAAAATAATGCGAGTTGTTTGATTTGATTGTATTGTTCACCTCGCTTGCCCTTGACCATCTCTTATAGTACATTGGTCTATCGTATCCTTCTCCGATACGTTATCCACCATGATTCGTGTCGGCCTTCACTTGGACAGCTCTCCAAGTTTAGATTAATATCGATCATAATCCCATTTTTGACCTTCTTTTATTTCCTTTATCCGATATCGGTTAAAATATCTCTTTATCTTTAGCCTGACAATTTGGTCGTGCCTTGCCAAATTCTGGTGCAAACATATGCCCTCTATTTTTGAGAGATAACATGTTATCTTTCAAAAATCTTCTTCATCTGCTTTTCTCATCATCGGCTTAACGCAATATTCATATTGGTAACCGCTCCATTTATAGCACCGTAAAATCTTAAGACGCATATATTCACCATTAACCGCACGCGGCCCGTCAAAAATCTTCCGGCCATTTCACTTTTTTTCATCCCCTATAAATATGAAGTCCATTCACCTATCATTTTCACGCGCACAAGCTCTCGGACTTCTGCAATCGGCTTCATCTTCATCTTCTCGTACTTCAAACTCTGCTCAGCAACCTTCATCGGCCAGCATAGCTTTCATCAAGTCAAATGGGTCTTAATCAGTTAATCATCCCAATTCTCGATAGTGATGACCAATATTACTTAGGACCGTTACGCAATCCTGACCCATCGGTCGCAATAGATCAAGAAATACCTCGCCTCCCCCTATTGGCTTCTGAATATAATATAGAGGGATGGAGTAAGAGCTTTAGAGCCTGGCCGACAGTGTTGAGAGGTTGGAGGGATTGGTATAATCGGCTAGCGGCCCATAAAATGCCTGAATGGGAGCGAATGGGTATCGCAGAGTGCCTTCCTTTATCATTATCTGATTCAGAGGCCAATGAGCCCTTAGTAGCCACGGCTTGCTACTTCTGGTCGGACAACCTTAATGCTTTCCTCTTTAGAACAGGTCCTATCGGTCCAACCCTCTTGGATGTAGCCGAACTCTGCTGCTTAAGGCCGGATGGAGAGCAAATATCATCCTTTAGTGCCAAGCCCTAGTACAAATTGATCCATGCCAAGGGTGAAGGATGGTGCAAGTACATCGGCAACAATAAAGGCACTGGGCCCGTATCGAACAAAGAACACATATCTTTCCTTAATCTCTAGCTTGACCAATTTGTCTTTTGTGGAGCTTCTCTTGGCCCAACTGAAGTTTACCAAGTGCTGGCCGAGAAATTGATAGAAGGACATCGGCTAGCACTGGGCAAGATGTTCCTCGAAGCCGTGTACCAGATGATGCACATAATCTGTAGTTGGCTATTCACTGGGATGAGGTCACACTCGGTCGGCAATGTACGTGGTCCTCTTTGGTTTATCCAGACTTGGCTCTACTGCCTGTTTAGCCGATCATTCAAGATAGACTCCTTTGACATGACCCCTTTCCCCCTAGAAGAAGTCCCTGAGGGCCAGGATGTTGTATATAGGAATAGCCGATCACTTGGGAAAAGATTTATTCTGTGTTCTGGCAGTGAGGAGAAGATAACCCCCATTGGCTTAAAGAAATATCTAGAGTTCGTCCTTCAATTGAGTAGTGACGACTTCGGCAATGCGACTTCTTTAGCTAAAGGAGGCTGGTGATTATCCTCATCTATCTTTTCTTCATCTATCGGCCGACAGCAACATCATGCTTGAGAGCACCCTAGACTTGTACAAGATTTTCCTTTCTCCAAGCACTCTCTCTATCGGCTTTAATACAAGGAATCACACCTTCCAACCATCGTATGAGTTTTATCATCCTTTTGTATATGCCAGACAGCTGGGTTTTGGTCAAGTCCCCTCAACCCTTCAGTTATTGGATAGACTTCAACCAAGAAAGCACATCCGCAGTGCTTCAGGGGCCAGTATTGTCTTGCACTTAGTCGATGACCTTTAGCTACAGTATCTGCCGCATTTTTATCTGATCACTCGAAGGGTAAAGAGCTTCTCCTCTTGGTGGTTGACCATTTCAACAGCCTCATATTTAGCAGAAAGAACTACATCGGCAATTATTGCCAGATTTTTTTCCAAATCTTCCTGATGAGCCGATGGAATTGTCTGATGCTGGCAACACTTCAAGTTCCAGCAGCGAGACTAACACTCAAGGCTATACTAACACGAGCCTTCTCGATATTTCTGACGAGGTATCGGCTAACGTAGACTTTTCTTTTGCCTTTAGAACCTTGAATATTTTTTGAACTCCACTAATCGGCTACTTTTCTTATTCCACAGGCCAAGTCAGCCAGAAAGAGGCCTACGGGCGAGACTTCGTGCATTGCTCCCCCTACTAAGAAGTCTTCTGCTGGGACAGTAATAACTGGCTACTCATCGAGCACTCTAGGAATCCAGTCTCGCTCCCTGTCTGACTTGGAGAAGCAGTAGCCCAGTAAGTTCAGGCCACTGAGCTTACTTCATATAATCGGCTAACTTTCAATAACTAACTTTTAGCCGATTTTCAACCGAGAAGAAACACGTCCGTGTTAACGAGAAAGTGTTGGCCACCAGGGGCGGCAAACCACAAGAGCAGTCAGCTGAAAGCTCCCTCGTGCATCGGGTACAGTTGAGGTAAAGTACCTTGTCGCTTCATTTTTTCCTTATATACTTGAGCAAATCGGCTTAACTTACCTCTAGATCTCCTCCCTTTTCTTACAATCGGTGCTCTCCCCCATAACACAAGTGGCCAACATTTTGACCGATTTGTCGGTTGTTGAATCATAGCTTCCTCCACCACCTTCTCAGCCGACACCGCCTATTCCTACCACTCAAGTTGCACCTTCCAAGGCTGCCACCCCTCCTGCCAATCCGACCGAGTCCGTGAGCAACGTGCTCAGATTCGATTGGTTTGACCTTGAAGACGACGTCGACTTGGGCATGGAGAGCTTCCTGGAGGAAATTCAAAAGATCTTGGTCATTTCAAAAGACGCATCGACTGAGGTGACGTCGACTCCAGGCATGACGGAGAAGCTCAACCACCTCTTCGACTTGGTATGCTCCCCATCGGCTAAACTACTGGAGAACTCCCAACTCCTGTGGGACACAATGGCGACGGTGCAAACCGACCTGCCAGAGGAGGCGATGGCTGCTCTACTTGAAGTATGCTATCTGGACGCCACGAGGGGTGAGGTGGAGGTGGCTAAGGCTAGAATTGCTCGTCAGACAACACAGGTTGAAGACCAAAAACTGCTTCATGAATTGGTGGCCAACACAAGAGCTAAAAAATCCAAGTTTGATGCGGACTCCAGGGACTTCAAGGCCACCAAGGAGATGGTGCTAAAACTAGAATCGACCAATAAATCGTTGGAGGAGTTGGCCAAGGTGACTACTTCTTTGGCTGAGTCACAAGAACACCTGGCGACCAATGCATTGGCTCTGAAAGACCAGAAACCTGGTCTGGGCATTGCCATTGCATTGGTCAAGAAGCAAACGACCAAGATCACTCCCGTCCCAGGGTCTCAGGAGGAAAATGAAAAGGTCCTGGAAGACGTGGAGGCCATAGGCATACCTAGTATAGGGACATGGGTGTACAGATGTACACCCAATTTTTTTGAAAAATAAACTTAGTATATAGTAAGTATATTATATGTATATACTATTAAATGAGCTTAAAAATACGTATTTCAACATATCCCACCCATTCCCCCTCCCAATCTTCCTTACACGGCCTATTCGCCAAGGTCTGTCTTCCTCCATTCCTCGAGCACAACACCAACTGTTCCTTCATTCCTGACACCCCTATGCTCTCTCTCTCTGTGTGTGACAACGGCACATGCGGTAGCCCAACAATAACATACAAGGGCTATGGGGTAGGCGCAAACCGATAGGGAGCAGGGCAGCAAACGAGCGCGGAGCAGCTATCAGCACCAGCGAATAGGCGAAGGCAGCAGGGTAGGTAGTGGCACAAGGAACATGGTAGGGCAGCCATGGCCCCTGTGGCCGCAGCGAGCACTGACTCGGGGATGGAGAGTACGACACTGGCGACGACTAGCGGATCAAGGCGACGATGTCTAGTAGGTCAAGGAGCAGCGCTCGACGTGTTGCATGGCAGCCCTTTGCCGCGTGAGCATCGAGTCGGGGATGGAAGGTGCAACACCGATGGCGACCGACGGGGTAGGAAGCGGTGCTAAAACAGCAGGCAACAGCTGAGCATTCAGCATGGACAACCACACAAGTGAATTTAATTCTTGATTCCCAAATCTGAAATCCTCAATTCACAATTCTATCAACGCTGTGTTAATTTGTAATGATGAATCATGGTTTCTTAAATGTAGCATGTAGATCATTCAAAAATAGAGAGGAATTATATATAGTTGAAATCGTCAATTCACAAATCTCTAAATTATTTTAGGTGTTGTCTCTATTAACAACAACTTGTACTTCGTATTTTTTTTGCTATTGTGAATCTTTATATTTTACATTGAACAATAGTTTTATAACTTTGAACCTCCATTCCAGAAATCCTGGATCAGCCACTGGCGAAGGCAATTATTGCCAAGGCCGCTGCTGCGCTGTCAACTTTGGGAGCCAGGCTGCACAACTTGGGGATTTAACCGACTTATCTAAAATGCTTGTAATGGGGTTGTCTTGAATACTTTGAATGTTTTTGTAATATCAATCGGCTATTTAACCCATTTTATGTTTGAATTTCTTTTGATGTGATGCGTGTAATTGACTTGTAATTTATTTTAGTCTAGCCAGAATTAACTACAATGAGTTAATTTGGCCTTTCACGACCGATAGTCGTCTTTAGCCGATCACGACCCAACCCAAACACTTGGGTGGGATTTCTTTAGATACTTGATGTTAATCGCCTTAGAAAACATCACACTTTCCAGTGTTTCCAAAATATAGGAATTTTCATCCACAAGTTGATGGATCCTATAAAGTTCTTCCCATGTTGGGGACCACTTGTCAAATCGGTTATCCCTAGAGCCGACAAGTAAAATAGTTTTTTAAACTAAATCAGCTTCATGAAATGACTTAGGCATTACCTTTTTGTTATAAGCCTTCACGGCCCTTGCTTTGTTCTTTTTAAGCCGATCCAGTGTGTGCAAACGTAACACTACCAAATCATCCAAATTGTCCATCATCAATTCCTTTTGTTTGGCCGTTCGTACTGAGTCAATATTGATTTCCACAGGCAGAACATTTTCTTGTCCACAAACCAATTGGTAAGACGACAACTTGCTCGCACCATGGTATAGAAGTTGATAAGCCCCAATGACTCCGATAGCGTTATGTGACAATTCTTTGGTTTTCCCTTAATTTTCCTTTTGATAAGCTTGATTGATGTTTTGTTGCACGATTCGGCTTGACCATTAGCTTGAGCGTAATAAGACGATGAATTTAATAACTTGATGCCCAAACTTTTGGCAAAACTCTGAAATTCATTGAACATAAATACAATGCCTTGATCGGTCATAATAGTTTGCGGTATTCCAAACCGATGGACAATATGTTCTGTAACAAATCCGATGGCTTCAACACTTGTAACCTTTTTAAGCGGGATTGCCTCGACCCATTTGGAGAAATAATTGGTCACGGCCAATATAAAAATATGCCCTTTGCTTGATGCAGGAAATATTTGTCTGATTATATCTATCCCTCATCCTCTGAATGGCCAAGGCTTGATAATTGGATGTAAAGCCGATGCTGGAGCCAATTGCACGTTGTCAAATTTCTCACAAATTTGGTACCCTTTGTAATATTTGAAACAATCTTCCAATATTGCCGACCAAAAATACCAAGTACGCCTTAGTAGCCATTTTATCTTATGAGCCGATTGATGGGATCCACAAATACCTTCATGCACTTCTCCCATAGCTACTTTAGCTTCCTCGGCTTCAAGGCATCTTAGCAACAAACCCTCTAAAGTCCGATAATATATAACACGTTATCAAGGACAACATACTTTAGACCTTTTCGCTTAATTCCCCCGATCAATAAGTTTTGAGGTATCGATCAAATATTCTATTATTTTTGCCCTCTAATCATTAATGGTTATACACATGATCGTCTTTTCAGTCGGCTCACATTCCTCAAATCGGCCAAAAACTTTATAGCCCGATGCTTGTTGAGCTAGCAAGTTAGCCTTGTTTCCAACTCTCAAGGAATATGACTGATGGAAAAAGAAGTAAAGGAGCCGATTACAGTGATACACTGCTCCAAATACTTAACCTTGTTTTCAACTCTCAAGGAATATGACTGATGGAAAAAGAAGTAAAGGATCCGATTACAGTGATACACTGCTCCAAATACTTAACCAAGATTCCATTGTAGCAGTTATACTCTCCCTTAATCTGCTGGACCAATAACAAGAAGTCGCCATAGGCCTCAACAGAATCTACTATGATATTATCAAGCAACTGTAGGCTTTTAAGCAATACTTTATATTCGGCTTGATTATCGGAACATCTGCAATTTAGCCTAAATGTGAACTCAAAACTATACCCTTTCGGAGAAACCAACACGACTCCAATATCATCACCCTCTTGACATACCGATCCATCAAAAAATAGTTACCAAGGGGCGATAGATATTAGATCAGCATTATTCTCATGTCCTGTTATGAAATCGGTAATTACTTGACCCTTAACTGCTTTAGCCGATTCATATGTTAGGTTGAATTCGATGAGCGTATAGGCCCATTTACCAAGTTGACCACACAGAATTGGAGCTAACAATATATATTTTATGACATCGGTTTTGCAAACAACCTTACAAGCCGATGCTAAAATATAATGCTTTAGTTTTGTTCAAGTAAAATATAACGACAAGCTATTAACTATCGACTTAAGTTGAAAATAACTCACTCTTTTCCATCAATCTCTTGCGCCAAAATAGCTCCAATAGTCACCTCTTCAGCCGATATATATAACTTGAATGATATACCTTTTTCAGGTGCGGGTAAAACTAGTGGATTGGTTAAATACTCCTTAATATTCTGAAAGGCTTTCTGTTGATCGGCTCCCCATACAAATTATTGATTGTCTTTTAATTTCAACAGTAGGGTAAATGAACTAATAAGACCAGATTAGTTTGAAATAAATTGCCGCAAGTAGTTAATCTTACCGATCAACTTCTGTAAATCCTTCTTACAAGCTGTCGACTTAGTTTTGGCTATGACTTTAACTTTTTCTTGATTAATCTCAATTCCTCTTTCATGAACCATGAAGCCTAAAAATTGTCCAGATGACACACCAAAAGCACACTTGTATGGATTCATCTTTACGCCATGTGCTCTTGTGTTTTTAAACACTGTTTCCAAATTGGCCAAATGCTGCAATTCTACCTTGGATTTAACAACAACATCATTGATGTAGATTTCCACAATATGGCCGATTAAGTCGTGAAAAATCAAATTCATGACATGTTGATGTGTTGCACCCGTATTTTTCAAGCTGAACGTCATTACTGTCCACTCAAACAAACCTAAGGCACTAGGACACCTAAAAGCTGTTTTAGGTATATCGGTTTCTACCATGAATATTTGATTATATCCGGTATTACCATCGAGAAAACTAATGATCTTATTCCCTGATACAGCATCGATAAGCATACCGGCTATTGGCATCGGGTACTCATCTTTTGGTATGGCTTTATTTAAATCCCTAAAATCAATGCACACCCTGAGTTTGGCGTTCTTCTTCATGACAGGAACGATATTAGAAACCCATTCGGCATATTGGTACGGTCTGATAAACTTGGCCTCTAACAATCTCAATTTCTTCTTTTATAACATTATACAAAGGCGGATTAAATCGTCTAGGAGACTGTTTAAATGGCCGATAACCTGGCTTTATAGGTAACTGATGTTCAACAAGTTGTCAGCTTAAACCAGGCATCTCATGATATTTCCAAGCAAAATAATCTTCATAATTTCTTAAAATCACGACCACCTTTTTCTTATAATCTGCAGCTAACTTTGAACTAATGAAAGTTGGTCTTTTTCTATCTCCATCACCTATATCGACTTCTTCTAGCAAATCAGTTGACATGAAACCTTGGCCTAACTCCTCGATTTCTTGAAAATCTCCAATGGCCTCATACCTATCCGTTATTTGCCGATAGCCTCGCATTTTGTCTTGTAAAGCCTTTACTGCCGATTTGGACTCCATCGATGCAAAATCTCGTCTGTCTGATCGAGTGTACTTGGGCTCACATTGATCTGAATAAGCCCTATTTTATTGATGCAAATAAAATCACAGTCGTCTGAGCTTTACCCGATATACATTCGGCTTCTTCTTATTGCCAATTTGCGTCTGAACGCGGCATTGCAATATGAGCTGCTGTATCAGCTTGAATGAGTTCAACCTCGTCCCCATTCCATTGAACGAGCATCTGGTACATAGTCGATGGTACGCAGCAATTGACGTGAATCCAATCTCGTCCAAGTAGAAAGCTACAATTACCCTTAGCATCGACTACGAAGAAGGCGGTCGGCAATGTCTTGTTGCCGACTGTCAACTCAGTCACCTTGACCCCCCTTACCTCAGTGGGATCACTTGTGAAATCATTTAAAACCATATTAGTTTTAATAAGTTGCTCATCGAACTTACCCAGTTTCTTACAAGTGGTGTATGGCATTAGATTGACAATTGCGCCTCCATCGACAAGCATCCTTGATATTGCCTTGCCATTGATGTGTCCTTTTAGGTATAATAGCTTCAAATACCAATGATCATCTTAAGACTTTTCAAAAACTGCGTCTTGAACCCCCAAACACATGTGAGCAAATGTCTCTTTGGCCGATACAATCCTTATTTTGAACTCGATCGACAATGTGAACACCATGTTGATATCCATCGGTGGAGTGTCATCCCGAACCACTGGTGAATCTAGCTCATCGGCTGAATCAAATTCTTCTTCAACCGGTTCTTTCTTTCTCCACTCCTTCTTAGCAGTCTTAATCAGTCGGAGCTCATTAAAGGCTTGATATATCTGTTTTTCTTGCTCGGCCTCCCTCATCTCTTGGGTCCTTAGCCTTTGAAGTCTTCTTCTTTGTGATCGGCTAAGACCCAGAGGACACCACCTTGGCTTAGATTCAATTGGCTTTCGTACTTTTCCTACCGATCAACCTGAGCCACGGAGCTTAATCCCTCTTCTGCTTGCACTTGAGTTTGGTTTGGCGTGGAAATACTTTGATAGACCGATCTGCTATGACTTTTATCAGAACGGTCTTGTATCGGCTTAGATATTCTATCTTTAGCCGATCGCCTTGGCCAATCACCTTGATGAGGGTAGTGTTACATCAGGCACGTGTATGGCGACGGTAGAGCTGACCCCCTCTACCAAGAAAATTGTCAGAAGGGGCATTGTTGGTAAGCTTTTTTCAAATTATCGGGCCAGTATAATTTATCTGGCCGACGTGCAGGATAATGCAGCCAGTAATTTCTCCTTTCATACTTTTCCAGCAACTAGGAGAAAGTTGGCTTTAGCTTATGAATGGGCTTACGTGGTGGTGATGCTCTCTCAGCCTTATACCATTTGCTGATTTGCAAGTCGCCCTTAGGCTTGACAGTCCTTGAGCTTTTTCCTTCACGATCGATCTCTATTTGCAATGAACTGATCATAATTTTTAGGGTCTCTTTGCCACTAAAAGTCGATTGAACGTCAACATGTCGTGCAACTTTTGACCATGTATCCTGTATCGGCTCTTTTCCTTTTCCAGAACATTGGACCATATTAATCGAAAAAAGATTAGCATTGACCTAAATCGTTGTATCCTCCACAAACTTGAGTCAGCCATCCTCTATAGCCGATTGTATTTGCTGTCGAAAAATATTGCAATCGTTATTATTATGAGAAAAAGAATGATGCCATTTGTAATACCTTCGCTTTTTAATTTCATCAGCCGACGGTATAATATGCCCCGCAGGTAGCCGCATAATCTTTTCTTGTAAAAGTAAGTCAAAAATATGGTCACACTTAGAGACATCAAAAGCGTATTTTATTTCCAACTTATTCTTACTCGGCTTAAGCCGAGAACAAACTAGAGATTTCTTAGACCCTTTACCCACTCGACTATATTTATTTCATCCCCGTTGTCTTCAGAGGATTCACTTGAACAGTACTCGACGAGGTTAACCTTAGCTTTTTCCTTATCTTTATTGTTATTATTAGCCTTGAACTTATCCCTAAAGCCTCTATATCGGTAAAACAGCTTTCTTGATCTGATACCCTATGCAACAGATGACTTAAATCGGTGAACTCTTGTTCACTCAATTTTTCCCTCAACTGGGAAATTAACCACTAGAAGGCCAAATTGGCTAATTGGTTATCGGGTAAAGTAACACTAATAAACCGATTTTTCACTTATCTAAATCTCTTGATATAATCTATTACCGATTCCCCAAACTTCTACCGTACAGGGCTCAAGTTAGAAATCCTAAGTTCCAAGCTGCTAGAGAAAAAGTATTCATAGAATTGACTTTCCAAATCGGTCCAAAAATGAACCGAATTCGGAGGTAAGCTTATGAACCAAGTAAAAGTAGCTCCTGACAAAGATAGCGAGAATAACCTAATTTTTAATTCGTCAGACTGAACAGCTTCACCGCATTGCGCTATAAATCGTTCGACATGCTCCAAAGTAGTAACAGAGTCATTTCCAGAGAATTTCACAAAATCAAGAACCTTGAAGTTGTTAGGGTAAGGCATCCGGTCAATATAATCGGGATATAGCTTTCGATAGCCGATAACCTTCCCTTTGGGTTGTATGTCGAATTGATCATGCAATACGACAGATATCTGATCGGTCCAATTTATTGTATTAGCCGATGCAGCATTAGGGTTTTGCCAATTGCGCTCGTAATTAGCATTCTGCCCCCTCCCCCCGAGCGTAAGCTCGGGTTGATAGGTTGGTTGAGCCGATGCGTACTAAGGAAATTACTCATATCTGTTATTTTCCTAGTAATCAGCTCAGGTACTGAAACGAAGGGTTCCGAATATGTTACAACCTTGTATAGGGCCGTATTCCTCTGCGGAATCGGCTCAGCGTATTGCGGATGCCTAGGAGGTTCAATCGACTGTGGAACCGATTGGGAAAAAGTATAGAACGGGGCTGATGGCGGTAAGTTGGCCGACACGTCCAACAGGCAGCATCGGTATGCACCTGATAGTGCGCAACCCCACTTGCATGAAGATTTTATGGAAGTATAATAGTAGGCTGGGTTGGCATCATAGTCAGGGATGGAGTAATAGCCGATGGTTTAGGATCGGCTATTGTGCCTTGAGTGATTTATGCTACCAAATAAACAAGATAATTCGGTAGAGCTTGTATTGGGTCAAGCAGGCTTCCAGCCGATGCTAACTCTTGCGCTATTGTTTTTACACTATTGGCTATCATCGGCTTAAGAGTTGTAACTAGAGCCGATGATTGGTTAATTAAAGCATGGTGCATAGGTTGATTAATCATAGCCGATAATTCAGCTTGTGCGGGCATGTATTGACTCACTGAGGTGTTAGTAATCCCTGCATCACCGAGAGCATTAACCATCGGCAATGCAGCCTTCTGAGTGACTCCGCGTCGGGTTTTCTAATAACAGCTCGGCATCATCTCTTCAAGCGCAGCTTTCCAATCTTCAATCTCTTTGCGTTGCTCTGGCGTTAAATCGTCTAGTGTAGGGACGATTATAGCATCGAAATTGAGATCGTACGGTAGAATTGATTTTCCCGATGAAGACATCGTGTCCCACTGGGCGTGCCAAAAGTGTGTTGGCGCCAAAAAAAGTGATGAAGGATTAATCAGCTCAAACACATGACGAACGCCGGGTTCAGAGCATGCCAACCGATTTAACCTTACAATCAGTAAGGTAGATGAAAAAATATGCTCCAAGCCGATATAATGTAACAATCGGCAAAGATCTAAACGGCTAAGGAAAACCGATTAAATCTTGGGTTACGATAAGTCTAATTAGTCGATTAGAGCTAATCGGATGGTAAAAAGTAGATCTTCCCAAAAAAGGTGATACGCAACCAGATCGGAGAAAATCAAATCTGATTGGCGTAATCGATGAAGATCAACAATCGGTGATGCATAACTTTATTGATCAAAATCGGATTACAAGGGAAAATCTAAGTTACAAGGCTACTCCTAATTGATAGAAAAGTAAATAAAAGTTATATGAGTTGTTTGATTTGATTGTGTTGTTCACCTTGCTTGCCCCTGATCATCTTTTATAACATATTGGCCAATCGTATCTTTCTTCGATATATTGTCCACCATAATTCGTGTCGGCCTTTACTCGGACAAGTCTCCAAGTTTAGATTAATATCGGTTATAATCCCATCTTTAATAATTCTTTCCTTTATATGATATCGGCTAAAATATCCCTTCATTCTTAGGCTTACAATTTGGCCATGTCTTACCAAATTCGGATGCAAACACATGCTCAATACGCGAAGGACTCCCTTCCCTTTGGTTGCTTCATTAATTAGGCATCTGATTAATCTGAGTGCATCACACGCCATTATGATCTGCATGATCGATCGATCTTCATTAGGGTTCTTTTGCCGAGAGCGTGCATGCACAGGCAGGATCTTCCCCACAGCCATCAAAGCCTCCCCCTTTAATCTATCGTGGCAGCGAAAGAAAGAGAGAGAGAAAGGAAAGAAGAAAGAAAGCTGATGGAAAGGGAGAGCTAGCAATCGTGGTCTCAGCTCAGCTCGTGGGGTTTTGCTGCCGCTGCCGCTACTGCTTCGCCATGCGTCCTCCTCGGTGATGCCTTGATGATTGAGACGGAGACCCTTGTACATGTCGTATGTGCTACCTCTCCGCCATGATCGATCGACAGGTTCCTTTTTTTAGGTGATCCATGATTGATTGGTTTTTGACGGAGATACGGGCACTGTTGGACCGTATTGGGCTGCACGACGGTACTGCCCGGTTGTCTCCGGATAGGTGTCCGTTCTTGCAGGCAATTTTATCGTGCTCTTCTACCAGATATTGAATACCATGAGATGACGCTTACTAACATACATCAGATGATTAAATCTACAACTGGGGCTAATGTGCCTTATCATAGTGACCTATATTGACCCGCTCAAGTGAGTAGAATTATCTATATAAACAGTTAGGGAGTTTAGTGACCTATTTAAATCAGTTGGACAAGTTCAGTGGCCTGTAGCGCGATTTACTCTTCCTTTTAGATTGATAGGTACTACTACATCCATTGTTTTTTCCTAATCGTTTTGGACATCGACACGATCTCTGATACGCACATTTGACCATTATTTTCTCTAACTATACAAAAGTAAAAATTATTAAAAATATAATAATATGACAGTATTTTATATGATAGATCTAATGATATCATTTTTAGGTGAAGGATCCAAGTAATTTTGTGCATATTAGCAATTAAAATTTTAAAAGTTTAGTCGCACGCACGGATACAAAATTCGCCAAAATTTTGGATTTCGGGTCACCATGAAATCCAAACAACCGGCCGGATTACAAAAATTGAAACTAATACAGTAAACCGAAATTTCATTTTTTCTAGCCAAATTTCACCAAAAATTCATGATTTTTGGCTGGTTTTCTAACTTTTAGGGCCAGATTTGACCAAATTTGGTCCAATAACCCTTAAGAAAGTCATCTTCTATGAAAATTTGTTGAAAAACCGAATTTTTGAGACATTTTAAAATTTTGGTAGAAACACTGTCATATTTTTATAAAATTGTACAAACTCGATAATGATCTAAAAAAATTATGGTACTATATATAGTAGTATAGGATCATACATAAAATTCTTGAAAACAATTAAAATTCATTTGTTATCTTTAAAAAATCAAAAATAGAATGAACATAATTGGGACAGTAACATTGTCAGAATTTTGTAAATTTTCTCGAGTGTGATCATGATCTAAAAATTTTATAAGGTATTAATAATTTCCTCAATACCATTATATAAATTTTTCAAAAAATTTCAACTTTTTTTGTTTGGTCAATCAAATCTATGTAAGCATTGAACTTCATTTGTTATATTATATTTCAAAAATCAAAAAGAGAAAAAACATAAATGGTACTATGCCTTGTAAGAATTTTATAAATTCACTGAACTATGATCATGATTCAAAATTTTTATGAGACCTTTATAATTTCCTGATCACCCTTCTGTAAAACTTTTAAAAATAAATATTTTTTTATTGCTAAATCAAATCTATGTATTAATCATCAGGCTTTTATCAGGACTTAGCATTGTCAGAATTTTTACAAATTATTTATGTATTATAATCATCTAAACATTTTATATAAATATTATTGTTACATTGGGACTATTAAAAAAAGTTTCAAAATTTTGCCGGTAAGCCTTTTAACAAGATAGTAGCACTGTTCGGATTTGCAAACATTCATGAAGTTTGATAATCATCTGAAAATTTTATAAGAACATTATTGATGCATCATAATCATGCACAAAAAATTTCAAAATTTTCTAATATGGTTTGTACTATTTTTCATTTGGTTCAAACTTGCCGATCAGCGTTTTATCAGGACAGCAGCAATGTTCAGATTTTTAAAAATTACTCAGACTTGATAATCATCTGAAATTTTTATGGGATCATCAATGATGTGTTAGGAACCTCCAAAAAAATTTAAAATTTTTAGATATCGTTTGAACCATTTTTTTCGGTTGAAATTTGCCGAAATTTCTGATATTCCACCCGAAATTCGGTCAAAAAAATCCGGATTTGAATTTTTTTATTTTGAATTTCGTCCGGATTTTGTCCAAAATAACGAGATTTTGCCAAAATTTCGGATTTCGGTCATGGACGAAATTTTATCCAAAACGAAATTTGAATCCCTGGTCGCACGCAATCTTTTTTTTTTGAAAAACAGCATAGTTATCAATATATTTAGAAGGATGGAAAGGGAACAAAGTTTTGAAGGATTACAAGGTGTATAAGACTGCACCCAGGAAAAAAGCGAGGTGACTAGAGATGTCGGTCTAACAAATTTTTGAGATGCTTCGCTCCCGCAGAAATCCAGATAGAAGCCTCATCTTTGATCGATTGCACGATTTGCTCACTGGTTGCACATTTTGCACGAAAAACTCTGCTGTTACGCTCTTTCTATCATTGCCAGCATATCAGGATAATTAGGGTTTTGACACCTTTCCAAAAGGCCGATGGACAGTGTAGCAACTGGAGGTTCCATTGTTCGAGTTGCACGGTAGGATAATATTGTTTTGGCTGGAGTGACGGTAGTTGCACGCAATCTAAAAGAGATCTACAGCGTATATATCCTTCCTATATTATGCTCCATAGAGTTCCTGGGAGGGGAGCTATGCCACGTGTCCCCTCGAGCTGGTTCGGCTCGAGCCGAGCCAAAAAAAAAAAACATTTAGGTCCTTTTTCCGAAAATAAATTAAGTTTTGGTCTTTTTTCGAAAAAAATTACGTTTAGGTCCTTTTTCCCGAAAAAGAATATGTATTACGCTTAGGTCTTTTATGCGTTTTTAGGGCTAGCGCTCGGGTCCTTTTCCATAAAATCAAAATTATGTTTAGATCTTTTTTGGGAAAAAAATGCGTTCGGATCCTTTTTTCCGAAAAAAACATACATTTCATTTAGATCCTTTTTTCGTTTTTTAAGTATTACGTTTAAGCCCTTTTTCGAAAAACCAAAAAAAAATTAGGTCCTTTTCGAGAAAAAAATATGTCTTTTTTTCCGACGCTTTCTATTTTCCGTTTTTCCTGACCTTCTGTTCGAGCGAAATTTCAGATTATAGCGACAGTCGCACGTTTTCTCAAATTTACTCGTGTGAGGAGCAACGCTAACAGCATGTCACATCGCTCTCGATTTTCTAGTTACTCTCGTATAGCAGAAGGAATCCCTGCTCCCGCAGCCGGGCCACGTCAGCTCCGAGCTGTCCGATCAAGCTCCTGCCGCCGAGATCGGTTATTGCGTGGCCACCGTGTCTGCCCGTTCGATGAATCTAGCCCTTCCGGATTCTTTGAGGCCGCGCCCTAGTATACTACTATCTGCATTAGGATTGCTTAAAGCAGGAAATAAAAAAGGACCAAATCAAAGCCCATGGACATGGATTTATGCACCTTGCAAAGGATAGCTGCCTGCCTCCCCCCACGCTGCGCAAAAGAAAACACCGCCCCTCTCCAAATATTCCCCTATCATGCCAACTTTTGACCATTCGTCAGGGACCCTACGACAACGCCACGCCATGGATCGCCACCAGCAGCAACAGTTGCGAGAGGAAGTAGCTCGCGCTAGCAGTAGCAGGCTAGCAGCAACTCCGTCTAAAATGGCTCGTGTCGTGAGATTGGCTGCTTCTCACGAGCTGCCTGCCGGTCGAGAGGTGGAAGGAACGGACGGCAAAGGCAGCACGCACGTAGGACCAAAAGGAGCAAGCCCTTCCTTCCTTTTGATCTTTGCCAGCACAAATGCATGGCGACCTCTGAAAGCAAAGGTTCACTTGCAGTGGGTGTGTATGTACTGCTCCAGCACTGAGTCTATACAACGGCTGCAGAACTAGAAAACTTTTAATGGAGGTGTCAACTTCACACTCATAATTTTATGGTTTTATACAATAGTCTCGTAACGTTACGAATCCAACACATATATACGAAATTTGTTAAAGGTACAATACAAATAGTTTTAAGGTTTTAAAAATTCTAAACCACTAAATTTTAGAATCAATTCAATAACCACTAAATTTTAGAATCAATTCAATCAACAAATTTAACCTATTAAAGAGGTAATTTCTTAGCGTTTTTTAGATTTAGGAGGTGCCGTGCATACCCAGCACCCCACCTAGATTTAGCAGTTTGAGCAATTCTAACTTGAAAGTGACATGTAAGTAGATGGCGTTTGTTGTATGAGCTGGCCTTAAAATAGGAATAATGCGAAGTGGGGATTCGGACCATTCGATCAGGATTCGTTATCGAATAGATGGTAGTACACTATTGGATGACTCAAACCGTTGATTCGCGTTATTTCATTTGTCAGGTCTATCATTTGATAGACCCCCTGATTGGTACATCAAACGTTGTGTCAGTGCTTCAGCTGTGAAAAGTTGAAGATTTAAACATTTGAGGGCCTCATTATTTATAGACGGTGTAGAGATTTCATGAAGATTTGGTGCTCTGGAAAAGAAATGTTGCAAAAGATGTGGATTAGCCTTATAGCTGCAATCCGAGTACTACTAGTCTTTCGTCCTATGTCTTTTGGGCTCATACATGGGATTCCAAAGCTGCCTGAAGATGACTTTTGCCGAGGAAAGTGCAATGTTGAATCAGTAAAGGTGTATTGCGAAAGTCGGATCTCCTTGCAGCTGTAACATTGGATTCAGCTCCCCTGGCAGCATCGCTACCGTCTGATAAGAAATCAAAGGCGACAATTTACACACCTCGACTATCCAAATAAATTTTATGGAAGGAGGATGTCCACGCAAAATAACTCGCGAAGAACAATAATTCTTTTTCACCTCCCAAAGTTGGTGAATTTCACCACATTTCTGAGCCCTCAAAGCTGCTCCTCCCTTTTGGAAAGATTGTTTTTCACCTCCTAGAAAGACTTCCCAAGATCTAACCCCTGCCAAAAAGCAGCTGCAAAATTGCAACCATCTCTATAGTATGTACCACTCAGTTGTCTGAGATCCGACTTTCTCCGTTGTGTCATTTGGGAAAGGAAAAAGGAAAATAAAAAGAAGAGTCCCCTATATATGTATATGCTGAGTGCACTAACACTACCACACCATATTACCATATTGCAAAACTTGGAGATCTGTGGTGGGTGCCCATGGTTATGGCCTCATTTGTACATTAGGGGGGGCAAAGCATGGTATGGCCTGGCTGGCCTGCCACAAGATCAAAGATGGCATGCAGCACTCAATGCCATGGTCATATGACTCCCCTGTGTACCTTTGGTCATGTCACCCAGCTTGCAAAATTACTTGTGGCTACATAACTCCCTTCCAGAAATATTGAAAAGAGGGATCAAAAGATATGACAAACTATCCCTGTTGATGGGCACCTCCAATGATTCCTGAAAGCCACACTACTATTGACCACTATTATAACTGCTTCAGCAGCCATGATAAAGATTACCATATTATTTCTCCTAGGTGGCAGGGATATATACATAGAGTGGTACCCCTGCACTATCACCTTGTGGATATCTATATTCAACACAGATTAGTTCAAGCTGCAATGCATCATTTATTAGCCAGTAGTTAGAAATCATGCTGTATAATGTATAATGTATTATGGTCTCTGATGTAGGCGAGGAGACTATCAGAGTACCCTAACCTCGAGTGATTGAGTGGAATATTGTTGTTGGAAAGGGAAATTCAATGCAAAATTAAGTCATCCCTTGCAAATGCAGGTGCATGTCTACTTCCTACAGTGCTTTAAGCATTTAGTAACACCTAACCTACTCAACAATAGGCTTTCAACAATCATGTGATGTGGTGTAGTTTCTTGTTCGACATTTTGGATTCATTAGCAAGGCAATTTAAAGTATCAGACTATCTATACCTTGCTTTATGAGGCACTTTCGGCTGTAGAATGAGAAATTGACAATATATACAGCTCAGAACAAAGGTCACTCTCACCAACTAAAATATCTGACTGAAAAATAAAAGGAGCAGGAACAAAAGGTTGGTCATATAGCAGGAGAGCAGAGAAATTCTCTCTCCCCTTTTTTTCTTAAGCCAATTAAAATGGCGTCATCTTTATTGATGAAGAAAAAAAAGGGTACAAATGGGAACAAATAGCAAGGGCCCCCAAAAGCCTCATGCTTGGACACTGTTAAGCCTGGAGATGGACAAATATTTCACTCCAGGGCATCACACCAGGGCATGCATGTGCCTCCCAGTACACCATGCCCCCTCTCTCTTCAGTAACACCAACAAAATACAAACAAACCACTCGAAAACAAACAAATTTTCATGAATATGAACAGAACTTGGCAGGGACAAGGCCTACACCTTGGCAGTGGTTCTGACCATTCCTTGACCACCTCCTCAGTTAACCCAACCATTTCACTCCATGCAATGCATTGCCATCTTTTACTGTTCTTCTCTCCCTCCCATGGCTTCCCTCACCAACTAATCAATGTATTCTCTGCAATTCTGCATTGGGGGTGAAGGCTCTAGACCCACAGAGTGTAGCACTGAAAAACACAGTGTCTATCTTTCTCTCTCTCCTCCCCTCTCTCCTTCATAGTTCTCCTCCTCCACAGACTGGCAGTGCAGAGGCTGCCATGATGGCATATATCCATAGGACCAAGCAGGGACAGCCCCCACCAAGTGTAAAGAACCCCAAAAGAAGAGAACAGATGGGAAAAGAATCACAGGAATACAACAACCGAAAGAAATCAAACCCTGTTAATCTGCAAAACCCCATGTAAATAATGTTATCGACTTTCATTCTTTTCATGTGTCTGGTGACCTCTTCCTCCTCTTGGCCGGTGGGGGCGGGGTGGAGGAGGAATTAGAGGCCAGAGCCTCATCTGAGCACAGGTTAACTGCTGCTGCTGCTGCCGCCCCTGTCGTTACCCTCTGCACATTGCCTATCACTAGCTGCTGCATTAGTTGGTAGCAGCTGCTGATCCCTTCCTGTAGGAAAAAAAGAACATGTTACAAACTTGATTGCAATTCAGAACTAATCATGTGCCGAAGTTTCTGTGGTTGGAAGGTAATTCTTGTGCTACCTCTGCAAGGCCAATGCACCAATTGACTGCAAGCCCAGGGTCGACAAATGCGAGGGACGGCGTCTCACCGGTGGCGCACAGCACCGCGGCGGCGGCCATTGACGACGGGCAGTGATCCAAGAACTCGATGTCTGCGGCATTGCATTTTGCAGCGTTACATTAGAACTGTACTGGAGCACACTATAGTTAACCAACAAACAGTTGTTACTATACCATGTATTGCAGCTAGAACCATTTGTGTGGATCGGGCAATCAGGTATCTCGTGTGCTTCCCTCTCGGATCGACCTTGCAAGCGAAGAAGTCGATGAATGTGAAAGGCGTAACCGATCGGAGCCTCCAGTTGAGCGCCGTCAGGACGAGAAGCTCCATTCGGCGAATCGTTCGCGGCTCAAAAACATACCTTGTGCCATCTACCTGCAATGCACAATGATTAGAATTTCCTCTGCAACTTATGAGCTTACAAAGTTTACTATCAGAAAAGTGTATCACAGTGGAAGCAAGTAGTAATGTGATTTGCCTGTAGGTCCAGGAGGGAGGGCACTAGGGTCTCCTCCATCTTGGCTGCCAATGAGAGGCAGGTCACAGCTAGCAGCTGCATTGCCCATCCATCCTCCTGCTGCATTGAGGGGGAAAAGCACAAACACTGCAATTAATAGCTGAAGCAAGGATCCAAAGAGCTAGGACAGATAATGTACTATATTCTTGTAGCACTCCACCACCCCTATCTATCCTCTGTTCTGAAATGAGGTGTATATGGACCTGGTCACCTAGGTATAGTACCATGAAGATTTGATGAAAGATCTTCACATGACAAGCACAGAAGTAGTTATTTTTTAGGACAAGTAGATGCATACATTGATTGTTTCCTATATACACAGAGGGCCCTCAATAGTCAGGCTACGAGGAGAGGAAAATAGAAGGAAAAAGTAGCAAACACTGTTACATTTAGCACACTAGTTTGAAGTAAGATTTGTAGTTTTGTACAGCATTTTATGATTAGTGCCCAAGGAAGGATGGTGAGATTAGCCACAAGGTTAGTCACATCAGCATTTGGATAAGCCTATAGATCATCCAGTATCACTGCAAACTGATCCTTGAAATGTGATACAGAGATGTCAGCTTGTCCTGTCTATGCTTTCTTGCATAGTGAAGTCCTGCTATATACAACAGTTGTTTCATTTAACACAACTCCAAGAGCTTGTGTTCAGAAATAGCATCAAAAAGCAACAAAAAGCCAGAAAAATAATGCTGCCCATTTCAACCAAGGCAGGTGGTGCATATGACTTGGTGCAGATGTACTTGCAGCTTACAGCTAGCTTGCAGTTAGTTCTTTTCTTTTGGCCTGATAAACTACTACTACACCCCACCATGCACAGTCACTGAGGCTGAGAGAGAGATGCCTCACTCACCTCCTTGCCGTCCAAACACCATCCCATATGCCATAGAATAAATTTGTGCAGCAAGCTTAGCAAAGCACAATGATAAGGTCTGTTTCCACAATAAAGCTTTAGCTTGCAATAAAGCAATGTGCAAAGGCAAAAGATCCCTCCGTCTGTCTTGAGTGCATAAACAAATCCTACAGCCCCTGCAGCTGCCCCCGAATGTAAGGGTAAAACGGTGATTAATGAGTTCATTGATTAGTCTGCACTAAACACCAACTTCCAAATCTTTTCTTTTTTTTACACCAACATCAGCAGAGCACTGTGCTTAAGCTTCCCACTCATGCCCAGCAGGTACCAAACACTGTATGGCACCGTACTTAACTTCTCTGTGCTCATATCAAAGGATACAGAGGATGTCATTCATCGCACATGGTGCTCACATATATGCGGCTGATATGCATACGGATGTATATAGCAGTACGGCACGGCGGTCAGCCGGTGATGGTGAGCTTACCGGCAGACGGTGGAGGGAGAGGAACCGGTCCATGTAGTTCACGGCGAGGTAGGCCGTCAAGGGAAGGAATCCATAGTATTCTTTTACCTGAAGAAGAAGAGAAAGAAAACAATATGAGATGAGATCATGAGACAGCTTGCTAATACATATATAAAGACTAGATTAATTAGAGAAGAATATGAGACATGACATAGATAGTATATGTGCAGATCTAGATATATATAGCAGAGGTATTGGGAAGTACACAAGCATGCATCATCCAAGAAGCTCATCAAGACAGAATGCATGCTAGCTTTGTGTCACCTTCAGAATCCATGCAGCTGACTCGGCCCGGGCGGCCGGGTCGATGGACCGTGACCGGAGCCGGTCGGGGTAGTCGGACCGAGGCGAGTACTCGGCCTCGCCGCCGATGAGTTCGGCGATGGAGGCGGCCGACTCCTCCTCCTCGCCGGTGCAGCACTCATCGTCCTCGGTGGTACAGGTGCTGGCTGCGTCGAAGAAGGCGCCGGCGGCGTCCTCGGCGCAGAGGAGGTACGACGCGTCGTCCGGCATAGGCGACGCCCGGCCGGCCGGTGGGGGCGTCACTGCGCAGCCATTGCTGTCCCGTCGAGGTGGGCGGCGTAGTGAAACAGAAACGAGGTAGTGGGAGTAGTGTGTAGGTAGTGTGAGCAATGTGGCAGCACAAGGGGATATATATAATACTAGCTAGCAAACTACTTGTCAGCTGTGCGTTTGTGCGTGAGTGCTAGTGGTTATGATTAAGTATATTTGAGCTTATCTTTGTGAAAAATTGGCTCCATGACTGATAAGTAGGGAATGATTGGTAAAAGTAGTATTATGCATCACCGCATGTAGGCCTCGAGCCGAACTCGAGCTCAATAAAAGTTAGAGCTGAGCTCGAGTAAACCTAAATCGAAGTCCGAGTCTGATCATAGGCTCAAGGTCGGTTCGGTCTAAGCTCAAATTCAATAACAATTAACAATTCAATATACACTAATTCTCAACAATAAAAAAATACTCATGCTTGAGCTTGACTCAAGTAAGCTACGTAAGAGTTAATATATAGTAATATTTGACAAATAATTCATAAATTTACTATGCTCACGAGCAATTCGAGCTCGGCTCAATAAAGCTCGTAAACTTAGAATCAAACTCAAGCTCAAACAGCTCGCAAGTCTCGAGTTTTTTTTTTCGTCCATAACCGTATGTATGCACCCGGCTTACTCTTGTTAATTTACGCTTTCCACACCGGTTGTACTAGCCATTGATTGACGCCTCTGTTGTATGTAAGGGAAGGATTTCCTTACATGAAAGGCGCATGCCTCTGACATGTGAGGATACGTGACAAGTGACTAGGGCAACACAATTGGAGGTGAAATTTTAAAAGTTTAAACAAATCTAACTATAGCTAAGAATTTGTCTGGAAAGGCATGGTTTCTATAGTGCCTGACACTGATCGTGATTGAACTGTACTGAAATTCTACTGCTTATTATCGGTGAGCTCAAATAGTCATCCACCCTCTTAGGAGATGGCTCCACCTCTGCAGGGGGCCGATCCATATGTTGGCCTGTCGATACACACATCGCTGGTTTAGTGATTCGGGCTGTGATTGCTCATGGTGTAGGTCAGGTTCTCCTGGTCAGAGGAAAGAGGATGAGACGCCGGGGAATGCCGCTCTACTGGCTCATGTTTACTGTCAGGCTCAGGCGTATGGCAGCACGGGCACAGCCTGCACGTCTCCGGCTCTGTACTTCACACACCTCACGGATTTCGTATGGACAGCCAGTGTATGTAATGCCTGGCCGGTTGGCATCGACACGTACTGTGCGACATATGAATGAGAGCGCTTCCATGCTTCCCCATAAGAAAAATTGTATGCTTGTTTAGAGGACGAAAGGCTATGCAGGTCTCAAGGCAACTGATGGTACGATTTATTTACTGCCAATCATTCTAGAGTTTGTACAGTTTTCTTTTCGAGAAAGCATGGAGCACTCTTTCACAAAAGAGGCGCTGCACTGCAATGCTGTTGAACTACTGCACCTAAATGCAATCTCTATTTCACATGCTATGTTCTAGGCTTCCCATTTGCAAGTGCTAATTAGCTAGTACGCTGTAAAAAAAAATCTGGTAAAAAGTACAACAGGTAGCTAGCTATAACTACTTACCTACCCAAGCAAATGCAGGTTATGACAAAGAAGTGAGCAGCACTTCCCCTGCATAGGCAGACTGCAACACACCTCCTTGTATAGACATATAACGAGTTTTTTAATAATATAATTTTTAAAAAATTACAAAAATAATATGCCGCTCCCTACTACCGCCGTTTGGAATGACGACAATGCATCTGTCGTCGCTCCAAATGGCAACAGAGGGACTAAAACCAAGCCGAGCGCACGCTGTCAGCCAGAACAGCCGCATTTTTGCTCACATCACAGCCGAGAGAAAGAAAGAGGAGGAGAAGGACAAAAGGGAGAAAGGGGAGGGGAAGGAAGAGGAAGAAGAGGAGGAGGAGGAAGGGGGGAGGAGTAAGAAGTCGTCGGCAACGTCGCAAGTATAATTTTTGCTTTAGCTGTAGAGTAGCAATAGTTGCGTAGTTATGTAAGGTATTTAAAGATTTGTAGTAGTATTTGAAATGTGTAGAATGGATCGGATTAGGCATGAAAAATTGTGAAATGTATGTGCAGTAGTATATAGTTCAGAAATTAAATTTTTTGAATGTTTGCAGTACTCGTTTCATGTAGTGTAGAGTAGACAAGATTGTGTTATGTTGTGCACATAATAACAATTTGATGAAATGCTCGACAGGTATGGATGAATGAGTACAATTTAAAATACACTTTAGAGAAGGGGTTTCACACATGGGTGCAAAAGGGATGGAACTGGACCATTTTTCAAGTATGGTGGCTAGCCTATCACGTGCAGGGGAGTGTCCATGGGACATGATAACAAGATGGTTGTACCACATGTTCTCGTTGGACCGTGAGTTGCATGGGGTAGGTTGTTGGAGACAGGACTGCACATATTAGGAGTTAGTGGAACTGAGGGGACCAAAGTTGTGGAGCTCGTATATAAGATTGACGAATGAGAAATGATGGCCACTAGTGTTGTTGGCTCAAGCATTTCAGAAAGTCGATGCCAGCCATGTGACGCAGGAGAAGGCTATTGCTGCTGAACCGGAGGAAGTCGAGGAGAGCAGCCGAAGTGTAGAATGCTTAGTGAGGCAGGATATGAGTTCGAGTCAGGAGAGAACGCAAGCTGAGGAAGTTGATGTTGCATTGCCGGAGGTGCAGGAACCGATGAGTGTGGCAGATGAGGGAGAACAGATTGAAGGGTTGGTGGAAGCAATGGAGGCTGAGAGCCGTGACTATGAGGCTTTATCTGATGAAGAAGGTGATGAAGAGCCATTTCCTACGGAGTTTGAGGAGTACCAGTTCGATAGGCTGTTGGTCTACTAGACTGAAGGCGTTGCATGGGAGTATGATCAGAATGAGGTGAGGCAAGGAGCCATTTATAAGAGTAAGTGGGAGGTGCAGGAAGCAGTAACAGCATGGGCAGTGTCGCTGCGGAGAACCATTAAGGTTATCAAATCAGATCCCAGGTTTATGGTGTGATATGCAAGATGGACAGTTGTCCATGGCGTGTCCATGCCTATCAGCCTAAATGGGACACCATTTAGAAGTATTCTATAGTCATCCCACATACATACGTGCTGACGGAGTCTATGCAATCATATAGAAATATCTTTTCAGGCTTTGTTGCGAATGCAATGTACGGTGAGATTGTGAGCAATCTAGATTTGGAAAGCATGGAGAGCAAAGCAGAAGGTCTTGGAAGTAAGGTTCGGGACGTACGAAGAATCCTATCAAAACCTGCCAGGTATGCTTCAAGTGATCAAGAAAAGAAATGTTGGGACTTATGTCGATATTTATGAGTAGCATTTGCAGCACTTCGCTGGAAGATGGTATTGAAGCGCGTATTCTTTGCTTTCGATGCATGTATCAACGCCTTTAGACATTGCAGTCCTTTGCTTTGTGTTGACAGAATATTTCTAACTAGGAAGTACAAGGTTCGGATTCTGACTACCATAGGAGTGGATGGCAACAATCAAGTTCTTCCTGTAGGTAGCATTTGTGGAGGGTGAGAACACTGACAATTGGCTTTGGTTTCTAAGGAACGTTAAAACCGGTGTCATCAGTGAGCAACCTGGAGTGTGTATCATGCACCATTGGCATTCCAAACTATTGCAAACGATCGTGCAGTTGCAGCAAAGGCCAGACGAGCCATATATATGGCCTGATTTATAAAGTAGGTGGTGCAAGCGCCACATGAGTGCCAACTTCTGCAAGCAGCTCAGGAACAAAGAGCTCACGAAGCTATTCAAGAGACTGTGTGATCAGAACCAACAGACAAAGTTCTACGCACTATGGAAGAAGTTGGACAAGCTGACAGCAAGGCATATAGCGGAGAAGGCAACGTCTAGCATAGGAGTCCCCAGTTGCACTTGAAGAGTTACCCACGGACCCTCTGAAAGCATCTAGGCACCCATTGTGTTTTGGTTTTGATAATTAATGACAACTTTGTTATATGATCTAATACTTTTCTTGAGAATATTGAAAGTAGGTAAATTCCAAGATTGATGACCATGGAAATATCAAGGAAGGTACAAATGCATGATCAATATGTCAAGATCGTGAAAAGGTATATTTACAAGGTTCTTTTCTAGTCTTTTATCGATCTTGGTGTTTGGAAGAAAGATCGATTTACTAGAATTAGAGCCGTACTATAAAGAGGGATCTTAACGCTTATCTTGATGTCATTTAGGGTTTAAAGGCTCAAATTATATATTCAAATGATTGCTTGATAATATATGTGTTCCTAAATATAAAATCTTTTTAAACAAATCAAGTCTCTGGAAATCGGTGCTACACCCATGGCGTGGCAACATGGCTAAGGTCTGCGCGCAGTAGCACCGCTCAATAGGGCGGTGTGAAAATTCCGAGAAGTTCTTTTACGAGTTCGTAGTCGGTGCTACCGCTATAGTAACCGGTGCTACGGATTATCGGTAGCACCGGATATGAACGCGTGTGGAAATTCCGAGAAGGGCTTTTGTAGCCCGGTGCTACATATGGCGGCCGGTGCTACTGGGCTAGCGGTAGCACCGGACATTAGCCCGTGTAAAATTACGAGGGGTGTGTTTTGGCTTATCTGCGGTCGGTGCTACGGACAGTGATTGCACCGCCCTCGGCCGGTGCCTTAATTCGAGAGACCCTTTTTGAAGAAAGAAAATGAAATGAAACCCGGTGCTACCGGTCCTAGTTGGGCGGTAGCACCAGACCTTTATGTAACGGTCTCTGGCCAGTGCATTAAATGCACTGTTCTAGCCGTTGAAATTGAGCCCGGTGCTACCGGTCCTACATGGGCGGTAGCATCGGAAAAACAGATTTTTGCTCAATTCGAGCTCCAACAGCTAGAAAGTTTGGTGGAGGCTATAAATACCTCCCCACCTGCATTCTAGAGTAACTCTGTAAGATCAAGGATAACCGACTAGAGAGGGGGTGAATAGAAGGTTTCTAAATTTTTCACACAATTTAGGAAATACAAATGATGCTATCAAATTGAGATACAAAAGTGAAGAACACACTAAAATATCTAGCAATTGCTTAAGATGGTATGTCAATACAAGTGAAGCAAATATACTTGAGAGCACAAGAGACAATGAAGAATATGGTATTAATGAAATGGATTTTCAACAAGCAAAAGTACCAAACACAAATAAATAGGAGACAAGGAATTTAACCCGTGGTCTCGGAGACTTGCCGGTCTCCCCTACTCCACGTTGAGGTGACTTGAACCACGTCAAGCCGGCTCCACTCGCTTGAGCCTTCCTCGATCACTAAGGTAGTTCTTCCCTGCTCCGGGTAGGCGAACTCCGGCCTTCACAACTTGCCGGGACTTCTCACAATCTCCGTTGACAAGCTCACCGCGCACAATCGCCACCAAGCCGTCTAGGAGGCAGCAACCTCCAAGAGTAATAAACCTTGACGCTAGCTTGAGGTCAAATGTCGGTGTCTAAAGGCTCAAACACTAAATACAACACCCAAAGTTGATTCTCACTCTCACAAATAGAAATTGAATGCACACAAGAGTGGAGAACACTTGCTAGAGCTCAAATATCATCAATGAGGGCCCCAAAGTTACTCTAGAATGCAGGTGGGGAGGTATTTATAGCCTCCACCAAACTTTCTAGCTGTTGGAGCTCGAATCTGCAGAAAATCTGTTTTTCCGGTGCTACCGCCCATGTAGGATCGGTAGCACCGGGCTCCACTTCAACGGCTAGAACAGTGCATTTAATGCACTTGCCAGAGACCGTTATAGGTCCGTGCTACCGCCCAACTAGGGCCGGTAGCACCGGGCTCCATTTCTTTTTCTTTGTTCAAAAACACACTTCTCTGGAAATATAGCACCGGGCTGAGGTCCGGTGCTACCGAAGGTCCGGTAGCACTGGGCCACCAAGTGCGGTAGCACCGGGATACTAAAAGCTTAAGAAAAGTGCTCGTCCGGAATTTTTACACCGGGTTAAGGTCCGGTGCTACCGAAGGTTCGGTAGCACCGGGCCATCTTGGGCGGTAGCACCGGGCCACTAAATCACCCAAAAACACACCCTCTGTGATTTTCACACCAGGCTGAAGTCCGGTGCTACCGTGATCCCGGTAGCACCGGGCTGCCATGGGCGGTAGCACCGGGCTACAAATCGCCCAAAAACCTCTTCTCTGGAATTTTCACACCGGGCTGTTGAGCCTGTGCTACCGCTCATCTGGTAGCACCGCGCTGCCATAGGCGGTAGCACCGGATTTCCAGAGATTTGAATTATCTCAAGGTTTTTCAAAGATGAAACTTGTCTAATATTGGGCAACTAATTTGAATATGCATATTGAGCCTTTAAACCCTTAAATGACATTAAGATAAGCGTCAAGATCCCTCTTAATAGTACGGCCCTAAATCTAGTAAACCGATCTTTCTTCCAAACTCCAAGATCGTCAAAGGACTAGAAAAGAGCCTTATAAATATACCTTTACATGATCTTGACATATTTCTTGATTGGTTTGAACCTTCCTTGGTATTTCCATGATCATTAATCTTGGAATCGACCTACTTTCAATATTCTCAACAAAAGCATTAGATCATATAGCAAAGTTGTCATTAATTATCAAAACCAAAATATATCGGGTGCCTAGATGCTTTCAATCTCCCCCTATTTGGTAATTGATGACAACCCATAGTGATAGTTTGAAATTGTTTTTAGGTGAACAAAAGGGAATTTTTGCTTCAAGTGATTAGGAATCAATAAGTTTTCTTTGCCTTTCGAAGCAAGAAAGGAGTATAAAACATGATATATATTTTTAAAGAAATACTCCCCCTAGAGATGTGCATGTTAATTGAAAGTAGATGATTTGTACATTTAAACAAAAAATTTGACAGAGTTTTGTTTAATAATTGAGCCCGTGGATAAACAAATGAGGGTATTAAAACAACAATATGATATTGCAATATGCAAGAGCATGAGAATATTTTAAAGCAGCAACCATAAGAATTACAAATATTTAACCACGATAAGTTCAAAGAAACATACACAGCAACAAATTCATCCAAAATACATCACATATCATAGCAACAAAAGTATCAATCAAAACAAACATAAGTTTCTAGTTTATCTTCTGTTCACTTTCACTTCTCCCCCTTTGGCATCAAATACAAAAAGATCGTCGAGAAGCTCAAGAAGATGGAGGAGCCGGAGGAGGCGGAGTAGATGGAGGTGCACGAGATCCCGAGCGCTGATAGACAATAGGAAGCGATGAGCGGCTCGGAGATGGAGGAATCAATGGAATCCACCAACCTCGGACCTCCTCAACCATCCGCCTACATAGCTGCGAGTGCTTGGCTCCTCCACCGTGAGAAACCACTCATCATGTCGATCTCATGTCAAGCTAGATCGCTCATGAGGTCGATCCTCAAACCGCCCAAGAACCGATCATGAGAAATATGCCGAGATGGAGGGACTGTGAGGCACCGGATATCCCGATGTTGAGGTCTGGGATGAAGACTGATCCGGCTGACTAATGGTCTGAGGAGCAGCCTCACGGGTTCGGTATGGCTTGTGGACACCGCCACATCCTCCTCGAAATCCAATCACTCTCTTGATTATCATCATACTGAATGGAGCAAAGTATATTCTTTTACCTTTGTCACAAGCAGATGAAGCCATTTCTCTGATCATAAAATCCACCACATCAAACTTATTTCTATTCATGATTTTACCCAGAATATTCCAGGCATATCCTCTGATTTCATCATAGTTTCCGCTCTTAGGATGGATTGTAACTCTAACAATTCTATTTATTAGACTGGCAGAAGGAAGCAGATACGCCATTTTACCTGGACGCTTGACTGAAGCTGAAGGTTCATAGAACTCAAACTTTCTGGTGTAACATCCCAAAATTCGTCTAAATATTATTTTATTGTCATTTGTGCATTTTATGATTTTTTTGGAATTTATTTGGATTTTTCTGGATTTATTGGAATTAATTGCAAATTAAGTATTTTGGCCTTTTGTGAAAACCATTTAAATTTATGCAAAGTTAAAATAAAGTTTTGCCAAAAATATTTTATTTGAGTCCAGAATGTCTCAAAGTATTTTTGAGAATTTTCTTGGAATTTCCTGATTACTTTATTGCCTAAAACAAATAAAATAAATTTCTGTAATTATTTTAAATGAGAAAACTTTTAAAAATCCATGAATGATGTCGTCGCCCGCGAACCGAGCGCCCAAGTCAGCCCGCCACCCGCTTTGCCAAACCCTAACCCTAATCCGACGATCGTTGATTTGGATCCAACGGCCGCAGCCGCTTTCGCCGCGCCGCCAAGCGCCAGGCCGTCGGATGGATGACGCGTGGACGCCAGATGAAGCCGCGTCGCCTCTCGAATCACAATGGAATCTGCTGCCGCCACGCAATGAACTCCGGTTCGCGCGCGCAGACGCCTCCCCGTCGCGCCTATTTAAGCGCCGCCGCATCAAACCCACACCCGCGCCGCACTGTTGGCGCCGCCGCCGAGACGCTTTCGCCCGCCCGTGCGAGCTCGTCGGAGTTGCCGAAGCTCACGCCGTCGTTCCCGCTCATTTTTCGCCATCGTCACGCCGTTCCGAGCCGTGTCGGTTCCAGATCCGTGATCCTTGTGCTGTGCCGCGTCGGACCCGTGAAGAATCGCCGTCGATTCGTCGCCAGAACGCCATCGCCGAGGTCGTCTTCTCCACTGCCGGTGAAGCTGCGCCGCCGCATCGCCATCGCCGGGTTTGAGCTTTTCTAGCCGTTCGATCCGTAGCGGAGGGGTGAGATTCTGCCGCGTGTCCCTTGCGTGCCTAGCACTGTGGACCATCAGATCCGATCGAAGGGTCCAGATCGAGCCGCGCGTGGGAACCAATCGGGCGCCGCCACGTGTCGGGCGTCGAGGCCGAGGCGGCATGGACCGAGTCCACCATGGTCCAGCGTACGCCGTGGACCGAGTCCATGCGCCTAGATTGGTTCATTATTGTTGGTTAGTAATAATAATCAACATGGGATGGTTAGACCGTATTAGATGCTTAGCCATGCCACGTCATCACATGGGATTGAGACATTGATAATTAATCTTGACTAATGGAATATGGAACGATGTTATGAACTTGTGTGTCATGTGGGATCACACGATGAGATTGAGTTGTTGTGGCGAGTCATGTCACGCAACGATGTTGAATTGTTGATGGCACGTGGTGCTTGGAAAACAACTTGGGTGATATTCACTTAGATTGGGGCAAGTGACAAGGGGCGAGTATGCCAAGGTGGGCCCGATGGGCAGAGGGTATGTGAAAGTCTTGCCTTGATCACTCTAAGGACTTAACCTTGCAAGCCTTTGACCTGAGTCAATCATGCAACCACATGTCTGGTATGGGCCAGCCTAGCTGATTAATTTGCAATGTCTTAATTTTAGTACTATCTTGGTCGGTGTGAGTTCCCGAGTTATAGAGTAATTCACATGGCGCAAGAGGGGGGCCCTGGATGTGGTAACCAGTCCCACTAGTGTTGAAACCTTAGCGGGTGGTACCGGGTTAAGCCAGCGCATTGTAAAGACTTTGTTATAATCACTCGCCTTGGTGGTGTTTGGTTGTATCGCGTGGGTAAAGTGCATAACCTCTGCAGAGTGTGAAACTATTCGGATAGCCGTGCTCATGGTATTGAGCAATGCTCGGAATTACAGATTAAGGGTTAGCTTAATTAAATGGACAACTTGGTTGGGATGGCGGAATGCCATGTGGAAGATGGAATTTGACTTAGGTTTGGAAACTTGGTTTACTTGAAAATGTTTGAATCTATTTATTGTTATTTGTTTTACAGTATTTACAATCTATTTATTGTATTTGTTCATAAACGCTGCTTATTGCAAAATAGCCATGATAACCTATCCATTGGAATAAGCCTTACATATAGTTACATAGAATTGCATTATGTGCACAACTTGTTGAGTGCTTTAAGTACTCACCCTTGCCAACAACAATAATCAACAGTCGAAGAATCTACACCTGTGTTGGAGGAGGAGTTCCAGGAGGACACGAGTCATTAGGGTCCGAGCCTTGTCGGTTGCCTGTGGTGAACTGATGAGCTACCTACGTTTTCTACTTTCCGCTGCTTAATTCTTAGCTTATATTTCCAGTCTTGCCCTGCGTGGCTTAATAATGTAAGTCGGTCATAAGATCATACACTTAGCTATATCAATAAATAGGTATTATTCTATTATCATTGAGTATGATATGATATGTACCGATGTTGAGCTGTGTGCACTAGCGTTGATCCTGGGATTAGTACGGTAAACACAGTGGGTTCGAATCGGTGGATTCGGGTCCTTACAGAGGTGGTATCAGAGCATACTGATTGTAGGTCTTGGCCCTAGATACCATAGAGGTGTCCAGGTTGTGTCCAAAACTATTTTCTAAAGGAAAATTTAAATTTGACTAACAAAACACTCTCGACTCATCTCATTCTCTACTTCTCGCCTTTGCTGAATTTACCGTTTACTTGCCATTTCGGGTGGAGAACTTATTCAAAGTTCTTGTGAAGCAGATGTCGATCGTTCCGACCTTTGAGGAGTCAGCAGGTGGCTACGCCATGGAGCTGTGGAGAGTTCTTCAGACGCTTGGAGGCTTCTATCGTCCGCTTTACCGAGGAGGCAGCTGGTCAGTTAACGGTGTGCACCGAGGATTTGTTTGCAAGTTGATTATTTACGCCCGGGAGAATGATGAAGCTAGTAGGCCGATTAGCATTTCTGCAAGGAGGTTCTCGTACGAGGTTGCGATTCAGGAGGTTGCCCGACTTGCTCTTCGTCGTGTCTACCGCGACTACGCCGACGAGCTTCACGACTCAGTGTTTTGACTTCACCCTGGTGTGCAAGCATGCCGACGCCGACGGATCGTGGAGGACGAGTGTGCTACCGCGGTACACCTTGCGGAGTTTGCCCTTGCCCAGGAGGAGCATATGAGAGAGACCACTCAGGAGCTGGAGACTGTGTACGAGGCACTCAGAGTGATGGAGAAGGAGCTTGAGGAGACCCGTGACACCGCAGCCAGAGTCATCAGCGAGCTAGAGGAGGCCTTGCAAGTAGCTGAGGAGCTAGCGGACCAGGTCGTTCAGGAGCCGGACCAGGTCGCCGAAGAAGAAGAAGATCCAGAGGAGCGAGAGTGGGAGCCAGAAGAGGGTGCAGACCCTGTTGTTGCGGAGGAGCCAGCAGTAGGTCATCAGGATGGGTTCGCTTTTATGCCAGCTCACCCGCCGGTGAATGCGCCGGATCAGCCTCAGCTGGGGTGGCTGGATGAGTGAGAGTCAGTCTTAGAGTTGTGTTGAGACTCGAGTGTTGAGTCGCGTCTTTAAGATAGTCTCTACCTTTTTGTAGACGTTAAGGTTCGTGGTTAGTTTGCTTCCTTGTAATGCTGAGTGTGCAGTATGTGTTGCAAAGCTTGTAGGCTTTTATAAGCGACCATACCAAGAATAAATAAAGAATTGTTTTAGTTGGGTTAAACCTATCTTCCCCGCCCTAGGGATTCTTGTATCTTATCTATGCTACTTCTACCTTTCCTAACCCAAGAGGCAACCAGTAGATGGTGAACACTGTGGAACCAATGGTGCTTCAGAAGTGGATCACGTCGAATGACAACCCCAATGATGGAGGCCAACCACAACCACCACCGCCAAGGACATGCAGAATCTGGGCGTTTCGCCGCCGCACGACTCAACCGATGCGCACTATGATGCAACAAATGACCAACATGACCGCAAATAATAACAATCATGTGAATCGAACAACAATGTTGGGCCGCCGTACTCAAGTCCGTCGATTTTATGAGGACTCGGCGCCAACCTTTTCAGAAATGCTAATCCCTTGAAGCCGATGGTCGGCTTAGGACCATTGAGAGGAAGCTTCATATCACCCAATGTGAGGGCAATGAGAAGGTGCTCTACGCCTCATCAACCGAAAGGAACCGCCGCAGAATGGTGGGAGAATTACTGTGCCGCACATGGAGCCCCACAGAGATTACCCGGATGAGTTTACTACCGCTTCGCCAATATCATGTCCCGAAGGAATGATGGACCTTAAAAGGAAGAATTCGTGGCTCAAACAAGGAGGCCACCAAAGGCGAGTATCTGAATAAGTTTACTCAGTTAGCTCGCTATGCACCTGAAGACGTAGCGACTGATAAAGCTAGGCAGTTCCGCTTCATGAAGGGACTAAATTCTGGACTACAAGTAGGGTTGATTACCCACAATTTTTCGGACTTCTAGGAGTTGGTTAACAAGGCTTTGATTCTGGAGGACAAGCGCAAAGAGCTGGGTGAAAACCGAAAGCGCTTGATGACTAATCAGGGTGGACGTCCCAACCACCTGTGTCTGAGAATGTCACCGCAGCAGTTTGCCAGATTCCAACCGTCTGCTGTAAACAAGGCACCAACCCTTGCACCTCGCCCTGCCAATCAGAACTTTCAGACGCCAGCATAGGGCAATAATGCACCAGGAGGGAGTCAGCAGTCTGCAATCAAGAGATGCTATACATGCAATGAGCCAGGGCACTTCTCTAATAGGTGTCCACAGAGGGGAGGCATCACGCCAGTTCGTTTTAACTTGGGAACAACACCTGCCAAGGCACCGGCTTCAGCAGAAATCGCACCCGGTCAAGCCGAGCAACCCCTCAATCAACAAATAAGTGGTAGGATCAACCACATCACCGCAGATGGAGCTCAAGAGGCTACAGACGTCGTACTGGGTAAGTTTCTGGTTAACTCAGTACCCGCTACAGTTTTATTTGATTCTGGAGCTTCGCATTCATTTGTTTCTCAAAGTTTTGCAACCAAGAATGGGTTTAAAGTGGTGAATCTTAAGTGTGTGCTATTAGTCCAAGCCCCAGGATCTGAGCTTAGATCTAGCCTCGGGTGCTTGGGAGTTAAGTTGCTCATGGATGGGATAGAATTTCTAGCGAATCTTATCTTGTTAGATGCAAAATCCCTAGATGTTATCCTTGGAATGGATTGGTTGTCTAAGCATAAGGTCGTTTGGATTGTGGCGAAGGATCGTGACTCGAAGGCCCTAGTGGCAAGAAGGTAGAATTTCAAGCGACCGCAGCTTCGTGATGAGCGCTTAGTGGTCAACGACATGCAAGCCATCGGCCAAGAGAGGACATGCCAAGAGTCGAGAATACCGGATGTATTTCCGGAAGATTTACCAGGGTTGCCACCAAACCGCGATATCGAGTTTGTTATCGAGTTAGCACCAGGGACAGCACCGATATCAAAAAGACCTTATCGGATGCCTACAGATGAGTTAGTGGAAATGAAAAAGCAGATTGAGGAACTGCAAGAGAAAGGTTTCATTAGACCAAGTTCATCACCGTGGGGAGCACCGGTATTGTTTGTTCGTAAGAAGGATGGAAGTCTTAGGATGTGCATCGATTATCGTGCACTTAATGACGTAACAATCAAGAATAAGTATCCATTGCCCAGAATCGACGATTTATTTGATCAGTTAAGAGGAGCCGGAGTTTTCTCCAAAATAGATCTTCGTTCAGGATACCATCAGTTGAAGATTCGAGCGGAGGATGTGCTAAGACTGCGTTTTCTACGCGATATGGACACTATGAGTTCACAGTCATGTCATTTGGATTGACTAATGCCCCGGCATATTTCATGAACATGATGAATAAAATTTTCATGGAGTATTTGGATAAGTTTGTTGTGGTCTTTATAGACGATATTTTAGTTTTCTCAAGATGCATTTAAGAGCATGCTAAACACTTGAGGATGGTTTTAGAGAGGTCATGAGAACATCACCGTATGCTAAGTTCAAGAAGTGTGATTTTGGAAGGAGAAAGTTGAATTTCTTGGTCATGTGATGACTACTAAAGGAGTTGCAGTTGACCCAAGCAAAGTGGACGCAGTGTTACATTGGGAGCAACCGAAATCTGTCACTCAGATCCGTAGTTTTCTGGGAATGGCAGGATACTATCGTCGGTTCATAGAGGGATTCTCAACGGTTGCTAAACCCCTTACGCAGTTGTTGAAGAAAGAAAAGAAGTTTGCATGGACGCCAGAGTGCGAGAAAAGTTTTATGGAACTGAAGAAGCGTTTGACGACCGCCCCCGTATTAGTGTTGCCGGACATGCAGAATGGATTTGACATTTACTGCGATGCCTCAAAGCAAGGCCTGGGGTGTGTGTTAATGCAGAATGGGAAGGTTGTTGCTTATGCATCGAGGCAGTTGAGACCGCATGAGGCGAATTACCCGATGCATGATTTGAAATTAGCTGCCGTAGTGCACGCTTTGAAGATATGACGTCATTATCTCATAGGAAATAGATGTGAGATATATACTAACCATAAGAGCCTGAAATATATATTCACTAAAGAAGATCTTAACATGAGACAACAAAGGTGGCTAGAGTTAATTAAGGATTACAATGTGGGAATTCATTATCACCCCGGAAAAGCTAATGTGGTAGCCGACGCTCTAAGTCGAAAGAGTCATAGTGCAAATACGCTGTCAATGGAGGATCAGCCAGAGCTATGCAGGGAATTTCAAAAGTTAAAGCTGGAAGTCGTTCCGCAAGGAATTGTAGCTGCACTGGAGGTAAAACCAACACTGGAGGACCAAATTAGAGAAGGCCAGAAAGATGATGAGAAAGTCACTAAGATCAAGTCCAAGAAAGACGAAGGCCTAGCAGTGAATTTCACTCTAGATGAGCAGGGAACCATGTTCTTCAAAGGCCGAATTTGTGTACCGGATAAAAAGGAGCTGAAGCAACTGATTCTTGAGGAAGCTCACAATTCTAAGTACTCAATTCATCCGGAAAGTGCCAAAATGTATCAGGATTTGAAAGAGAGATTTTGGTGGCCTAATATGAAGCGTGAGGTGGCTGAGCATGTTGCTCTATGCGATGTATGTCAGAGAGTAAAAGCCATGCACCAAAGACCAGCTGGTTTGTTACAGCCGTTGAAAATTCCTGAATGGAAGTGGGAGGAAATTGGTATGGAATTTATCACAGGTTTACCTAAGACTCAGAGAGGTTACGATTCTATTTGGGTCATTGTGGATCGCCTGACTAAGGTTGCTCATTTTATCCCGGTAAAGACTACCTACTCAGGAGATCGTTTAGCAGAGTTGTATATGTCAAGGATTGTATGTTTGCATGGAGTGCCCAGGAAGATTGTGTCAGACAGAGGTACCCAATTTACCTCAAGATCTTGGAACAAGTTGCATGAAGCAATGGGGACACGTCTGGATTTCAGTACAGCATATCACCCGCAGACAGATGGTCAGACAGAAAGGGTAAATCAGATTTTGGAAGATATGTTGAGAGCTTGTGCTTTAGCTTATGCTACGTCTTGGGATAAATATCTACCGTATGCAGAATTCAATTACAATAACAGTTATCAAGCTAGCTTGCAGATGTCACCGTTTGAGGCGTTATATGGACGCGCTTGTCGTACTCCGTTAAGTTGGAATGAAACAGGAGAGCGTCTGGTGTTCGGGCCAGATATTCTCGAGGAAGCAGAAAATCAAGTTGCGATGATCAGAGAGAGGTTGAAGATAGCACAGTCAAGGCAAAAGAGCTACGCCGATAACCGACGCCGAGATTTGAGTTTTGAGCCAGAGGATTATGTGTATCTCAGGGTTACCCCTCTTAAGGGTGTTAAAAGGTTTCACGTTAAAGAAAAGCTTGCACCAAGATATGTTGGTCCGTTCAAAATTTTAAGCCGTCGAGGAGAGGTGACCTATCAGTTGGAATTGCCTCGGTCTTTGGCAGGAGTGCATGACGTGTTTCATGTGTCACAACTTAAGAAATGTCTCCGAGTGTCAGCAGAACAAACCCCGTTGGACGCAATAGAGCTGCAGGAAGACCTGACTTACAAGGAGTAGCCAGTCAGAATTTTGGATGTTATGGAGCGCAGAACTAGAAGCAAGTCTATTCGCTTTTGCAGAGTTCAGTGGAGCAATCATTCTGAAAATGAAGTAACCTGGGAGCGTGAAGAAGATTTGAAGTCAGAGTTTCCAAACATATTCTCTAGTTAGCCCTGAATCTCGGGGTCGAGATTCTGTTAAGGGGGGGAGGTTTGTAACATCCCAAAATTCATCTAAATATTATTTTATTGTCATTTTTGCATTTTATGATTTTTCTGGAATTTATTTGGATTTTTCTGGATTTATTGGAATTAATTGCAAATTAAGTATTTTAGCCTTTTGTGAAAACCATTTAAATTTATGCAAAGTTAAAATAAAGTTTTGCCAAAAATATTTTATTTGAGTCCAGAATGTCTCAAAGTATTTTTGAGAATTTTATTGGAATTTTCCTGATTATTTTATTGCCTAAAACAAATAAAATAAATTTCTGTAATTATTTTAAATGAGAAAACTTTTAAAAAATCCAGAAGAAATGATGTCGGTCGGCCCGACGAACCGCGGCGCCCAAGTCACCGCCACCGCTTTGCCACCGAAACCCTAACCCTAATCCGACGACCGTTGGATTTGGATCCAACGGCCGTGCTTTCGCCGCGTCGCCAAGCGCTCAGGGCCGTCGGATGGATGACGCGTGGACGCTCAGGATGAAGCCGCGTCGCCTCTCCGAATCATCGCCGGAATCCGCTGCCGCCATGCAACAAACTCCGAAGTCCGCGCCGCGCGCCCCTCGTCGCGCTAATTTAAAATCTTGGCCGGCGCCAAACCCACCCCGCGCCGCACTGTTGTTGGCGTTTCGACGCCGAGACGCTTTCGCCCACCCGTGCGAGCTCGCCGGAGTTGCCGAAGCTCACGCCGTCGTTCCCGCTCATTTTCCGCCATCGTCACGCCGTTCCGAGCCATGTCGGTTCCAGATCCGTGATCCCTGTGTTGTGCCGCGTCGGACCTGTGAAGAATCGCCGCCGATTCGTCGCCAGAACGACATCGCTGACGTCGTCTTCTCCACTGCCGGTGAAGCTGCGCCGCCGCATCACCATCGCCGGGTTCGAGCTTTTCCAGCCGTTCGATCCGTAGCGGAGGGGTGAGATTCTGCCGCGTGTCCCTTGCGTGCCTAGCACTGTGAACCATCAGATCCGATCGAAGGGTCCAGATCGAGCCGCGCGTGGGAACCAATCGGGCGCCGCCACGTGTCGGGCGTCGAGGCCGAGGCGGCATGGACCGAGTCCACCATGGTCCAGCGTACGCCGTGGACCGAGTCCATGCGCCGAGACACGTGTCACACTCTGGTTGGTTCCAGAGCTTCGCTGATGTCATGCTTGCGTCATAATTGCGTTTTCAATTGGAAAATAATCCGATTGGAAATTCTGCAATGCTGATGTCATCATGAGGTCACGCTGATGTCATAAATCGGTTTTTCAGTTTAAAAATAATTCGGTTAAATCTGATTTTCTAATTTCTGTAATTTCAGTATTTATTTAAACTTCCAAAGGCTATAACTTTTGCATTTTTACTCGGATTTGAGTGATTCAAATTTTTAAAAATTTGTAAAATTAAGATCTATTTAATGGTGAATTTTATTTGGTTTTTGGAGTTCGGTTGGTCTCTGTTTTGGTATTTATTTGCTTTTCTCCTTCGGTACGCGTAGACGTTGAATTGTGCGACGCTTCGGAGGAAGATCCAGCGAGTCAAGAGCAAGCTCCAGACCAAGATCAGGACCTATTCCCAGGCAAGTTGTGCTTGATCATATTGAACCCATGTTTATTGAAGGACCAAGATGGCGAACAGAGGGGGGGTGAATGGTCGCAAATAAAAATTCCCCTAAAATACTCTAACAAAAACCTCGACAAGATCGCTCAAAGGAAATTGTGAAAAACCCGAAAAACTAGACAACTATGTGTACCCCAAGCTTGCATGGATAGGTATCATAAAATATGTGGGGATTTTTGAGTCACAATCCTGGTTGTCTAGTGTCCAAGATAAAGAGGAATCAATTCAAACTCTTGCTTTTAGAAAGGACATCAATTCAAATCACAAAAGTCACTTTCAGAAAAGCAAAAGCAGAATTTCCAGAACTTGTCCTCAATTTGCACAGGAGGTTGGTGGGTTTATGCAGCTCACAAAATTCTTAGAATTTTTCTTCCTATGAGCACCAGAGTCGTGAAGAACTCCACCAAATTTCTCCTCAAAAAGTCTTACAGAAAAAACAGGAAAAATCTAAGAACACAGTATGCTCAAGAACTTCGAGCAGAAAGTTTGGGGCTCGGTTTTCACCTCATGGCGCCCAAACGGTGCAACAAGTGAACTCAAAACATTTTCTGCAGGTGTATATCAGAGTCCCGCACCTCTTCCAATAAGAATCACTCAAAAAGGATTTTTATATATTTTTACAAAAATCAAATACTGACTGCTGCGCGAAGAACAAGTTCTGAACAAAGTTGGAACTTGAAAGAAAAGATGTTCTCTACTCAATCCAAGAGTGCAAAAGAGATGTAAAACCATATGAACACACTCAAAACATCCAAGATCAGCAGCATTTAGAAGGAGGGGAGGCAAATCCAAATTACTTGAAAGTAAATTGCGGGAATGTAATTGCGGGAAAGTAAATGCTGAATTTAAATTGCGTAAAGTAAAGACATAATGTAAATGCGCAAAATAAATTCAGAGGTGGATGGATAAAACTTTTATTTCTGGAAGGGGAGGTTACAAAGCCTCATATTCATGTGGGCAAATCTCAAATGAGCATCAAAAACCTCAACACCTTCAAGGGAAGGAGGCTACCCCTCCACCCCTATTTATACAACTCTTGGGCCACCTACCACCCTTGGATGAGTCCCTCAACCCTAGAGCACTCATCTAAGGGCTAGGATTAACCCACACACACAGCCATGCAAAGGCTAACCCAAAATCCACACACATACCGGGTTTTCTTGCACGGTTTTCAAAGCATACTACCTAGACCCGCTAACCTATCAACTAGACCTCAATCCGAAGGCCCTCATTGATCCACGCGGCATCTAGCTAGCATCAACTCCTTTCCTTGTCTTCTTGACTTGCCCGGACTCCGTCTCCGATCATCTTTCGGCGATCTCCCAACCGTCTGGACCTCCGACGCTCTTCGCCTAGTCCCGGTCATCCTTCGCCTCACCATGACCTAGCATTGTCGCCCTGCAACCATCAAAGACAAGGAAACTCCTCACATAGCAATGCCCACAAAGATGTGCAATAAACCATCCAACTCATCACTACCAAGTCCATACGACCGGTACTGCCACTCCTGGCAGAGACAACTCAAATTACTTCATTTTGAAAATCAATCCAAATCAAACTCAAACTTGAGCACACCTTGCTCAAATAAAGTCAAATACTCATCACAAATATGGATGGACCTCCACATGGTCCTTCATTTATAAAATTGCTATATTGTTTTACTCTATTGCATGGTATTTCAAGTATACAAATTGTTTCAACTTAAATTGGAATCTAGTTAATCTACCCACTTGACTTATATACCCTACCTTGTTATTGTATGCCATGATCTATTGTCACCCTAGATTGGTTCATTATAGTTGGTTAGTAATAATAATCAACATGGGATGGTTAGACCGTATTAGTTGCTTAGCCATGCCACGTCATCCATGGGATTGAGACATTGATAATTAATCTTGACTAATGGAATATGGAACGATGTTATGAACTTGTGTGTCATGTGGGATCACACGATGAGATTGAGTTGTTGTGGCGAGTCATGTCACGCAACGATGTTGAATTGTTGATGGCACGTGGTGCTTGGAAAACAACTTGGGTGATATTCACTTAGATTGGGGCAAGTGACAAGGGGCGAGTATGCCAAGGTGGGCCCGATGGGCAGAGGGTATGTGGAAGTCTTGCCTTGATCACTCTAAGGACTTAACCTTGCAAGCCTTTGACCTGAGTCAATCATGCAACCACATGTCTGGTATGGGCCAGCCTAGCTGATTAATTTGCAATGTCTTAATTTTGGTACTATCTTGGTCGGTGTGAGTTCCCGAGTTATAGAGTAATTCACATGGCGCAAGAGGGGGGCCCTGGATGTGGTAACCAGTCCCACCAGTGTTGAAACCTTAGCGGGTGGTACCGGGTTAAGCTAGCGCATTGTAAAGGCTTTGTTATAATCACTCGCCTTGGTGGTGTTTGGTTGTATCGCGCGGGTAAAGTGCATAACCTCTGCAGAGTGTGAAACTATTCGGATAGCCGTGCTCATGTATTGAGCAATGCTCGAGAATTACGATTAAGGGTTAGCTTAATTAAATGGACAACTTGGTTGGGATGGCGAATGCCATGTGGAAGATGGAATTTGACTTAGGTTTGAAACTTGGTTTACTTGAAATGTTGAATCTATTTATTGTTATTTGTTTTACGATCTTTACAATCTATTTATTGTATTTGTTCATAAACGCCGCTTATTGCAAAATAGCCATGATAACTTATCCATTGGAATAAGCATTACATATAGTTACATAGAATTGCATTCATGCACAACTTGTTGAGTGCTTTAAGTACTCACCCTTGCCAACAACAATAATCAACGATCGAAGAATCTACACTGTGTTGGAGGAGGAGTTCGGGGAGGACACGAGTCATTAGGGTCCGAGCCTTGTCGGTTGCCTGTGGTGAACTGATGAGCTATCTACGTTTTCTACTTTTCGCTGCTTAATTCTTAGCTTATATTTCCAGTCTTGCCCTGCGTGGCTTAATAATGTAAGTCGGTCATAAGATCATACACTTAGCTATATCAATAAATGGGTATTATTCTATTATCGTTGAGTATGATGTGATATGTACCGATGTTGAGCTGTGTGCACTAGCGTTGATCCTGGGACTAGTGCGGTAAACACAGTGGGTTCGAATCGGTGGATTCGGGTCCTTACATCTGGCGAGGGGAATGACTCTATCACTGTGCACTCTAGGATACCCACTGTGATGAATGCCCCAAGCTTCCTCAATTTCACTCTTGGTGACTGTGTGCACTACGGCATCTGTCATCCAAGTTATGCTCTCATGTGATTCAGAGACATGCAATGTAGCATAAAATTGTCTTATTAGATCTTCATTATAATCACACCTTTTACTAACTAAGTCTGACAGTCCCGCACCATGAAATAACTCAGGGACTCCAACAAACAGAGGAATTTTTCTAATGTGCTCCCAATTTATCCATTTGTGATCAGCAAATTCCTTTTCTTTGTAAATCTCATAAAAAACTTTCTGCTAAAATAAAGTTCTGAATTTATCCTCAGTGGCAGTCCTAGGCAACAAGTATTGATTTGCTGTTCTCAAGGAGAAATACGTGTCACCTTTGATTGTCTTCAGATTTACCGAAGGATCGAAGTCATCAAGGTTTTCTTCTTCTTCGGTCTCTTCTCCACTTTGAGATTTATCTATATCCATAGAGTCACTAGCTTCTTCAGTTTCTAACACACATTGTTTGCCCTTGGATTTCTTGGAGTGTCACCAGCTCTTGCCTAACCTTCCAGCCGGACTTCACGATGTCTTGAAGCTATTGGAATGTTGTCCTCACCGCCGAGTCTTGAGGAAGAGGAGGAGGAGCTCGTCCTCTATTTGCGGCTACTTTAACGTAAGACCCGAGCCACGAGTCTTAGGCATGATTACTGGATACAAAAGAGATATTCAAGGATTAAGATCAAAGGATATGCCCCAGGCACTTAGAGTTTTGTAAAGAAAATTGTAATCTGTGAGCAGTTTATCTGCAAATCGGTGCTCTCGCTTATACAAACTGGTAGCTCGGACCATGGCGGTGCTATCAAGACAGGACCGTAGCACCGCCATATACTGATTTTGAGAAAAATTTGTTTGAATTCATGATTTAACTGATTTGATTCAGGAAAAGTCTACTAATAGCAAGAATATCCTTCATCAAATACATTTTAACCACAAATTTCCACATATTTTGCTGATTTTTCACAAAACCCTAAAAAGGAATGAGGATGATGCTAGGGCATAAAGAACCGATGAAATTTGAACAAAAGAAGGTACCTTTGAGAGAGGATCGAGTGAAGATCAAACGGGTGGAGAGAAAACTTGATTTCTTCGGATGATTTTGAAGAAATTTGAGAGGGGAAACAAAAGGGATAACGGGAAGAGAGAGAAAAGAGAGAGAGAGGTGTGAAGAAGGAGGAGGGAACGGTTGCACCGCACTTGGCTTAACCCCCAGAACCCGATAAATCCGGTGCTACCGCGGATTTTCCGGTTGCACCAGTCTCCGGTGCTACCGCTCTTGTATGAGCGGTGCTACCGGGAAAGCAGACAAGACAGAGATAAATACCCAAAGAAATCAACATTTTCAATAAAACTTTAATATATATTTTATAAGACATACAATTGCATCCAAAATTTATAAAATCTCAAGTTTTATGGCTTAATTAAGATTCAACCTTATTTTTGAAACAAACGATATTGTTTGGGATTCAAGATGTAAGAATCATATGAAGAGCTCCCCCTCAACAAGTGCTATATTAAATAAAATTGAAAGATATTCAACAAAGCAACAACAGAATTAACCAATCAATCTTCAAGAGAGATTAAAGGGAAAAACTCAAACCACATTAGAGATGTCTATGACATTTAATTCATTCCTCAATTTACAAAACCGGGCTTCATCTAAAGGCTTGGTTAAGATATCCGCTAATTGATCTTCGGTTCTAATGTGACAAATCACTATATCTCCTTTGCTAACATGATCTCTCAAGAAATGATGATGGATTTCTATATGTTTAGTTCTTGAGTGTTGGACCGGGTTGTTGGCTATTTTAACAGCACTTTCGTTATCACATAAAAGAGGCACATTTTTAAAATCTATTCCATAATCCATTAAAGTTTGCCTCATCCATAATAATTGAGCACAACAACTACCGGCGGATATGTATTCGGCTTCGGCAGTGGATAGAGCTACGAAATTTTGTTTCTTGGAGAACCAAGAAATAAGGGATCTACCTAGGAATTGGCAATTTCCGGAGGTGCTTTTTCTATCCACTTTACAACCCGCATAATCCGAGTCCGAATATCCAATTAAATCAAAACTAGCACCTTTAGGATACCATAACCCTATATTTGAGGAATGCTTTAAATATCTTAGAATTCTCTTAACCGCTACTAAATGACATTCTTTAGGGGAAACTTGAAAGCGAGCACATATGCACACACTAAACATAATATCGGGCCTAGATGCGGTGAGATAAAGTAGACTACCAATCATAGAGCGATAAAGTTTTGAGTCTACCGGTTTACCTTCCTTATTTAGATCAAGATGCTCGTTGGAAGCCATTGGAGTCTTGATGGGCTTCGAGTCTTCCATGCCAAATCTTTTTAGCAAGTCTTTCACATATTTGGTTTGACTCACGAAGGTCCCATTCTTGAGTTGCCTGATTTGAAGTCCAAGGAAGAAGCTTAATTCTCCAATCATTGACATCTCAAACTCCCTAGACATCATGTCACCAAATTCTTTGCAAAAGTCTTCGTTAGTAGAACCAAATATAATATCGTCAACATAGATTTGGCATACAAAGAATTCTTCATCAATAATCTTTGTAAAGAGTGTTGTATCAACCTTCCCAATTTTTAACCCTTTAGAAAGTAGAAAATCTCTAAGTCGCTCATACCATGCTCTAGGAGCTTGTTTGAGACCATATAGCGCTTTAGAGAGTTTGTAAACATGGTTAGGATATTTAGGGCTTTCAAAACCGGGAGGTTGTTCAACAAATACCAATTCAGAAATTTCTCCATTTAGAAAAGCACTCTTTACATCCATTTAAAATAATTTAATATCAAAACAAGATGCAAAAGCAAGTAAGATTCTAATGGGTTCTAATCTAGCCACGGGAGCAAAAGTTTCACCAAAATCCAAACCTTCAATTTGAGTAAAACCTTGAGCTACCAACCGGGCCTTATTTCTTACCACAATACCATTTTCATCTTGTTTGTTCCGGAATACCCACTTTGTGCCTATCACGTTGTGTTCCTTGGGTCTTTCCACTAAAGTCCAAACATCATTTCGGGCAAAGTTATTGAGTTCTTCATGCATTGAATTTACCCAATCCGGATCATCTAGAGCTTCATCTATGTGAGTAGGTTCAATAGAAGATACAAAAGAGTAATGTTTGCAAAAAGAAGCAACACGAGATCGAGTTTGAACACCCTTACTAACATCACCCAATATTTGATCTATTGGATGATCTTTGGAGAGTCCGTGATGAATTCTTTGAGGTAGAGCTTGAGTTGATTTATCATTTTCCTTTTCATCCACATCAATAGGTTGAACCAGGCTTGACGAAGCGGAAATAGTGGGTTCAACTTTAGTGGATGAGGGTGGATCTTGTTTATCCTCCTTTGGTTTTATATCTCCAAGTGTCATGTTCTTCATTGCTTCTCTTAGACCTTCTTCACCTACATCATCCAAATTATCTTGCTCTTCTTGAGAGCCATTAGTTTCATCAAACTCAACATCGCAAGTTTCTTCCACAAAACCTTTATTTTTGTTGAATACACGATAGGCTTTGCTATTTGAAGAATATCCAAGCAAGAAGCCTTCATCACAACGAATTTGAAAATTTGAAAGTCGAACACCCTTTTTCAAGATATAGCATTTACAACCAAAAACTCGAAAATAAGAGATATTTGGTCTTCTTCCAATGAGAAGCTCATAAGAGGTCTTTTTCAAGAGACGATGCAAGTAAAGACTATTAGTTGCATGACAAGCGGTGTTAATGGCTTCCGCCCAAAAACTATCGGAGGTGCCATACTCATCAAGCATAGTTCTTGCCATTTCAATTAATGTTCGATTTTTCCGTTCCACAACTCCATTTTGCTCCGGAGTATAAGTAGCGGAAAGTTCATGCTTTATTCCAAATTCATCACAATAATCTTCAATTTTTGTATTTTTGAACTCGGAACCATTGTCACTACGAATCTTCTTAACTTTAAAATCAAATTCATTTTGAGCCCTTTTTGCAAAGTTTTTAAAGATGCCGGAGGTTTCGGATTTATCATCTAAAAAGAATACCCACGTATACCTTGAAAAATCATCAACAATGATCAAACAATATGAATTTCCTCCAATGCTCTTATAGGTTGTTGGGCCAAACAAATCCATATATAAGAACTCTAATGGTCTAGATGTGGACATGATACTTTTTGAAGGATGAGAATTAGCAACTTGTTTTCCGGCTTGACAAGCACTACAAAGTCTAATTTTCTCAAACTTCACATCTTTCAAGCCCACAACTAAATCATTTTTGAAAAGCTTTTTGAGTTGGATCATCCCAACATGAGCTAGTCTTCTATGCCATAACCATCCTAGGGATGTCTTTGCAATTAAACAAGTTTGAAGACATGACTCATTTGAGGTGAAGTCAACCAAATACAAATTTCCAAATCTAAAACCTTTGAACACTAACGAGTTATTATTTTCTTTAGAGATTACAACACCATTCTTAGAAAACATGCAAGAAAGACCTAGATCACAAATTTGAGCGAACCGATAACAAATTAAAATTTAAGGTTTCTACCAAAGAAACATTTGAAATAGAAAGATCATTTGAGATCGCAATTTTGCCCAAACCCAATACCTTTCCTTTGCTATTGTCACCAAATGTGATCTTGTCATTTTGCCCATTTCCTACTTCAAAGGTGGTGAACATCTTCCGGTCACCGGTCATATGTTGAGTGCATCCACTATCCAACACCCAATGCCGTCCACCGGTCTTGTAGTTCACCTACAAAAGAGAATCAAGTTCTTTTAGGTACCCAAATTTGTTTGGGTCCTTGGAGGTTAGTAACCAAGGCTTTGGGCACCCAGATGGCATTCTTTTTACGACCAAGTATAGGAGTGCCAACAAATTTAGCAATTATTTTACCAAGACTATCTTTCTTAAGCACATAGCAAGAGTCATAAATGTTATTCTTAGTTGTTTTATCTAAGAGGCAATTGTTTGATAGATGACCTATCTCATGACATTTATAACAAAACTTTCCGTTTGATTTAACAAAACGAGGAGCTTTGTTATTAATCTTTTTGCCCTTCCTAGGAACATATCCTAGTCCTTCTTTATTGTAGGAGCATCTTTGACCATTCAAGATTTTATTTAAAGTATCTTTACCCTTAAAACATCTATCAAGACTTTTGCTAAGTTTGTTTACTTGTTCCTTAAGTTCATTATTTTCAACTATTAGGTTTTCATGGCATGAAATAGAACTAGAGCATGATATTGATGGTATATCAAATAAATCATCACAAGAGGTAGATATGCTAGTCTTTGATATACAACAAGAATCAATTTCTAGACACGATACATCATTAATAATTTTGCAACTAATTCCTACATCATTTTGAGACTTTGAATGGTCCTTAGCAAGAAAAGTCTCATGAGCTTCCTTTAGCTCCTCATAAGAGTCTTTGAGAGAAAGATATACTTTTCTCAAAGCTTTATGTTTAGACTTTTGTTTACCAAGATACTCATTCAAATCCTCAAGCATATCCATTAATTCATCATAGGAGGGTTCATCATCATTTGAGTTTACCTTAAGGTCTCCTTTTGCCATAAGACACAATGGAGTGATGAAGGGTGATGAAGTCTCCTCAATGGCGATTCCGGCAAGACCCTTCTTCTTTGGAGGTGTATCATCCTCGGAAGAGTCGGAGTCCGAATATTCTTCCTCGGAGTTCCATTCTCCAATGTGAGCCTCGCCCTTTCCATCTCTATTCAACTTCTTGAAGAGCTTCTTCTTCCCATGAAAGAACTTCTTGGAGGGACTTGTTTTTGTCGTCCCTTTTCTTTGGACATTTCGAGGCAATATGTCCCTTCTCATCACATTCATAGCACCGAATATTGGCATACCGGTTGGTGCTAGAATATTGTCCCTTCTTGAATTTTTGAGGACCACTTGTGCTTGAGCGCCTCTTCATGAATTTTCTCATTCTTCTCACAAGAAGGGCCATTTTCTCCTCGGTGTCTTCGTCATCATCGGAGTCATTGATCATTTCATCACTTGACTCCGCCTTCGCCTTGAAAGCGATGTTCTTCTTCTTCGATGAGCTTTGCTCCAAAAGTTCTTCCTTGTCCTTCTTGTAAAGCTCATTGGTTATGAGATTTCCAAGAAGTCCCGTTGGTGTCATTCTTGGCAATTCCGGTGAGTTGAGAAACAACGTCACCAAGGTCTCATATTTTTTTGGAAGAGCCCTAAGTATCTTACGAACAATGTCAAAATCGGTTAGTGATGCTCCAAGGCTCTTGAGCTCATTTACTATGTTGTTCAACCGTGAATACATCTCATTGATGTTTTCATGAGGCAACATAATAAAACTCTCATATTTGATTCAAAGCATATGCAATTTGGCTTCCTTGACCGAGGATGTCCCCTCATGAATTTCTGAGAGGGTCGTCCAAATCTCATGAGCGGTTTAAAGATTGCTCACTCGATTGAACTCATCCGCGTTTAAGGCTCCAAAAAGAGCATTCATAGCTTGAGCATTAAGATGAGTGTTTCGCTCCTCTTGGTCATTTGTGAGTGTGGGATTAACCCCCGGAGTGAAACCCTCAACTACAATTCTTCATATGCTTGGACTCATGGCCTTAAGATAAACGGTCATACGAATTTTCCAATAAGCATAATTTGTACCATAAAAAAATGGCGCCTTGCCTATTGACACCCCATCGCTAGCCATCCTTACTCTCTAGGTGGTGAAGCCCCAAAAGAGAGTCCAAGCTCTGATACCACTTGTAAGATCAAGGATAACCAACTAGAGGGAGGGTGAATAGGAGGTTTCTAAATTTTTCACACAATTTAGGAAATACAAATGATGCTATCAAATTGAGATACAAAAGTGAAGAACACACTAAAATCTCTAGCAATTGCTTAAGATGGTATGTCAATACAAGTGAAGCAAATATACTTGAGAGCACAAGAGACAATGAAGAATATGGTATTAATGAAATGGATTTTCAACAAGCAAAATTACCAAACACAAATAAATAGGAGACAAGGAATTTAACCCGTGGTCTCGGAGACTTGCCGGTCTCCCCTACTCCACGTTGAGGTGACTTGAACCACGTCAAGCCGGCTCCACTCGCTTGAGCCTTCCTCGATCACTAAGGTAGTTCTTCCCCGCTCCGGGTAGGCGAACTCCGGCCTTCACAACTTGCCGGGACTTCTCACAATCTCCGTTGAGAAGCTCACCGCGCTGTCGCCACTAAGCCGTCTAGGAGGCGGCAACCTCCAAGAGTAATAAACCTTGACGCTAGCTTGAGGTCAAATGTCGGTGTCTAAAGGCTCAAACACTAAATACAACACCCAAAGTTGATTCTCACTCTCACAAATAGAAATTGAATGCACACAAGAGTGGAGAACACTTGCTAGAGCTCAAATATCATCAATGAGGACCCCAAAGTTACTCTAGAATGCAGGTGGGGAGGTATTTATAGCCTCCACCAAACTTTCTAGCTGTTGGAGCTCGAATCTGCAGAAAATCTGTTTTTCCGGTGCTATCGCCCATGTAGGACCGGTAGCACCGGGCTCCACTTCAACGGCTAGAACAGTGCATTTAATGCACTTGCCAGAGACCGTTACAGGGGTCCGGTGCTACCGCCCAACTAGGGCCGATAGCACCGGGCTCCATTCTTTTCTTTGTTCAAAACACACTTCTCGGAAATATAGCACTGAGCCGAGGTCCGGTGCTCTTGAAGGTCCGTGTAGCACCGCCACCGGCGCTTGTAGCACCGGATACTAAAAGCTTAAGAAAAGTGCTCGTCCGAATTTTTACACGGGTTAAGGTCCGGTGCTACCGAAGGTTCGGTAGCACCGCCATCTTGGCGATAGCACCGCCACTAAATCACCCAAAACACACCTCTGTGATTTTCACACGGGTCAAGTCCGGTGCTACAGTGATCCCGTAGCACCGGGCTGCCATTAATGATAGCACCGGCTACAAATCGCCCAAAACCTCTTCTCTGGAATTTTCACACCGGTCGTTGAGCCGGTGCTACATCATCCGTAGCACCGTCGTTGCCATAGGCGGTAGCACCGATTTCCAGAGATTTGAATTATCTCAAGGTTTTTCAAAGATGAAACTTGTCTAATATTGGGCAACTAATTTGAATATGCATATTGAGCCTTTAAACCCTTAAATGACATTAAGATAAGCGTCAAGATCCCTCTTAATAGTACGGCCCTAAATCTAGTAAACCGATCTTTCTTTCAAACTCCAAGATCGTCAAAGGACTAGAAAAGAGCCTTATAAATATACCTTTACATGATCTTGACATATTTCTTGATTGGCTTGAACCTTCCTTGGTATTTCCATGATCATTAATCTTGGAATCGACCTACCTTCAATATTCTCAACAAAAACATTAGATCATATAGCAAAGTTGTCATTAATTATCAAAACCAAAACATATCGGGTGCCTAGATGCTTTCAAACTCTTGGTCCTCATTGATGATATTTGAGCTCTAGCAAGTGTTCTCCACTCTAGTGTGCATTCAATTTTCATTTGTGAGTGTGAGAAGCTAGGTTGAGTATTGCATTTCATATTTGAGCCTTTAGACACCGATATTCGACCTCAAGCAAGCGTCAAGGTTTATTACTCTTGGAGGTTGCCGCCTCCTAGACGGCTTAGTGGCGATTGTGCACAGTGAACTTCTCAACGGAGATTGTGAGAAGCCTCGGCAAGTTGTGAAGGCCGGAGTTCGCCTACCTAGAGCGGGGAAGAACTACCTTAGTGATCGAGGAAGGCTCAAGCGAGTGGAGCCGGCTTGACGTGGTTCAAGTCACCTCAACGTGGAGTAGGGGAGACCGGCAAGTCTCCGAGACCACGGGTTAAATTTCTTGTCTCCTATTTTATTTGTGATTGGTATTCCTCATTGTTGAGAATCTATTTCATTAATAGCATATTCTTGATAGTCCTTGTGATCTCTAGTATATTTGCTACACTAAATTTGACATAGTATCTCAAGTGAATGCTAGAGAAGTTTAGTGTGAATTTATTTTTGTATCTCTATATCTTGGTGTTATTAGTAGTTTCTAAATTATGTCGAAAAATTTAGAAACCTCCTATTCACCCCCCCCCCCCTCTAGTTGGTTATCCTTGATCCTACACCCTCCATAATTGATTCGGAGGAACGGACGGGGCACTGATAGAGCATGAGCCTAGAGAGAAGTGGTCTCTACTTTACGACACCAATGGTACCAGGTATGGGGTCATGATGACAAACCTAGCTGAGGTGTACAACTGGGTCATGCGGGGTCTGAGGCCCCTTCCCCTGGTAGCTATAGTGGAGGGAGTTTTTCATGGGACCACGAAGTAATGAAGTTTGTATGTAAAATTGTTGTATGCCTTCTATGTGTAAAACTGTTGTATGGAATTTGACTGTTGTACACATTTTATTGTTTCAAACAATTGCATTTGTCATATCGAAATATTGTACTCAATTATTGGATTTCTATATCAACTATCTTCCACGTAGTTTATATTAGTTGTCCCTCTATGTGGCCAATTGAACCGTAGATCTAGTAAGGCCAACATCGGCACCTATTCGAAGTGTATGCGCCATGTACTCCCGCTTTCACTATGAAATACTATACCATCCTTCGTTATGTTCCTTCCAACATTAAAACAACACATCACGGTATTATACTCATAACGAATTTCACTGCCTGACAACAAAACCGCTTGTAATTTTTCTTAGCTTCCCCTATATCATTTTTGCGGAGTACAGGACCAACAAAAATCACGATGTGCATCTTGCACACACAAATACCCCATCCTGTAAACATTTCCTTGCAAATTACAACTAAAAAAATTAACTCTCTGTCGCCATTTGGAATGGCGACAGAGTTATTGTCATCATTCCAAATGGCGGCAATAAGGTAGTTCTGTAAAAAATTTAAGTGGTATATTATTTCTGTAATTTTTTTTAAAAAAAATATTATTAAAAAAAATCGACATATAACTCATAGATTGGTGGGCAAATATAGAGGAAAAGGGAGAGGACCATACCTATTATACCTTGATGGACATGGATCCAAGGTGCCATTAGAAGCGCTCACTGGTTGCATCACTCCAGCCAGTGGCACTGGCAGAGCTGGAGGTAGCAACCAGCCAGCTAGTGAGCCATTCATCATAGCTCATAGATCGGGAGCATGCATGACAAGGACACGACGACCCACAAGCCCCTGCGAGTAAGATGAACGGACTTTCGTTGATGACCCGTCAGAGAGGCAGCATTTCAAGAAGTATGTTGCAGCGTTCCGTTCAGGCCCTTGAATGTCATGGACCCCTCCTTATGTGGCAAGAACATTGAAGCTCCATCCATGGTCATCTCTCCTCCTCTCTCCACTGAATTAACTGTGAAGCCGCTTCTGCAGCTCGGACGACAACCGGCCCAGGCGGACCATGGTCGGTGTCCCGGCTGCGAGGAAATTAGTGACACCTGTGTGGCATGTCATTGTGGTACCGCCGCTTACATCGCAGCAAGGAATGTCATGGACCGTGCTCCTGGATACATTAGAAATCATCAGATTCCCGCAGATGGCGCCACCAACTTAATCAATGTATCGATGTCATCACTTTTCTAGATGAGAAAGAAGACGATCAAGTGGTAACAGCGGTAATGGTAAAGGCAAAGATGGTTTCCTGCCACATTGGCAAATAGCAAGCTTAACTGATTCAGTCATCGGAGAACAACGACGATATGTCCATCATAATTCAGAAGAAGAAAAGACAGAGAGAAGATCACGCCTTCATCAAGATCAGAAGACAGATTTTATGTGTTCCATGAGCTCGAGATCTGATAACATGACTAGTCGAGATTCAAGTATGTACTGAAACATCAAAACCACAGATACAACAGCTGATACAAATACAACACACAGAAGAACTAGAGCGGGAATTAGCACTAGTATTCTCCAGTCCATGCTTTCCAGTCCTTGTCAATATTCTTCTCAGCCCACGCAATCGCCGCACGTGCGGCTTGAGGTGCACCAGGAAGCCCCCTCTCTTTGATCTCGCCCTTCATGTCCAAGAAGGGGTGAACCAGAAGCGTCCCAGGTCCGCAATAATCATGTTCCAAGAAAGTACCTAGGATCTGGAAATGAAAATCATATGTTAGTGCTTTGCCAGGTTTCAACTCTTGTAGAGGTACTCGCTGAAATAGAAGTGCAATGTACATTCCTTAACTGCATCGCAGTGACAGGCTTCCAGGTTCTTTCCAAGCCTAACATGGACTGAATCGATGATTGGCAAAGCTAGTAGCATGGGAACACACAGTAACAGAATTCAAGCTAAGCTAGGTTGTAACTGGTGAGTGGTGACAAGCCTGATTATTCTCGCAGGAATATCATAATGGGCAACTGCTGTCCTCAAGTTTACATGCATACCTTGCATGGTGTCCTGGATCTGCAGAGTTTCTTGTAACTCCAACCAATCCTAATGGAACCTATCTAAAGATGCTTCATAACACGCACAAACTTGGGCTATTTGGGCTGCACCAATCTCTAACCCAAAATAAAAGGTCTATATCATGAAAATGTTAACATCGTTAAGAAAGGAGATGCTAGTTTTCCGGTCCACATTCCCAAATTAATCCAGGACATCTCCTTTCCAGTGGCATCTCAGTCACCAATTCCCTAACCACATTTGTTCTTTTCAATGTCAGCTTTAGTCCACCCATACCCTCTCATTGATCTTGCCAACAGAACCATTTTTTCCTACCAATGTTGACGCAATATCAAGTCCCAACATGAGTTAAATTACGTGACTCAACTATTAATCCTCACCAAGAACCCAACGCTGGCAATTACACAACAACCAAAAAAAAATATGCCGAAATGCTAAATTGCTACAGCAAGGGCAAGCAAATTGTGCACACTGGATACGTGCCTCGGTGCAGATGTCGACGATTTCCTCTACGTGCTCCCCGAAGTACTCCTCCCTCTTCTGCTCCAGCCGCCAAGTCATGTGCCCCTTGAACTTGCTCGTCTCCTGAGACACCAGAAGCCACAAGGATTAGCTACACAAGCGCCGCAGCAGAAGGAAGCAGAGCTGCAGAAGCTCCAGCGAGACGAGGGCCTGACCTGCTCGGCGAACTCCGGGATGGGGTCCGGGAACTTGTAGTCGTCGTAGGCCGCGTTCTTGGCGCGGCGGCACACGAACCGGGCCGGCCGCGGCCTGCGGCAGCGCAGGCCGAGGAGCCCCCTCGGCGGCGGGCGCCGCGCGGCGGAGACGGATTGGATGGGAGAAGAGGAGAGAGTGAGGAGATGAGGGTTTAAGGTCGCCGCCGCCCACACCCTCGTCGCCATCGATGCTCGGAGCGCTCATCGCCTGCCTGGGTTTTTCGGATGCCCCCTCTCCTTATCGATTCGAGGGGTGGTTCACGTGTTGCGATGTCAACCAGGGTAAGCCATCCGATCTGAAAAGGAAGGCTAGGATTTGGGCAGCATATCACCCAGACGCTTCAATTCAGCTAAACATAATGTATTTGAACAGCGATCAGACTCAACATGACATAGTAATCAGAAACGAATGAGCACTGCCCAAACAGCTAGATGCCAACTACTTATTTATTGGACAATATCTGCAGCACAATGGCTCCTCTAGACAACACTAGGCCAAGGAACCAGAAAGTTCTTGGCGAATAAAGCTTAACCTAGTTTGTTTCGTTTTACATGATACGATCGGCACAAAAGGCTCAACATGAGTGCTTATAAAATGCCAGTTTATGCTGATGAACCACTTTCCGGTGGATCTGAGTGCTCTCGTGGTTGCGGCGTTGCACTTTCCTTCATTTCGTGCTTGTCGTCAATGCAAAGATCTCATAGCTGCAGGCTGTGCAGTAAAACAAACATACAGCAGTCAGCGCAACTGTGAAGAGGAAATTCCATAATCAGATGCAAGAAAGTGCTACCACAAGCTACAAGGTTGACGAAATGAAGCGGACATTTCGCATTTGCTCAGGCTTCAGAAAAAGCTACTTCTACTAGCATTCTGTGGCTACACAAAGATTTCACAATTGAAAATCGAAACATTCAGTTTTCTGGTTGAAAAGAAGTATCCTAGTGTGCACCTGATTAAGTAGCATAAAGAACAACCGGCTGAAATCTACTGTCTACTTAAGTCTGAAACATGTTTCAAGGATTATGTGCACTTCAATAAGTAGTATAAAAAAACAAAACTCTAATGAATCCTACTGTTGGCTTCAATACTAATTACTAAACATGTTTCAAGGATATGGGCCGACCTAGCAAAATGCCGAAAGGTATAAGTAGATTTCCGGTGCAATTTCCACAGTATGGTCATGGTGCACAACTAACAACAATATGGATATATACGGAAAATGCATCTTTAACAACACATATAATCTTTAACGTTGTGTAAATGCAATTGTGAATCCCAAGCATTCATCACGCAATAGAAACAACTACAGACAATACCAATTGGTAACTAATGAAACATTATCAGCAACTTACTTTTCAAATGCCAATTTATAGCACTATAAATATTGACATCAGAAGCTTGTGAATATAAATACACTCAACAGTCAGTACTAAAAATCTAGACAGAGAATAAGCAAGCGTGTCAGAAACAATAGAGGTGAAATCATGTCAAAATAGCTACCATATGGGCTTATGGAGTCGTGGACTATACTGCAATAGATAAGATCAAACAACATAGCCTATATTGCACTGCTTGCATTGCAATACTAAACAGTAAACAACATAGCCTCAACTTGATCTCATGCACAAACAAGGATATTATACAACAATGCTTTTAATCAAAGGAGCTGAATATGAAAGATATCTTACTCATTATCGATACAGAAACACTGAAGTGAGCTACCATTTTGACACCAATATCAAAATCCTATTTACATTTCTTTTTCAAATGTAGAGAATTTACTAGCCATGTCTGTCAACTAACAAGATAATAGCCAATAGGCATATACCAGTACGGCAAGTGGTCAACATCCATTTACAAGCTGAATCATTAATTACTGCACCATACACTTTTAAAGGTTTAAGGAGCAAGAAAAAGAAGCGATAAGAAAAACCAAAAGTAAGATACCATACCAGCGACAACAACAAGAGTGAGAACATTCCCAACTTTTGAGACCTGTTTGACACTGTTCTTGTAAAATTTGAACCTCTTCAAAGCAGTATCCTCGTCTAAAAGCTGCGAGTAAATACTGAAGAGTCAAAACAAACTAAAAGGGAGGAAATGACAACACTTCTAGAGTTCTACAGATAAATAGCTATACCAGAAAGGCAGATAGAAACTCGCAAAATCAGAAACCATGCCAAGACGAAACTAGCACAATGTAAAAAATAATAAAGTAAACACTACTTTGCAAGGTGTTGTAGGCTTTTGGTATTTAATAACTAACAGCAGCAGCAAGGAATCTTCGTAGCACAACTAGCCTTCATACCAAAAACCCGGTTTGCGAAGAAAAAATAATACGCTTATCTGAAAAACTAAGCTCCAACTGAAATGCCAGTTCAAATGTATTCACTGCTACACGCAAAGTGCTGTCTCCACGAAAGACTAAGTGTACAAAAGAACTAAAATCTTCACATTTACAGAAAGATGAAATCCTTTCGGAAAGAGGCAAAATTGAACGTTATTACCAAAATTGAAGTTCAACAATAAGTACTGCACTATCCCAGAATTCATAACAGACAATTTTTAGTTACCCACGAAGTCATTTAAATGAATCACACATCACAAGAGATCAACAAGCAAAGGCATTGAACTAATTGATCCTGATTATACATATGATGCACATTGACCTTCATGCGAATACGGGTACCATACGATTACTTCTGCGTAGGGGTGAAAACGGGGCGGATTTTTCCCGTCCGATTCGGGACCGGATTTAACTATCTGGTCGGATCCGGGACAGGATCCAGATATTTAAATCCGGATCCGGGATGTATTCGAAATACCTAATATCCGAAAAAACTGGGACGGGATCCGGATATCGGATAGTAGTCCTATCCGGATATCCGGTTCTATTGGGCCAAGCGGCCAGCCCAAAGCGGCGAAGCCCATATGCGTAAGTAGCGTAAGTGCGCAACCCCAAGGTCCCTAACTCTTGGACTCTCGGTCAGTCCTGAGACTCCCGACCCTAGTCACCGACTTCCCTGTGTGGCCGCGACCACGTCATCCAGATCGGCGGCGGCTCCCCCAAATCCGGTCCAGGCGGCTGCTCCGTCCAAATCGGCGGCTGTCCTCCAGATTGGAACTGGAGCGAGCTGTGCGACGTGAAGTAGCTGAGTACCTTGCGGGAGGTGGACTCGCCAATCTAGGCCTTTCGGCGCAGCTCCTCGTATAAGAAGTCGTTGAGGACGTCGTCGGTCTCGCTTTTCAACTCGGCGTCGACTAGCTTGCGCTCGACAGCCAGCAGATGGCGCTCCAGCTTGCCGCGGTCGTCGTCGACTCCCCACATGGCGGTCACTCTCTAGATTAGTGCATCGGCGGCCTTGCCAGCCGCGGCACGCACCACGGGGAGAAGAAGGGACTCGGCCATGGGGGACTTCCTTCGGGTCAGTTCTTGTGAATTGCGATGGTCTCGGGCTTTCTCGTCTCTGGTTCTTGCAAATTTGGATGGCCTTGAGAAAACTCGGAAAAAGGCCATCGACAGGAGACTGAAATGATTGAAGGGGCATCCAAGTATGCTATACAGTGCAATTGCTTGTGGGTTACTGGCTTACTGTATCCTTATGTATGTGTCTCAGCGTGTGTATTATCCGTATTCATATCATGTGCTTTGATTCAACATATATTACTTTATGTATACGTCCATTATCCGTATATATTTATCCGTTCCTGATCCGAATCCGTCACATATCCGATCCGTGTCCGTATCCCGAATTATCCGGATTCGTATCCGGATCCGGCTAACCCGTATCCGGTTCCGAATCCAGGAAAAAAATATGGGTTAGGATACGAGAAGAGCAATATCCGCCCGTATCCGACCGGTTTTCACCCCTACTTCTGCATCGTTCAACTCTAAAAAAACTGCATATTTGCATGTCTCTCCTACGCAGAGAACATGACGTACACGACTTCTAAGCATGATCAGCTGTAGCAGCTCTTACCGCGCTGGTAACCTCGTAAGCGCCATGATTGAGTACCACCCTGGCAGGTGGCGAAACCTAGTTAGTAAACCCGGCCCCCACACAAGGCACCTGACCTCGACGTCAACCAATCTGATTCCCCAGTTAATAGCATCCATCCCGTACACTTAACAAAAGATTCCCCAATCCCAACAGCTCGCCAGTTCCACTCAGATCGAATCGACGCGTTTCGAGATCGCACGCAAATCACGACGACCGACACGATCTATAGTTCCGCAGCCAGGACGCGCGACGTAGAAAACCCTAACTCGTCGTACAACCTAACGATCAAATCAAGAAAGAGATAAGAGGAAGAGAAGTGACGAGAGGGCTGACCGCTTTCTCGCGAGCGCCGAGCTCAACGTGGTAGCCGCGGCGGGGCTGGAGGCCAGGGGCCGGCGGCTGTGGCTGCGAAGACCGGAGGCGGGAAAAGGCGGGCTGGGCCATGGCGGAAGCGGAGCGGGTAGAGAGAGGACGGCGCAGGGCGGCTCGAACGGAGAGATTGGGGAAGGCTAAGCAACTTTTTGTCCCCGACAAACTTTTTCTTTTAAAAAGAAAACTGTGCGAACTGATTTGTAAAACTAGAGTTGTTCCTAATCTGTCACGCTCTTATACCACGGTAAAACGATGAGAGTGCAATAGTAACCTTCACCTCAACATAGCAGATGACTCGGTGCACTAGCCTCCTACCGAGCTCCCCTTTCATGCCATGAATTTGCCCATAACATCCTACTAATTAATCACTTAGTCACTCAATTAATCAATCTTTTAATTAGTCATTCATTTAGTCACTTGATTAACCAATCTTGGGCTGGCTGCTAAAGAAGGGGTGCTCAACAGGGATCTATTGAGTTGTTGGTCTACGGCACATGCTGCTGAGCTCGACACCATTACTTTCACGATCAAGGATAAAACTAATTTTGTAAATTCATTCATACAAATATTAGATTTTAAAAAAATAAGTGTGTCAAAAAAAATATGAACAACTCGAGACTAGGGAGGGTACAAGGAGACTAGAGATGCTATTTTGTCGATTTGGTCCCTATGTAAATGCGTTTTCATGAAAGGAAAAAAATCAAACCTAGTCTGGCTCTTTGATGGTTTAGCTATTTTGCTTCTTGAATTTTTCTTACTAAGGATGTGCTTAGATTTATCGAATTTTTAAAAATAATACTGAAAATTGCAGAAATAATATACCAAAATATTACAAAAATAGACCTCTGTCGCCATTTAAAATGGCGACATGCTGATGTGACCATCACACAGGGCTGTCACTAGTCCAACGGTGACAGCTTCTTTGTCGTCAATTCAATTGGCGACAAAGTGTTCTGTGTTTTTTTCAAAAAAATGGGAAAAAATCACATAAATATTATACTCAAAAAAGTTGTTACCATCTACACCAATAGCAGTCAATATCTAGCCCCTATACTTCCTAGTCAGAAATGTGTCGTCCATGCAAAGCACGGGACGGTAATGCCTGAAAGCATTGATGCACGCTCTGAAGGCAGAGAACGCTCATTTAAGTATCATCTTCCCAGGGAACCGTTGGGAGTGCTGTTGGAAAATATCGATATATGTTCTAACATTTCTTTCTTGAATAACTCGAAGCATACTTGGCAGGTTTTTGTATGAGTTTTTATACGTATCAAACCTTGTTTCAAGTGCCTTTTGCTTTGCCCTACAAGCCTTAGCATATCTTGTTTTGTATTGGAATCTTTGTTCTATTGCAAGCAATAATAGATCGTGGCTCCAAATCCAGTTGCCAAAAATCCCTTCATACATTGCATTTACAACAAAGCCTAATGAGATTTTTCTATGCGCTTGCATAGACTCCGTCAGCACACATATGTGTGAAATGACTATTGAGCACTTCTAAATAGTGTCTCACTTAGACTGGTATGCATGTACATGCCATGAGTAACCCTCCAACTTTCATCTCAAATTATACACCTGGGTGTTTGGCTTCACAGCCTTAAATGTTCTTCGTAGTGATACTGCCCATGCTTTCACTGCTTCCTACACCTCCCACTTATCTTTGTAAATCTCTCATCGTTGTACCTCATTCTGGTCATACTCCCATGGAACGCCTTCACCCTCATTGACTACCAGCTTGTCGAACTGGTACCCGTTCCACTCTGCAGGGATACCCTCTTCAACTCCAACCTCCCCATCATTGCCACCTCATCATCAGATAAAGTCTTGTAGTCATGGTCCTCGACCTCTATTTGTTCCACCAAGCCTTCGATTTGTTCTCCTTCGCCTGCAATGCCCATCGGTTGTTGCACCTCCATTATGGGAACATCTACTTCCTCACCTTGCACTGACTCATCACCACCTCCCACATCCTAGCTCAATAAGTATGCTTGATTGCGACTCGACTCCCCAACTTCTTATGCTTCGCTAGCAGTGGTCTCCTCTTGCATCGCATGACCGAATGCACATTTCTGAAATGCTTGTGCTAACAACACTAGAGGCCATCCTTGCTCCTTTACCAATCGTATGTACGAGCACCACGACTTTGGCCTCTTCAATTCCATTAACTCCCAATACATGCAATCCTGTGTATGGCTGCCAACACTGTGCAACTTCAAATCATGCAACTCAACAAGAACATATGGTACAACCATCTTGTATGGTGTCCTATGGACGCCCTCTGCAAGTGACATGCTAGCCACCACATTTGTAAAATGACCTATTTTGACCCCTTCTACACCCATATGTAGTGTATTTTAAAATGTACTCGCTCATCCATACGTGTCGAGCATTTTCTCAAATTATTACTATATACACAACCTAATGTCATTCTGTTAAGCAATACATAATAACCCTAATGAATTCTAATGTTAATCGCCCCGCAATGCCTACGTATCACAAAAAACTACTTTACATTACAACAAATAAGTGCTAAAGGTGTTTGTAAATTTAATTTTCCAATTCCATACTCTCCAGCATAATTTTCATAATTTATTCTAACCTATCCAATCTGTCCATAACCATACCGACACAACTACACATATAAACAAATCTACACAAATATTAACAATCTACACAATTAAATGCCTACATATCTATAGAACTACATACCTACACATATAATTATTTCGGTTGCTAACATATCGTATTTTTGAAACATAATTCAAAAAATAAAAATTCTAACCTGAAAAATTTATAGCAGATTTATCCCATTCCTCTTCCTCTACTCTTCTTCCCTTTCCTTTTCTTCCTCTTCCTCTTCTCCTCCTCTCATCTTCTTTCCCTTCCTCTTCTTCCCCTTGCCCTTCCTCTTCTCACCTTCCCTCTCCTTTCCTCGTTTCTTCCCTTCCTCTCTTCTCTTTTCTGGCCGCTCTGCCCCCTCCCCCTCCCCCCAGTCTCACCAATTGAAACGGCGACAGAAGGGACAGGATTCTTCTGTTGCCGTTTCAAACGGTAATAAATGACTTGGCGCCCATGTGGCCAGTTCTGTCGTTGTTTGAAATGGAGAGGTTCTTTATCGCTATTTGAAATGGCGACAAATGCTCTGTTTCTATATTTTTTGGTATATTATTTCTGTAATTTTTTTGTACTATTTAAAAATATATAGATTTATGGGCTTCCTCCTTAGCCTCCCTTTGCGTGCATACAGTGAAACGTGTGCTTCATCGCCTCCCCTTCCTTTATTTTTTACCTTAGAATAAGATTTTCGAGTTTGTCTCTGGTACTGAAGGCAATGGTCATTCTTATCTCTAGCGTCAGGGGTGACAATGGTAGCATAGGGTGCGGTGATATAGTATGAGGTTATGATGACATGGGAGGAAAAGGTGGTAAGAAAGGAAGTGTCAAGAAGGTTGATGAGACGAAGGAGCATGGCGATGATGGTGAGAGGGAGGAGGCACGTGTGAGAGGGAGAGGTCACACTCTTACAAGAAAGAAGTTTTTTTTTAAAAAAAAATAGCTACAAACTCTAGCATTCACTGAAAAAAGAGTGAACACCCGAGTTTGAACCCTGGTAGGCGAGGTGGTCCACACCACACCCTGCCAACCGAGTAGTGCTTGATTCCCGCAAGAAAAAAGTCAATTAGAGATCTCGAGCAATCGATCTACATCTAACGAACTAGAAAATATCATAAAAAAAAAAGACTAACTCGCATATATAACGCAGCTACTGCTACTAGCGCGAGCCAACTGGCTACAGGAAACCAGAACACCGATAGGTTTCTAAACGCATCTCATTGTTAACCGCATGGTGCAAACGGTAGGATGCAAAGAGCCTGTAGCCACACGCCACAGCCAGAGGGATCAGTATAAAAAACACATACCAGGTTTTCAGGATTACAACTGCACTGAGTGTACAATGAAAGCAGACGGCCACACTCGTAGCGCCTGAAAATCTTGGAATCAAAAAACGAAATCTTCCATGATTTGCATTACTTGACTTATTACACGCTTTCAAAAACAAGCTCCAGACAAGACCAAGCTCCACGCCCTTCTTTGCTTACAAACCCAAAATTTATACAACACTTTGTTCTCGATATAAACCATGCGACTAAAACAGCACACATAGCACTGAAAAGAATGAAAAATGCTGCCTTTGCATCAGGAAACTGTCAGCACAACGTTCTCCAGACAGTACCGCAGCAACGATCATGATGGCGGCCTCTCTACCAGTTCACTTTAAAGTAGAACTACTTGCACCAAGGGGATTGGGCAGCCAGCTAACTTTGCCATGTACCACGAACGATCAGGCCTTGCAGATTATACTGCTGTTGCCACCAATCGGTAGCATTGTATAATTACCATTGGTTGTTCTGTGGGATGAAATAAAGAAACGAGTGTTGATGTCTGTTCAATGGTTGGGATGGCGCTCTCGTTTCCCGTTGGGCCCTCTGTTTGGAGACGGTGTTTTACCACAGCCAGCTAACCTCATCACTGCTGGTCAATTCACAGATGAAATCAACATTCAACAAAATATCACGATTGCATTGATTTAGGTTATCAAAGATCCCTTACCTCTTTCCCTCTCAAGCTCTTGGTCCAGCTCCTCTTTCCACTTCCTCTGCCTCTCAGCGAAGCTGATGCTGTTAACAGAAATAGTTTCCCAATTAGATCAGGTGCTGGTTTATAGCAGAGAACCAATGCACCTACAGCTCTACAAGCGACACAAGCATTTTGCAATGAATTTAAGATCCTGGTTTATAGCAGAGAATCAATGCACCTACAACTCTACAAGCGAGACCAGCGTTTTGCAATGAATTTAAGATCCAGTTCTTCCGCTTTGATTAGGGTGGTTATGTTTTTGAAGAATATAATTTCAATTTCAAAGCAAGGTACACTGAACAAACCTTGGGCTCTCTTGGACATCAATAGGGATTTTATCCCCAAGCTCATTGAGTTGAGGAGAAGCTATTTCTCTCAAAATTCGGCTGCTCTCTACACTGCCTCTTGAGAATTGCTTACTGCAGCTTTCAGGCATCGTATTATTCAAATTATTACAAGTTGGTGCTGCTGCTGGACATCCTCTCATCTTACTGGGAGGTGACTTTCCTCGAGGGGGCAGTTTTGGACTATTTGTGAATTTTCCATTGGAAGTTTGAGAATTCCCAGCATTCACTGTATTGTAGAACTCCTCATATAAAGGTGTTTGTAGCTTCTTCAGATCAAGAGCCTGGCGAAAACAAGCAAATAGCATTTAAGTGCTAGCAGTAAAGTACTACATTTGTGTAATCTTATGAATGCTAAGTACCTTCTCATCAAGAAATGCCTTTATTTTTGACTCTGTAAGTACATCGTCATCTTCACAACTTCCCTCACAAGGGAAAGTAAAATCAGTTTCAGTCATGCTGCTTTCAGCATGTTTGACTAATCCACCAAATTCCCTTGATTGATGAGAACTTTGCTCTGGGCTTATGTCAAGCTTGCTTTTCCAGTTATCAAATGGTTCAGTCATAGGATTATAGCTCTGGAATTGACAGGAGTGGAATGTGAACATAAGGACCTAAGGTAACTCATTATAGAAGCTCAAATGAAATGTTTAGAAAAGTCAACAACTGAAGCAAAATTCTTACAGATCCAACTGCCGGGAAGCCATCTTTGTCGGCAAACTCACACATGACATCATCATCACAGCTACCCTCCCACAAGGGCTTGATTTTTGATGATCTGTTGGAATTAATAGTGGACCATTTGCCAGAATGGCTCAAACCCCTGGAAGCCGTTAAACAAGTTGCAAAGTCATAAGCAGAAAATGAAAATGAGATGGAGAATCCAGCCAGCTCAGGAATTACATAAGTCACTCACAAGTCGTTTGACATATCATGTGCAGGAAGCTCATTAACGGAAGTTTCCTGTATCATTGTTTAGAGGTTAAGTTATTATTAAGTCAAACAAGTGGATCAAGCAAACATCAGATTATGCTAACAATCTAACCTTGTGTGAAGTGCGATTGAGTGGCTGCAGGTCATTCAATTCTCCTGTAACAAATGGATGCTGCAAGAAAATGTTTAAGATGTCACATTTAAAAAAAATTATAACATCATAATACAATTAGAACCACAGAAATACCACCAGCTACAATGGAAATATACCTTCAATAAATCTGACGCAGTAGACCTCAGCTCCGGTTCCCTTAAAGAAGAAAAAATAATGAAGTCACCAGATAAGACATACAGGAACTATAGTTTTCAATTGCAAGAAGTTATGTAATGCTTTTGGACGAAATACTAGCTAAGTGAAAGAGATGACAATCATAGGCATACTTCTGCAGGCATTTCAGCAGAAAATCTTTGGCCTCTGGCGAGATATGTTCAGGTATTGGTGGGTGTGACTTTGTGGTTCCAACATGAAATAGAAGAGCAACCTGAAAATATTTTGTTAGTGAAATAAACAACAAAATTTTCAACTACTTAGGTGCCTGAGATGATATAATCTACCTCCTGATACTGCTGGCTCCATGGTGGTTTACCAGTAGCCATTTCAATGACTGTGCATCCCACACTCCAGATATCTGCAGAGCTGAGATATTGGAAGGGTAAGGATCAGCTAACAAAATAAGAACAAATAGAGAAATGGCATTATTCTAAAATATATTTTTTCAACTCACAATAGATTACTTCTTTCCTTAGTACAAATTAAATATCCATAGAATCAATTGAAGAAAATAGCAAGAAGGTATATTAAAAATAGAAATAAAAAAATTGCTGATTATCTCGCAAGAATTACTGTTGCTGTTTGCTGTTCAGCTTGTTCTGCGCTTGGACAAAAATATCACATAACTAATCATTTACAAAATGAGAGAAGTGATTATTAACTCATACTGGCACAGTTTATGTAGTTCTAGAAGTACATATTGTTATTGAGTAGTGCTTTTACGATCTCCAAAATCTAGTAGTGGACACATACAAATCAGGTCCACAGTGTGCTTTAGAAATTTCACTTTCTAAGATAGCATTGAAGCTTTTCATTCTTATTTTTAAAGCAATACAAACAGGTAGAACTTTAAAAATATATTCCTCTGTAGATCAATTGTAGCAAAATGAACAAAATGAGAGAGAGAGAGAGAGAGGGGGGAGGGAGGCTTTGAGCCTTGTTCAATTCAAAAATGCAAGAAATAAGGCACTGAAGAGTTTCTCCACATACAAGTTATGCCCACTCCCGACAATGACTTCAGGTGCCATCCAGTGTGGTGTGCCTTTCATTGTTTTAGCTGCTGTCACAGTAGCCTGACAAAGCATGGAATATTGTTGTAAGTGCATTGACATGGGAATTGAACAAAGGAAACACATAGTGACAAAGAAAATTAAAGATCATCACATATTCTATATGTTATACACAATTATGATGTAAAAACATGAGATAGTTATTCAAGAATGTGGCACATTCTAAGCATCATTCCATGAAGCAGTAATCAAATTCATTGGTAAAATTATACTGATCAATATAGAAAGCTGAGCACCACAACAAAACATCATGTTAATCATATGTAATGGGGGATCGTCCCAGTGCTTGATAGGCTAATACTATACTAAAATGACTAACCACATATGCATGGATACTGCAATGTACAACCGTGGACAGATCACTAGTATTAGAAAATACGATTATTGATAAAAGTACCAAGTGTAATGAAAATAGACCACATCAGCTACATATCATTATATCAACCTGTTTACTTTTGCATTATTAAACATTGCTATTCTTATAATTAAATGTACGAGCATCTATACTTCATTTTGCAGACTCTGCTATGGTCATATGTTCATACTTCATTTTTGCAGGCTCTGATATGGTCATATGCTCCTATGAGATTATCACATTTTTTTCAATATTCCAGAGGCACAACGTAACCTTATTGCGCTTCCTTTTCCCCTATTCTACATGCCTTTTTTCTCCCATTGTACAAATTACAAGAGTTTAGCAAACATTATCTTATTCTTGAATGTAAGCCTGCATGGGACAAAACTCACTCTTTCATGCTTCACCCAGATCGGTGTTCAGTGCAATAGCTAAGAATTCATAATCAGATGGCATAATTAGACAGGGGGGATTGATGAATAATTCATATGTTTTGGAAAACTCTTCAAACAAGAATGTAAAATATTCTACTATGTTGTCAAATACTATTTTAATAATCAGTTGTCTTGACTCTTGACAAGTAGATGAAGGCTTCTATTTTCCAAGTTTGATAAAAAGAACTGTGCTACATGACTTCTCTGCATTACTCTCGACCTTAACAGCACATTGGGCATAAATTTACCATCTTACCAACTTCGCCACTTGCTTAGATGCCCCAAAATCAGCAAGTTTAATGCACCCTTTGTTATCAACAAGAATGTTTGCACCCTGAAATTTCATAATATCTCAGAAATCATCACAATAAGGAAAACAACCAAACAATCAAGGGTTAAAAAAATATGTCATTAACTGTACCGTCTTCAGAGTTTGTACCTTGATGTCTCTATGTATTATTGCATTGCTATGCAGATACTCCAACCCTTGCAAAAGCTGCTTAGTGTACTTCCTAACGACCTGATCAACATATGCAACGGATAAGTGTCCCTTCCGCAATGAAATACAACGAAATTGTAAACCACACAGATTGAAGATTACTTACAGCCTCTGGGAATGAACCAAGCTTCCCGAGAAGCGACTGAATGGACCCTCCTGGAACAAACTCCAGCAAAATATTTAGCGTGTCTTCCTCCCGGACAGTCCCAAGGTACCTCTTCTCAAGCAACAGCAAATAGATCAAACAACAACATCACAGCAATTACCTAAAGAAATCAATTTTGTAAGTCGTGTTGCAACCACTCACCACAATGTTGGGGTGCGATAGGTTCTTGAGGAGCTTCACTTCTTCCTCGAGCTCTTTTATATGCGCCTAACCATAAAAACCAAAACCACAGAGCACCCCATATCAAAGAAAAGTCTAGAAATTCTTATTTGCTAACCAAACAGACAAGCGGTTGGATAAAAGTTACTAACTTGGGCCTTCTCCCGCGTCGCGTTGCTACTTCCGATCAAAACCTGGAACCGAAAATCATAAAACGGAGCAAGTCAATAAGCCGAATGCGTCCAAAAGTACAAACCGTAAAAACCTAATCCCACGTCGCGAAACCAAGTCACCTGCTTTACTGCGAGGAGCTCGCCGGTGTCCAGGTTCATCCCGAGGTAGACCTGCCCGAATGCACCGGACCCAATCAGCTCGCCCTTCCGCCACCGGATCGGCGGGTTCTCCTCTCCTCCTCCTTCCCCGGCGCCGCCACCCGACACGGGCGTCAGCGGCAGCAGGCGGCGCGGCGGGGAGGGGCTCTTGGAGATGAGCCCGAGCAGCCCCATTCCCCTCGACTTGCGGAGGCAGGAGCTGATCCTCTCGCCGATCCCGCCACCGGCGCCCGCGCCGAGGGGGCCGGCGGGGGGCACCGCGGCGGCGGCGGCGCTGTTGCGGAAGACGATGGACCGGCGCACGGAGTCGAAGAGCTCGTGGAACCCGGCGCCGCCTCCGCTGCCGCCGGCATCGTCCCGTCGCATGGCTGTGGCCTAGGGTTCGGCGCGCGTCGTCGTCGGTGCGGTGGGGCTGGATCGAATCGGGGAGTGGGGAATGCAAACGCCGCTCTCGGCTGCGGGATTTTGAATTTCGGGGTTTGTGTGGGCCGTGGAAAGACGGAAACGCCCCCTCGCAACCGTTACGAAGGGAGCAAACGAGACGGAAAAAAAAATCAGATATACGGTACGTAAATATAGATCTTAAAGTAGTTAATTTTTTTTCTCTCTCATCCGAAATATATCTATACCCCTTTATAATGCACCTAAACATTCTTTTCTACATCCATCCCAAATAATGCATCCCACTAGAGATGGCCTAACCTTTATGCACCCAGCGAAACATCCCCAGAAACTTGCCTTCATCAAAATTAACCTCTCAGATCTTTCCTCAGCTTTACTCACCCACATCCGATGACCATTGTTTAATGTATCTAACTCATCCCTGTGACCCACAATGATCTCCCCACCTCCAAAGATCATCTCAAGGAAAAGGAAACAAATATCCTGGAATTAAGGAAAAGGAAACAAACGTTCTAGAAAAGGAAAAGATCATATATTACGTGCTGGGGAAAGGAAATCGGAAGACAGGGCACTGTACTAGTATATGTGAGGGATGCTATATGGCATCAGATGCCATATAATTTTTTTTCCAAACGAGAGTAGTTCGGTTTACTGTTTAGAGAGCGGTAGCTTAAAGCTATTTTTTGGTTTTTTCCTAAAAGTACTGTAGTTTTTTTTATAAAAGATCATTTGATAAATAGCTAATTTATCTCAGCAATAAACTGCAAAAATAAGTCCTGCTTAGCTTTCAAGCTTTTGACTTTTGCTATATGTGGCTTCTAGTTTATATCAAAAGTTGCTTAAAAACTAAGCTGTTTAGGGACTTACTAACTTTAAAAACTGAAGCTCGCTTTAAATCCCCCTAAACAGGTCCTTAGAGTGGTGTATTGGTGTGTAGCCGCATTGATTAACCGGGAGTGCGAGAGAGAAATCATTGTCTCTTGGCCCCTGTGTCTTATTTTATGCAAATCTAATATTTCGTGTATGTATTTGTAAACTTAGTTATCTCCACCACAAAAGACATGACAGGCGACATATGTCCACTCCCTCGTTCGGAGAGCGCGTAAAGTGTAACATCCAAATTTTTAGTCTAAAATAATATTTTAATATTATTTACGCATTAAGTGATTTTCTGAATTTTTGAGATTTTTTTGGAATTTATTTGGATTTATTTATTATTTTTGAAATATGTTCTATATGAAAAATATTTAAAAATTTGGTAAATTTAAATAAACTTTTTCAAAAAATATTTTATTTGATTTTTAAATGTCTAAAAATATTTTCTAGATTTTTTATGAAATTTTAACTATTTTATTTGGCCTAAACTATTTTCTAAAATTATCTGCTCAATATCTGCTCCTTGAGTGGCCCAGCCCGATGCAACCTAGCCTAGCCCGCTTGGTCTGTTCACAATGAACCTAGATCGGTGACCGTTGGATTCTAATCCTATGGCTAGGGTTGATTGGGGTTTGTAGGAAACCTAAGCAATCCTGGTCGTTGTTCATCGTGAGCGGTCTAGATCGTTCTGGGCTGTGGCGTATTTAGTTCGCCCATCGTGCCCGTGGACGGTGAGGAAGCGTCGTTATCGCACCGCCGTCTTCAACCCGGTGTCCATGCTGCCTCTGTCTCGACCATGGATTCCGGCTTGTGCACGTGTTCTCAGGTCCTTTATAAGCTGGGAGGATCCTGCCCGAGGTTCGTCATTGAATGCCACACTTTTTGATCCAAGCCATGGAGCTAAAGTCGCCAAGGAACAGCCGTGTGAACTCGTCGGAGTACGTAAGACCAGTTGCCGCCCTTTTTCTGTGCGGAGCGTGGCCTTCGTTAGGTTTCTACTGAAGTTGACGCCAGATCTGGGTTCCCGTGTCAAGAGCTTCCAGATCCACGGGTTGATGTCACCGATTCGTTGCTATTTTGTTGAGGCTGTTTCGTCTTGTTCAAGTTGGGTAGGTTCCGTCACGCTTGAGTTCGCCGGTGAGGATTCGCGGTGGTGATGACATGTAGCCGAGCTGGTGCCATGTGTCGCCACGTGTGCGCCAGATCATTGCTCGGACGTTAGCTGTAGTGACGTGGGAGCTTAGATGTCAACCGCCACGTTAGCATCGTCGGGCCCGCCTGTCGATTGGGATGATGCCATGGATCGGGTTCACAGTGGACCAACTATACACTCGGGGCTCCGAAAATTTTCAGATTAAATTATTTGATGCTGACATCAGCGATGACGCAATAAATAGATTTTTAGTACAAAATAATTTAAGAAATTATGATTTCCAATTTTTCTGATTTTTGTGATTTTTTAATTTTTCGGGAGCTTGTTCTTCCTCATAGAGCTCCGATTGAGGCGATTAAAATTTTTAAAAATTTATAAAATTGAGATCTATTTAATAGTGAATTTTATTTAATTATTAGTATTTACTTTCTCTTTGTTTTGGTAATTATTTTGTATTTTCCCTCGTTACGTGTATACGTCAAAGTGCTTGGAGCGTCCGAGGGAGAATCGTTGACTCAAGACTAAGGTCCAAGCAAGAGCAAGACCTTTTTTAAGGCAAGTTATGCACGATATTTTATACATAGAACTGGTTTGAAAATAGTTTGGGATCTAGTTATTCAACCCAAATGGATTATACCATACCTTGTTATTTGTATGTCATGATTATTATCACCCTATAATAGTTTATTATTAGTTGGTTGCTAATAGATGCTAACATGGGCTGATTAGACCGTGCTTAGTTTGTTTAGCCATGCTACATTAACTTATATATTTTGGAATATCAAAAGTGAATCTTGACTAATAGAATATGGAACATGTTTATGAAAGGTGTGTCAGATGTTGTCACACAATGAAGTTGAATTGTAGTGACATGTGTCACGAAACAATGTTGAATTATTGATGGCACGTGATGCATGGTAATCAATTAGGGTGATAAATAATTTAGATTGGGGTAAGTGGTAAGGGGTAGTATGCCAAGGTGGGCCATAATGGCAGATGGGTTGTGGAAGTCTTGCCTCGATCAATTAAGGACTTAACCTTGCAAGCCTTTAAACTGAGTCAAACATGCAACCACATGTGTAGTATGGTACAGACTTAACTAAATAAGATTACCGATGTCTTGACATGCGATACCTCAAGTGGATAATCACGTGGAAGTGTGGTTATGGCAAAGGATGTGGTGTACTTTGGTCTCACGTCGGTCCAACGATATGTCGGTCCTAACCTTCACCTCTGCTGAGGGAAGGGATAATGTATGGCTGACTTACCAGGAGGGTTAGTGTTAGGATGAAGGTTTCTGAAAGGTTTTGTCATGATCTCTCTACCGACACACCTAAGGAAGTGAGTTAATCCGAAGGCAAAAGGAGATGATCATGTCGTGTGGGTAAAGTGCATAACCTCTGTAGAGTGTAAAATCTATTCGGATAGTCGTGTCCGCGGTTATGAACAATGCTCAGGAATTAAAGTCAAGGGTTAGATTTTGTAAAATGAAACTTGGATGGGAAGGTTGGATATTGGTGAAAGTTTGGAATATGATTTAGAGTTGGATGCCATGTTTACTTGAGAAATACCTGCAAATTACTTATTACTGTTAATTGTTTTATAGTTATTTAAATCTACTTATTGTATTCTTTATAAATGATGTTTTATTGCAAAATAGTCATATCAGCCATTCCTTTGGAAAAGCCATGCATATAGTTATGTTAGAATTGCATTCTATACATAACTTGTTGAGTGCTTTAAGTTCTCACCTTTGCCAACAACAAAATTACCAGTTGAGTGGAGTTTATACCAGCTTTGAAGGAGGAGTACCAGGAAGAGGTGAACATTTAGGGTACGAGTCTTGTCGATTGCTTGTTGTACATTGAGAGGTTATCTATGTTTTCATTCTGCTACAATTTAATTTGTTATTCACTGTTTAGCTTTATGAGGCATATTCATGTAAGTTCGACCATAAGGTCAGTCAACAGGTTAATATTTAATATAAGAAGTTTTTTATTACGTTTTCACTATGTATGATTGTGATATTCATCTATGTTGAGCTTGTATGCACTAGTACATAGAGGGTCCAAATTTGCATATTCGGGTCCCGACAGAAGGTCACGATGCCACAGCTCCTCCCCGCTCCCTAGGCATGGCACCTCCTCCTCCCGTGCTCTAGCACCCACTCCAGCGGTCGCTTGCCCTACCACAACGCTCCCTAGGCACGACAAAGGATAGGTGTCGCCTATAAAAGGGAACGGGTAGGCTGCTCTAGTATAAATTCAAAATTTTCTACCACGTAACCAAGAAAGTATTACAAGTTATAGATCATAGAATTACCACTAGACGTGTAGACCCATAGCGAAAGTAGAGTCGATGTAGCACGTTGGTGTGATTGTAGTCGTACTAATCTCGTGCCTTCTCCAACAGCTCCCTGTGACCGTCATAGGTTGTGAATCATCCTTGTCATTGTTATAGGTTGCGGATCATCCTAAGTTGAAGCTTCGTAGCAACGCTTCCAAGGTACCCACATGTACAGGGTAGGGGCGCCATGCACCGGAGTGCTAATGTCGGCTGTGCGATTTTAGACGAAGGAGGTGTGGTGGCTAGGGTTTTGGGAATTCTAAATTCCTATGGTGTCTCTCAACCCTAAAACCACCACCCCCTCTCTTTAATAGATATCCCATAATGAGTCTCTACATTAGAGGTCCATTAGAAACTCGAAGCCCATCAGAATTCTTATCACCATCAGGATTAAGTCTCAACCCTTTAAATGTGCGACCCTACAGATTCACGTATACTTGGACATGGTTTGAGTACTCTTATTCAAAAATTAATTGGCAGCAGTCCCTAGCAAGACGTGCCGACTCCCGATTATATGTAAATATCACATCGGACAAACCTTAACATTGCTTAGTTATATGCATTTCCCTTTGCCTCATGATATTGGTCAAACTCAAGGCGAGTATGTGCTATCCTTGTTTAGTTAGCTCGACACTCTTTCTTGATTACATGACTCGGAATCCGTGACTACGGTTAACTCTTTAATCACGAGTAGCATGGCCATGTATTTCCGAAATCAGACCACACGAGAGGCCTAGAGATATCTCTCTTGTTTTATGGAGGGGTGAATCCCACCTTGATCAACCATGCCTCGCAGCATGCTTCACGACAAACTTGAAAGCCATCTTTATAACTACACAGTTACGGAGTAGCATTTGGTAACCCCTAAGTAAGTCATTACACATCTCGAGTATATACGTCAACCTCAAGTCTAAGGATATAGCATACATATTGTATAAGCCCAACTAATGACAAGATTACAACGTTCTTGCAGTGCCTCAAGGTGGGTCGATTGAATTCCATATTCTCTAACATGTGTCCATATTATTGGTTTGATATCTCTATATCCATAACCCGTGAAATATAGTCATTAACCAATACATATGCTAGTCTATTCATATGTGTCCTCATATGTTTATCGACTAGGGATCACTTCATCGCAAAGTCATATTGTTGCGCCAAAAAATATGACGACATATTTGTCGACCCAAACACATGAGAACGTCGGGTTCAAGTTAGTTCATGGCATGCCAGTCGATATGATCCTACAATCGGCAAGATAGATTGAAAAATATAAGCTCAGAGCCGATATAATGTGACAATCAGCAAAGATCTAAACAACTATCAATAGCCGATCAAATCAAGGGTAACAATAAGTCTAAAAAGCTGATTAGGGCTAATTAGATGATAAAAGGTAGATTTTTCTTAAAAAGGCGATACGCAACAAGATCGGAGAAAATCAAACCTAACGTAATTGATGAAGACCAACAATCGGCGATGCGCAACTTTATTGATCAAAATCGGATTACAATAGTGGTTATAAATTACAAAGCTACTCCTAATTGACAGAAAAGTAAATAAAAAGTAGATGTGAGTTGTTTGATTGATTGTGTTGTTTTTGCTTGCTCTTGAGCCCCTTTTTATAGTGCATCAGCCGATCGTATCCTTCTCCGACGCATTGCCAATTATGATCCGTATCAGCCTTGTATAGATGAAAATCCCATCTTTGTATCAATATCAGCCATAATCATAACCTTAACACAAATTTTTCCTTTTTTAAACTGATATCGGCCAGAAATATCTATCTTATCCTTTAGCCTGACAAATAAACCGCATCTTACCAAATTTGGGTGCAAGCAAATGCCCTATTTTTGGAAGATAACATGTTATCTTCCAAAAATCTTTTTTATCGGCTTCAACCACTATCAGCTTAACCATGATTTTCACTACTTCTTCACCGCCGTCTTTGGTAATTGCCCCACTTATTGCGCCTCAATATTTGAAACGCATCGTTTTTACCATAACCGCAGCCACCGCTTCGAGAAATCTTCCTGCCTTTTACTGTTCCTTTTACCCCCTATAAATATGGGCCCCACTCTTCATCATTCCTCATGCGCTCAAGCTCTCGAACCCTTCACCATCGGCTTGATTCCTCATTTCCTTGTCTTCAAGACTTCTACTTCTCTCACCTCATTGGCTTAAGGACAATGGACCCGAACCAGGTACTTATCCCTGTACTCGATTGCGAGGATAGATATTACTTAGGCCCCCTAGGTGATCCAGATCTGTTCGCTATAGTAGAAAAGAACGTTCCTAGACTTCCCTTGCATGCTCATGAATATAATATCCATAGATGGAACAAAAGCGTTAGAGCATGGCCGACGGCATTGAAGGGCTGGAGAGATTGGTTCAATCAGATAACCACCCAAAAAATGCCTCCATGGGAGCAGACTGGTATTGCAGAGTGCCTTCCCCTTTCCCTAGCTGATCCAGAGCCCAATGAGTCCTTGATAGCTATGGCTTGCTATTTTTGGTCGGACTTCCTAAATGCATTCATGTTCAGAATAGGTCCCATCGCCCAACACTTCTGGATGTAACACAGCTATGCTGCCTTAGACCCGATGGAGACCAGATATCGGCTTTCAGCGCCAAGCCATAGTATAAATTAGTCTCAGCCAAAGGCGAGGGTTGGAGCAAGTATATAGAGAACAACAAAGGAACTGGGCTAGTATCAAACAAAGTGCACATTGCCTTCTTGAACATGTGGCTTGACTGATATATATTTTGTGGCGCTGCCTTGGGCCCGACTCAGACTTATCAAATCATAGCTTAACAGCTTATAGATGGTCATCGGCTAGCTGTGGGAAAACTCTTTTTGGGAGCAGTATACCAAATGATGCACATCATTCACTGGTTTGGGCCAATATACTGTGGGAAATGTTGGTGGGCCTCTTTGGTTTATCCAAGTCTGGCTTTATAGTATGTTTAGCTGATCGTTTGAGATTGATGCAGCCACCACGACCCCTTTTCCTTATGACGACACCTCGGAGTTCCAGGAAATCGAGTACAGGAACAGCTGATCATACGGTGAGAGATACATTCTGTGTCCTGAAAGTGAAACAAAAATCACACCTGTCGGAGTAAGAAAATATCTAGCATTCTTCTTCTAGCTCAACCAAGATAATTTCAGCCAGCGTGACTTCTTCAGTTACAGAGCAGTCGATGCTTTTCCCTGGCCTTCTTTTTTGCATCTGACAGACAACAGCAATGATATGCCTGAGGAGACAGTTGAGCTATTCAAAATCTTCATTTCACCAGCCATCTTGTCTGTCGGCTTGCATCCTAAGGGCCGAACGTTCCAACCATCCTATGAATTTTATCATCCTTTGGTTTACACCAGACAACTGGGGTTTGCACAAGTACTGCCAAGTTTTCAACTCTTGGATCGACTTAGGCCAAGAGATCGGGTTCGTCGAGCTTCTGTGGTTGAGATTGTTCTTCACATAGCCGATGATCTTCAGGTTCAAATCTTGCCCCACTTCATGTTGCAACTCGATCGGCCGGCAGCTTTATTTCATGGTGGTCAACTATTCAGGTAGCTTTATACCCATCAGAATGAACGATATCATCCCTTGTATCTGACTTCTTCCCAGATCTTCCGTTCGAGCCGACACAGCTTACTAACTCCGATAGTAATAGTAGTTCTTACAGCAGTGCTAGTTCAGGCTATATTAACTCAAGTTTTGTCAACATAATGGAGGATATATCGGCTAAGGTAGCTACTTCTTATCAGCATTTTTCAGATATTTGTTGAACTTCACTGATCGGCTTCTTCCTTATTTTTTTCAGGCCAAGCAAATGGGTAAAAAAGTTGTGAGTGATCTAGTAGGCTCCGGTCCATCAAATAAACGCCCTCGCCCTAATATTGGAGTGGGCGTCGCCGGCTACTCATCGACCTCTCTAGGCATCCAATTGCCTTTTCTATCCGATGTGGAGAAGTAGCAACCCCGTAAGTATCTATCAACTTAATTAAATATTTCCATCATCTTTTCCATTTACTAATTCTTTAGCCGATAATTCAACATAGAAAAAATGAGACCGACCCAATAAAAAGGTCTTAGCCAACAGAGGTAGCAAACTTCAAGAACAATCAGGAGAGAGTTCTCTGCACGCGTTGGCTACAGGCGAGGTAAATTACCTTCTTTACCATTTGATTTATCAACTATCTGAATAAATCTGCTCGACTCATTTTTGGACCATCTTGCAGCCTCTGCTTTCTCCTGCCGCACAAATTGCCGATATTTTGGCTAACCTTCTAGCAAAGATGGACTTACCTCCTCCCCCATCGATAAATAATATGTTCCGTAACAAATCTGATAGCTTTGACACTTTAAGTAGGATTGCCACAACCCACTTAGAAAAATAATCGATCGTGGTCAATATGAATTTATGGCCTTTACTTGATGCAGGAAATATTTGTCCAATTACATCTATTCCAAAGCTTGATAATTGGATGCAAAGCCGATGCTGGAGCTAACTGTACGTTGTCAAATTTCTGACAAGTATGGCATACCTTGTAATATTTGAAACAATCTTCCAACATTGTCGACCAAAAATACCCAGTACGCCTTAACAGCCACTTCATCTTATGAGCGGATTGATGGGATCCACATATACCTTCATGCACTTCTCCCATAACCACTTTAACTTCCTCGGCTTCATGACATCTTAGCAACAAACCCTCTAAAGTTCGATAATGTAATATATTATCCATGACAACATACTTCAAAGCTTGTCGCTTAATTCTCCGATTAGTAGGTTTTGAGGGATCGATCAAATACTCCACTATCTTTGTTCTCCAATCATTGGTAACACACATGATCGTCTTTTCAATTAGCTCACATTCCTCTAATCGATCAAAAACTTTATAGCCTGTTGCTTGTTGGGCTAGCAAGTTAGCCTTATCATTCAACTCTCGAGGAATATGATTGATGGAAAAGGAAGCGAATGAGCCTATCACAGCGAGACACTGCTCCAAGTAATTGATCAAAATTTCATCGTAGCAGTTATACTCTCCCTTAATTTGTTAAACCACCAACAAAGAATCGCCATAAGCCTCAACAGAATCAACTCCGATATTATCGAGTAGCTGTCGGCCTTTAAGCAACGCTTCGTACTCGACTTGTGACGAATACTAATAACAGGGGTACCCCAACGGCCCGAAGCGACGAGCCAGCGGCCTCAAGCATATCTCCAGCCCAACAGGCCGCGCCCGGCCCGCCACCGACCGAATCACCTGCAAGACCACACAAGACATCCGCTCCCGACCCGCCAGGGGAAGCGAATCCGACCGAACAGCGCTCCCGACCCCCTTTGGCGGGGCGGGATCTCCCGACTCCGACCGGACAGCGCTCCCGACCCCCTTGGCGGGGCGGGATCTCCCGACTCCGACCGAACCAAGGTGACAGACGCCGAGGGCCGCGTGTCGGGGCCCTCATCAGCCTACCGCCACGTACCTCGCGAACAAGGTCAATCGGGTGACTATACAAGGCGGTGGCTCCTTCCTAGAAGGTTTGGTGATCGCCGTCGAACTTCCACCCCATCAACCGGGCGTCAAGCGTCTGACGAACGCGCCCTCCCGGCGGCGCTAACGTCACACCCGCGTCGGCGATTCGTAAGGATCACAGAGGGCAAGTACGCCATTTCCCGGGGAATACCTAACCTCCCTGACCGCCAAAGCTACCGACCCAGCATGGGCAAGACGTGTGGCGACCAATCCACACGACAAAGGACCAGAGCTCCTAGCATAGGTCACCTCGCCCTTCCCCCGACTCTCGATGTAACCTGCCCCTTCCTTCTGTATAAAAGGAGGCAGGACTAACGATTCTAGAGGAGAGAAACAGATGAGAACGGGAGGAGCTTAGGTAATCTAGCGCCCTCATCTGTAAAACGTTGTGCAGAGCAATACAATACGGCCATCCGAACTGGAGTAGGGACTTTCAGCCCGAACCAGTATACATCTTGGACTCTCGAGTCTAACCATTCAGGGAGTGGAACGCGCAACCCCTTAGACTTACAAATTTACTTGCCGGCGCTCAAAACGCCGGCGGTTGGCCAGCGCCAGTAGGGGCCTTCGCGTCTTCGTCACCATCTCCGGATTCCGTTTGTCTCCCGATGGCATCCACCCATCGCAACGCATGATCGGCGGGGGCCGGATCCGCCGGCTCCTCGACTTGTCACCGGCGGAGAGGCTCACGCTTCGTCCCGCCGCCTCCGAAGGACAGCGCCACCGAGCACAGGCGTCCTCTCGGCGACCGCTAAGCTCCGGCTTAGGCGCCCTGCGGTCCCGGCCGGAACCGAGGAGTGCTCGCCACGTCTCGCGAAAACTCCGTGAGGCCGGGCAGTGACCATGTCACCCCGTAAGCTCGCAACTTGTGGCGATGGGCGGCTACATGCCGCCTCCATCCACGAGCTTTGGAAGACTCTTCCACCATGACTCCGGCTCCGACACGGAGTACCACCCTGCCAGCGGCACTCTCGCGAGTGCAACATGGCGGGCACGGTCGATTTGACTGTGCCCCCGCGGCTACGGACCTCCTATCCGCGCCTCAGCGCAGGAGGAGGAGTACCAGCCGCAGCGTCTTGAACGCCTTCGAGCCCGCGCAGAGCTCCAACAACAGCGCAAAGAGTTGGAGGAGCGAAGAGCCGAGCTCGACCGGCTCGAGCCAACTCAGGCGGGAGGAGCTCGAGACCCGCGATGTGCCGGCGACGCGCACAGCCACGCCAAGGCCGCACACCCCAAAGACGGAAGAGTCAAGCGGTCCTCGTTCTTCCTCATGCAAGCCAAAACGTGGCGCGGGGCCGCAATCTTGCCGAGGCCTCCGGAGCCGACCGACCCGGAGGCCAAGGCCACTTATCAAAACCTCCGGTCGGTAGAGCACGCGCCATCGGCTCACATGCACGCCTCCGGCTCTTATCGCTCCGGAGCCACCTCTGGCCACCGGGCCCGTACCGCCGTACGGAGCCGGTTGGGTCCGGCACAGGCGGCGCCGCACCACGAGCCACACCAGGCCTCGCGCACCCCGGTGCGCCAGCGCCTCGGTGATGCCTCGACATTCGCGCTACCCTTGAGGCGCGAAGAAAGATGGCGGAGGAGGCCGCCACTCACAGTGCGGGCGGCGGACACCACCACCGCAGCCGAGCCCCGACGGTCTGGACGCGGCGTTCGCCAGGATCCGCCAGCGGACTTCTGCCGGTTCCGGCGCCTACCAACATTGCCAAATACACCGGGCCACAAACCCGGTGTCGGCTCAAGATTAACGGCTCGCATGCGGGCGGGAGAGCAACGGATGACCTCTTCATCATCCAAGACCTTCCCATCTACCTCGCGGACTCGGCCGAGCACGGCTCGAGTACTTGCCCGCCAAAACCATCGAGAATTGGACCGACTTGAAGGCCCTCTTCGTCGGCAACTTCGAGCACTTACAAGTGCCACAGAAACTCCGGAACTGAAGGCCGCAAAGCGGCCTGTGGAGAAACCCTCGGGACTACATCCGGCGGTTTTCCCGCCAAGATAACGAGCTCCCGACATCTCCGGCGCCGATGTCGTGGGAGCATTCATCTACGGCACCTCCCGCAAGGCCTTGGTACACAAACTAGGTTGCCTCAAGTCCGAACTACCAAGGAGCTCCTCGATATCGCCACTCAACCACGCCTCGGCGAGGAGGTGGGGGCCATCTTTGAGGAGGAAAGGCCCAGCTAGAATCCGGCGTCGTCGGGTCCCCGCCGACCGCTTCGACAAACAGGCGGCACGGAAGCGGTCCGCGAGACCCAGTGGTCGCCACCGCCGACCGCCTCGCCAGCGGCGGTGCGGCCGAGCCGTCGCGCCCACCACTTCGAGAAGTTGATGGATCGGCCGTGCCCAAACCACGGGTTCTTCGTCAAGCACAAATCACCGGATCGCGAGGTCTGGCGTTACCTCTCCAGCGTCCCATAGCGCCGCGGCAAGGGAAGAAGCTCTGCGCGGCCCGCGGTGCGCGAGAGAAAAAGCGACGACAAGTTCCACGAACCCGACGGCCGCCTCATGATCTTTGGAGGACCGGCTGCTATGCCGACAAGCGCCGGCTCAAGCTCGCTATCGCGAGGTCCACACCGTCGCGCCATCGTCCCCAATACCTCCGGTGGTCGAGTTCCCGATCACCTTTGATCGGACCGATCACCTCGACCACGTTCCACGGTAGGGAGATACCCCGGTGGTCGGCCGTCGTGGGAAGAAGCGCCTTTCAAAGGTGCCGATGGGCGAGGCGGCGGCCTCAACATCCTCTACGTCGAGACGCCGGCGCTATGGGGTCCCGCTCAACCCTCCGACCCGAGAAGGCGCCTTTCCATGGTGTCATTCCAGCCGGCGAGCCCATCCACTCGGCGGTCGACACGCCCATTACCTTCGAGGAACCGAAACTTCCGCACCAAACCCTCGCTTTTGAGGTCGTGGATTTCCCGTTCTTACCATGCCATCCTCGAAGGCCGTGTTACGCCAAGTTCATGGCGGTCCCCGCTCGCCTACCTCAAGTCGAAGATGCCCGGCCACGAGGAGTCATCATCGTGGCATCATCTTTCCAGCTTGCCTACAATCGCGCGCGCAGCTTGCCAGAGCTTGCCTCGGCAGTCATCGCGTCTGCCGAGCTCGACAACCTCAAGAGGGAAGCCTCCGAATCCGCCCCTGAGTCCAGCAAGTCGGGGGCGGGATCCTTCAAGTCCGCCGAGGACACGAAGGAGGTCGCGGTCGATCCCTGTGATCCGACCAAGACCGTGCGGATCGGAGCCACGCTCCCCGCCAAATAGGAAAGCGTGCTCGTCGACTCCCTCCGCACCAACAAAGACGTCTTCGCATGGAGGTCCTCCGACATGCCAGGAATCCCAAGGGAAGTCGCCGAGCACTCCTTGAGCATCCGACCGTGCTCAAAGCGGCCGCCCAATGCCCGCGCCGCCGGCGAGGAGAGGCGCATGATCATAGGGGAGGAGATCGCCAAACTTCTGGCTGCAGGGTTCGTAAAAGAGGTGCGCCACCCCGAGTGGCTAGCCAACCCTGTACTTGTAAAAAAGAAAAATGGGCAATGGAGGATGTGCGTTGACTATACGAGTCTCAACAAAGCGTGTCCCAAGGATCCATTCCCTTTGCCCCGCATCGACCAAGTCATCGACTCCACCGCAGGGTGCGAGTCCCTCTCTTTTCTGGATGCCTACTCGGGCTACCACCAGATTGCGCTAAGGGAGTCCGACCAACTCACGACCTCCTTCATTACTCCGTTCGGCTTATTCTGCTACGTTACAATGCCGTTCGGCCTAAAGAACGCGGGCGCTACATACCAGCGATGTATGCAAACGTGCTTCAATGACCAGATCGGCCGTAACGTTGAGGTATACGTCGACGATATTGTCGTAAAGACCAAGAAGGCCGACGACCTTATCCCCGACCTGGAAGAGACCTTCGCGAACCTTCGATAATTCCGCATAAAGCTCAATCCCGAGAAATGCGTCTTCGGGGTCCCCAAAGGGAAGCTCCTTGGTTTCATTGTCTCTGAGCGAGGCATCGAGGCCAACCAGGAGAAGATATCGGCAATCACAAGGATGGGCCCAATCAGCAACCTCAAGGGGGTCCAGAGGCTGACCGGATGCCTGGCAGCTTTGAGCCGTTTCGTGTCTCGCCTCGGCGCGAATGCCACTCTGAACTACTCAAGAGATCCGACCGGTGGACCGAGGCTCAGGAGGCCCTCACCCGCCTGAAGGCCTTCCTGTCCTCGCCTCCAGTCCTGGTCGACCCGGCACCAGGTGAACCGCTGTTTCTCTACATCGCCGCCACTACCCAAGTCGTCAGCGCGGCCCTCGTGGTGGAGCGAGCGGAAGAAGGCGCGAACTCAAGGTACAACGGCGGCTTTACTTCATTAGCGAGGTCCTTTCCGAGTCCAAGGCTCGGTACCACAGTGCAGAAGCTACTCTCACGCGGTGCTCATTGCGAAGAGAAAGCTCGTCCACTACTTCGATCGGCACACCATCACTGTGGTGACCACGTCCCCGCTCGGCGAGATCATCCGCAACCGCGACGTCTCGGGAAGGATAGCCAAGTGGGCGCTCGAGCTCAGCGGCCACGACATCACATACGTCCCTCGGACGGCGATCAAGTCGCAGGCCCTTGCCGACTTCGTCGCCGAGTGGACCGAAACCCAGGCACCACCAGTGATCGAAGACCCCGAGCACCGGACAATGTACTTTGATGGGTCTTACAACAAGAATGGCGCGGGCGCGGGAGTTGTCATCATCTCCCCGCTCGGGAACAAGCTTCAGTACGCCATCAGGCTGCTTTTCGACGCCACCAACAACGTCGCCGAGTACGAGGCCCTCGTCAACGGTCTCCGATCGCCGCGACCTCGGTGCTCGTGCCGACCGCGTCCACACGGGACTCAAAGCTTGTCGTCGACCAAGTCATGAAGGCCGCGGAGCCCCGAGACGCCCGTATGGCCGCGTACTGTCGAGAAGTGCGCGGGCTCGAAGTGCGGTTCAAGGGCTTCGAGCTTCACCATAGCTACCGATGCAACAATAGCGACGCCGACTACCTAGCTAACGGCCTCCGTGAGAGCCGGTCCCGCTCGGGATCTTCGTCTGCGACCTCCTGCGACCTTCCATCGGTGGGCACGGTGGCGAGCAGTCCCCGACCTACCTAGCACGTCCGCCTAACCGCCGCGCTGCCGGGCGTGACTTGGCCGGGTCGAGCCGCAGCGTGCTAGCGATCGAGTCCGACTGGAGAAAGCCCTTCATAGATCGTTTGACGGACGGGTCACTTCCCCCCGACCCGACCGAGGCCCGGCGCCTCGCCCGGCGGGCAAAGTCTTTCGTCCTGGTCGGCCCAGACCTTTACAAAAGGAGCCCCTCCGGGGTCCTCCAAAAGTGCATTCTGGCCGACCAAGGGAAACAACTGCTGGACGACATACACAGCAGAATTTGCGGTCACCACGCTGCGCCCCGATCTTGTGGGAAAGGCCTTTCGGCAAGGTTTCTATTGGCCGACCGCCATGTCCGACGCCGAGCACATCGTACGCACCTACGAAGGATGCCAATTCTTTGCCGTGCGCACACATCCGCATTTCGGCCTGCGCACGATCCCCATCACGTGGCCTTTTGCAGTTTGGGGACTCGATCTGGTCGGGCCTTTCAAGAAAGCGCCCGGGGGCTTTACCCATTTGCTCGTCGCGGTGGACAAGTTCACCAAATGGATAGAGGCCAAGCCGGTCGTGAGCGTCACGTCGCACAAGCGGCCATCTTCTTCGCGACATAGTCTTTCGGTTCGAGTCCCAAACTCCATCATCACCGACAACTAACGCAGTTCACGGGAAGGAGTTCCTCGACTCGCGATGACTTCAACATCCGCGTCGATTGGGCGGCCGTGGCCCATCCGCGGACCAACGGCCAGGTCAAGCGCGCAAACAGCATGATCCTTCAAGGGCTCAAGCCGCGGATCTTCAGTCGGCTCAAGCACTTCGCGGGGCGCTGGGTGACCGAGCTACCCTCCGTCCTCTGGAGTCTGCAGACCACGCCGACCCGGGCGACCGGGTTCACACCGTTCTTCATGATATACGGTCTTTGAAGCCGTCTTCCGATGCACACAGGAGTATGGCGCCCCAAGATTACAAGCCTTCGAGGAGGCTCGGGGCTCGCCAGACAACAAGACGCCGTCGACCACTCGACGAGGCGCATGACGTGGCCATCCTGCGATCGCCGGTATCAACAAGCTCTGCGGCGTTATCACACCCGTTCGAGTTCGGCGGTCTTTCGATCTTTGGCGACCGGTCTGCGCTACGGGTCCAAACCAGCAAGGATAAGCACAAGTATCGCCGCTCGGAAGGCCCCTTCACCGTCGTGCGATCCTCCGACCGCACCTTCGACTCAAGGACGCCGGCGCATCCTTCCGAATGCATGGAATATAGAAAAGTTAAGGCGATTCTATCCCTAAACTCTTTTCCTCTTCCTAGCATGCTCTTTACTTTTTCCTTCCGAGCACACGGTCGCCATGCGACGACTCGGGGCCGCCTTCAGCGCCCGTTCAAGCTGCTCCCGGCCGGCACTTGCGCGGGTTGATGACCCAACCAACCACAAGGTCCTTCGGCGGTAACCCTTCGACCCAAGTGCTGTTCTGACCTCAATGGCCGGCTATGGTTGCTAACACTTCGCGGAAGAAGGAAGTACCCGAGTGGAGTGACCTTTGGGTCGGCGGGAACACTCCTCCCGCACGAGCTCGGCTATCCCACGCGCTTATGAGGTGCGTGGACCGACTAGTCATGAGTCCATCCCGGCGGTAACCCTCTCAACCCAAGTGTTCTGCCTCGCCCAAGCTATGGTTGCTAAGTAGCACTTCGCGGAAGAAGGAAGTGCCCAAGTGGAAAGATCCTTGGCGGTCTAGAACACTCCTATCCCTCACAAGTGCGCCTAACGCGTGCATAGCCAAGTCTCCAATCCACCTCGCTCCTCCCAAAGCGACCAAACCTACGCATAAGTGACCCTGCGGTCCTTAAGGCTATGGTCGGTCAGCGCTCACCCTAAATACGAAAGAGGACGAGAGGCGATTTTGGAACTTGATAAATTCAAGGTTGTTTACATAGCATCTTTACAATCTAAAAAGGATAAAGCTAACTTTTTTATTCTTCACAGTGGCGGCCGGTGGCGGCGGAGAGTTGGTGCGCCTCGCTTCTGGAGGCGACTGCGGCGGGATGTGGTGGCGATCTCCCGGCGTGCGGCTCGACCAGAGCTCAAACCGTCGATCTCCTCGTCGGTCCGGTTCCCGCCACGCCATCGCTCACCACCGCGAGGTCGATCGCGTCGTGGTGCGAGGCGGTGTTGGCCGGCGCACGAAGCTCAAGCGCAGCGCCGATGATCACCGCCTCCTCTACGGTCGGCACTCGAGCGCGCACGGGCAAGGGCACTCGGGCTGCCGGCTCCAAGGATGCGATCGCGAACTTCCGTCGGCCTTGCGAAGGGCCTCGATTCGGCGCCCATCTCGGCCCGACCGTCCTCCGCAACCTTCAACGCCGCTGGGCCTCGTCCCGCCACGATCGCCACGTCGCGAGCATCTGCCGCCATTCTGCGCCTCCGAGGCGGCGCTCGATTCTTCGCGCCTCTGCGGTGCGGCGATTTGGATAAGTTCGCCACGTGGGTCGCACCCCGACTTAATTGAAGAATTGAGACACTTACCGCCGCGAGTTGGTCGATTGCGGCTTCCGTCTTGGCGCCTCGTATGAAGTCCTCGGATCGGCCAGTCCTACGGCGATCGCGCCTGCGGGAACGAACTCGGTCGGCATCCCGAGCCTGGTTTCGCTCGGTCGCGCAGCGTGTTGCTGCGTCTGCGCTGTCCCCTCGCGGCAGCGGCATCCTTGGCCTCGGTGACCTTCGTCGAGAGGACTCAGATTCCACCACTTCGCCCTCAAGACCTTGGCTCCAAGGCGCTCATCATAAAGGGCCTTCGTGGCCTCTTCAAGCCCCTGGCGGATCTCCACCGCCTCCGACCGCCTAATGTCTATGGCCTCCTGGACTAGGCACAGCTCAAGGCGCACTGATCGCACTCCTCCACCGCACCGCCGCCGATCGCCGAGCGCCGCAGAGCTCAACTTTGCGAACAAGCGAGCCCGCAAGTGCTGCAAAAACGTGGACACTCCGTTAGTCGCACGGAAGAACTATCAAAAATGTGCAACGAGTCAGAGCTTTTCGGCTGACTTACCTGGGCGACTGGCCGGACTCCCCCGACCATCGTGCCCAGCGCCCTGGTGGAAGACTCCAGAGCAAGAGCCAGACCTTTACGGATCTGCCCTATCTCGGCTTCAGCGTCCAGCGCGCCTTGCCGAAGGGCGGCCCACTCGCTCTCCTCCGACTGGCCCATGACGCCCGACCCGGGGACTACACCCGGCAGCACGCCCTCGTTCGCCCGTTCGGGCGGGACGTCGCCCGTCCAAAGCACCATGGGCAAGGGCGATGAGGTCAACCCTCGAAACCCCCGGCGACACGCACGAGGGGCATTGGTCGGCACCTCCCCCTGGGGCAAAGGGTCGAGCACCTCCGTCACCAGCTCCGCCTCGACTGGCGCGATCGCCGGCGGCACCGTCGTCTCATCCTCTGAAAGGACGATCACGTCGTCCGGTGAGGTCCCCGCCGGAGGCGGCGGAAGTTCTTCTTCGGCCTCGACCTCCGGGTGAGGCCCTGTCCCCTCGAAGGCGACCGCGCCCTCGACCGCCGACACCGCGACCACCACCGACCCGATCGGAGTCGCCGAAATCACCGTGCCATTGCTTGCGAGCCGGCAGCGCCCATACAGTCACGCCGTGTAGGCGCTGCGTTACAAAGATTCAAGAGTCGCTCGGCGGCTTTGCCGCAAAAATGCTCCAATAAAGAAACACTTACAAGGCCGAAGCGGTACGCGGCACGCGCGCTCTCTTTGCCCCCGCCAGTCAAGCCGGCCGTCGCTTCCCAGCCGCCTCCGGAGGCGCTGCGACAACCGCGACGCAAGATCACCCCGCTGAGGATCCGCGCCACGGGGCCGTGGTGCCGCCGGCCGGTCCACGCTCGGGCCACCGCCGATCGGCGGGTCGAAAAAAACCCACCATAGGGATGGTCGGGCGCTCCGCCGCCATGTCGATGGAGGTTGTCCCCACGGCGGTGGTCTCAGACCCATCCTCGCCGCTGTGCCAGCCGCGTGTTCCTTATGCTTCTTCTTCCTCCTTTCCTCCTTCCGCTTGCGGGAGGAGTCGACCTCTGCCTTCGCCGGGCGGCCGCTCGCGCCTCCTTATCCCGGGAGCGGCGCCGGGAAGACATCCCGTGAGCCCCTAAGAGGATGCAGGAATGCGGTCGGACCAAGTGCTAGGGACAAAGAAAAGAGAAGCGAAAAGAAATTTCACCGACTTACAGATTTGGCGGGTGAGCCGAGAATGGCTCGGGTGGCCACCGTAGCCACCGTGGCGCTCCGCCTGCAATAACCACCACCCGGCCTCCACCTCGACCGCGCCAACTCGGGTTCTCGCCATCCTTGCCGGCCGGACGGCCCCCGATACCGGAACAAGGGTGTGGCTCATGCACAAGGGGTTGCACGACATCCCCATAAAGCGCGCACAACAACGCCCCGGTGAGCCCTCGCCTCCTTTGAGCCCCGATGCGCTCCACGATCGGGGCCGCTATGTTCTTCTCCCTCTTTTGGCGCCCGGTTCCACCTCCTCCGCCATGGGAAGCTCGCCGGTGAAACGAGGGGCGCCATCACCGACGCTCAGCGTAGAGCCATTGAGCGCCAACCCTTGTTGGACGAGGCGCTTTACCTCCGGGTACTCCGTGCTCGACCGGGCGGCCGGAGGCCGAGCCACCTGTGGCGCCACGGCGTCAGACGACCTATCTTTCGAGCCTTGCACGGAAGAAGTGCCTCCACAACGCCCAGTCGTCTCGATCCCAGAAGGCCTCGCACAGCGTGATGAAGATGGCGATGTGGAGGACCCCATTGGGGTTGAGATGGTGCACCTCCACCTTGTAGTGAGACAAAGACCCCCGAGCAGGTGCGGCTGCGCGAGCCAAAGCAGCTCGAAGAACGAGGCGGGCACCACGACCTCGTCGCCCGCGCAGCGGGTGACGGCCGATCGGCACCCTCCAACGGAAAGGTCTGCGGCATGAGAAGCCCTTCTTCACCAAGCCGAGCGCCGCACGGTCGTCTTCTTGCGAGCACTCCGGCCACGACATCTTCACGTGAAGGCGATGGAAGATGAGAAAGAAAGGTGGGGTTTTCTTTCCTTGGCTCTCTGGTGCTTTTCTTGTTTGAGAGCGAGAGACAAAGAAGGCAAGAAAGCGTGACTACCCGAGCACTTTAACGCGTATTTATAGAGGACAAGCAAGCGCCGCCAAGGTGCACCCCTCAAACGGCGTCGCGTCCACCTCGCCTATTGCGCCACTGTAACTCCCGTTTCCAATACCACTCCGCTTTAATCCTGTCATGTCGGCGACAAGAGCCATAAAGACGCCGCCCGAACAACGTGTCCGTAACCTCTTGGTCTCGCCTTTGGCGGAGCGGTTGCTCTGGCGCGCGCGAGAAGCCACTAGGCCGCTGCGGCCCAAGGCGACAAAAGCTTTGTGGCTTGCGCGAGGCCCACGAGAAGTCGGGGTTCAAAAGGCCTACCCCACCGGATGGGTATAAAGCCGCCCAACAAAACTTGAGCAAGGGGCGTGTATGAGGTGAGCCCCACGGTGGGCCCTCGGTTAGGTCGGTGACGGCCTAATCACCTCTACTCGCGTCCGAGACCATACTTCACACTCTCACGGGAGCTCATCAATGAGCGACGGCCACCGTGCTCTCGGTTGGCGGGCGACCCGAGGTCCATCTGGATTGAGTAAAGAAAGGTTTTTATGGGTCGCCCACAGCGGGCCAGACACCCTACTACGGGACCGTCCGCTCGGAAGGGTCCCAGCAGGCGGGACCTCCCGGGACCCACTCGGACTACCCGCTATTGGCTCCACGAGCACGGCGTTCAAACCAACGCAGTAAACGTCGTCGCTCACCCTCCGAGTCCCACACTGCGGATGGGGTATACATGTGGGATAGGCGGTGGCCATTCTTCTCGCAGATTACCCGCCCGACGAGGACTCGGGAAGGATGCCCCACGCCCGGCTCGACGGTAGCGAGCACTCACGTCTAGCTACGACGCAGAACGAGCACTCGGACACCCGAACCTCACGGGCATTGGGTCTTCCTCGCGACCAAGGCACCGTCTAGCTACGACGTTAAGCGAGCACTCGGACACCCGAACCTCACAGAGGCATCCGGTCGTCCTGCCCGACCAAGGCGATCGGACACCAACCTCACAGAGGCATTGGGTCGTCCTGCGCGACTAAGGCACCGTCTAGCTACTGACGTTAAGCGAGCACTCGGACACCCGAACCTCACAGAGGCATCCGGTCGTCTCGCCGACCAAGGCGATCGGACACCCGAACCTCACAGAGGCATTGGGTCGCCCTGCCGACTAAGGCACCGTCTAGCTGACGTTAAGCGAGCACTCGGACACCGAACCTCTCGAGGCATCCGGTCATCCTGCCGACCAAGGCACTTTCGGACACCGAACCTCACAGAGGTATCCGGTCGTCCTGCCGACCAAGGCACTCGACACCGAACCTCACAGAGGCATCCTGGCCGTCCTGCGCCGACTAAGGCAAGGCCTTTAGCTACGATGTTAAGCGAGCACTCGGACACCCGAACCTCACAGAGGCATCCGGCCGTCCCGCCGACCAAGGCGATCGGACACCGAACCTCACAGAGGCATCCGGCCGCGTCCACGACGACTAAGGCACTTTTCTAGCTACGACGTTAAATGAGCACTCGGACACCCGAACCTCACAGAGGCATCCGGCCGTCCTGCCAGACCAAGGCGATCGGACACCGAACCTCACAGAGGTATCCTGGTCGTCCTCGCCACCAAGGCACTCGGACACCGAACCTCACAGAGGCATTGGGTCGTCCCCGCCGACCAAGGCACCGTCTAGCTACTGACGTTAAGCGAGCACTCGGACACCCGAACCTCACAGAGCATCCGGTCGCCACCGACCAAGGCGCCGCCTAGCTACGATGTTAAACGAGCACTCTCGCGGTTGTTCTGCGCCGATCAAGGCCCGGTCTATCCACGACGATTAAAATCAAAGCAAACTCATCGCAAGACATTTCATAAAGAAGATTTCATTATATGCCCGTGGACTCAAACTTTACACAACATTACATGAGGTACTGGCGAGCTCAAAAAAGATACCTACCCTACACTACGGCGGAACATATCCGCATCAAACTTCCTGCAGCCCTTGCACAGTCGACGGACAGATCTCGGATCGGTGGACTGAGGTCGTTGGAAGTGACTCTTTGGTAGGCCCTTCCTTGCACAGTCGACGGATGGACCTTGGGATCGGCGGACCTAAGGTCGTTGGAGACGACTACTGGTAGGCTAAACCCTTGCGACGGCGGGCCGCCGACATAGCCACGGAATGGCATGCCGCTGCTGCCGTTCAGCGACATCGACGCGGCCGCACTAACAACGGCCGGCGCCCTCGCACCATCGCCTCAAGAAGGGCCTCCCTTACCACCTTAAGCCTCGGAACGACCTCAAGCAGCACGCCAACAGCAACTACATCACAAGCCGCAGCTTCTTCCCAGAGCTCGACCATCGCCTTGGCCAGACTCATTAAAGCTCGGCCAAAGGATCTTCTTCTTCTCACCGGCGTCATCACCAAAGTCAAGACTAAAGGATGCCTCCATTTCAAGGATCAAAAGGAGGATTTTGGTATAAGGGTCCATCGCTCTAGCAAGCCCTTATATAGCCGGATGAAGGAGATCAAGCGTCTCGCAGTAAATGCCGCCACGAAAACGGCGTCCCGCACTGAACCCGGCGATCAAGAAGGCGAAACAGGCGGGCACACTAAGCCATGCTCGGCATGCGCAACGAGGCGATTAAAGCCTCCGCGCTTCAAATGCCCCCGCCAAGCTCGGTGGCAGCCGTCGGATCCGTCGGGGTACACCTGACAGAAATCGCTAACCGGATCGGCCTGACCGACCGACCAGGCCCGGCCACCACTCTCATCCAAGTTCAACCCCCAACCGAATCTGTCGAAATCGCTCGGGAGTTCGGGGCTCGTGATTAATACTAATAACAGGGGTACCCCAACGGCCCGAAGCGACGAGCCGGCCTCAAGCATATCTCCACCCAGCAGCGCGCGCCCCGCCACCGACCGAATCACCGCAAGACCACACAAGACATCCGCTCCCGACCCGCCAGGAAGAATCCGACCGACAGCGCTCCGACCCCTTTGGCGGGGCGGGATCTCCCGACTCCGACCGGACAGCGCTCCCGACCCCCTTGGCGGGGCGGGATCTCCCGACTCCGACCGAACCAAGGTGACAGACGCCGAGGGCCGCGTGTCGGGGCCCTCATCAGCCTACCGCCACGTACCTCGCGAACAAGGTCAATCGGAGTGACTATACAAGGGCAGGTGGCTCCTTCCCTAGAAGGTTTGGTGACTGCTGAAGTCAGAGCTTCCAGCCCCCATCAACCAGTCGCGTACAGTACGAACGCACGCTCCCTCCCGAGGCAGCGCCAACGTCACACACCGCACGTCAGCATTCGTAAGGATCACAGAGGGCAAGTACGCCATTTCCCGGGGAATACCTAACCTCCCTGACCGCCAAAGCTACCGACCCAGCATGGGCAAGACGTGTGGCGACCAGTCCACAGGACGAAGGACCAGAGCTCCTAGCATAGGTCGCCTCGCCCTTCCCCCGACTCTCGATGTAACCTGCCCCTTCCTTCTGTATAAAAGGAGGCAGGACTAACGATTCTAGAGGAGAGAAACAGATGAGAACGGGAGGAGCTTAGGTAATCTAGCGCCCTCATCTGTAAAACGTTGTGCAGAGCAATACAATACGGCCATCCGAACTGGAGTAGGGACTTTCACCAACCAAGATACATCTTGGACTCTCGAGTCTAACCATTCAGGGAGTGGAACGCGCGACCCCTTAGACTTACAAATTTACTTGCCGGCGCTCGAAAACGCCGACAACTTGATTATCAGAACATCGGAAATTCAACTGAATGTGAACTCAAAACTATATCCTTTTGACGAAATCAACATTATTCCGATACCATCGCCCTCTCGACATACCAATCCATCGAAAACTAGTTGCCAAAGAGCAAAAGATAATAGATCAGCCTTTACATTAGTTTCATGAAAGTTATAAAATCGGCAATTACTTGACCTTAACTGCTTTAGCTAATTAATGCACCAAGTCGAACTCGATGAGCGTATATGCTCATTTACCAAGTCGACCTTGCAAAATCGGAGCTGACAACATATATTTAATAACATTAGTTCTACAAATAATTTTACAAGCCGATGCTAAAATATAATACCTTAACTTCATGCAAGCAAAAAAATAATGATAAGCAAAGCTTTTCTACAAAAGGGTATCTGGTTTCTGCATCAATTAACCGTCGGCTTAAGTAGAAACTAACCCGCTCTTTTCCATCAATTTCTTGTGCCAAAATAGCTCTAATTGTCACCTCTTCAGCCGATATATATAACTTAAATGGTATACCTTTTCGGGGCACGGCTAAAACTTCTGCTGATCGGCTCCCGAAATAAACACTTGATTATACTTTAATTCAACAGTGGAGTAAACGAACTAATACGGCTAGACAAATTTAAAATAAATCACTGCAAATAATTTATCTTGCCGATCAGATTCTGTAAATCCTTTTTGCAAGCCGATGGCTTGGTTTTTGCTATGGCTTTGACTCTTTCCTGATTAACTTTAATTTCTCTTTCATGAACCATAAAGCCCAGAAATTGCCCAACCGGCACACCAAAAGCACACTTATATGGATTCATATTTAAACCATGTGCCCTTGTGTTCTTGAATACTGTTTCTAAATCAGCCAGATGCTGCAAATCTTCCTTGGATTTAACGACAAACATCATCGATGTAAATTTCCACAATATGATCGATTAAATCATGAAAGATTAAATTCATGGCACGTTGATATGTTGCATCAGCATTTTTCAAGCCGAATGTCATTACTGTCTACTCAAACAAACCTAGGACACCAGGGCACCTAAAAGCTGTCTTAGGTATATCAGCTTCTGCCATGAATTTTTGATTATATCCGGCATTACCATCGAGGAAACTAATAATTTTATTTCCCGATGCAGCATCGATAAGCATATCGGCTATTGGCATTGGGTACTCAACTTTTGGTGTAGCTTTATTTAAATCCCTAAAATCAATGCACACCCTGAGTTTGCCATTTTTCTTCATGATAGGAATGATATTAGAAACCCATTCAGCATATCGGTAAGGCTTGATAAACTTAGCCTTTAACAATCGCTCAATTTTTTCTTTTATAATATTATACAAAGCCAGATTAAATTGTCTAGGAGACTGTTTAACGATAACCTGGTTTTATAGGTAGCCGATGTTCAACAAGTTGTCGGGTTAAATCAGGCATCTCATGATATTCCCAAGCAAAACAATCTTTATAATTTCTTAAAATCTTGACCAACTTTTCTTTATAATCTGTAGGTAATTTTGAACTAATAAAAGTCGGTCTTTTTCTATCACCATCACCTATGTCGACTCCCTCTAACAAATCAATCAATCTGAAACTTTAACTTAACTTCTCGATTTCTTAAAAATCTTCAATGGCTTTATAGCTATCTGTTGTTTGCTGATAGCTTTGTATTTTTCTGTAAAGCCTTTATTGCTGATTTGGACTTTATTGGTGCAAAATCTCATCTGTCCAATCAAGTATGCTTGGCTTTACATTGACAAAATAAGCCCTATTTTGTTGATACAACTGAAATCACAATCATCCAGAGCTTTATCTGATATACACTCGGCTTCTTCATGTTGCTAATTTGCATCTGAACTTTCCATGGCGATATGAGACAATGTATCGGCTTGGATTACTTCGACCTCATGCCTATTCCATTGGACAAGCGTTTGATGCATGACCGATGGAACACAACAATTGGTATGAATTCAGTCTCACCCTAGCAGGGCACTATAATTACCCTTAGCGTCAACCACAAAAAAGTGATCGGCAATGTTTAGCTACCGACTGTTAACCCTGTTACCATAACCCCTCTTGCCTCAGTGGGATCGCATGTGAAGTTATTAAAACCATATTAGTTTTAATAAGATCCTCATCGGAATTACCCAACTTCTTGCAAGTAGTATATGGCATCAAATTGACGGTTGCTCCTCCATCAACAAGCATCCTTAATATTGGCTTGCCATTGATATGACCTTTTAAGTATAATGGCTTTAGATGTTGATGATCGTCTTGAGTTTTTTCAAAAACTGCGTCTTGAGCCCCCAAGCACAACTGAGCAAACGTCTCTTTGGCTGATGCAGTATTTATCTTAAACTCGGCCGGCAAGATGAACACCATGTTGATGTCCATCGGTGGTGGAGAATCGTCCCGAATTATGGGAGAATCTAGATCATCAACTGAATCAAACTCTACTTCAACCGGTTCTTTTCTCCTCAACTCCTTTTCAGCAACTTTGATCAGCCAGAGCTTATTGAATACATGGTCTCTCTGTTTTTCTTACTCGGCCTCTCTCATTTCCTGGGTCCTTAGACTTTGAAGTCGTATGCGTTGTGATCGGCTAAGTCCTGGAGGACACCACCTAGGTTTAGCTTCAATCAGCTCATATAGTTTTCTAGCCAGATTAACTGGCACCGTGGAACTTGAACCCTCTTCTGACTGCGCTTGCGTTTGGATCAGCCTAAAAATTCTTTGATGGATTGATCTTTTATAATTTCATCAAGCTGGCCTTGTATCATCTTAGATATTCTATCTTTAGCTGATCGTCGTTGCCAGTCACTTTGTCGAGGATAATGTTCCAACGGATATGTATATGGTGGCAGCAGAGCTGACCTCCTATCCCAACAGAATTGCCAAAAGGGGCATCGTTGATGAGCCTTTTCTAAGTTATCAGGCCAATATATATTATTTGACCGACGTGTAGAATAACGTGGCCTGTTGTTTCTTCTTTCATACCTCTCCAATAGTCGGAAGAAAGTTGGCTTTAGCATATAAATCGGCCTTTGTGGTGGCGATGCTTTTTCGGCCTTGTACCACTTGCCGATCTGCAAGTCTCCTCTTGGCTTGACAGTCCTTGAACTCCTCTCTTCATGGTCGGTTTCTATTTGTAGTGAGTCAACCTTAATCTTCAGGGTCTCTTTGCCACTAGAACTTGACTTAACGTCAACGTGACGTACAACCTTTAACCTTGTATCCTGCATTGGCTCTTTTTCTTTTCCAAAACATTGAACCATATTAATCGGAAAAGAGTTAGTGTCTAATTGCATCATCGTCTCTTCTGCAAACTTGAGTCGGTCATCTTCTATAGCCAATTGTATTTGATGTCGAAAAATATTGCAATCATTAGTATTATGAGAAAAAGTGATGCCATTTGCAATACCTTCGCTTTTTAATATCGCCAGCTGACGGTATAACATGTCCTTCAGGCAACCGCATAATTTTTTCTTACAATAATAGATCAAAAATACGGTCACACTTGAAAACATCAAAAGTATATTTTATTCTGATTTATTCTTAGTCGGCTTAAGCCAGAAATAGACTAAGGACTTCTTAGACCCCTTAACCTATTCGGTTATGTTTATTTCATCCTCGTCATCTTCAAATGAATCGCTTGAACTATACTCGACGAGGTTAACCTTGGCTTTATCCTTTGAAATTTCAAGCTCCATTAGTTTGGTTTTGGTGTTAATGACAAATCTAATATTGAGATTAACTCTTTTGATAATCATAATATTAATTAGTCTCAATTGTTAATTAATGACAAATCCTTTTATGAGATTAACTCTTTTGTTGAGCTTAACTCTTATTAGTTTCCTTTGGATGAAAAAGATGGAAATATCAAAGTCTCATCTCATTGAAAAATGGAAATCCCAAAGGTATGCATCCATTATAACTCTATTATTTCTAGGTGCATTCATTAGATTCAAGATAAAGAATGAACTTCACCGTAGTCTCAAACTTAAGATGTGTTTTCAATTCCATATATACATGAATGCACACATTTAGAGGGATTTTATGCTTTATCTTGATGTTTCAATAGTATTGATCCCTTTCATGTTGCTACAAATTTCAAGGATCATTACTCTGAAACAAACTCTTCAGTATATATATAAAACCTGTGTAGTTGTAGTATACTCATGTTAATATAGGAAAAACTCCAAAGCAATATCAAAAATTGAATATGTGCATATTAATTCAAGTTCAATTATTTGTATGCACACATTTAATGAAATTTATTCTATAATTAATGGTCTTAAGAGTATTGATCTCTTTCCACCACTCCATATAAATTGGATCATTACTTTTAGATTCCATCGAATTGAGTATATGAAACTTGTGTAGTTAATATATAGTGATGACAATTTAAATTGCCATTCAATCAATAAAGAGCTAGTCATGTGTTGATGGTTCACTTTGTTGATCCTAGGGCAACCGAAAGTTCTTGAGTATGTGAAGCATTAGTTTGCATTAGTATACTCAAGACACAATTAATCTTTCAATCAATTGTCTTTGGGTTGTGCTCAATCGATCTCGGGGGCATCCATTATGTGTCAATGGAGTGCAAGTGATGATTGAGACAACCGTATTTGTTGGACTAACAATCTTTCATGAGTTGTGAAGTAGGTTGAGTCTAAGAAAATAAAGAATCAAGAAGAAGAAGTCATCATGTGTTGATGAGCTTCAAGAGGTTATCCCGAAGTAAAGAAGAAGAGAGGAAGTTCATCATGTGTTGGTGAACAAGAACAGAGGACCCGGCTTGAAGAGAAGATGATGGGAATCATAAAAGCTCCAAGTGAGATTGCTAGAGGCAAATGTATAACTAGTTAGGGCTAATGATATGTTCCTAGTCTTTTACCAGTCTCAATGTTTGGATGGGAGACCGGGTTGCTAGTTAGGTGATGTACTATTAAGAGGGGTTGAGTCATTTAGTTTGAGCTTCATCTTGTGTTGATAAGCTCAATCCGGTTCATTCTAGTTCACTCTCTTGTTTGGTTCTTGCATAAGCTAAGTATTTGCATGTGTTGCAAATAAGGGAGCTCATAGCTCATGCAAGTTGGTTTAAGTTGTTATTTGTTTGGGGCTAGATATTTGCATGTGTTGCTAATAGAGAGCTCATGCATCGGAGTCTTAGCTTGTGACTTCAGCATGTGTTGATCATCACAAGGTTAAGATAGGTTTATGCTTTGTGTTTGCAAAATGAGTTTTTTGCAAAATATGGTTTAATTGAATCTTATCTTGGAGCATCTGAATAGAGTTTGCAAATGTGTTTTGCAAATTGGTTTGATCATGCGTTGATCATTAAATGGCTCAAAGATATGATCTTGATTGCTCTTGTTTGCAAGATTTATATTTGCAAATGTGTTTTGCAAAATATTGGTGTTCATGCATTTGATTTTGGAGCATGTGAATAGAATTTGCAAATGTGTTTTGCAAAATTTTTTTGATCATGAATTGATCATCACATATCTTAAGATTTTATCTTATTGACTCTTGCTAGCTTGTAGTCACGCTCTTAATCAAGTCTATGTGAGGGATTTCGAGAAAATCAGTGAGTGACTACATTAGAGTCTTTGTTTTTATGATATTTAAAAATATCTATGATTGCTTAGATCTTGGAAAAGAGTAGAAATTGTAGCCCTCTTGATAAGCTTCACATAGAGTCCAAGATCACCTAAATTGGAGTTCGGAGTAAAAAATTATGACTGTTTTAGTAGCTGAAACAGTGGTAGCACCACCCCTAGATGGGCTGTAGCACCGCCCGCTACCTCTCCAAAAGCGGAGTAAAAATTCTAGAACGCATGTTTTTAGCTTGAGAAAAAAAGAAAAAGGCCCGGTACTACCGCCCGAAGCCTGTCAACATTGGATTTTCTGAGTAACGGCTAGTTTTTCTAGCTGTTGGCGAGGAGGCCGGTGCTACTAGCCCTAGTAGGGCAGTAGCACCGAGTTTGCTACACTTTTTGCCCGTTTTGCCCTCTAATGGCTAGTTTTCTTTGGGAAGGCTATAAAACGAGCCTTGGGGGCTGGCATTTGGTTGTAGTTGGCCTTGTTGAGTATTTGGGTGGTATTGTGCATATGTTGCGCTCCCATATTTGGTTCTTAAGTTAAGAGTGAGCTCTAATTGCATATGTTGCAATTAGGAGAGAATTGAGAACTGCTTGTGCATGTGTTGCATTTGAGGGGAGCCTTTTGCATGTATTGCACTCAGTGACCACCATTGTACATGTATTGTACTTGGTGGATCTCAAGCTAGAGGGTTTGACTTGTTACTCTTGGTATTTACTGACACCTAGACGGCGTGTGGAGATGTCATGCGCGGTGACCTTCTCAAGGATATTGTGAGAAGGCTCGACAAAGTTGTGAAGGTCAGAGCTCACCAACCTGGATGGGGAAAGAGCTACCACTAGTGGAATCGAGGCGGGTGCTCAATTCATGGAGCCGGTCAAAAGTGGATCAGGGGAGATCGGCAAGTCTCTGAATACCATGGTAAAATATCAGTGTGTCTCTTTGTATTTGCTTGCAATTATCTATTTACATCGCTTCAATTACATTCCTAGAATTAAATTGCTTGATTGTCTTTAGGATTGTATATCCTTGAGTAGAGACATAATTAGCTAGTGCACTTAGTAAGCCTAGTTGATTTAGGTTTAAATTGTCAAAGCCTTAGTTTATCGCTTCCGCATTAATTCTAGGTTTTGGCTAAAGAGCGTTTAGAGATAAAATTTTTAAAACCGCCTATTCACCCCCTCTAGTCGGCATCCTCGATCTTACATCCTTATCTTTATTATTATTATTCTTAAATTTATCTCTAAAGCTTCTGTTATCGGTAAAATGGCCTTCTTGAGCTGATATCCTACGTAGCAGGTGACTTAAATCGGTGAATTCCTGTCCGTCGAATTTTTCCTTCAATTGGGGAACTAAGCCTTGGAATGCTAAGTCGGCTAACTGGTTATCAGGCAAAGTAATGCGAAAACACTGATTCTTTAGTTCTCTAAATCTCTTAATATAATTTGTTACCGATTCCCCAAATTTCTGACGAATAGAGCTCAAGTCGGAAATTCTAAGTTTTAGACTCCCAGAGAAAAAGTATTCATGGAATCGGCTTTCCAAATCGGTCTAGAAATGAACCGAATTCGGAGATAAGCTTGTGAACCATGTAAAAGCAGCTCCTGACAAAGATAGCAGGAATAACCTAATTTTTAACCCGTCGGACTGAGCAGTTTCACCACATTGCGCGATAAAACACCCGACGTGCTCTAAAGTAGTAATGGAGTCATCCCCTGAGAATTTTGCAAAATCAGAAACTTTAAAATTATTAGGATATGGCATATGATAGATGTAATCAGGATACAACTTTCAATAGTCTACAACCTTGCCCTTGGATTGTATGCCGAATTGGTCTCACAACATGGTAGATATTTGATAGGCCCAATTTATCGTGTTAGCCGATGCAAAGTTAGGATTTTGCCAATTGCGCTCGTAATTGGCATTCTGTCCCTCGAGCGTAAGCTCAGGTTGATAGGTTGTTTGAAGACGATGCGTTCTGAGGAAGTTGCTCATATCCGTTATTTCTCCTAGTAGTCGACTCTAGACTGGAACGAAGGGTTCTGAATACGTTACAACCTTGTACAAAGCTGTATCCCTCTGTGGAATTGGCTCAGTGTATTACGGATGCCTAGGGGTAGGGATGGCAATGGGGCCCCATTCCCCATCGAGTAATTCACCTATTAGGGGCGGGGATGGGGAAGTTTTTCCCCACAGGGCTATTAACGAGGAAAAATTGCTCCCGTCGGGGGAATCGGGGACGGGAGTGTTCCACAGCTCCCCATCCCCACTACCCGCCCCTCCCCCATGAAATCTACCCTAAATCTCTAAATCCCAATCGCTCCGGCAGCCATCGCTCGCACTCTCGCTCCCGATGTGTTCGCCTTGCCCTTCGCTCTCTTCCTCGCAGCCCTCTCCATCTCACCCCCTCCGTCTCGCCCTCGCCCTCTCCGCCTGGCACCCTCTGCCTCCGCCTCGCTCTCTGTCTTGCCTCCCTCTCCCTCTCTGTCTCGCCTCCTCCGCTCGCCTCCTTCAACTTCCCCTCGTGGCCTCGCCCTCTTCGGCTCTCCCCCTTCGCCATGTTCATCTTGCCCTCCCCCTTGCGGCCTCGCCCTTCCCCTAGTGGCCTCACCCTCTCTGCCTCTGCCATGGCCGCCTCAGTGGTGCGAGTGTCAATGGCCGCCTCTCCCTCTCCCTTCGCCATGGCCGCCTCAGTGGCTGGGGAGTGCGTAGCGAGCATGGCGCCTGGCGCGGGCGTCGGTGGCTGTCTCCTCCTCCCCCTCCGCCATGAGTCACGATGGCCTCGGTAGCTGGAGAGTGAGCGGCGAGCGTGGCACAGGCGTCGATGGTCGTCTCTGCCTCCCCCTTTGCCACGGCACCAGTGAGGCAGTGAGTGAACTCCTCAATCCCCATTTCATCATCCTCCTCTAGAACTCCAGATTGATGCTTGTGCTTTTGAATGTGTGATTTGTGTTTTGAATCTGTGCATTGCTTGTTATCGGGTATGGCTCCCCACGGGGACAAGGGACGGGGTGAAGTGGCCCCTGATGCCGGGTCTGGGGCCAGGGAACAGGGGATTTTCACCCTCTCGGGGACGGAGACGTTCCACCACTCCCCGCCGGGGAACGCCCCCGTTGCCATCCCTACTAGGGGGTTCAATCGGTTGTGGGACCGATTGGGAGAAAGCGTAAAATGGACCCATTGGTGGTAAGTTGGCTAATGCATCCAACTTAGCAGCATCGGTATATGCCTGATAAGGCGCAACCCCACTTGCACGAGGATCTAGCGGCAGTACTATGGTTGGTTGGGTTGGCATCATGATAAGAGATGGACTCATAGCCGATGGCTTAGGATCGGCTATTACCACAGGGCTTTGCATATTTGGTGCCACCGAATAAATAAGGTAATTCGGCAGTTTTTGCATTGGATCGAGTAGGCTTTTAGCTGATACCAACTCTTGAGCTATAGTCTTAACACTATTAGCTATCATCACTAGCTTAAGAGTTGTAACCAGAGCCGATGATTGGTTAATTAAAGTATGGTGCACAGATTGATTAATCATGGCAGATAATTCAGCTTGTGCAGGCATGTATCGACTTACTGATGTGTCGTTAACCCCTGCATCACTAAGGGCATTGACCGTCGACAATGCCGTCTTTTGAGTAACACCACGTTGAGTTTCTGATAGCAGATTAACATCATCTCCTCAAGCATAATTTTCCGATCCTCAATCTCTTTACACTGTTCAGATGTCAAATCGTCCAATGTTGGGACGATTATGGCTTCGGTATTGAGATCGGATGGCGGAATCGACTTCCCAAAAGAAGACATTGTGTCCCACCAGGTGTGCCAAAAGTGTGTTGCACCAAAAAATATGACGACAAATTTGTTGGCCTAAACACACGAGAACGCTGGATTCAAGTTGGTTCGTGGCGTGCCAGTCGATTTAATCTTGCAATCGGCATGATAGATTGAAAAATATACGCTCGGAGCCGATATAATGTGACAATCGGCAAAGATCTAAACAACTTTTAATAGCCGATCAAATCAAGGGTAACGATAAGTCTAAAAAGCCGATTAGGGCTGATTAGATGATAAAAGATAGATTTTTTTTCGAAAAAGGCGATGTGCAACAAGATCGGAGAAAATCAAACCTGGTGTAATCGATGAAGACCAACAATCGGCAATGTGCAACTTTATTGATCAAAATCGGATTACAAGAGGGATTCTAAATTATAAAGCTACTCCTAATTGACAGGAAAGTAAATAAAAAGTAGATGGGAGTTGTTTGATTGATTGTGTTGTTTTTGCTTGCTCTCGATCTCCTTTTTATAGTGCGTAAGTCGATCGTATCGTTCTCCGACGCGTTACCAATTATGATCTGTATCAGCCTTGTACAGATAAAAATCCCATCTTTGAATCAATATCGGCTATAATCATAACCTTAACACAACTTTTTCCTTTTTTAAAATGATATCGGCCAGAAATATCTATCTTATCCTTTAACCTGACAAATAAACCGCATCTTACCAAGTTTAGGTGCAAACACATATATAGAGTTTCACAGACAAGTCATATACTTGCTAATGAATAATAATGACGTTATTCAAAGAACAAGATAATAAATCATGAACATAAGAAAATATATTTACCTCTATGATTGTCTCTAGGGCATATCTCCAACAGACTGCCGCGCCTTTCGCGGTAGGGGAGAAGACCAAATTTACAAATGTATAAGCGCTATATTTGCAAAAAAAAAAAAAGATACAGAGGCTAGATAATGAATGATTTCCGTTAGAGATGGGTGCCACGTCATTAATTTTTTTAAAGGTGCCGCGTCATTAGTGAGCATAACTAGTTAAGTGTCCGTGCGTTGCTACGAAAATTCTCAAACAACCTTATTAAGAGAAGTTTTTCAAAACAACAGTCAAGTTGGTTGATGAGGAAGACATGTATGAAGCGAATTTGTTAGCTACTTAAGAGTGCTTCAAATTACCAGTTAATCATTTATGCTAGTATAATTTTAAAAAGCTCCGACATGATAGTACAACGGCAATTTTAAATAATTTGATCTTTTTTCTTTTTTTCTCCTCCCTTTTTGTCTCGAGTGCAGTCTTCTGCACCTTGTAATTTTAAACTTTGTTTTCTATCCTCATAATTTAATCACAGCTTTAGCAGTCTTAAAAAAAAGAGAGGAGTCATGGCCATGGCCTCCTTCCGTATCGTTTCTTGCGCCCCTTTGAATCTTTTGTATTGCTTCTTTCTCCTGTGTGTATGAGCCTTCCTCTCCTGTCTCTTCCTGTGTCTCTTCGTATGTCCTCTATGATGGAGATGAAGGTGGCCTTTTATAGGTGGAGGAGAGGGAAGCTAGACGTGTGAGTGCTCAGCCTCTATGATACGATACCTTGTGATCTACAGGATTGGCACGTGATTTAATTATGCAATTCTTGCCTTTTAATATCTGCATTTCCATCCGAATGAGATACAATGAAATAGGATTTTCATATTATGGGATATGGTGAGTATGTCATTTCATACAAGCGGGATGTGATGAGGAAACCTTTTCATTTATAAGAGATGTGAATAAAATCCTTCTATTTTAAGGAGATGTGATCAGTAATATTTCCATAAAATAGAGGGAATCCGGATCGGGTGGGGGGCGGGCTGAGCGAACAGAAAGAAAGGTTGAGCGAATAAAAGAAAAGGCTGAGCGAGAAGGAAAGGCTAAGCGAATAGAAGGAAAGTGGGGTGGGGACGGGCTGAGCGAATAGAAGGAAAGAGAGGTATGAAGAACGGACCGCTGCCACCAAGTCGTGATTAGAAGTAGTAGAGATAGTGTGTCATGGAGTTTAACCTAAGCTGAGAGACGAAGAGGGCGTTAATTCGAAGATGGAACCATAAAATATTTGAGGAGACACTCTTGTGTTGAGAGATAGAAACCATTTTTCAATGAGATTCGCCTGTCAAAACCTTTCAATGATATTCGCGTTCAGCCCTAATCTTCAACCATGCATGCAACTAAAATTTGTATGCATTTCAGTGATAAACCAATCATGTTCATTTAATATGCTACAAGGATGTCTCTCAAAATAAAAGAAATAAAAGGACAAAAGTGTACCAAAATGTGGTAAATGGACGTATTTATGCCCTAAGATGGCCACATATTGCACCATGTTCAACTAAATATTTGGGGGCAATCTAAAAGGGACAGATTTATGTGTACCATGTACATACATATATAATATTACTTGCGTGTACCTTCTTCAAAATTTTGAAATGGATATTTTTCATTCTCCAAGTCCATTTTTTAAAATATGTTCTGAACTCCAATAGGTAATGGATACTATATAGGTCTTATTTACTCAAGTTGTGATCAATCAACATCCATTTTCACTTGCAAGCTCTCGTCCACGTAGTCAGTACTCAGTAGTATTGCAGTGGCCACCTTAGTTGCTAACAACGAGGGGGCAAATGACAATCGTTGTTTTAGAAAGAGTAAATTTCATGCTGCACCATGTTTTATTATCAAGGTGTGTTTGCACCAAAATTCGGCAAGATAATTAAAATCAGGCAAATAGAATTAAAGATATGGAAGCTAACGGATGTTTGGAAAGAATCCGAAACGTTTGGTGAATTGTAAGATTTTAAAGGAAACAACCTCTCGAGATAAGGCCGATACGGATACGGATCTTAAAGCGTGTTGGAGTAGGACACAATCGGCCGAAGGGTATAAAAGAAGAGCCGAAGCAAGCTGCAGAAAGACATATGCAAACAACCAGCTTTACTTTTCATCTATTTTTACATCGACTAGGGTAGCTTGTGTAATTTAGCCTTTGTAATCGATTTCGATCAATAAAGTTGCGCATCGCCGATTGTTGATCTTCGCCAATTACACCCGTGTTCGATTTGTTACGATTTTGTTGCGCATCGCCTTCTTGTAATTGATTCGCCTTTATCATCTGTTTAGCCTTAATCGGCTAATCGGACTTATCTGATTACTTTGATCTTGATCGGCTTCAAGTGATTGAGTTTAAGCCGATTGATCTTGACGATCGGCTTGAAGTAAATTTTATTGTTTTTACCTTGTCGATTCGAGTCAAATCGACCGCACGCTCAACAGTGTTAGTCACGTGTCTTCTTGTCGAAACCCCGCATCAAGTTTTTGACGCCAACACACTTTTGGCACGCTGGTGGGACCCGTAATGTCTTCATCGTGAAGTCGATTCCGCCATCGGATCTCAACTCGAAGCTATAATCGTCCCAACAATGGGCGATTTGTCCGCAGTATTTCAACGCCAAGAAATTGAAGCTCGGAAAGCTGCTCTTGAAGAGATGATGCTAAGTTGCTATCGAGAAAACAAGGCGTGGCGTTACTCAAAAATCCGCCCTACCGACGGTCAGCATACAGGTGATGCGGGCATAACGTAACAAGTAAGCCGATATCTACCGCTCAAGCCGAATTATCGGCTATGATTAATCAATCATACACCACGCCTTGATAAACCAATCATCGGCTCTAGTAACAACCCTTAAGCCGATGATAGTGAATAGCGTCAAAACTATAGCTCAGGAGTTGGCCTCGTCAAGAAGTCTGCTAGACCCATTGGAAGTTCTGCCAAATTATCCGATTTTTACGTATCGCGAGAACACGCAAAAACACGATGGCGATCCTAAACCATCGGCTATGACCTCACCTCCTACAATGATGCCCACACAACCCACGGTCATATTGCCTAAGGATCCCCGGTCAAGTGGGGTGAACCATTATCACGCTTATACCGACGCCGCAAAGTTGGATTCATCCATCAACCTTCCACCGTCTGCTCCGTTTTACGCTTTTCCCCAATCAGCTTCACAGCCGGTTAACTCTGAGAGACATCCCCAAGAACCTATCCTGCTTAGAAACCTAGGGCCACACAGGGTAGTAACATACTCAGAACCGTTTATCCCGGTGCCGGAACCTCAAATTAGGCATAATCGGCACGATCAATATAATCGGATGCCGACGGCACGGCATAATTGGCAACCCGAGCTTGCACTCGGAGGCGGGTGCGATTATGACAGACATTATCAAGGGCCCGCCATACCAAAGGGCGATAATGCTAATTGGGCGATCAAATCTCTGCTTGCTTTGAGGATCAATTCGCATACAACCAAAAGGGAAAGTTATCGGCTATAGAAAGCCGTACCCCGATTACATAGATCGCATGCCTTACCCTCATAATTTCAGAGTCCCGGATTTTGCCAAATTCTCTGGGGATGATTCGATTACCACCTTAGAACATGTTGGACGTTTTATCGCGCAATGCGGTGAAGCAGCCCAGTCTGATGGTTTGAAAATTAGATTGTTTCCGTTATCTTTATCTGGGGCAAGATTTACTTGGTTTACTGCTTGCCTCGAATTCGGTCCATCGTGGAGCGATTTGGAAAGCCGATTCCATGAATATTTCTTTTGGGCGATCTGGAGCTTAGAATTTCAGATCCGAGTTGATGCGTCAAAAATTTGGGGAATCGATGACGGAATACATCAAGAGGTTTAGAGACATTAGGAATCGGTGTTTCAGTGTTACATTACGACAATCAACTCGCGATTTAGCGTTTCAAGGTTTGATTCCCCTCTTAGGGAGAAATTTGGAGGACAAGAATTCACCGACCTTAGCCATTTGTTGCATCGTGTATCGGCTCAAGAAAGTCGATTTATCGATAACAAAGTATTTAAAGACAGATTTAAAACGATGTAGCAATAATAAAGAGAAGGATAAGGCCAAGGTTAATATGGTTGAGTATTGTCCTAGTGATTCGTCGGAAGATGAGGCGAGAAATAAACATAGCGAATGGATAAAAGGGGCTAAAAATCCTTAGTCTGTCTTGGTTGAAGCCGACTAGGAATAAGTCGGAGGTCAAATACTCTTTTGATGTTTCCAAGTGCGATCGCATGTTTGATTTGCTTCGCAAGAAAAATAATACGATTGCCGGAGGGACATGTAATACCATCGACCGACGAGATCAAAAACGCAGTATTGCAAGTGGCATCATTCTTATTCACATAACACTAATGATCGCAATATCTTCCGTCAACAGATCGATGCGCCATTGAAGATGGTCGGTTGAAGTTTGCCGATGAGCCGACCATGCGGTGGGCGTTGACCCATTTCCTATTAATATGGTACAATGCTCGGTTAAAGGAAAAGAGCCGATGCAAGATGAGCGAAGAAGGATCGACAAGTCGATATGCAATCAAGCTCGGCGGCGGACAACATCGAAGATTACCATCGGCTCCTTACAAATAGAAGCCGATCGAGAAGGAAAAAATTCAAGGACCATTAAACCTAAGGGAATCCTCGGATAGGCAAATGGTACAAAGCGAAAAAGGTTCTATTAAGGCGACCGGTGAAAAAGCCAGTCCAACGTTCTCACAATTAATGGAGAAATACGAGAGGATGAATAGCCGACCATGGTACCACACCACGGTCGGATAATTTGTATCGTCTGAGAACGTGGAGAGGGCCCATAGGAGGTGTCCTTTTGGCAATTTTTTGGGAAAGGAGAGTAGCGTTGCCATCACCGTATAAGCGCCGATGGAACATTATCCTCAAGACGATTGGCGATGCGATCGGCTAGAGATAGACTATTCGGCCGATCGAGAACAAGACCGAAGTCACGTAAGGCGGTCCGTGAGAGATTGTCTCAACCGGATCAAGAACAAAGCCAAGCCAAGACGCACAAGACTAGTTCTAATCAAGAAGACTTGGTGGTAAAATCGAAACCGGTGGAACCTAAACCTGTGGTGCCCATCGGGCCTAAGCAAATCACAACGACGACGGCTTGAGGTTAAGGACACAAGAAATTCGTGAAGCCGATTTGAGAAAGAGAGAGATGAGGTATTTAATGAGCTTCGTCCAATCAAATCGTCAAGAGAGAATGGAGAAGAAAAGAACAGTCGAAGAAGATTTGAATCGGTGATGACTGGATTCTCCATGATTAGGGACGATACACCTCCCATGGACGTCAACATGGTGTTCACCTTGCCGGCTGAGTTCAAAGTCAGAAGAGAATCGGCCAATGAGGCCGTTGCTCAGTTATGCTCCGGGGTACAGAACGCCATCTTTGAGAAACCCAAAGACGATCATCGGCATCTCGAAACCATTGTACCTAAAAGGGTATATAAATGGCAAGTCGATATCAAGAATCTTTAGTAGATGGCGCCACGGTGAATCTAATGCCTTACGACATGTAAAAGTCGGGTAAGTCGATGAAGACTTAATTAAAACTAACATGGTTACGAATGACTTCACAGGCGACCCTACGAAGCAAAAGGTGTCATGGTCACGAGCTAACTCGCCGGTAGTAAGACTTTGCCGACGGCGTTCTTTGTAATTGACGCCAAGGAAACTACGATGTCTTTGCTCGGTCGAGATTGGATTCATGCAAATTCTCGATCCCATCGACCATGCACCAAGCACTAGTTCAATGGAGCGGAGAAGAAGTTGAAATCGTCACACCGATACATCGGCACACATCGCCATGGCTAGCTCCGATGCAAATTGGCAACACGAAGAAGTCGGCTACATATCGGGCAAGGCACTGGGCGATTGCGACTTCATATGCGTGAGCAAATCTGGACTAATGCCGATCAGTGTCAAGCCTGGCACTTTTGATCGGGCAAATGAAGTATTGCGCCGATGGGGACAAGAAAAGCATTGAGGGTGCTACAAAACAAAATGCAAAGCTATCGGCAAACAACAGATAGCTACGAAGTCATAGAAGACTATGAAGAAATCGAAAAGTTAGGTCAAGGATTCACGTCCACCGACTTGCTTGAAGAAGTCGATATAGGTGAGGGTGATAGAAAAAGACCAACTTTTGTCAGTGCAAATTTAGATGTAAAGTACAAGGAAAAATTAATAAAAATACTTAGGAATTATAAAGATTGTTTAAGCTTGGGAATATCACGAGATGCCCGGATTAAGCCGTCACCGGGTGGAACATCGGCTACCTATTAAATCGGCTATCGACCGTTCAAACAGTATCCCAGGCGTTTTAATCCAGCCTTGTACCAAGTCATAAAAGAAGAGATAGAACGATTGTTAGAAGCAAAGTTTATCAGGCCTTGCCGATCTGTTGAATGGGTTTCCAACATCGTTCGATAATGAAGAAAATGGAAAACTTGAGTATGTGTCGATTTTAGAGATCCGAACAAGGCGGCGCCAAAGACGAATACCCTATGCCAATAGCCGATATGCTTATCGATCTTTGCATCGAAATAAGATCATAAGCTTTTTGACGGTAATGCCGATATAATCGATACTCATGGCGAAGCCGATATACCCAAGACGACCTTGGATGTCCGGTGCAATAGGTTTATTCGAGTGGATCAGAATGACTTTCGGCTTGAAAACGCCGGTGCAACATATCGTGAGCAATGAATCTTATTTTCCACGATTTAATCGGCCACACCGTTGAGATTTATATAGATGATGTAGTGGTAAAATCGCAAAAATCTCCAACATCCGCCGATTTGGAGAGGGTGTTCAAAAACATAAGAGCGCATGGTTTGAAGATGAATCCTTACAAGTGTGCGTTAGCGTGTCGGCGGGGACAGTTTTGGGCTTTATGGTACATGAAAGAGGAATCAAGTCACCAAACAAGGGTCAAAGCCATAGCCAATACCAAACCGCCAACATGTAAAAACGAATTACAAAAGTTGATCGGCAAAATTAACTATCTTCGTCGGTTCATCTCGAACCTCTCTGGTAGGATTCGTGCTTTTACTCCGTTACTGAAGTTAAAAGACAATGAAGAATTTATATGGGGAGCCGATCATCAGAAAGCATTTGACGAAGTAAAAAGGTATTTATCCAACCCTCCATTCCTGGCTGCACCTCAAAAAGGTGTTCCTTTCAGATTGTATGTCTCAGCTGAAGAAGATACTATTGGAGCTGTTTTGGCACAAGAAGTACATGGTAAAGAGAGGGTTATCTTTTATTTAAGCCGACGGTTGCTAGATGCAGAAGTCAGGTACCCTTTCATTGAAAAATTATGTTTATCATTGTACTTCTCATGCACAAAGCTAAGGCACTACATACTAGCATCGGCTTGTAAAGTCATCTGTAAAACCGATGTTATAAAGTATATATTGTCAGCTCCAATTTTGCGAGGTCGACTTGGCAAATGGGCTTACGCCTTGGTCGAAGTTCGACTTATCATATGAATCGCCAAAGCGCTTAAGGGACAAGTCCTAGCCGATTTTATAACAGACATGACACACGGCAAACTTGGTCTTGATCGCACCATGGCAATTGTTCTTTGATGGATCAAGATGCGAGGAAGGGTATGGTATCGGTGTTGTACTCATATCACCTAGAGGACATTGCTTTGAGTTCGCATTCGGCTAAATAGCCGATGTTCAAACAATCGGGCCGAGTCGAAGCATTACTCAAAGGCTTACGGTTGTTGGAAAATATCGGAGTGAGTCTTTGTTGAAGCATACGGTGATTCACTATTAGTGGTACAACAAATAAAAGGAGAATACCAATGTCGAGATGAAATGCTATCAAAGTATTTAGAGCAATGCGCGAAATCATCGGCTCTTTTACATCATTTTCTATCGGTCATGTTCCTCGAGAATTGAGCGATAGAGCTAATGCTTTGGCCCAAGAAGCATCGGGATATAAAGATGTTGGCGAAGTCGAAACCGAACTAGTAGATAAAGCAATAATGTGCACGGATATTGCTGATTGGAGGACACAAATAAGAGACTATCTAGTCGATCCATCTAAGTGATTTAGCGAAGGATACGGCAACAAGCATTGAAATACGTTATCATGGACGATATCTTGTATTATCGAACTCTAGAAGGCTTGTTGCTAAGATGTCTTGAGGTCAAGAAGCCCGAGTGGCGATGGGTGAAGTGCATGAAGGAATTTGTGGTTCTCATCAATCGGCACATAAAATGAAATGGATGCTTAGGCGACGGGTTACTTTTGGCCAACGATGCTAGAGGATTGCTTCAAATATTACAAAGGATGTCAGACATGTCAAAAGTTTGGCAACGTACAACTAGCACCAGCATCGACTTTGCATCCAATTATCAAACCTTGGCCATTCAGAGGTTGGGGAATAGATATAATCGGCCAAATTTTTCCAACTTCGAGTAAAGGCCATAAATTTATTTTGGCCGCAACCGATTATTTTTCAAAGTGGGTCGAAGCTATACCACTTAAGAAGGTGACTAGCGTTGAGGCGATTAGTTTTGTGAATGAACATATCGTCCATCGATTTGGAATACCGCAAACAATCACGACCGATCAAGGTACGGTATTCATGTCTAACGAGTTTCAAGGTTATGCAACGAGTTTAGGATCAAATTGTTAAACTCTTCGCCGTATTACGCTCAGGCTAATGGTCAAGCCGAGTCGTCTAATAAAACGCTTATTAAATTGATCAAAAGAAAGATTGATGAAAAGCCGAGGAATTGGCACTCAACACTATCGGAGTCATTGTGGGCCTATCGGCTATCTTATCACGGAGCGACGAAGCTTTCACCTTACCAGTTGGTATATGGACAAGAAGTCGTTCTACCTGTGGAGATCAATATTGAGTCGATACGAGTAGCCAGTCAAAATGGTTTGTCGGCTCAAGATTATAATGATTTAATGATAGACAACTTGGATGAACTAGCAGAGTTACGTTTGTTTACACTCGATCGACTTAAGAAGAACAAGGTTAGAGTAGCAAAGGCGTACAATAAAAAGGTTATGCCTAAATCTTTCGATCAGGCTGACTTAGTATGGAAAACTATACTACCTGTTGGTTCTAAGGATAACCGATTTGGAAAATGGTCGCCTACGTGAGAAGGGCCATACAAGATTAATCGGTTAGTCGGTGGGAACTCGTACTTACTGGAAACACTTGAAGGGCATGTTTTGCCTAAAGCCATTAATGGGAAATATCTAAAGAAATATTATCCTAGCGTTTGGATCGGAGCTTAGCCGACTAAAGTCGCGTTCAGGCCAAGATTAACACGATCTCGTTAATCGGTGAAAGGATTGTAGACTAGAGATATAAGCAAGATAAAATCGGTTAAACGACCGATTATAAACATAACAAGTTAGGTCGCAAAACATTCGTAACAAGCATTCGTGACACGTTTTCAAGATAAACCGACAAAGTTTTACATCCCGAACACGAGTCGTGCTCTAAAGCCGACGGTGCTCGGCCGCTTTGGCAATTGTTTCTTGCACCTCATCCAGATCCTGTCATCCTCTGCTTTGCATTGCAGGATGGGTACAAGTTTAGCCGATTGCTCCTTGAAGGTCGCCATACGGTTGTTGCTATCTCTTTCTTCCGCTCCTTGGCGGTAACGATGTTTTTTCAAGGAATCTTGGCCTTGATGATGAGCTTCGTCTTCAACAATTCTTCTTCAAGGAATTTCTTAGTGGTTTCTAGCTTTTGAAGAGAGGTTTTGTTAGCCTTGAGAGAATCCATGATCACATCAAATTTTTCTTTTTGCTTTTGTCTCTATGATCATTTTGTCAAGGATCCTCCGGTCGCTTCTTGGTCGCTCTCCTTTTCTTCCTTTCTTCAGCTGCCTCCACCAGAGTCTTTTTCTCGTCCAAATGGCAAACCTCAAGCAGTGCAGCCATAGTCGCTGGTGGAAGATCGGCCTCAACTGCTGACATAGCGTCCCTAATCGGTTGATTATTGTTCAAAATCTCCGATTGGGGCCTTGAGACTAAATCAAATAGTTTGTTGAGGCGTTCTTGCATGCCAGGGGCCGATGAAACTGCAGCCGATGCACCTTTTGAAACAGCAATTATATTTTGAATTGCAGAAATATAATCATCAGCTACAAAGATCTCTGGATCATCCAAATCGGATAGATTGAAGCCAAGGACGTTGGATAGGTCTGAAGTCTCCGGAGCAGCAGTCGTTGGTGCTGGCATCGGCTGAGGCAATGGCTCTTTGGCCGATATGTCTGACAAACTTGCCAGGATGTCTGCCACTTGTGCCGATGCGGCGGGCTGGAAAAAGAATGTAATAAGAACCAATGATCTGAATCAAGACCGATGGACTAAATTAAGATTTGTGTTATAGATACCTGAGCAGTAGCCGATTCGTGAAGTGAACTCTCGCCACTTTGTTCTTGTGGTTTAGAGTATTTCTTCTTGGCAGGGACCTTGGTGGACTTTGGCTTCCTCTTTTCTACATATTCATCGGCTGAAAGTCAGTTGACGAAACGATGAAAGAATCAAGGTAGATTGAGTATAACTTACTGGGTTGTTGTTGCTTTTCCAAGTCAGACAATGATGGGCTTTGAATACCCAAGGAGCCAGAGGTGTAACCAGTCAGAGCAGTTGCCTTATGTGGTCGTTTTCCCTTGCTTACTGCTGGAACTTCGATCGGCTTTTTGCCCTCAGATTTAGTCTGCAAAGAAAACAATATGAAGCCGATTAGACAAGTTCAGGAGTTACAATGAAGAAAAGTTAAATCGACTAATACCTCGCTAGCAATATTTACAAGACTCGTATTATCGATCCGAGCTCGATTCGTCACTTGAATTGTTATCCGGTTAGCATCGGCTCAGAACATCCGGGAAGAGGGCATCAATAATAGCCGATGGAGTACGGTCAAGGAGAAGTGCATCGACAATTGAAGACCACCATGAGGTGAATCGGCTAGATCGACGATTGTTCGTAACAAAGTGTGGCAAAGATTTGATCTCAAATCATCGGCTATCTCCAAAACCATGTTTGTTTGCAGCTAAGGATCGCACTCTAGTCCTAGGTGAACCAAGTCAAGAAGTGGAAGGTCGGGAATCACTTGGCGAAACCCAATTGTCCGCAAAATGGAAGGATGGTAAAATTCATAAGAAGGTCAAAAGTACGATTCCTTGTGTTGAAGCCGACATGAAAGATCTTGGGGAGATGAAAATTTTGATGAAATCCAAAGTCGATTCTGGCATTTGAGTCATCGAGTCCAAGTGAAGAAATGATGGCCATTCAAAATCGGTTTGCACTAGTATAATCGAAAAATCTTGTTGATTGAAATCATTACTATCCAAATTCAAGAAGAAAGATAAGTATTTTTCGTGCCAACTGAGAAATCTTTTCTTGCTGAACACATGATGAATCTCTCGCCATAGGATCGGTGGCTCAATTCAGTCTTGCATTTTACGGTGTGTCCTCGCGAGGGAATCTTGAATCTTCGAGAGATCTAGTCCAAAGATCGGCTAAATAAGCGATCTGACCAAATTTGAATAAACCAGAGGACCACCTACATTGCCGACGCAGAATTTGGCAAACCCAAGAAAGCCGACTCTAATTACATGCATCATTTGGCAACCGCTCCAAGAAACATCTTTCCCAATGCTAGCCGACGGCCCTCTACCAATCGCTCTGCCACTAGTTGATACACTTGTGTTGGTCCCAAAGAAGCACCACAGAACAAGAATCGGTCTAACCATAGATTCAGAAAAGCGACGTGTTCTTCGTCTGATACCAGCCCGTTCACTTTGTTATTGTTATTAATGTACTTACGCCAACCTTCTCCTTTAGATTGAATAAGCTTATATTTCGGTTTTCCACTAAAAGCCGATATTTGTTCACCATCTGGCCTCAAGCAACACAATTGGGCTATGTCCATAAGAGTCGGGCCGATGGGACCAGTACGAAACAAGAAAGCGTTGAAGGTCTCCGACCAGAAATAACAGGCCGTGGCCACTAAGGGCTCATTGGCTTCTGGATCGGCTAAAGAGAGAGGAATACACTCAACTATACCCATTTTTTCCCATTCCCCTCTTTTTTGAGCTGCCACGCGATATACCAAGATCTCCATCCCTTAAGCGGCCGCGTACCATGCTCAAGCTCTTATCCCACTCTCTATATTGAATGTAGTAGCCGATAAAGGAAGACGGGGAATATCTTGGCTAATTACTGTACTGGCGTCTAGGTTTCCTATCGGACCAAGAAAATACTGATCTTTACTGTTAGGGATCGGAATGAGTACCTGACTCACGTCCATTTCAGCCGATCTTAGCAAGCCGATTGAAGAAGATGTATGCAAGCTGACTGATGGAAACCGAACAATGGATGAACAAAAGCCGATTGTTTGGATTCAGAGTGCTTGTGCGCGTGAGAAATGACCGCGGTGGGGGCCGCATTTTATAGCACGTGAAAACTTGAAGAGGCGGAGGTGAATTTCAAAAGGCGTGGCGATTAAAACGCACTAATCGCATGTCGAGAAATACGGTAGCGAATAAAGCGGCAGTTAATGAGTGAAGATTAAACGTTAGCCGATTGAACAAGCCGATAATTGTGATTTTTGACAGATGACAAGTCATCTCTCAAAAATGGGGGGCATATGTTTGCACCAAAATTCGGCAAGATAATTAAAATCAGGCAAATAGAATTAAAGATATGGAAGCTAACGGATGTTTGGAAAGAATCCGAAACGTTTGGTGAATTGTAAGATTTTAAAGGAAACAACCTCTCGAGATAAGGCCGATACGGATACGGATCTTAAAGCGTGTTGGAGTAGGACACGATCGGCCGAAGGGTATAAAAGAAGAGCCGAAGCAAGCTGCAGAAAGACATATGCAAACAACCAGCTTTACTTTTCATCTATTTTTTCTGTCGACTAGGAGTAGCTTGTGTAATTTAGCCTTTGTAATCGATTTCGATCAATAAAGTTGCGCATCGCCGATTGTTGATCTTCGTCAATTACACCCCAGGTTCGATTTGTTCTGATTTTGTTGCGCATCGCCTTCTTCAGAATTGATCTGCCTTTATCATCTGCTTAGCCTTAATCGCTAATCGGACTTATCTCGTTACTTTGATCTTGATCGGCTTCAAGCTGATTGAGTTTAAGCCGATTGATCTTGACGATCGGCTTGAAGTAAATTTTATTGTTTTTACCTTGTCGATTCCAGGTCAAATCGACTGGCACGCTCTGAACCAGGTGTTCGTCCTGTGTGCTGCTGTCAGAAACCCTGCATCAAGTTTTTGACGCCAACAAGGTGGCACTTTACATGTGCGACATTGAAAACCCTGACGGAAGACTAGATTGACACAAATTAGAATTTGGAGGTGTACAACATTGATTCTAACAACTAGCGCCAGTGAAATGGGCAGGGCAGTGGACAGGAATCGTATGGAGATGAAATCAGTGTAACCCGTAACTCATGCTAACATTATCTAGTATAAAGTGATAATATATGCAAACTCATTGTATTATCACGGTGAAAAGTGAAAACATTGGTAAAAAGAGATGATGTAAAGTGAAAATAATGGTTAAGAGTAGTGCAAATTGCCACTTTAGTAATAAAACACGATGCAAAATAAAATTTACTCTTTTAGAAATGTCAACATAAAACATCGTTGTAAATGATTTGTGCATGCATTATAGCCATGTTGCGTGATCGAAAAAAAAACATGCTGCTAAAAGAGCAACTAGATTTTATATTTGTTCTCGCTTGCACAAGCATCTATCTTCTTTTGTTTATGTGCTCTCAATTTATATTCCAGTGTAAGCCGAGTGAAATTGTTAAATTGGTACGTTGCAAGAAGCCTATTTTTTTTCTGGAATCAAATGCAGCATATCAAAAGGTTATGTCAATCTTGACGATGATCGTTGACTAGTCAAATATCTAAGGATCTCACCTTGAATCATTTAGGTTGTGACCTCCCTAGCCTATAACCTTCCCTGACCGTGACCTCCTTAGGCCATGACCACGCTTCAAGTTATGACCTCTCTAGACCGCGATCTCCCCTAGTTGTGATCTCCAAAGGTCACAACCACTCTTTAAAGTCACGACCACTTGAGGCCACGACTACTCAAGGTGGTGACGACCACTTAAGGTCACGATCACTCTAAGGACGTGACAACCACTCAATGACTCAAGGCTGTGACCTCCTTATGTCACGACCACTCTAGAGTCTTAGACCTCTCTTAAATCACTAGTTCTCGACCTCTCACATGCTGAGTGGTCCTATAAGCCGAGAATCCCTGTGCTCTTCCTAAGACATCATAGAAGAAGTCAAAACAAGAAGTTATCCACGTACAGTAATTCAAAGCCCACGTGAAGACAGTTATCAACAACTGAAGACATCGTACTAGATAAGAAGACATGACAGTTTACGGTGGAACACAATAGTTTGATGGAAGCGAAAAGGCGGCAGTTAGATAGCAACTCCCGCTGCTTGACAACTATAAATTCCTACGGCCTGCGCGCCATTTAGATAGAGAGGAATCAGATTAATCATTCATAGTTAATCAAGGATTAAAGACTAACATACTTAGCCTAGATTTTGACCCCACTCTATAAACTTCATTCTACTATAGCAAGCCAAGAAATAAAGAGTATCTCTACTTAAAATTTTCTTAGTGTCCAGTTCGAGAACAAAAGTCCATATTGTCGACAAATCTAGCATGTGTTATTTGCTATTCTTTAGTCGAGATTGTTTGATGATAGAGTTGTTGCGCTGCCACACCATGTATGTGCCTTCCGAAGCGATTTTTACCTTAGACATTCTATTCGTCTTCGAACACCGTATATATCTAGCACATTGTACATTATTATTTTTCAAATCTAGCCCCCTCACGTATGTTTTGACAAAAATCGCTCCGTTCTTCCACCGTGAAAGGAGTGGTAGACGACACCTGCCCCCTGCCACGCCCAAGGAGTTCGAGAGGTGCCGGGTGCCATGGCAGCGCGGGAGGACGTGCTACCATGCTTGGGGACCGCAGGAGGACGCGCTCCCACGCTCGACCTCTCGCCCGCACCCACGTAGCTGCCTGCCCGCGCTGCATGAACCTCTCACACTCTCCGGACGCTGCAAGGGATATGTGTTGCCTGTCGCACTTTTTATGGTTAGAGAGGAAGCTATTTTTGCAAAAACATGTGTGAGAGCTAGATTTGCAAAAACCGATGTTCTTTGTCTTCCTCCTTTACATGTACCAGCATTTTTAGTTGAAGTCGTGGAGCTTTCGTATCAATGTTCAGACTTCTTGTTTCTTCCGTTGTATAAAAAATTGTAACCCTATTTGCCATGATCAATAAAGAATAACTCTCGACTTGCTCTCTAGAACAAAACTATTTTGTGATCAAATAATGAAAGCCTGCGTCTTCCTCAAAAAAAAAAAGAATTGAAATGTAATTGCTAGAACCTAAAAAGATAAGGTGGATTTGGCTCAAAATTTGTATTCGCAAAATGTTGTGGGTTTCCTAACCATTTTGAAATTGGAAAGATAATGAGCAGAAGCCAAATTGGTTTAGATTGATTAAGTATCTCTACTTCTTTAAAAATAAGATAAAAGCATGGCGTAAGCTAATTATAACAAGATAACATATTAACGTGCTGAATAATATTGTTTTTATCGATAGCAAAGTACGTACGTTCAGCTACTCGCACCAAAACCCATTAGTATAGTGCCCTGTTTTCCGGTTTCCTTTTCCCAGCACGTAATATATGGTATTTTCCTTTTCTAGAACGTTTGTTTCTTTTTCCTTAATTTCAGGATATTTGTTTCCTTTTCCTTTAGATGATGCTGGAGGTGGGGGGAGATCTGTTGTGGACCACAGGGATGAGTTAGACACATTAAACAATGGCCATCGGATGTGGGTGAGTAAAGCTGAGGAAAGATCTGAGAGGTTAATTTTGATGGAGACAAGTTTCTGGTAACGTTTCGCTGGGTGCATGAAGGTTGGACCATCTCTAGTGAGGTGCATTATTTGAGGTGGACGTAGAAAAGAATACTTAGGTGCATTACAAAGGGGTATGGATACATCACGCGCATGCTTATCTGAAGTTCTAAGTGGACCGTATGTGTACATCGAGATATTTACGAGGACCTGAGTGAAAACTAGTCATCTCAACTTGTGAACGACTCGACCCAACCCGAACGCCCGTGAGTCCCGTCCCCACCGCGCCATCGAGATGGCGTTGTATCACCTCCGCCACGCGCCGCTCGCGCTCCGCCTCGCGCGGCTCCCGCCCGTCGCCTCGTCACCTCCCGCCACCCGCCGCATCCTCCTCTTGGCGCCGGCTCCGCTGCCGACGAGGCCCTGGCGCCTCCTCTCGCCCGCCGCGAGGCCGCGCTCGCTCGCCACGGCCGAGGCCGTCGACTCCGGCGCGGGCTGCGACGGCTTCTTCTCGGAGGAGAGTACGTCGTGGAAGTCCCTCGGCATCTCTGACCGCCTCGCCTCCGCCCTGCACGGCGCCGGCCTCGCGAGGCCTTCACTTGTCCAGGTACAGCTTGCTCCACTTATAACCGCCGCTGGACTCTGCATGCTACGTGCTCGACGAAATGTCAGAGCTCGTATGCAATTTCTTATGCTTCAGCAGTTTAATTGCTAGATGCATCTACAACTTCTAGTCTTCTATTACTGTGTCGTTCTAAAATTATTGCATGAATATGGTTTAGCCGTGTCTCTGTTCATGTGAGGTGAGGTGACTAAGTTTGTCAAGCTGGACTGCTCTTGGAATTCGAAATTTAAATTATCTCTCAATATGTTTGCCTCTCTGGGCATAACGCTGTCCTTTGTAGTGCAGAATTCACGTATGCTGTTAGTACGAAATGCTACCAGCCTACCATGGATATTCTATCTTCTTGCATCATATAACTAAATTGCAGCAATGATTATTTACATAAGTAATTGAGCATTAGAAAATTCAGGTGACGAACTTGCTTTAATGACTTTGTAGGATTATTATGTCATGAACAAATCAGTTGCTTTGTTAATGACCATATATCTATGTCTTTTCAAGTCAGTTAGGATTTTAACTCCTTGTTCTACAAAATAACTGGCATTGTCATCATTGCAAGACATTCAATGTCTGTTTGGCTCATAGAGGAAATTGGATTCAGTATTTGGCTATTTGCTTACTAATACTTTTCCCGTCAATTTATCTATGTGATGATAATGTAATATACTATATACTACGCCCGTAAGATTTCGTCGGCAACCAGGCGAGCCACGTCATCGCTTTCACGGAAGAGCCCTCTAGAAAATTGGATATCGCGAGCGAGTCCTTCTGCAGTAAATTAGAAATCACGAACGAGTCCTTCCAACGGTTATTTTGCAAAAAAGACCCCGTAGTTCCGCAAATTCAACCCGGGCGCCGGTTCTTTAAACCCGAAAGATTTCAAATTAAGTTTAGGTCCGAATATTTTGTGAAAAAATCCCGTGGTACGGTTCTTTAAACCTGAAAGATTTAGAATTATGTTTAGATCCGGTTATTTTGCGAAAAAAATCACGTGGTTCCGCAAAATCGACACGGGTGCCGATCCTTTAAACCCAAAAGATTTAAAATTGCGTTATTTTGCAAAAATAAAATAGTGGTTCCACAAATTTTACATCAGCGCCGGTTCTTTAATCCCAAAATATTTAAAAATACATTTAGATACTTCTACCGTTTTTGCAATAAAAGACTTCGGATTAGATCCGAATATTTTGCGAAAAAATCCCGTGGTACGGTTCTTTAAACTTGAAAGATTTAGAATTATGTTTAGATCCGGTTATTTCGCGAAAAAAATCACGTTGTTCCGCAAAATCGACACGGGTGCCGATCCTTTAAACCCAAAAGATTTAAAATTGCGTTATTTTGCACACAAAACAAGTGGTTCCGCAAATTTTACATCAGCGCCGGTTCTTTAATCCCAAAATATTTAAAATTACATTTAGATACTTCTACCGTTTTTGCAATAAAAAACTTCGGAGTAGAGTTTGCGCGGCGCGGCGTAGCGCGCAATGCTATCTAGTAATACTCATGCTGGGACCTGTATCTGTATGCGTTTTCTATCTGACTTCCTGAGAACTTGGTGTTGCAACAAATGACTACTTATATAAAACTTCAAATGATGTTGCAGGCAGCCTGTATACCACATGTTCTCATGACGAATGATGTAATTGTTGCAGCAGAGACTGGCAGTGGCAAAACACATGGTTACCTGGTTCCACTGATCGAAAAGTTGTGCTCTGAACCATCTTCCACAGAAGATGGTAATGTCCAGAACATTGCCATAGGACCACATAACATCGTGTTGGTCCTCTGTCCCAATGTCATGCTGTGCGAGCAAGTTGTTTGCATGGCTAATTCGTTGCTTGATGAGTCTGGTGAACCACTCAAGCATGCTGCTACAGTTTGTGGAGCAAAGGTATGTTCTGTCCGCCCATCCTTTCTGCTAATGAAGAACATGATCTTTCTTGTTCTACTTATGGATAAATATGAAATTAGCTATATCACATTCAGCAACTGAATACCCATTTTAGTAACTTCATTTTTCTGTAACAGAATTACGGTATCTTTTCCAATGACACTTTTGAGTCTCAAATCTCAACTATGTGATCAACATGGGTTTTTGTTTCAATTTCCTATTTGCAATAGCACTGTTACAATTCTCCTGAAATGCTGCATTAATGAAGCTTATTCTGGTATGACATCTGCTTGTTTTATATTTCTTAATTTGCATCGTTTCATGGCAGGGTTGGCCAGCTATTCACCCAGATATTCTTGTTGCTACTCCAGCTGCTCTCTTAAATTATCTATTTGACTATGACCCAGAAAAGAGGCGGAGGGAGAGATTCCTACGTAGTGTAAAATTCATTGTAAGTACTTGAGTGCATTTTTTTTGGGTACCATACTACTCTCATCTTGGTATGTTGTCTTTTGTTTAATTGATTGATTTGCTTAAGCTACTTGGCAAGGCTTGGCTAGAAACCTTTTCTTGGTATGTTATGCTTTATTTAATGAATTTATTTGCTGAATCTACATGGCCAGGCTAGGCTAGAATTTGTTTTCTTCCTGCCACTTGGACAATAAAATATCTGGAATAATTTGAAGTTAAGATGGGAATTTCTGTGTACCTTTTTTTTTCATACCATTTCCTATATCTCCACTTTTGTCTGGCCATTTCGTCTTCAAGGACGTTTTTAAGTTATGATCTTTGATCTTGAGATTATGAGGGAATCCTAATGGTAGTTGATTTCGAATAGGTATTTGATGAGGCAGACATGCTACTTTGCGGAAGTTTTGAAAACCAGGTCATTCGTCTCATCCACATGCTGCGATTTGATGAAAAGCTACTGTCTAGGACAGAAGTTTCTGGAAAAGAAGTATCACCTCAAGATACTGATGAATATTACGAGGGTTCGGACTCTGAGAGTGCTGAATTTAGTGATGACGAGGAGAATGAAGATGGCCATGTTCAAGATAAACCAGTCAAGGTGGAGAATGCTCACGTTGGGGCACAGAAGAAGGATTGGAGGAGGGTTCGAAAAGTTTATAGGCGCAGCAAGCAGTATATCTTTGTTGCTGCCACCCTTCCTCAAAGTGGCAAAAAGACTGCTGGTGGTGTGCTGAAACGAATGTTTCCTAATGCTGTATGGGTTAGTGGTGCTTATCTGCACTGCCACAACCCTAGGTATGCACTCTGTTTTATTGTAACATCTGAATGTCCTGTACTTTGGTTTTTCTACTTTTGATTTGCTTGGCCTTTTTGTTCAGCATGGGGGATTTCTCACTAGTATTACAAATTTTTGTTGCTGTTTTTTGTTAGAATCCCAAATTTGTTTTTTGTCATTTCGTATTCCCACCTTAACTTCCACATATTTGATATGTAGTGCACCATGTATGCAGATTAGAACGAAGATGGATAGAGGTCACTGCTGATACACAAGTAGATGCTCTTCTGGATGCAGTGACATATGGCCTTAAGAGTGAAGTTCATGACCCAAAACTTGGTCCAAATCGAACTATGGTGTTCACAAACACTGTTAATTCTGCTAATTCGGTCTCTGACATATTGCAAAGAGTTGGTGTTCCATGCATCTTATACCACCGTGAGAGCTCCCCGGAGGAAAGGGCAAACAATTTACAATCTTTTCGGGAAAATGGTGGCGTGCTTGTTTGCACTGATGCTGCTGCTCGTGGACTTGATGTGCCAAATGTTTCTCATGTCATTCAGGTATGATCAGACTTTGCCTTCTGAAATGTCTGCCTGTCTGGTGCTGCTGCGAATCCACCACAGGAGATTTTCAACTTCCTAAAATTCTTGTTGTCTTCTTCTACTTTTGGTGTCAGGCTGTCAGCACAGTAAAATGAAAGTTTGCTCATATAATTGTACAAATTCGCACAGTTATGCTCACTTGGTATCCTTACAAAAATGTTTATTATGTTAGATTTTTGGTGATTAACCCAACCATATTAGATTTTTTTTGGGTATCATCTCACTGGTTTTTGTTTTTGTTGTTGTCTCTACCTGTAGGCGGAGTTCGCTGCCTGTGCTGTTGATTTTTTGCACAGGGTGGGTCGCACAGCCAGAGCTGGCCAATCAGGAATAGTGACCAGCCTATACACACAAGCGAATCGTGATCTTGTAAGAGCGGTCCGTCAAGCAGAGGAGTTGGCCCAGCCAGTGGTAACCCTCTGCCTGTTCTTATCATCGTTTCACATAGTGCTAATCTCTTTCTGCAAACATGCTTACCAAAAAAATATATTTGTTTGTGAAATCAGGAGAGGGCGTTCAGCAGAAAAAGAAGCTTCCGCAACAAGTTGAAGAAGCAAATACTAAATAAATCTGCAACGCTGTTATCTTGACCTTGTGATATTTTCTATATGTAGAGGGGAAACAAAAAGCTGCTCGAGCTCCCCACCCACACGATAGTTATTTTCCTTCTATTTTTCTTGGGGAATAATTTGTACTTTAAGCGATCATTGAAGGCTGTTGCCGATTTAATAACTAGCATAGATGTTGTTAAATTGCTATTCAGGTTGACCTTTGCCTTAATTTTTCATCGGTATCTTTGTTGATCGAGCTATACGGGTGTGTGTATTCCTTTCTTGCTGCTATTTGATTAGTGTGGGCAATGATACGCAGTTCTCCTGCCTATTCTCGAAAAAAAAAATTTATTAGTCTGGGCTGTGCGGTTGGAACCCTCAGCCTTGTTCTATACTTCTGTCATGTTTGTTGTTTTCCCCTTTCTGGCAATCTGGTTTTTAGGTTTCCCTTTAACAAAAAATCATTAGATTCTCAAAATAAATAAAATAAAATAAAAAATTAGGCACATTTTGTAGCCATTTGATTAAAATCTAATGGATCTCACTTTCGCTCACTCCCACCGTGGTCGGCACTAGCTTGCTCCTTTCCGCTCCTGGATCCATGGCTGCCACCTTCCTAACCTTCGACAACACTATAATCGACGAAGCCGTGGTTGTCGCTCCATTCCATCTCCTCCCCTCCTTTGATTTGTTGCTGTCACAACCCGATCTACTTGCCGTTACTGATTGCCTTCCTTGCCCCAATCTAACTCGACACTTGGCCCACTGTTATCTTCAACTGTCGCCCTCCTCTATCATGGCCTTATAGGTAAGGAGGCATCACAGGTATAATTCCCCTAGAGTTGTCCCTCGACTCCACCAAGTGGATTCATGCCAATCTCAACCTTTGCTTTCTTTTGGATGGACTGGATTTAGCCATGTCACTTTTTCTCCTTCCTAATCCCCAACCTCTCCTCCCAATTCATATTAGACTTGAAGCAACCGAAACTTTACTTATCCTCGGCAAGTCAAATTCGAATGCCTTAATATAAAAAAATGGAACACATTTCTTCGTTGTATAAGCATTGGACAACATCCTTCGAAAGCAACAATCAAATACAAATGACGGTGGTTAATAGCTAAGCTTTGTTTCACAAGAACGGAAGGTCCAATTTTCCCATGCTTCTCTATCAAATGGTTGTGTGAATTTTTTTTTAAGGTTTATTCTAAGGTTTTCGATCACATCTCGGGGTGACCGAAATTTATTTCGGCGAGATTTCGGAATTTCTGCTGAATCTAGCCAAAATGGAAAAACCAAATTTCAAATATGGTATTTTAGCGGTTGGCCCTTTTCAACCCCCTGTGAAATGGTCTCTCATGGCTAGGAAAAATTCGGGAAGAATATTAAAAAAATCATGCAAGCATTTGCACATAAAATACCCTAAATTTATAAATTTCGGCAGCATTCCGCTTGATTTTTGGATTTTAACACTTCGATTTGGCAACAATCAATATATACTGTGATCACAAATGATAAACATGAAATAAAATTACACAGATAGCATTCACATTCACTAACATCATGCTGTTGCATCTATCCCATTGCATGACAATTGACAATTCATAAACACCTTTGAAATCCTATTACATTATAACTTTGAAATCACACTGTACATTCCATCCATCACAATTATTTTGAACATAATAAACGAAAAAATACCTATCGAAGCATAGATGACACCACAACCCACTGATCGGCCTGAACCACCTGTAAGAGGCATAATTAAAGGAGTATGAACACTTATTACACAAAGATGTGCTAAATGAGTAAAAGGATCTTGTGGACAACTATGCATTGACGTATCTATGAGTAGTAGTAGATGGTGCAAACCTCCACCTACGTCATCGTCAATGATCTCGCCATACTTCCTCTCGTACACTTGCTTGTACTCCTCCCAATTCAAGTCCCGCGGCAGTCAGGCGAACTTCCAGTGTTCATAATGCTCCATCCAGCCTGAATGACTCTCTGACTGGTGTAGGTACCTAACAGGCATATGTTGTGTGTACGGGTTAGGGTTACATAATTTCTATATATATTTTTTTGCAAATTTTTCACATGTATTCCTCAGAAAAGGCATTACAATTCGTCACAAAAAATTTGGTGCTAAATTAGGTCCTACAAATATGAAAATTGGTCGAATTTTTTATCACCTTAATCAAAAAAACTCGAAATCTCGCCCAAAATTCCCGAAATCACTGTAGCAATTTGAAATTTTCTTATCTCGCCGAGATTTAGAATCTCGGCCTCCCGGCCAAAAGCCAAGATTTTTGAAATCTCAGCGAGATTTTGAACCCTATATGATATAGAGTTTACAAGGATATTTACATGTTAGCATGTATTGAAGTTGAGGCTGATACGAATTTTTTCCTACTCCATCACAACTCTACTTCTATTCGGAGTCTATTATATATCACTAGTATAGTGCCAATGCTAACGCTACGACGGCAGTACATCTGCTTATCAATTAAATAAAAGATAAGTATGAATATAATACTTAATAATAAATAATCTTGTGATCACATTATACGTACTACATATTTAGAAGGAGAGCGAATCAAACAAGGAAATAAACAGGGAGGATCTGCATGCAAGGAAACCAGACTTGAATTGCCAAAACTGTATGTACTACATATTTGGAAGGAGAGCGAATCAAACAAGGAAATAAACAGGGAGGATCCGCATGCCCGAAGGTGTTGCCCTTGATCTCCTCCACGTACCGCGCTAGCCAGCATCGCCTCCGCGAGCGCGACGTCGACAGCCTCCGCCGCCTCCCGCTCCGCGCAAAGGTACGCGTCCATCTCCGGTAGGCCGATCGCGCGGCGCAAGCCCGTGGTGTAGTCGGCGCCAGGCGGATCGAACGCCGCGCAGGCAGCAGTATGTCATCCTGGAAAGCTGGACTAATAATGGCTTCCCTAATTGTCATCCAAATATGAATGCTAACATATAGCACTATTTGAGCGTCCTAATTGAGGCTAATTATTATCAGAATATCTGTTACTTCCTATAGTGTATTTAGGAATAAGTCCTAAAATGAACTTATTCCTTATATTTATCACACGATAATTGCATTTCATACACACATTCCTTATATAATATTTTTCGCTAAATAATATTATGGCGACGGTACGTGAGCGCCTTGTATAGGATGTGGTGCACATGCATGAATGGAAGAAAATTAAGCGCGCGATTCATGTTACTGACTGGTATGGTAAATATTGAATCGAAATCAAATGGGTTTAGATTTACAACATAAATTCCATATATATAGTTCAATTGAAATATATATGTGCGGGCTCTCCTGTTGTGGGCCACATAAATGAATGAGTTAGACACATTAAACAACAGCCATCGGATGTGGGTGAGTAAAACTGAGGAAAGATCTGAGAAGTTCATTTTGATGAATGCAAGTTTCTGGGGACGTTTTGCTGGGTGCACGAACATTGGGCCATCTCTAATGAGGTGCATTATTTAGGGTGGACGTAGGAAAAATTGCTTAGATGCATTATAAAGGGGTATAGACTATAAATATATCCTCATAGCCTAAGGCTACAGTAAGAGTTCATTGTAAACATCTCCTCGTACAGTAAAATTGCCTTTGTGCTTCTTTGGTTTTTTCCCACAAATGTTTTTCATGTAAAATCTTTATTTCCCGTTCTTTGATCCTATATTTTTACCTTATCTTTTGTAATAAGTGGTATCAGAGTAAAGATTCAAGATTTAGGATGCTACCTTGGAAGGAGGAGACTTGGGAGGCGGCACCCGCACGGCATCCAAGCGACGTTCGAAGGCGTAGCATCGAGCGACATCGTGCCTGGTGACTCCCGTGTTGCTGCTTTATCGAATCCGAGGTGAAGTTCTGATGTCGCACCAAAATTCTGAAGTCGACTGTGAATCCGAAGAATGTTCGATCCCAAGTCGAAGTGGAACACACGAAGCACGGGGGCAGCGCAAGAAGACGTCATGGCAGAAGATGCGAGGGAGTCCCTAACGTGCGCCTGGAGAAGCAGCGATCATAGCCATCTCATAAAAAAAGGTGTACCAAGAAGAAAACAACGAGAGACGCGTGTACAGAAGCAACGTCGACAGTACGGCAAGAAAAAAAATCATCGATCGGCTTTCTCAACATCTCAATGTTACTAGATGAGTCACCACGGCGTGCCACGTTATGATCGTGCTCGTAACACGAACAAATCGAGAAAACACGCGAAACGATTGAAAAGATATAAACGTAATTGCGTTTTTGTCGTATTTATTCAGCGAAACGGTTGAAATGATATAAACGTAATTTCGTTTTTGTCGTATTTATTCAAGATCCTCTCACGAAGGATGCGTAATTTCGCTGAAATGAAAGGTCATTTTCGCAAAAAACGGTAAAAATGATTTGAACGTAATTACACTATTATTTATTTATTTAGGGTCTTTCTTTTCGTAAAAAATAGTTAAAAAAAATCTAAACGTAATTATTATTATTTTCTGAAGAGGTATAATGATTCGTCGAATCCGAGGCGAAGGTATTCAAAGCATCATGTCATGTGTATCCGATCGCAGAAAAGAACGTCTCAAGGACATGCGGGCTGCAGCTTCTAGCGACTCCCTCCGCCTGGCGCAAGGAAAGCGGAAAAAAAGAAATTAGCAACGCGTGCAACAGAACAGACGCGCAACAGCAGCACACCAATTTCGAAGCAGCAAAAGCACCGAGTACCATCAAGAGGGGAGCTCCACGATACAGAAAAGAAGTGACCAGTAACTGTAGCAAACAATACACACGGATACTATAGCACCACTTCGCGGACTGTAGAAAACTGTGCGTATCACTGTGGCAAAGTCGGCTGTGCTGCGCAAGGAGGATAGAGGAAAAGCAATCTAGTACACAGCGCAAGCACAGGACATTGAAAAGTGACAGCTCCAAGCTTGCGCAACAGGGAGAGATAAAGGAATATACCGGAAAATTCGGAAGTCTCGACGCTCGTCACAGCTTCGCTTCACGACTCGACTTTATATTAAGGGTTGATTCTTGTTTTTAACCTCAGTGACTGTTCCAACGCTATAACAAAAGTTCGTCACACTATCGCCCGTGACACCAGGCACCGTGCCTAGACATCAATCCAATTCAGGCCAATGTGCCTATTATTGGCGGCATCAAAACGGGGTTAATCATTGGCAATTTCTTTGACGATCCGTCGACTACTATGGGTAATTGCGGCAAGACCCACACATATAGAGTCTAAGGTGGAGTTGTGGTATTTTTCAAACACATGAATTAATTTGAGCTACGCTTGATTGAGGAGACTTTGAAAAAAAAATCAATGTCAGTTGAGGAGATAATTAAACTTGGTGTTCAATCACCGTTTAGATATGTTGCAAATTTTGGATTACTTGCGTGACCATTATGAAGGCTTTGACAACATTAATTCTCATAATTTGACAACACCCTGATGGTAGCTGGCATCATACTTTATGAAGTATATAGCTTAAAAGTGAAGGTTTTGCTCCAATATCAGTTTGAGATGAAAGATTGAAGTGCAAGAAGTTAGTTTCTACGTAGATACTACAACGTTGTTAAGTTGTCATAACTCGATATGAGGGGTTTACTGCAATTTATACTCTATTAACGGCACAAGAGTTCCTTTCATCTTGACAATTTTATAGGAGCAGTTTCAAACATATCATGAAATTTAATTATCTTTAAAGTTGGTAGTTTGACGTATGTGATGGTCATACGTGTAAGTTGCTCTTTCAATGAACATTATTTGTCGAATTTTATGTTTCAAGTGGAGCATATAAAATATACATGATATAAGTATTTCACTATCAATCAAATGCCACAGGTGATATTTTGGCTCATGAGAAGCATTTGGATAATATTGTTCCCATCTTTCTTATTCAGGTTAGTCCATTGGACTATCAAAGCACAAGGTGTTCATGATGATTTATTTTGAGGAGAGAGTTGCATTATATTTTAGCTACAAGAGGAATTCGTTTCAAGGTGGAGATTGTTGAAGTTAAGGGTGATACGAATTCATTTCCTACTCTATCACAAATCTACTCCTATACGGAATCTATTATGCATTACTATAAATATATCCCTGTAGCTTAGAGCAAGTGCAAGAGCTAGTTGTAAATATCTCCTCGTATAGTGAAATTGCCTTCATGCTCTCGTAGTTTTTTCCGCAAAAGTTTTTTTTACGTAAAATCCCAGTTTTGTGTTCCTTTGATCCTATATTTTTATGGTGCTTTTTGTAACAGCACGTATAGAGTGTGGATCGATATATGCATATGAACGAGAGATTGAATTGCATTCCTAACTACTGCGTAACCATGTAGTACTAACTAGTAAATACAACTATCATGTATGTGAATTTTTCCTGTTTGCAAACAAATAAACAAGATGTTCTTGCAAAGGGCATGAAAGCTGTTCGTGCAAACAAACCTGTTCGATGTACTATCAACTCAAGCATCAACAGAGGCTCAATTCTTCCTAATAATATACACTTGTTTTGTTTGGTAACAATCTCTTTGATAACACACTATACCCCGGAGGCTTAATCGGTTGGCGAGAGAAGCAGCACATGCATGGGGCTATGGAAGCTCTTCCACAACAAGCTGAAAGCCGTATAGGCAAAAGCCAGCAAAAAGAGCCCAGAAGAAGAGACCAAAATAGAAAATGTTCTTAGGTTTAATGAAGATCTTGATCCCAAATGCTGAACATCAACAGTTCGGCAATCTACAAAGAAAAAGGTGTTAGAGGCAACTAAGAATGAGCAAGATGTAAGAAGTGAGTAAGAAGTGCTGATCTGTAAATCACTACTACAGAACAGGCCATCCTTGCCGGCATATCACTGCTGGTTGGAACCGAGCCGGCAGTGATAACATATCTCTGCTGGTTCGAAACTTAAGTTGGGGGAAGACCTTATCATTGCCGGTTCACGCAACCAACTGGCAATAAAAAGCAAGATATCACTGCCGGTTTGAGACAACAACCGGCAGAGATATATCACTGCCGGGTCGTTCTTAAACCGGCAGTGGTACTTGACTTTTCACTTGCCGGTTTGAGACTAGAATCGGCGGTGATATTATTTTCCAGCAGAGATCGAAGCTTATCACTTTGCCGGTTCTGCGCAGAACCGCAGATGATAAGTCGCTTATATAATCGAGACCCTGCCTCCCTACCGATCGAGCAAAGACAGAGGCGCTCTGTCTTTGCTCGATTTGTAGATTGCGACGATTTGCTGCTGAAAAATCTATTAAAAGTCATATTGTACTTCTTTTCGAGGTTAGTAATTTGATCTCTATTTTTGTAAATAATAAAAAATTGCCACATGGATATTTACATAATGAAAAAAGGTTCATGTATTTTCAAATTTTGAAATAATAAAAACTTGTTAGATGTATATTTACCTAAGGAAAAAATGTTGATGTATTTTAATGTACTCAAAGTATATCCTAAGTATTTATAATTTTTTTCAAATTTTTAAATAATAAGAAATTGCAAGATGGATATTGACGCAATGAAAAAAGATTGATATATTTTAATATAGTCCAAATATATCATAACTATTTACAATTATTTTCATTTTTTACAACACTAAAAAATTGCTACATGGATATTTTCATAACGGAAAAAGGTTGATGTATTTTAATATAGTAAAAATTGCTACATAGGTTTTTAAATCTAATCGTTTACAATTATTTGTTATTTGCAATTATATGCTTATGTAATATTTGATTTAATTAATTGTAGATGGACCGAAGGTGGATGTATGGCACGGACCGTTATGGGCGAGTTTTTAATGGTGTGAGTTATTTTCTAAGCGTGGCTGCGGCGCTAAGTCGAAGAATCTGCGGACTACATGTGTTGTCCATGCGTTGATTGCAAAAATCGGTCGCTTTTCTACTATAGAGTCGATCGTGCACACTTGCTTCAAGAGGTTTCAAGGTGGCTATACCAGTTGGACCAAGCACGCGAAGATGAGATTGTACATGAAGGGCAACACATTACTAAAGATGACGGAGACAACGATATGACGGCGATTGAAGATACGTTTGTCGATAGCCACGACGACGATCCGGATCAAATGTTGCGTGATGGGGAGGAGACTTCACGAGTGAAAGAGAGTTTCAAAAGTTTCAACATATGGTACAGGACTCCACAACACCATTGTACCCAGTACGCAGGAGGAGCACAAAAATTGCGCATCGTGCTTACACTCTGCAGCTTGAAGGCAAGCAATGGTTGGTCCGATAAGAGCTTCACCGAGTATTATGTCTCTTGGGGATTTGCTTCCGAGGGTAACGTGTTGCCTACAAGTGCGTGTCGTGCCAAGCGGGTTGTCCGCCCGTTGGGACCGGAAGTACAAAGGATATACGCATGTCCAAATGATTGCATGTTGTATCGCAATGAGTTTGCGGACTTGGATGGTCGTCTTTGTTTGCAAAGCAAAGCGGTATAAGAACGCGATGATGACATCGATAATGACGATGTCGGGTGAAGCGTAAGAAGATGAGATCCCCCGTAAGGTGGTGTGGTATTTTCCTATAATTCCCCGTCTGAATCGATTGTTTGCGAACAAAAGGCATGCCCAATTGCTACGATAGCACGCCGAAGAGCGTAAGAAGGATGGAATGCTCAGACACCCTGCTGACTCTGTGCAATGGAGGAACATCGATAGAAAATATAAGAAGCACTTCGCATATGATGTCAGGAATATAAGGTTCGGGTTGAGTACGGATGGGATGAACCCTTTCGGCAATATGAGTAGCCGTCATAGCACTTGGCCAGTAACTCTATGTATCTACAACCTTCATCCTTGGCTTTGTATGAAGCGAAAGTACATTATGATGCCACTACTGATCCAAGGGCCCAGGCAACCTGGCAACGATATCGATGTGTACCTCAAACCATTGGTTGAAGATCTTCTAATTTTGTGAAACGATGGAGTACGGGTATGGGATGAGTATAAAAGAGAGAACTTTATCCTACGCGCATTGTTGTTCGTAACCATCAATGATTACCCTGCCCTTAGTAACCTGTCGGGCCAGACGACAAAAGGCTTTAATGGATGCGTCCAGTGCTTAGATGGTACAGCTAGTCGGTGGCTGAAGAACTGTCGAAAAATGTCTTACATGCGGCATCGTAGGTTCCTCCGCAAGGATCACCCATACCGCAATAACAAGAGAGCTTTTGTCGGGACAAAGGAGACTGCTTTAGCTCCGAAGAATCACACTGGGAGAGATATATTTGCGGCTGTAAAGGATCTTAAAATTATTCACGAAAAGGGAGCAGGCAGTACATCTATCCCGAGTTCCCGTGATAAGGCTCTTTTGTGGAAAAAGAGATCAGTATTTTGGGTCCTACCTTACTGGCAGCACTTGGAAGTTCGACACGCAATCGACGTCATGCACATAGAGAAGAACGTGTGTGATAGCTTGCTTAGTATCTTACTGGATATACCTGGCAAAACAAAAGATACTCTCCAAGAACAGATGGACCTTGAAGATATGAAGCTCAGGAAGGAGCTGCATCACAAAGACATAGATACAGGGAAAAAGTACCTTCCCGCAGCCTGCTACACTCTAAGCAAGAAAGAAAAAATTAGCTTGTGCGAATGCTTGAACGGAGTGAAAGTTCCGTCCGGATACTCTGCCAACATAAAGAGACTAGTCTCAATGAAAGACTTAAAATTAATTGGCATGAAGTCTCACGATTGCCACGTGATGATAACGCGGATGCTTTCAATTGCAATTAGGAGTGTTCTGCCAGAGAAAGTCCGAGACCCAATTATAAAGTTGTGTTCATTCTTCAACGCGATTTCACAGAAGACCATCGATCCATTGAAACTAGATAAGCTGCAGGAAGACGTGATCCGCACTGTCTACAGGCTCGAGATGTGTTTTCCTCCATCTTTTTTTTGATATTATAGTCCATCTCATTGTTCACATTGTGAAAGAGATATGGATTCTCGGTCCCGTGTTTCTACATCAGATGTATCCTTTTGAGAGGTTCATGGGGGTTATAAAGAAATATGTTCGTAACCGACATCGGCCGAAAGATTGCATTGCAGATGGTTGAAGAACCGAGGAGGTCATTGAGTTCTGCGTTGATTAACGCTATTGTTAATAGTCTTACCACGGTTGGTGGAAAGTTCTACGCATACTTGATTTATCAGCTTGTCACATTGGAGTTCTCACCAAACCCAAAATTCAAGGTAGAAGACACGTTGCATGATTACCAGAGAAGGATACCTGTAGGGTATAACATGGCGGATTTTCGCATCTTAGAATGCTGCGGGGAGTTGTTTAGCCTATGCTTCTGCCATGCGCTAAAGTCCTTTCAAAAGATTGTGCAGATCGTTGCGCAAAAGATGGATTTCTCGAGAGGAGCTTGGTTGAAAGTGGACACACTTGGTGATATGGTGTTCTTCGTCAATATCAGGCACAACTACGGAGCATCGTTTGATGCACGTGAACTTGGTCTAAAGGGGAACTGCATATATTTTTTGGCATATGATGACAAGGCATTGTACGTTTACGACATGGGACGAGGAACTACTACTATGCACAATCTTGGACCAAGTCTTCAAGATTCTGTTGTACCTGAATTTTCTATGCCTCCGGTTTAAAACTTAGACATTAGAACTTTATGAGATAGTTGAACCTATATATGTTCTCTATTCCTTTTTTTGTGACGTATGTACAATAGGAGCACTTGTTCAATGTTACCCGAAAATTTACTTGTAGCCAAGAAAGGTCGATTTAAACACTAGTTAATTACTTCGTACAATTTCGTTTGACTCATTCAAATAAGAGAAGGAAAACCTACCAAGACGTACATAACACCCCTCCGTTTTGTTTTTATGCTATACTATTATGTTTGCAAACTTTGTTGCAAATTACTCTCTTTAATGTTACTAATGATAGTACAAGACATGTATTTATGTATTATCACCTATGCAAACCATCATGTCCTGGATCTTTTTTTAACGGGAAACTTCAGCTTCAATTCCGGTAAAGACGTCACCAGAGAAATCGCTGGACACAATACATCAATGATACAAACTGGAATATTGTCCATCCAACACACCACAATACATACATAATTCGTTCAGTAAAGAAAATCCTGCAGGAAACTGGCTGATTTTGAGTATAGCACAGTAATCTATTGGATAACAGGTAACACTCACCAGATGTTAGACAAAAATCTGGATCAGTTTCAAAAACATGATCCGTTTGCAGAATATATTTATGCCAGACCAAAAAATTAAACAAATGATAAGCAAAAATAAAATGAAACACATGCTAATAAGGGCTTAAAAATGTATTGCAGTACTTAAGTAGCACAGCTTCCAAGGATAATGGAACCAATGTCACCAATTGCAAACCCTAGAATCAGAATTTTGACTCTTGAACTGAGATGAGAAGTTTAGTTTGTTACTAGCATTATATTGAAGCATTTACAATTGTTAGGCAAGTTCAAAAAAAATCCCATTGCCTTTTATCTTGAAAGAATTGAACCTGTACTTTTCGAGTTACATTGAATTCAATCAATAAAAGCACTCCCAGATGGAGAATTAACAATTTGGCATGTTCTGTTGAATTGTCATGGCATGAATGCCTGAAACAAACATTAATGACAAATCTCATATAATTTTGGAATAGCAAGAACACAGAGCATGTAGAGGAGCAACATGTCTGCATGTCCGAAACGACTCAGCTAATTTTCCAAACCATCTAAATTACAAAAAGTACAGTTCAACTAGACACTATTATGCACTAAATATCATGATTCATGACAAAGGACATTCACTTTTTCTTATTCCAATTTCTTCGAGAAACTGAATAAGAAAACACCAACTTCACATAAATTTGCAAAAATACGATGAACTTAATCAAGAGACAGAACCACATGCAAGCAAATACATATACATGACATCATCTCATACAAGACTGTTACCTGCAGCCTTGCTCTTCTTTCTTCCTTGCGTTGTGCAACTGCTACATAAAGAGGTTTACTGCCAACCATCTTACCATCCATGGCCGCAAGCTACAATCATCACAACAAATATTGAAATTCTTTGCTAGGTACCTTGTAAATATTATTCCCAAAGTTAGAATGTTAACTTACAGCTCGCGAAGCATCTTCAGCAGATTTAAATGCAACAAACCCAGATCATTTACTAATAACATTCAAATCCCGCATGACCTGTGGTATGATTTTCAATCAGAAGCAAAAAAGTATGCAGAAATTATGAGTAGGAAAAATTAGGGGAGAAAGAAACACACCTTACAAGAAGTAATGATGCCAAAGCATCAGGATTTTCAAAGTTAACAAACCCAGAGCATCTGGATTTCCCATCCCCCTCTCGCATTACAATAAAACTAGTTATAGGTCCAAATTTACCAAAAATTTCCTTTAAATTATCTTCAGCAGTTGATTCTGATAGATTCTTTACATAGACATTAATGAACTTGGGACTGCCTAAAACATTTTCCCTCTCCTGTTTAGGAATGAAAGGCCCAACATAAACCTTTTTGTCATCAAAAGCATCCCATTGAGGTTATTGATAGCATTCTGTGCTGCCGCCTCCTGCTCAAACTGAACAAAACCATAGCCCTTCGACTCTCCAGACATTTCTATCGCAACTTTACATGACAGAATGTTTCCAAACACAGAAAATGTTTCATAGAGAGCTTTGTTGTCTATTGACTTGTCAAGATTCTGTACAATGAAGAATTGATGTCAAGCAACATAATTTGTGGTGATAATCAATGATGAACAGCATTCAAAGTATGAAAGTGCCCATCATGATTGATTACCGACTCAATGCCCATCCTGAATTAAACCCAATAGGCCAAAGTAATTGTTGGAATATTTGGTGTTTCCTCCAAATTTCAAAAAAGAGAAAAAAACTTTGTGTTGGCAGCTTTTGCGCTGCCTTGACCGAGTAGAAGAAACGGCAGAAGGGGAACGGGCGAATCTGGGGAGGCGACGATGGCGTCGCGCAGCGCCTCGCGTGCAGCCGGTTCGGCGGCCGTTGCTCACCTCTCCTCCTCCCCGAGCTCCTTTATAGCTGGTTGGCTGGTTCTCTCGGCAGAACATGGTGAACTCTTCTCTAATCCCCATCCTTGGTCCATATCCTCTCAATCTGGTTGGGTTTTAGGTTTTGCTTTGTGCTTCCAACATTCTTTGTAAACTTTGGCTCGATCTGTTCTTGGTTCAATCTGTGGAAGACCGCACTCGCGTGTAATCCAAGTTGAATCTGGGATTTGATCTTGAAGCCTGGGTTTGCTTGCATGTTTGGGAAGTCAAATAAGGCCTAAGCATCCTCTTGCGCAGCTCTTTTGCTGGCTTCCTGATCTGATTGTTGGTGGATATTGGTTCCGTTTGCCTTTGTTGTGGCCGGTCCTTGTCACCAGGGTTAACAACCTCGTCTCGCCAGCGGTATCGGTTTTCGCGGTAAACCGTATAAAAATCATGGAAAACCGAACAGATTGCAAATTCAAAAATTTTGAACTCTGGTCAAACCAGTCAGCGAAAACCGCGGTTTTTGACGAAAAACCGCAAAAATCGTCCGAGGTTGGAAATTTGGGGGAAAATAAAAAAAATAGGGAAAAAATGCAAAAAAATATTGTAAAATTTGTAGAAATACAGGGAAAACTAAAATTGAGTAAAAATGTAATAAATATATAAATAAGGTATGTGAAAACGTGAAAAAAATTCCAAAATGATCTCTCCTAAATTTGAAAAAAATTCGACATGACCTTTGCTATATTTTAGAGAATTAGAAGTTGTAAGTTATGTATTTAGCAATAATATGTCAATAAATAATCTTTTATTGCAATACTACAATCACACAAATGCAAAAATCGGTATTTACATAACCACAAAGCAAAATCATTCGCAATTTCACTACGATTCACTTGTCAACACCATTTACATTATAATACCTTTCAATTGAAGTTGTGGAGTAGGCATAAGCATAGCTTCGTCACTCTTCCATTGTCGCAGAAATGGCATTTTCGATCTACATGAACGGAATGTCGCAAACTGACGACAGAAGGAAAAATGATGAAAATATAAGAAAAAATTGCAAAAAATTGAAAAATTTACAAAAAAAACCCAATTAATCTATAAAACACCTCAGAGAAATTTATACAATTTTTTAATCATTTATTTCTTCTAAAAAATCTTAGACAGTAATTAATGAAAAGGAACAAATACACTGTCAGATTTTATAAATATTAAAAAGATTTATTATATTCTAAAATTTTAATGAAAATATAAATAGTGACAAAGGATCATGTACTAAAATTTTCAGAAATATTAGACTTCATTTAGTGCCCACATAAAATTAAAAACAGAAGAGCATATACAATGATAATAGCACTTTCAGAATTTTTAAAAACTACATATATCTGATCATCATTTGAAAATTTTACATAATCATTTTAATGACGTTATAACATCACAAAAAAAGTTTAAGAAATATTAGACTTCATTTTGTGCCCCTAGAAAATAAAAAACTGATGAGCATATATTGTGACAGTATCACTGCCAAATTTTTTTAAAAATGTACGTATCTGATAATAATATGAAAATTTTATAGAATCATTAGGATTACCTCAGGACCGCACAAAAATATTTCAAAATTTTTTGACACTTTTTGCTAAATTTCTTCAAAATTTTTAAATTTACTATTCAACTGGACGGTTTTCCGAACGGTTTTAATTGCCGAACTGGCTCGATACGGACGGTTTTCGTCTGGTTTTTGAACCCTGCTTGTGACCTGCTACTGGTGTTCGACTCTCCCTCCACTCTGTGGCCGAGAGTTGTTTCTGTGAGCTGTGTGGCTTCTTGAGCTTCCTGGTGAAATTGCCTCACTGTGGAAGCTGCGGCTTTGTATCTCCGAGACTACCGTCGGCTCTACTGCGGCTTTGCAACGGCGATATATATTTCAGTGTAAGACAAGTGAAATCGTTAAGTTGGTACGATGCAAGAAGCCCATTATTTTTTTTTTTGAAATCAATTGCAACATATCCAAAGGCTATGTCAATCTAGCATACTTTTTTTCTGAAATCAATTGCAACATATCCAAAGGCTATGTCAATCTAGCATACGTTATTTTCTACTCATTAGTCTAGCACGACAGAGTTGTGCTGCCACACCATGTATGTAGCTTTGGAAGCGATTTTTACATTAGACATTCTACTCATCTTCCACTTTACATGCACAAGCATTTTAGCTGAAGTCGCGGAGCTTTCGTGTCAATTTCCAAACTTCTTGTTTCAAGGGATTAAGATGATTTAGGTTGCACAAATAATGTATGTACGACTAAGCGGCGCAACATCTAGCTTCAGTCCCTTGTTGCAAATGTGCACTAGGATTGTAACTCTCTCATGATCGATAGCTTTCTTCCGTTGTATAAAAAATTGTAACCCTATTTGCCATGATCAATAATGAGTAACTCTCGACTTGCTCTCTAGAACAAAACTATCTAGTGATCAAATAACGAAAGCCCGTGTCTTCCTCTGAAACAAGAAATGAAATGCAATTGCTAGAACCTAAACGATAAGGTGGCTTTGGCTCAAAATTGTATTTGCAGAGTGCAGTGGGTTTCCTAACCATTTCGAAATTGGAAAGACAGTGAACAGAAACCAAATTGGTTTAGTTTGATTATGTATCTCTACTTCTTAAAAGAAGGATAAGAGCATAGTGCAAACTAACCTAACGACAACAGATTAGTGTACTGAGCAATATTATTTTATCTATAGTAAAACACGAACATTCCACTAATATGTACAAAACACACGCTTAGCTGAAGTTCTAAGGAATGGACCGTATGTGTACATGGAGATATTCACGAGGACCTGAGTGAAAACTAGTCATTTCAACTTGTCAACTACCGGCTTCTTCTCGGAGGAGAGTACACCAAAATAAGCTCCTGTTGAGACTCGAACCGGAGACCTACCTCCAGTTGGATGCACTAAGCGTCTATGCCTCTAACCAACCGAGATATCAAGGATATTTTGTTCTTTTACATGTATTCCTCGTAAAAGACATTATAATTCTATAAAAAAAAGTTAATGCCAAATCTGATCAAAAACACTCTAAACTGGTCCAAAATATCTGAAATTCAGTCAAAATTACCGAAATTTCACGCGAGATTATCGAAAATACTATAGCATTTTGAAACTTTTGAATTTTTTTCATTTACCCGGGATGTTGAATATCGTTCACGACCGAAATCCGAGATTTTGCCGAGTTCTCGTGAAATTTCGCCGAAATTTTATTCCATGTCTTTACCCCAACCTAACTCGACATTTGGCCGCCCCGTTGTTTTCATCCATCACCCTCCTCTACCATGGCCTGATGGGTAAGGAGGCACCACTAACAAGTTGCTTCCCCCACCCCGACCTAAAGGGGTGTTTGGCATAGCTTTAGCTCTACTAAAATCCGTAGAGTTGGTGGAGCAGAGTATTCCTAGCTCTAGAAATTTATAGAGTTGAAGTTGTGGGTACATTAAAAATGTTTAGTTTGGCCATTTTGTTTACATTTTAGATTAAAAATATAAACTTAATTCACTTTATTTTAGCCTACAAGATCCAGATCTGAGGTAGAGCTGAGATCTGAAACTCTGCCAAACAGAAAATAAATCTATAGCTAGGACCTCGTGAATATGTACGCGAATCAAGTGAACCCGAACAGTAACTGTAATGGCGTTAAAAGCTCAATTTCTTACTTTCTCGTATCCCGCCTTCCATCGTTGCCAATCCAACCTCCCCTGCTAAAATTTGGCAAAATTGGCCACTACGGCCAACATTTTACTAGTTTGTTTTTCCATTCGCCGTTGATTACTCGCCAAAGCATCTCTAATTATGCTTCCAGATAACATACATGTTGGAAATGTGCTGAAGAGGAGGCCTGACCCAAATATTTAGTTGAGCTATGCAGCCCAACTAAAACAGGGCCCAAGGCCTAATAGTGCCCCACGCCCCACGGGCCACAGCCCAACAGCAGCCTTATCCCAGGACTAGGAGGCTAGGGGTGACGCCCTAGCTAGAGATGACCAAACGGGCCGGCCTGAGGCACGGTATTGTTGGCCCGGTCCGAGCACGGCACGGCCTAGCCGTAAACGAGTCGTGCTGGCACGGCTCACGAGCTCGTCCCGTGCTTGGTTCAAATCCCAAAGACGGCGCGGTGACGCAAGACAACCCGCACGCAACACGCCGCAGCCGTGCCCCCCACGATTAGGGTAGGCACTTTGCCTGCTTTAGCCTATTTAGTTTGTAAATTAGTCGTTGGAGGTTTAAAAATTCAGAAAAATATGAAAAAATACGATTTTTTCATACTTTTTCTATTTTTTTCTAATTTTTTTGTATTCTTTTGACGCTAACAGGTCGAACCGGCCCGTTTCGGCCCGTCGGGCCCATGCCGGCAAGGCACGGCCCGTCGGCCACTCGGGCCGTGCTTGGGCGGCCTCCTCGGCACGTGGGCAGGCACGACACAACCCGTTTAGTATTCGGGCTGAAACGGGCTGTGCCGGGCCGCCTATTTGGCCATCTCTAGCCCTAGCCACTCACGCACGCCCCAGCAACCACTCGTCACGCCGCCCCAGCCCGCCGGCCGTTGCCGTCACCGTGCCCCGTGCCTAGAGCCTGGAGGCTAGAGCCCTAGTAGGCTGGTAGTCGCTGCGCTGGTGGTGGAGAGGGTGTAGCCGCCGTGCCTAGCCGCCCCTGCTGCCGCCGCCCACACCGCAAGGAGGATTGCCCGGATCGGGCCGTGGCCAGTAGCTACCGCGGAGAATCGCTGCCACCGCTAGCAGAGGCCTCCTCCCTCCCGGTCCTCCCGGAGCTCGAGCTGAGGTGAGTCAGGTGACCTTCTCCTTCTACTTCTCCTTGTTCTCCCAACAATCAAACACATGCGATTAGTGTTAACAAAAGTGCAAAACCCAGCTAACACGCACGGAATTTTTTTTGTACTGCGTAAGGATGCAGCTTTTCTTGATTCTTCTCTATTCCTTTTATTCAAAAGCTAAGAGTTAAACAAAGGAAAGAAAAAGCAGATGACCACGATCGATGCTTGATGTAATTAAGAAAGGAAACTAACAATCAGTGCTCCTTGCTATTCTTGGAGCCGAACATTGTGCTTGACAGAGTTAGAGAAAGGAAGCTAACAGCTAATAGCCAAAAACAACGAGATTACCTAACAAACTCCCCCTAATCTAGTTGTTCTGGATGTTGACGACACCGAGCTTCGCGCGCAGGTCCTGAAACTTGACCCGCCCTAGTGGTTTTGTCATAATGTCCGCCAGTTGATCGTCGGTGTGGACGTGCTCGACGACAACCTTGCCGTCTTCGACACACTGCCTGATGAAGTGGTAGCGCGTCTCAATGTGCTTGCTCCGGTCGTGAAGTATCGGATTCTTGCACAATTGTATTGCAGATTTGTTGTCCACGAGTAGAGTAACAGCGCCGATCTCCTTGCCATGTAGGACTCCAAGCAGCTGCGCGATCCAAACACCTTGACACGCCGCAGTGGTCGCGGCCATGTACTCCGCCTCGCACGATGATAATGCAACCACCTTTTGTTTCTGTGATTGCGAACTCACGGGACTCCCCACGAGAACGAACACCACACCAGTAGTGCTCTTCCTGTCGTCGACGTCGCCGCCATGTCGTCGTCGTATCAACAAGCCTTTCTCCTGCAGTGTCCCTGGCGTAGCGACACCCATATCCTAGAGTGCCTGCTATGTACCTGAGAATGTGCTTGACGACGCTCTAGTGCTCGGATGTGGGCGACTCCATGAAGCGACTGACATAGCCAACCGCGAACGATATGTTGGGCCGCGTATGCACCAAGTAACGAAGGCTCCCGACGATGCTTCGATAGAGTGTTTGTCCACCGGAGGATTTGAACTTTGCTTGCTCAGTTTCAACCGTGGCTCCATTGGCACATGAACCGGGTTACAGCCGGTCATGCCGGCCTTCTCAAGTACCTTTGCCGCATACGCGCTCTGCCGCACCATAATTTCGCCGGCGCCCTGGTGAACTTCTATGCCGAGGTAGTAACTGAGCTTGCCAAGATCGCTCATCTGGAATTTGGACTTCATCTCCTCCTTGAACAGATCAATGGCCTTAGCATGTGCACCCGTCACGATGAGATCGTCGACGTACACACCCAGGAGTAGCCGCTCTTCCCCAGTGCCTCGAGTATATACGGAGTGCTCCATCTCGTTCTTGTGAAACCCAAGTGACAACAGAGTGTTGTCGAGCTTGGCGTTCCACGCACGAGGAGCCTGCCGCAGCCCGTACAACGCCTTGTGCAAGCGCAGTACTTTGTCCTCATCGCCGTCGCGGACGAAGCCGGGTGGCTGCGTCACGTAAACTTCCTCCTCAAGGTCCCCGTTCAGGAACGCAGACTTGACGTCAAGATGGTGAATGTCCCACCCGGCATGGGCGGCGACGGCCGAGCGGCGAACCGAGTCCACCGTAGTGCCGCGCGAATACCTCGTCGAAGTCGATCTTGCGACGTCAACATAGCATTTTGCAACCAGCCTGGCCTTGTGCTTGATCACCTCGCCAGCGCTATTTTTCTTCAACTTAAACACCCACTTGAGTCCAATCGGACGCTTTCCTACAGGCTATTTAGTTAGAGTCTATGTCCCATTGTCCACGATCGAACTTAGCTCATCGAGCATTGCCATGCGCCAACATGCATGTGGCTCAGCCTCCGCAAACGTTGCCGACTCCTCACCGGAAGCCAGCAGGAGCTCCTCTAGGTCTAGCTCGACTTGCCCAGTGGTGTCGTACAGGTTCTGCACGGCGCGGTACCGTCGTGGCCCTTCGTCATCACCTAGTACTGACGCGGGCGTTGCGTCCACGGGTGGAGACACGAACTCCACGCCGTTGGGCTTAGGTGTCGAAGGAGCCCTGACGGTCGTCGGTGTCGCTGGCTCCGATACATGAACATGTGGCGTAGGCGGCTCGGACACGGCTGGTGAAACCACTCCCCCGTTCTGTGGTGATGCGCCACCACCAGCCGCGGCGGTAGATACCGAGTACTCCACGCTAAAAGTCTCCGGACCACCATCAGTGTCGTGCCAGGCCCAACTGGCACTTTCGTCGAAAACGGCGTCACACGTCACGTGTACGCGCCTCTTCACCGGGTCGTAGACTCTGTACGCCTTGGAGCCGTGCTCATAGTCGATGAAGACAGTGGGGAAGTTGCGGTCGTCGAGCTTCTTTAGGTTCGGCCGTGTCACCTTGACGTGCGCGACGCACCCAAAAGTACGAAAGAAATGCACTGCCGGCTTCTTACCATGCCACGTCTCGTACGGCGTCATGCCTTGTATGCTCTGAGTCGGTGAGCAGTTTAGTATGAATACCGCCGTGCTCACTGCCTCCCCCTAGAACGCACCTGGCATCTTGCGCGCCTTGAGCAGACACCTCGCCATGGAGACCACAGTCTGGTTGCGACGTTCCACGACGCCATTTTGTTGTGGTGAATACGGTGCCGTGAGTTGTCTGTGCATGCCTGGTTCTGCACAGTACTCACCAAACTCCACAGACGTAAACTCACCACCGCGGTCTGTTCGCAACACGCGAAGCTTGCGACCAGTCTCTACTTCCAAGCTGGCCTGGAATTTCTTGATCGCTGTCGGTGCTTCATCCTTGCTTGCCAGCAGGACAACCACTGTACCGCGACATGTCGTCGACGAGAAGCAAGAAGTACTACCTCCCGCCGTGTGTTGTTGGTGTGATGGGGCCGCAGAGGTCACCGTGCACAAGATCGAGACGATCCTTGGCGCGGTAGTTTGAGGCTTGTGGGAACGGAGCTCGACGCTGCTTCCCGACCAAGCACACATCACACAACTGCTCGACATGCTCAATCTGAGGGAGACAGCGCACTAAGCCGGCGCGCGCCATCTGTCGGAGCGAGTCGAAGTTGAGATGCCCAAACCGACCATGCTAGAGCCATGCGTCGTCATCGGTCGTTGCAGACATACACACCGGTTTTGTGACGTTGAGTGAGATCACGTACAACCGGTTTGCTGTCCGCGTTACCTTGGCAAGAAGTTGCTGCCGCCGGTCTCACACACACATGATGCCGTTCTTGATGAGCACTTCGCAGCCCACCTCGTCGAAATCCGTCCCAACAGGCGATGTTATCTGCGACTTGGGATGAAGTACACATTGGTGAGGACTCGGTGCGAATCACCGACCGCCGTGAACAGATCGAGCCGCCCCGATTTCCACCAGTGAGCCATCGCCAAAGCGAACAGACCCGGAGACGTCGCCGTCCAACTCGGTGAACGCTGCTCTGTCGCCGGTCATGTGGTTTGAAGCTCCGGTGTCAAAATACCACACTGCGTCCTTCATGTCATGTTCCTTGCCGAGGTGTACTTCAGCGCGCTCCTCATTCAGGAAGACGGAGCCGCTGCCACCAACAGGCTCGTCATGCGTCGTGGTAAGCGACGCGACCTGAGCCATGAGTAAGACCGGCTCCTCGTCCTCCACCTGCGTGAGATTAGCCGCCTCGTCCCTCCTCTTCTTCCTGCAATCACGAGCCCAGTGCCTCGGTTTATCACAGTACCGGCATCGACGACGGCTCGCTCGGAGCGGCTAGAACCTCGCCGGACCACGTCAAAACGGGCCACTGAGGGCTGCTACGGTGGTGGAGGATTGCGGTGGCGCCGCCAAGGGTCACGGGCCAGGGTTCGCATGGTGGCTTGGAGATAAGGGGAGCGAGAGGTATGGGGATTCTGCTTCTGTTGGTAACAATACAATTGAGCATTAGAGCCATATACGATGCGACGTGCGAGGGGCGGGAAGAGCCATGCACCGGTGGGCCTGGCGCATCATCCGTGCGAGCACCGCGAGCAGTATGTATAGGCTGGAGCGCATGAGCCGCGTCTATGTGCCAAGATGGTGCTAAAAAATTTGACCGACAAGCGGTGGGGCCCATGTTGTCAAGTTTACTAGATTTACTTTTTAGCAAAAAAGCATTATGTCTTAGTAGTCAATAAAAAAAGATCACATCACGCGGAAGGAATGCGTCGCTTTGCGCGGGCGTCCTTCGGGTCCAGGGGTCAGTACGCCAGATGAGCCTCCATTCCTTTATGCCCTGAGAAGAACATAGTAATTGGGTTTCTACTATTTGTTTCTGGGGTAGAAAATCCAGAACCATCATGTTAGGTTTATAAAATTGGGCTTCTTGTTCTTGTTTCTTGGGGTAATCTTGGTCGAAAGGTTGGGATTTTTTGCATTATGGCTCAAAATTTGGGGTTTATTTGGGAAAATAACCACCTTTTGGCCTCCCACCGCGAGCTCGCTCCGATTCATTCGTGTTACGATAAATAGCTAATTCCTACGGCTAAGTCACAATTGAGCTGTGAACTGCGTCAAAGCTGTACTACTAAACTCAGTTCTATACCGACATTTTGCCGCTTTACGAGCATCTTTAGTTGACTGTCTCGATTTCCATAGGTTGAAGACGTAGGACACTCCGTTGCTGTCTGAAATGGGCTTCATTTCTTCAGTTCACCAGTAATTGTGCCGAAAGAACTGTTGTCTCGGTTCCTTGACTAGAGAATCACCACACTAGGTTCTTTTTAACCCATTTCTACTTGTGCAGATGGATATGATTCCGGAAAGTAAATTCTCATGGAATGCAATTATTGTAAAACGTGATCAGCCATCATGTAATCTTCATTTTTTACTTAATTTCTGAACATCTCCAGTTTCTAAAACACAAAATACTGTGAAAAAAAAATATTTTACTTCTAGACTGAACAACAATACTTTTGTAATCACACTATAATGCCACTACAGGAAAAAATTATACACAACCGAAGAACAATATATCTGGTGCTTGCTTGCTTACTTACACACAGAACATGTTGCTAGATTCCCATAACGATGGCAAAGGTTATCTGGCGCTAGAGAAAAAAAGGTGACTACATCTCTAACAAGGTAATATATACTGCATTAGATGGAAAGAGAAAGATATAACATGATCATGTGATGAAATGTATTGTATTAGGTTCTGGTCATCCAAAAGTGCTTATTGGACCAAACAAAACCATACTTAAAAGGAAGCAAAACTGATGAGCTTATTTAAGCCAACAAAACAATTTATTTTAATTGAGGGGCTGATTTTGTATTTACTTAGGAAAACAAATCATTTTACAAAAAATTGTAATTCTAGGGATGCAAGATAACTATGGGATAGTGAACAAAAGAACTGTATCCTCTCTATTTTATCTATCTAGGAACCCAACAAAACAACCGTAGTAACAAAAGATTAGCATTAGTGAACGCACAAAACCGTCACTCTGATATAAACAAAATAATGAGACCTTTAAGAAGAAATGAACACAACAAAACAAAAAATTAGGATTAGTAAGCCCACAAAACTATCACTATAATCTAACAAAACACTAATCGCCTTAATGTTATCTCTGTTATGAATAACAATTGTATTCATCCTTAGGCCAATAGGGTAGAATATATACATGTACATGAGGGTATAAAAGGAAAGTCTAAGCCTATATAAGGTAATATCTAAAAAGCCAATAGAGGATACTAGCAATCACTATACAAGCCAATCTAGGATACTGTCTTAAAAATCTCAAGCAATAAGTTCATTTCTGTTGACCCACCCGTGATTGCTGCAGATGAATCTGTATATTTTATATGTGTCGTCAAAGGGGATCATAAACATTTTGGGGGATCAAACGCAGCATTACTTTGTTTTCCTTATGACAATAAATTAGTCGGATAGACCCCCATTCCCAAGTTAACACCCCCTACCTTAGTTACCGCCGTTTTGGTGGCGATCCGCTCGCTTGGCTGCCCTTCGCCTGCTCGGCTGCCCTTCGTGCCGCCAGCTCGGCCTAGACTGCCATGAGGCGGGCTACCTCAGCCTCCGCCTCCGCCTCCTGGCGCGCTTGGAGAAGGGCCTGCTCCTGGCGCGCTCTCTCCCGTCGGCAGGCAGTGATGTGTTCGATGCCCTGGGCTACGGTTACCTTGCCGAGCATTTCTCTGCAACAGTCACACTGCCAGTCGATCAGGAAGGAGCTCATGTAGACGAAATGGCGGCGGCTGTTGCTCCTGGATTGGGGATTTGGGGGAGTTCTGCTTTGGGGTTCGATTGGGTTGTATATGACGTGGGCTGCCAGTGCATGATGGTGCTATCACGTTCTTACTGTTGTAAAACGTAGTCGTTCACCCACGATCAATCAATCACACGTCAGCGAAATCACTAAGAATAAGAATATGAAGCACACACAATATAGGGGCATAGCTCTCTCGCTTTATTAGATTGATCTCTTGTACAAAGGGGGTGCCCAATATATAGTAGAAGATAGCAAGATATAGATTCGGATTCGCCCACCAATATATAGAGTCCTTCCAAACTTGGACTGGGATTCTATCTATATCATAATACTCCCCCTTGGCGAATACCGCGTAATGCACATGTCTCGTTGAAAACTCCTCCCAAAAACCCAATGGGAAAAAAGGGATAGAGAAAAGAGTACATTGCACTCACACTGTGTTACACTAGTTGCCTCATTAAAAACCTTCATGTGAGAAAACTTCAGGAAAAATCACTAAGGGAAAAAGAGTACAACTTATAATCTTCAGGATTTAAAATATGACCTTCTGGATCATGCAAATGGTCATTGTTCAAGGATTTACTCCCCCTGAACTTTGCATAACTCTAAGTCGTCTCATTCCAATGCCATTACCACATCTTTGGAATATAGATTTAGGCAAGAACTTAATGAATAAATCTACAAGATTTTCACATGACTTAGTTTGAACAATCTTTACCTTACTATTCTTCTGGAGTTCGTGAGGATAGAAAAGTTTAGGAGCAATATGCTTCGTGATATTGCTTTTCACATAACCCATTTGCATTTGTGCAACACAAACAGCATTATCTTCGTGATAATTGTGGGGGTATCGACGGCGTTAAGACCACATGACTTCTGGATATGGTTAATCACACGTCTCAGTCAAACACATTCACGTGAGGCTTCATATAAAACTATAATCTCTGAGTGGTTGGTAGAAATAGTTACCAGGTCTGCTTACAAGACCGCTAAGAAACGGCTGAACCACCGCGGAGAAACACAAAACCAGTCTTAGATTTGGCACTGTGGGGATCAGACAGATAGCCAACATCCATATATCCCACCATGGTTAAGTCTTGGTTCTTTTGGAAAAACAATTCAAGATTTTGAGTACCTTGGAGGTATCTGAGTAAAGTCTTGATACCAGCCCAATGTCTTCTGGTTGGGGCTGCACTGTGTCTTGCTAGCAAATTTACTGCGAATGCAATATCAGGCCTTGTGCAATTCGCAAGATACATCAGTATGGAACTTCAAGTCCTAAGACTTTCTCATTTTCCATCCTTGGTCTGAAAGGGTCTTTGTCCACTTCAAGGGATCTTATGACCATGGGGGTTTTAGTGGATGCGATTTATCCATATTAAATCTTTTCAATACCTTCTTGGTATAGAAGACTGGTGTACAAAAATTCCTTCTGGGAAAATGCTCTAGCTGCAAGCTTAAGCAATATTTGGTTTTACCAAACCTTTCATCTCAAAACTCCGTCATGAGGTAAGCACTTGCTTCCTCTGTCTCCTCTGTGGTCCTGATGATATTCAGATCATCGATATAAAACTGAGATGATACAAAACCCATTATGAGATTTATTTATGAAAACACAGGGGTAATATTCCTTCTTAAGAAGGAACTCACTAAGTCGGTTATACCCCATTCTCCCCGACTGATTTAATCCGTATAGCGATCTATTTAGTTTGACTCTATATTGACGCTATACATGTTGCGATTATTAGGATTCAGAATTTTAACTCCTTCAGGGATTCTTATGTAAATATTCTTATCCAGTGACCCATATGTATGAGGTCACTTCATCCATCAACTGCATTGATAAGTTTAAGCTTGCTACCATTAATATTAATTTTCGAAACGTTATTCCACTCTTTACAGGAGAATATATTTCATCGTAATCGATGTCAGGTCTCTGCATGAACCCTTGTGCTACAAGCCTCGCTTTATATCTCACCACCTGGATATTTTCATTTCTTTTCTGGATGAAAAATCCATTTGATTCTACAGGGAACACTTTAAGAGATGTTTGATCCTTTTAATAAGCGAGCGCTGCCTCAATTGCTTCTTTCATTTGACCCTATCTGAGCGCTTCTGCACTCTATCATGGACTTTGGTTCTGGATCCAGCTTTTAGCAATTTTAGAGGCAAAAATTTATGTCGACAATTGTAGTCTTTCTTTTATACAATTCTCATGTATCGCTTTAGGGATATCTCTTTATTAATTTCTTCCAGTTCCTCGTGATTTCCCACAACGATGGAGTCTGAGTGTTCCGACTTCCCAGCGTTAGATTGTGCACGCAAATATACACTGGGGTTATCATCTTCAGGATGTATCACTTCAGGGATGTTACCATCTCTAGGATGGCTTACTTCAGGGATTTTCTCAACATCAGGTTGAGCTTCTTCTACTGTCATGGTTAGTGTTCTCATTTGTTCGGTTCTCTACTTCTGCGGACGTCTCCGCGGAATTGAGTCCCGTGCACCTGAAGGCCTCCCCCTCTTTTTATTATGAGGGTCAAGAGTGGGTTCAATACCCTTCTAGGGTATTTTCACTCTTTCAGGTGCATATACTGCAGGTATATGAGATCTTTTCACTCTCTTATGAACAGTGAAGGCATTTGGCAGATTATAAGTTTATTTATTGCAGATTTATTATCCTCCGAACTTCAAGTTCGGTCTTTGTAGTGCGTGGATCTAAGAAATCGGCATTCTCTAATGTGGTACTTATCTCCCCCTAATGCCAAAAAATGTCCTTAGTACAATCAGCGTATCGAGTCGTTTACAGATCCCCTGTCATAGGCTCTAGGTATTTTAATACATGACGGAGATTCATAACCTACATAGATCCTCAACTTCCGGTAAGGTCCCATGATGGTACGCTATGGTGGAGAGATTAGCATGTAACAGTACAGCCAAATTTTCGCAGATAGGAAATACTTAATTCTTTTCCACGCACTATCTGCAATGGGAAAATTTCATGATGTGCAGTTAGTCTGAGTTGAATTAATACCGCAGTATGCAACACGTGGCCCCAACAACTGGTGGAAAACCTACTATTCTGCAAGAGCGGCCAAACAATAAGTTTTTATTCTTTTAATATAATGACTTTGCAAGCCATTTTAAGTGTAGACATTAGGTACGAGATGCTCTACATTAACTCTCAGAGCCATACAATAATCATTAAATGCTTTTGAGGTAAACTCGCTAGCATTTTCTATTTGAATAGACTTGATCCTTTCTTCTGGAAAGTAGACTCTTAACTTAGTAATTTGGGCAGAAGCATAGTTCCTTGTAGATAAGAGATATACATGGGACCATCTAGTAGAAGCATCTATCAGTACCATAAATTTTTTTAAAAGGAGCCCGACAGGGGCTGAACAGGTCTATAGATATTACCTTGAATTTTCTCCAGGAAATTCAGTGATTCTTCCCTAACTTTTTAGGTAAGAAGATTTAGGAATAAGCTTTCCTTCACCACAACCAGGGCATAAGAAAAACTTCAGATCTAGGAAAGACTTTATGCTCTGGCCAGCAGAAATATTAATTATTCTTCTTATACTATTCAACTCAGGGTAACCCAATCGATCTGCTAGATCTTAAATATATCTAGGTTTTTCATCGCAACACAAACTTCAGGTTTTATATGTACATAGTATAATCCGGAGGAGAATAAATGAAGCTTTTAACCACACGTTTATTACACCCATTAAATAGGTATTCTGTACCATCCTCAGTCATTATCTCCATACAGCGACTGGACTCAGAGTATAATATGGCATTCTTCCAGTACCAACTATGAGAGTATCGCTTCTGGCTAGTCATAATATTTTCAATTCACTTAGTGTGGTAGAACTGTCTTCTAGACAGATTTTCTCCTTCGCCATCGTATTATACTTTGTTCTATATTGGAAGTATGATTTAACAATCAAGCAATTGTTGCATCAGGAACAAATTGTAGAATATAGAACAAACTTAGCACAATTAATCAAATATCTGGAAAATATCAATTTATTCAATTTTTGAATAATAATCGCTCAACAGGAGCATAGACCAAATGTTCATTCAGGAACTAGGGCTAAAATGATAAGGAGACTTATAAGGAATATGTGACATCGACTTAGCAAAGCGAAGGGATATTTAGGAGACTAATCCAGGTCTTCATATGAGATGTAGGTGCCCTCCTGGGACTCCTCGAACTCAATAATTTCAAGAATCATATCATCAAACTTCTCAACATCAGGAACTAGGGTTGAACGGTGAAGTATGACTTAATATTATTTCCCAGGTCTTATTTAATTTTCCAGTGGATTGCATGTAAAGGTCTACCGCATGCTTCGGGATGCGATAATTGCATGACCAATGGCCAATGCATCCATACATAAAACAGGGTTATTCAGGGTTTGCAACATTACTTCTGAAAGCCCTTGACCCTTTACCTTTACTTTTCCACTATGAATTGCCTCTTCCCCTATTTGATTTGTCATTTTTCCACTTCTCCCTTATATTCCATTGGCCCTTTCTGCGGCTTTGGCTATTGCTAGCCTGTTGAGCATTTGCATGTGCTTCGGGCATTGCAAAACTCCATTAGGAAGTACATAATGATTCTTCACCAGGAGTTCATCATGCTTTTCTGCTTCTAGCAAAATGAATATAAGCTCGAAGTACTTTATGATACTTGGCAACGATACTGTTACGGTAGTATCCTCATATTGGGGTGGAATGTGCACAATATCTTGTCGATCTTTTTAGCATTAGTAACTTTCTGGTTATATAATGTTAGATCAATGACAAGCTTGTGTATGACAAAAATTATATGTTGCCACAACCTTTAAATTCCTGAAAGCGCGGGAGGATCCATTCGCGTTGTACTTCTAGCAACATAACAGATCTTTGCTGGATATATGTTTTTCCTTCAGGGAATCCAAAAGTACCAGCTAGTCGTCTTCCATCAACTATTCGGCCTTCAGGTCCGTATGTAGATGGTGCCTTAGGAGGTGCAAAGACGTACATCTGGCGGCTTAGGGAAGAGCAGGGGTACCAGCTTCAGGCTGGGAAAACAGTAGCTCCAAAAGATCGAGCTATCAGATTAATCTTAGTATTCATTGTCCAGGTAAGGTAATTGTTGCCATTCAGAGCAAGCTTGATAAATTCCTTCTTTGCGATGTCCAACATATCCTATTTCTATTTTATGCAAAATGACTTTTACTACTGGTAAAATCATTATATTGCATACTCACTATTCAATCAGTAAAGCTTGGTCTATATATATTCAGTAGATAATCATCACATTTTTTTCAGGATTTTCCTATCATTTTTTCATGATTTTTGCTAATTATTAAGCAATTTTCACAATTACTGAATAATAGGGGAATATATGACCAGCATGTATAATTATGAAATCAAGCTAAGAAAATTAATACAGCATCATGACACACTTCAAAGGGTCATACATAATTTTCCATAATTTTCTAGCATTTTTTGTTAATTTTCCAAGTAATTTTCAGAATTACTTAAATAACAGAATATAAATTTTAGCACATATTAAACATGGCATCATATTGGAAAATAAACCCAGAGTATGGAACTTCCAATGTGTGCTAAATATCAATTTACCAAATTTTACGAAAGCCCATATAGCTAGAAATTAATTTTCTAGGATTTATTTAATTACATTGTAATTTTTTTCATATTTTTCCTCCTTTTTTCTGGAAAAGGTGGGCCGCACGGCCCAATCGGGCCCACGAGGCTGAATCAGGCCCATTTATGAGGGTGGCTAGGGTTTTTAACCCTAGCCGCCGCTGGTTCTAAGGCGGTACGGTCATGAGACGTCCGCAGCGATGGCGCAGCGCGCGCACCGGCGGCGGCGCGGGCGAGGCACGGTGCTCGGCGAGCATGGAGCGAGGCGTCGCCGCCACCGGTGCTCGGCGAGCACAGAGCGAGTCGCGGGCCGACGGGTGCTCGGCGAACGGCGCGAGCGGCGCGCGAACGCCGCTCGTGCTCGGCGAACACGGCGGCCGCCGAGGCCGACGCGACATCGGGAGCCCGGCCCGGGCGGCAGCGCGGCGGAAGCGCGATAGCCGTCGCCTCGCTCGAGAGACCGGGCGGCGAGCGTGGCGGCGCGGCGCCGCCGCAGACGCTGAAGTCGAAACACCTCCGTTGTGAGAGTTATGGCCGCTACCTCGTCTTCCGGTGGGCGAGGAGTCATGGCGAGGCCTCGACTTCTGGTCATGACAAGAGCCGGCGCGTGGCTCGGCCACCACGGGCAACCGTCTCAAGTTTTGCACGAGCGCAGCCATCTGGTCGCACTGCTGTCGCCGTGGGCATGGAAGCTGAGCGGTGGCGCCGCCTTCCAGAATGAGCAGGCGCACTGCGGGCGTGACGGCGGGCGCGTTCTTCGGGACGCGAGGGCGGAGGAGCCAACGGCTTGGCACGGAAACCAAGCGATGCCGTTGTTATTTTTTTTAATTTGATGAACAGAGTGTATGCATGAACAATCACCTAAATAGTACATCAAACAGTAATATGATCTGCGGGATCGCTATTATGATGGATGTACTCACGTAGGGCTTGCGGTAGCATAGATCGCGTGACGCAGGATGAATCTGACGCAGTGACGATTGTCGTAGGCAGACGATCACCAAACAGCCACGGTAGAGCCTCGTGCTAATAACGTGTTGTAAAATGTAGTCGTTCACCCACGATCAATCAATCACACGCCAGCGAAATCACAAGAATAAGAACATGAAGCACACACAATATAGGGGCATAGCTCTCTCGTTTTATTAGATTGATCCTTATACAAGGGGGTGCCCAATATATAGTAGAAGATAGCAAGATATGGATTCGAATTCGCCCACCAATAGATAGTGTCCTTCCAAACTTGGACTGAGATTCTATCTATATCATGACACTTACCAGCAAATTAATAGTCGGAAACATAGTAGTCCAAAACTGAAGTTGGTTGATAGCCAGCTTAGGATACGCCTCCTTCAAACCCGTCTCTAAGGTGGATGACAATCTCTGGGATCCGGTTTACCGGTTACTAGATGCGTATGTGCGACGCCACAACCATTTAGTATTCGTTCTGAATTTTTGTAACAGTAGTGGTAGAACAAACTTAACTAGTTATGTATTAAAGTAGGGTACAAAGTGGAATTATTGCAATAACTACATTTTGATTCCCTCAATGATATTATGTTCTTAAAAAAAGATACTCCCTCATTATTTTTATAAAGTGTCCACGCAATTCAAGATTAAAAGTTTGTAAGCTTTGATCAACAATTAGACTAACAGTGTATAGATTATGTGGCACAAAATAATGCCGTTGGATTCAATTTGAAAGCATGTTTTTTGTTTTTTTTTTGCATGACTATGATTATGATTACATAGCTATGAACAAATATTATAAAAAAAATTAGTGGTTAAAATTCGACTTTGGAGACCGCACAAAGTCAAACCGACCTTATTAAAATCAACGGAGAGAGTAACACAATCGTTAAAGAAAAAACTGGTTTTTTGTAATTTACCCAAAAGCAATGGGTCAGATTTAGCCATCAACACAATTGTAGATTAGAGTAGATTTCAGAAAATCCACCTCACTTTGCCACATTGGTAATGCAGAACCACATATTTCCAAAAAGAAAAAAAATCCTTTATCACAAAGTCATTACCATAGGTAGTATTTCTCATGCTCAATTTCCTTCGGTACGATGCAATCCCATAACCGAGTGACATCGGTGGCACGAGGAGACCAAGAGTGGATCATCATCCCGAAGTAGAGTTCTCTCTGCACGATAGCATAGCAAGCTAGAATTAGAGGTGGGTATTGGCCGGGTCATTTTGGGCTAGCACGAGGCACGTCTGACCCATCCTAACTTATGGCCTAGCCCAACACTGTTGCCAACGGGCCGTGACGGGCCTGCTAATTGGGTACGATGGGCGGCACGACACGGCATGCTGATTTGGGCCGTGCTCGAGCTGACACAGCCCGCACAGCACTCGGGCGGCACGCGGCAGGGCACGTGGCCAGGCCCATGGCCCGCGGCCAGGCATGCGGTTGTCATCGTCGCGTGCTCGGTCGGCTTGCCTGCATCGTCGTCAGCCGCGCCCTACCTCGCCTGCGTCGCCATCGCCTGCGCCTTACCACGCCCATGTCGTCATAGTCTCTCACTTGAACCCAAACTCAAATCAATCCCTATTCCCCAATTCCCCAATCCTCAGATTCCTAATCCATCATCCATTGTCAAGCGGGAGGAGGACTCACGAGGTGAAGAAGGGGCGTTGGGCTCATCGTCGCCGCACCGACCATCGGGTGAAGGAGAGCTGGAGGGGCTGCGGGTGGAGAAAGGACGCCGAACGCCGCCGGGCGGGTGAAGGACGCCTCCGCGTCTTGGGTGGAGGAGGGGGATTCGCCTCGCCGCCGTGCAGGCGGGCGGGGCCATGAGGGGAGAGGCGAGCCTTGTTGGGTCTAGGCACCGGTTGAAGGAGGGAGTAGGGTGCCGGACACCAGGGCAGGGCCGTGAGAAGAGGAGAGGATTAGCCGCCGGCGGGAGGCAGGCGGAGGTGCAGAGCTGTGAGGGGAGCGAGAGTCGGAAGGACGCGCTCAGGAGGAAGATTGAGGAGGACGAGTGGCCTACCGAGTGGGACACTATATCTGGTAAGTTTTTAATTTTTAATTATTAATTATTGGTTGATTAGTAAATTGTAAAATTATTGGTGATTAGTAAATTGTAAAAATGATACAATATCACTGTATAATTGTATTTAAGATTATTGTCTGATTAGTAAATTTAAATTATTGGTGATTAGTAAATTGTAAAAATGATACAATATCACTGTATGATTGCATATAAGATTATTGGCTGATTAGTTAATTTAAATTATTGATTGATTAGTAGGAGCCAAGGAGAGTGAGGCACTAAGCCGTGGGTGTGGGGAGGAGTAGGAGCCTAGGAGGATAAGGTAAGTTGATTAGTAAATGTAAATTGATAAATTGATTGGTAAATTGATTAGTGAAAGAGGGAGTCGGGTGAAGGAGGGGGGCTAGGGCGCCACGTCGTCTTCGCCGGGTGAAGTTGACCGGTCTAGGGCGATGTGAGCTAGGCGGAGACCAGGCTGGGCCGAAGCTGAGGATAAGGTAAGTTTTTGTTTTTTAAATTTAATTTTTGGTGCTAAATTGATTAGATTATGAAACGTTCAACACACAAACTTAACAAAAAAATTCATAGTAAATTCACGATAAAATGACATCATATAATTTAAATTACTAGTTGATTAGAAAATTGTAAAAACAATACGTGCATTGTAATGATTAGTAAATTACTCATATTAAAGAAAGATAAGTTAGATAGGCAACGACGTCCCTGCATAAACACACAAAAAAAAATTTGCGAGGATGTATAAATGCAATTTCACATATATATTTTATAGTTTTTTATTTGTTGTATCAATAAATGAAGACATCTCAAACATATTATTGCCTTTAGGCTACGCAAATTTGTAAATGCAACGGGTTTTCTCTCAGAAATATACGTCAATCCAATGCAAATATCATTCCATCATGCTTAGCACACTCTTTTATTTTTATTCTGCGTACGCCAGTGCTCTCTCTCTCCCTCTCGCTAGTTGTGCCGCATCGTGATAGCCTCTGTTATCTTTCTCGCTAGTTGTGCCACACTATCACCCATGTTATGATAGCCTTTTTTTTGTGTTTCTCGCTACACCATTGCCCTCTACCTCTCCCGACACCACGCTCCCCCACCTCCGCCATCCTCTCGTCCTCCCTCCCCATCAACCCCATCACTACCACAGATGCCCCACCATTCCAATCCAACTCTGATAACCCTATCGACCGACAAGTTGTGAAGCTGATGACGAGATCATCTAATCCGATGCGATCGAATTGCATGCCGTCCCAAGCCCAGATTGGCTTCATCGTGCTATCCACCAACCTCTCGCGATTACGTGCTTAATTCTGCCGTCTCTCTGGCGCGCGCTCTTCCATGGCCTCGGCTTAGCACCCCGGCCGGTTGCATCGTCAGCTCGACTCCGATATAGAGTTTGCAAGGATATTTACGTGTTAGCATGTATAAAGTGTGGATCGATGTATGCATGCGAGTGAGGGATTAAATTGCATTAATTCCTAACTACTGCGTAACCATGTAGTACTAACCAGTAAATAGAACTATCATGTATGTGAATTCTTCCTGTTTGCAAACAGATAAACATGATGTTCTTGCAAAGGGGCATGAAAGCTGTTCGTGCGAACAAACCTGTTGGATGTACTATCAACTCAAGCATCAACAGAGGCTCAATCCTTCCTAATAATATACACTCGTTTTCTTTGGTAACAATCTCTTTGATAACACACTATATACCCCGGAGGCTTAATCAGTTGGTTAGAGAAGCAGCACATGCATGGGGCTATAGAAGCTCTTCCACAACAAGCTGAGCCAGAAAGCTATCCCAAGCCACAAGGCCAGCAAAAAGAGCCCAGAAGAGACCAAAATAGAAAATGTTCTTAGGTTTAACGAAGATCTTGATCCCAAATGCCGAACATCAAGAGTTCGGCAATCTACAAAGCAAAAGGTGTTAAGAGGCAACTAAGAATGAGCAAGATGTAAGAAGTGCTGCTGATCTGTAAATAGAAATGCAGATGCAAGAAATCATATCATAAGAAACCATGAACTAAAGTATACCAGAACAGTATCTATCATGCCATCATGATGGCATATCAGTAAAACTAAGAGCCCAAGGTAAAAATGTAACGTCCCAAAATTCGAGAAAAATGAATAAAGTGACATGCCATGAATCTTAATGCATATTTGGATTTTCATTTGAATTTATCTCTGGGTTATTCATTTATTTTCATGATTTGATTTTTGAATTGGTGACTTTTAAATACCTAAACTAGCACATTAAAGAAACTCGTAAAAATCTCAAACAACATACTATAAGTGATTTTATAAAATACTAAGACTCATAAGATGAACAAATATAAATTTTCCAGAAATTTTGGGCATCATTTGAGTAGCTCAAAAATTCAAAAACAGTTTGAAACCGGCCAACTTTGAGGAATTATTGTATGAAAACCACACACTACTACAGAGGGGTATATCCGCGACGCCTCATCAGTGCCGGGTGAGGCCCACCCGGCAGTGATTGTATTATCACTGCCGGTTCCAAGTAAAACCGGCACAATAGTTTTTTCCCGCGCGAAGTGAAGCAATATCACTGCCGTTTCATTTTGTCCAACCGGCAGTAATACATCACTGCCGGTTTGTAAACAAAAGCCGACAGTGATAAGATTACCCTAAATTCTCCCGCGGAACAGAGAGAAGCGATATCCGCCGGTTCAGATATAAAACCGACAGTGATATATTACTGTCGGTTTGTAAATAATAACTGGCAGTGATAAGACTTACCCTAAATTTTCACGTGGGAACGGCAGAGAGTATCACTGCCGAATTATATTATTGAACCGGCACTGATATTTTACTGCTGGGTTTTGAAAAAGAACCGACAGTGATAAGTCTACACTACAAATACCCTTCGTACTTGCCCCACCTCCAAAACAGAGAGGAGCTCTGTTCTTGCTCGGTTGGGGAAGAGAGGGGGCGAATTTTTGCTCTCAAATTTGGTGGAATTCACTTCTAATTCGTTATCTACGGTTCGTATCTTGATGTACATTTTATTTGTAGTTGATTTTTGTTGGATATTACGTTCTATATGGTTGTTGGCTATGAGAATTATCGATTGCATAATGAGCACAATTAGAGCTCTAATTTAGAGACTAGATTTGAATTCACCACCTTTTTATGTGTGCAGTGATTAGTGAGATTAAGATGTAGCTTGAATTTAAGTTTTTACGAGGACCAAATTAGTGATTGCGTTTAATATGTTAAGTACGACAGCACTACATAATTAATTGTCGTTGTATGTAACTATTTAGATATCATGTGTCTAGAAAAAGTATTTATATTCTTTGTTGAATTATGTTTTAAATAATAAATTATGTATTTATGAGTTTTTATGCTTTTTAGCTAATTATTTAAAATATTTTCCTATTAAGAAGAGGAAGTTTTGAATTTTTGAGAAAATTTAAAATGTGATAAAACCTTAAAAATAATTTTTTAAATGTTATATTATTTGTGGAACTTTCTCAAAAAAAATTCTCAAAAAAAATCATAATTTTTGAAGTTGGTCTGCTAATTTTAATAATTGAAACTTGCTTTATGGATTAATTAAATTAAAAACAATTCTAAAATTAAGAAACCTTTTTGGGCCAAAATTGTAGTTTTGGCCCAGCCCACACGTATATCCGGATATCCGACCCATCAATATCCGGATTATCCGAATCCGTATCCGTATCCGTATCCGACGGATAGTGAGGTACCGAATCCGAATCTGTATTATTATAAAAAAAATCCGTATCCCTATCCGATCCAATACTATCCGACAAATATCTGATCCGACATAAAGAGGCATCCGATATAGCTTGAATTTAAGTTTTTATGAGGACCAAATTAGTGATTGCGTTTAATATGTTAAGTACGACAGCACTACATAATTAATTGTTGTTGTATCTAATTACTTATTATTGTTTCTTTACTTGGTGTATATTAATTTAATACTTTTTGTAAGTAATGCAAATTTGCCGGATAGACCATTATAAGTAATAGCAATTATTTAATTGATTTTAATAGTGAGATTTGGAAATGGATTTCTTGATTAATTAGCAGTACGTAACAAATTAAATGAATAAAATAATTTGTGACCACTTATTGATTTATGAGATTTTATTTGTTATAAATATTTGCGATGGACCAAGATAGATGTATGAAGCGGACCGTCGCGATAGAGAGTACTTTAACGGTGTGACTAGTTTTATGAGCGTGGCGCGCGTATAAGTCAACTAAGTCGACGGACTACATTTGTTGCCCGTCGTCGATTGCAAGAATGAGAAGCAGTTTTCTAATCTTGAGGCGATTCGTGCACACTTGCTTCGAAGGGGTTTCAAGCCTGCATATACCTGTTGGACTGAGCACGGTGAAAATGAGATTTTACGTGAAGATCATTCGATTGATGATGACGACGAAGACAATGACTCCACGGCGGTCGAGGATACGTTCGTGTACACCCAAGATGATACGTTCGTCGATAACCATGAAGATGATCTAGAACAGATGTTGCATGATGGGGAGGATGACCACACGAGTGGAAGGGATTTTTAGAAGTTCCAGCGTATGGTAGAGGACTCTACAACACCTTTGTACCCGGGCTGCAAGGAGGACCTCAAAAAGCTGCATGTTGTGCTAACGCTGCTGCAGTTGAAGGCAAGCAATGGTTGGTCCGATAAGAGCTTCACAGAGTTGTTAGGTTTCCTGCGAGACGTTCTCCCAGAGGGAAACGTATTGCCAGCAACCACGTACCAGGCTAAACAGATTGTCTGCCCATTGGGACTAGAAGTACAGAAAATACACGCATGTCCAAACGATTGCGTATTGTATCGCAATGAGTTCGTAAAATTGGATGCGTGTCCCGTTTGCAAGGCATCTCGTTATAAGCGCGGTGATGCCGACATCGAAGTGCATCGTAAGAAAAAAAGACCCACAACCAAGGTGTTGTGGTATTTCCCTATAATCCCACGTCCAAGCGTGCTGCTTGCGAACAAAAGGCATGCTCAATTGCTACGATGGCACGCTGAGGAGCGTAAGAAGGATGGAATGCTCAGACACCCTGCTGACTCTGCGCAGTGGAGGAACATTGATACAAAATACAAGAAACACTTTGCATGTGATGTGAGGAATATAAGGTTCGGGCTCAGTACGGATGGGATGAATCCTTTCGTCAACATGAGCAGTCGTCATAGCACTTTGCCGGTGACTTTATGTATCTACAACCTTCCTCCTTGACTTTGTATGAAGCGAAAGTAAATTATGATGCCGCTGCTGATCCAAGGGCCAAGGCAACCTGGCAACGATATCGATGTGTACCTGAAACCACTGGTTGAAGATCTTCTGTTATTGTGGAACGACGGTGTATGGCTATGGGATGAGTATAAAAGAGAGTACTTCATGCTACACGCGTTGTTGTTCAGAACCATCAATGATTACCCCGCTCTCGTAATCTTTCGGGCGGACTATTAAAGGATTCAACGGATCGCCCATTGCTTGGGTGATCTGGTAGCCGTGGTGAAATATCGCAGAAAAATGTGTTACATGCGACATCGTAGGTTCCTTCGTAAGGACCATCCGAATCGCAACAACAAGAGAGGTTTCGATGGTACAAAGGAGACAGCTTCAGCTCCAAAACATCGCAACGGCAAAGAGATATTTGCGACCGTAAAGGATATTAAAATTATCCATGGAAAGGGAGTCGGTAGTACATCAGTCCCGTGTTCCCGTGATACAGCTCCTTTGTGCAAAAAGATATCAGTATTTATGGACCTACCTTATTGGTCGCACCTGGATGTTCGACATGCAATTGACGTTATGCACGTAGAGAAGAACGTGTGTGACAGCTTGCTCGGTATTTTACTAGACATACCTAGCAAAATAAAAGATACACTCAAAGCACGGATGGACTTGGAAGATATGAACCTCAGGAAGGAGCTACATCATGAAGATTTGGGTAAAGGCAAAAAGTACCTTCCAGCAGCTACTACACTCTTAGCAAGAAAGAAAAATTAGCGTGTGTATCGCTTGCACGAGTCAAAGTACCGTCTGGTTATTCTGCCAACATAAAGAGGCTAGTCTCAATGAAAGACTTGAAATTAATTGGCATGAAGTCTCACGATTGCCACGTGATGATGACACAGATGCTTCCTGTTGCAATTAGGGGTGTTCTGCCAGAGAAAGTGTGAGACCCAATTATAAAGTTGTGTTCATTCTTCAATGCGATTTCACAAAAGGTCATTGATCCAATGAAACTGGATAAGCTGCAGCAAGACGTGATCCACACTCTATGTCGGCTTGAGATGTGCTTCCCTCCATCCTTTTTCGATATTATGGTCCATCTCATTGTTCATATTATGAAAGAGATACAGTTTCTTGGCTCTGTGTTTCTACATCAGATGTACCCTTTCGAGAGGTTCATGGGGGTTGTGAAGAAATATGTTCGTAATCGACATCAGCCAGAAGGGTGCATTGCCGAAGGTTGGGGAACCGAGGAGGTCATTGAATTCTGCGTCGATTACATGGATCTCAAACCGATTGGTGTGCCCATATCTCGCCATGAGGGGAGGCTACAGGACAAAGGGACATTAGGTCAGAAATCGATGCGTACTAACGATCGTGCTTCATTTATGCAAGCACATTTTACAGTTCTGCATCAATCAGTTGTAGTGGCACCGTATGTTGATATGCACAAGAATATGCTAAGAAGAAAAAACCCATTTAAATCTGAGGTTTGGATCGCGAGATACCACAAAGATAACTTCAGAGATTGGTTGCTTAGACACATGATGCATACGCAGCATGAGTGTGCTCGATTGAGAGCGCTGCTCGTGGACCGTCATGTACAATCCTGACATTTGAAGGATACGACATAAATAGATATACATTTTATACGAGAGCACAAGATAACAAGAGCACCAACCAGAACAGCGGAGTCCGTATAGATACCTACGATAGCAATGGTAATATGCAGACCTACTACGGATTCATAGAAGAGATTTGGGAGCTTGATTATGGGCCTTTGAAGGTTCCTCTCTTTCGGTGCCAGTGGGTCAGGCTCCCTGGGGGCATGAACATCGACAAGTACGGTATCACTACCGTGGACTTCAAGCACATCGGATACAGAGAAGAACCATTCGTACTTGCTAATGTCGTTACACAAATCTTTTTTGTTCGGGACCCGGCTGACAAAGAACGCCACGTGATTCTTTAAGGAAAAAGAAGAATTGTCGGAGTTGATAATGTAGTCGATGAGGAAGACTACAACCAATTCGATGAGCTTCCTCCTTTTGGTGAGCACGTCGACCTAGGTCTCACGGAAGACAGTAAGGAAGCTACATACATACGCCGTGATCATAACGAAGGTCGAATAGTTGCTTAATTGTAATAATATATGGATATACTTTATTTTGTATAGAGAACATGATTCCATTTGTAATATACGGATATGCTTTATTTTGTATGGAGAACATGCTTCCATTTGTAATATACGGATATACTTTATTTTGTATGGAGAACATGCTTCCATTTGTAATATACGGATATACTTTATTTTGTATGGAGAACATGCTTCCATTTGTAATATACGGATATGCTTTATCTTCATTTATCAATTTTTATTTACTTAAGATTTCTTTTGCATAAATCATGTATTTTTAATATCTATCACATTGAAGTTAATCTTTATTAAAAAGATTCAAATTAATGTTCACGGTGTTATAGTATTTATGTAAAGTCCATGTAGGGTTCTTAGCAAATTTGCAATTCACTTAATTTTTCTGTGATTAAAAAAATCAATGTTTCATATATTCTAAAACTTCATGATTTTATACAAATTTATAAATTTATTTCATCCTTTTTGGAGCTATATATCAAAAGTTATGCTAGTTTGAATTTGAGCTTAGCTTTAGCCACTGACTTTGGGGCCCACCCGCATCACTGCCGCTTCTAGAGAAAAAACCGGCAGTGATGTTGTGGTATCACTGCCGGTTGAAATTAGAACCGGCAGTAATACCTCCACATCACTACCGGTTCTAGAGAAAAATTCGGCAATTATGTTTAGGTATCACTGCCGGATTTGTTTCGTGAACCGGCAGTGATTGTTATCTCTATATAAACGAAGTGCGCGGTCTTCTTCCTACACTTCGCCGATTTTCCCACACTCTGTGCCCTAGCCACCGTGACTAGTCGTCCTTCCCGCGCCGGCCCTCCTCCCCGCTGCGGCCTCTCCTCCAGCCGCCATCCTCCCGCGACGGCCCTCCTCCTCCCGCCGCCCCTCCTCGGCCTCCCCGCCATCCTCCCCGCGCCGGCCCTCCTCCCCACGCCGGCCCTCCTCCTCGACGTCTGGCCGCCCTCCACGCCGACCATCCTCCGCGCCAGCTCCGCTGACGGTAATCCCTACTCCTCCTCGCCAGTGCTCCAAGCTATCAGTGAAGACAGATGATTTTCTCAGATGCATAAAGACTGAAGACAGATGATTTGAGTTTTTCATTCTCTGACCTCTTAGCAGTTCAGAATGTATGCTTGTATAGAGAATGTCATTTTGGATGTTGTACTCGAGAACACTAATGTTCAAATTACAATTTTAGTACAACAAAGCTACACATTTCCAAAAGGAATTAAATTGAAACTGGCATTTTAGTACAACAAAGCTACACATTTTAGTAGTTGTTGTTTATGCGTATTCTGAAAATGGCAAGAGATGGAGTGGTTGTTTTAAACAAGAGTGTAGCTCGATTAGTTATAAATTGCTAGATGAGCGATAGGTGGGAGACTGAGAGCATTTGTTTCCTTCACATTAAAATTTAGATATTTTTGGATATCTTGGCAGTTGGCACTTATACGAGAATATATCACTATGGTTCTTATTACTGATGTATAAGCGAAAGGTTGATGGGATCATTTGTTGTCCTGAGTGATTTCGGCAAGCTTTCAATCCATTCTTCTTTTCAGAACTTTATTTTGCTACTGCTATGATATGGCAAGGCTACATGGAGATACACGGAGGCAGCAGACGCTAAAGACAATTTGATAGCTTGTTTCTAGGAGCATCATGAGATTTTATTATGTTGTATGTATTATATTCATGTAATAAATATCTTATATTGTATTTGTTATATTCATGTAATGAGATTTTTGTTGTTTTAACGATACATTGTATTTATTATATTCATGTAATAAATACCTTATATATTGTATGTGTCAGTTTTGTTCTCTATACTAGTGCAATGCATGCGTGAAATGAGTTAAACGTGAAACTAGGCATAATATTGTACGTATAATTAGTCCATTTTGGTCCACAACTTCGTGCGTAACCAATTTATACGTATACCATCACATTCATCTCATGCCTTTGTTAATTTTAAATTTTAGATAAATTAGCCGCACATGGCCGCTAACCAAAGCCCGGAACAAAGCCCGACAAGGTTCCTCAACCTGCAGCAAACCGAGGCAACAAACGTACTCGAGGTAATTATTTCAGACCAAATCTTCACGTATACCGATTAGACGAGTAATGAAATAGTCAAAATGCAGGGCCAGACATCACGTGAACAGAGGCAGCATCGTCACCGAGGTCCTAACAAGTTGCGGACGGGTGAACGAAAGGTGATCGTAGAGCTTAATGCAGTCGGCGAACCAGCTATACCAGCATCACTGCTTGGGCCATATCGAACAGCATGCGGGGTCCTAGCTAGAGATAACGTGCCCATCACCTACAAATCATGGACACGTCGTGGCGTTTGCCCATCTTATGTTCCCGATGAAATCAAGGAAGCATTGTGGACAGATTTGACATCCAAGTTTCAGTTTCCCGAAGATCAGTTGGAGCATGCGAAGAAACGTGCACTAGCCATCATGGGAAACTCCTCGAAAAATTGGAAGACAAAGCTGAATAAGGAGTATGTGAAGAAGGATGAAACGCCGAACTTTGATACGTACCCGAGGTTGAGGTAATTTTGGGATGAATTCGTGCAATATAAGAAGTCTGATGAAACCCAAGCTATCAATGAAAAGAACAAAGCAAACTCGGACAAGAACATTTACCCCCATACGCTAGGCACCAGTGGCTACGTGAAGAAAGTACCCAAGTGGGATGCAAGGGAAGAAGAGCTAATTCTTAGTGGAGTTGTTCCTGCGACTTCCGAGATGGCCCCAAGATCAAAGTACTGGATGCTTGCAAGGAGCTAGTCTGTTTGATGATGGCGCTTAAGCTTCGTGCGAGAAAAAGAGAAAATTCAAAGAAGATCGCAGATGCCCATGCCCAAGCTACCTGTATCGCTTCCAACCAAGAAGAGAGAACGACGAGCTAACACGCATACTGGGTAACAAAGAGCACCCTGGTCACACTAGAGGGGTAGGCTTGGCGCCCTGGAAAGCAGCGTTCCCAGAGGACACTTCTATCTATAAGCGTCCGAAGCTAACTAGACAAGAACAGTTGGATGCACGTGTACGAGTAATAGAAGAAAGGATGCAGGTAAAGGAAATGCAATTTCAAGAACAGATACAAAAGATGCAAGAAATGCTAGCGAAGCGTCCTCGTGAACGCCGGGCACATGACCTCCGAGTCCCGCGGTGCTCGTAAAGCGCCTAAGCGTCCGTGGCCCTCCCGAAGAGGACTCGGCCTGTAGTTTTCTCGTGGACAAAATCGTAGAGCCGACACGTTGCAGTCTGCACCTGCCTCTAGCGAACAAAACCGTTAAGGTGGCTGAAGGGATGGCTTGGCCATGCGGCGAGGGGCAGATGTTACATAACCGCCCAATTCCTGAGGGATACGCCAGAGTATCAGTAGACAGGATGGTTGACAATTACCGTGAAGTTGAGGTACAGTTCCCCAGCGAGGAGGGAAGAAATACTCTTGGACAAAGCCTGGGCACATTCATCGCGTGGCACAAGCGCTACATAATGTTTTTATCCCATGACGACAATGGCGATGATGATATTAATGATGACGGCGCGGCCTATCCAGGTAGTAAAAGTCCTCCTCTGTCACCTAAAAAAAGTCCGCCTCCGGCTCCAGCGCCACGGAAAAATCAAGAAAGAGCACCGTGATCTCAAAATTCATCACGGTCAGCGAGAAAAAGTGCCACATCTGTGAAGCCAGCACAATCTGGTAAGAAACGAGCATATGACATGACCGAAGAAGAAACTAGAAAGGAAGTAGACACCAACGTGATACCACTTCAAAAAGACGCCAAAGACTGATAAAGTTGAAATCGGTCGCCAAAAGAGATTTCTTCCTAGACATAGCGACGGTTAAACAGACTGGACGGACAACCGAATCTCCTCAACCTAGCCAACGATCAGACTACGAGCGCATCTCTAGGCAGAAATCTAAAGGACAAAGTTGGTAAAAGAGCTACCGCCGCACTGGAAGGGTGCTAAAGGCGGGCCCCTCTAAGGTGGAAGTTCGTTAATGGGGAAGCATTGGTGGATCCAAACGAGGAGCAGAGACTGACGACACAGTTACGGTGTCTACATCAATGGTATCGGCAGTTTGTCCAAGAGACAAAAAACGACGCGTTCCCCATCAAATACAAAGAAACGGATTTTCACAATATGGACGGAGTTTTCTCGGTAGAAACCCCCGAGTTATACCAGTTGTACCAACGAGATGCTCTAGACGTGTCTGTATTAAGAATGTGGACTCTGTAAGTCTCTTATATAATTCAGATCAGAATTCACGCACTTAAACTTAGTGTCTAACTTCTTTCTTATGTAGAATGGAGACAATGACACTCAGAGCAGACTTAAATGAAAGGGTAGGATTCCTCGATCTCGGCCTTGTCAACTGCAAACTTATTAAAGATCCATTGACGGAGAGAGAGATCGAGGAGTACGTACTAAAGACGCTGCTAAAGTTACAAGACAAGACCTACGTACTTTTACCCTACAACTTTCAATATGTGTTTTCCTGCCTACTAGTCAGTTTTATCATGTGCAACACCATGTCATGACTAATGGGCTTCTGCAGATTTCACTGGATCCTTCTCGTCATTACGTTATACGATAGCACGATCACTGTGTTGGACTCAATGAGGAAACCGACAAACGATTACAAAGAAGTAATAGAATTGCTAGACAGGTAAACTCGGTCGTTGCGTTATTGCTCCCGTAATCTTTCATTCCATTGCACTTAATTGCACCTAATTAAGTTTAATGAGTATTCATAACCATACAGTATGCATACAAAATACCGCAAGAAGAGCACTCTGCACCGCCCATTCACGAAGAAGTTCGAATAAAACCTATTTTCCGTGCCTAAGACAAACCGCAAGGGAACAATTTATGTGCATACTACTTAATGACACACATACACACATTCAATCGACAAGATCGACTACAACGGCGAGATGGTATATCATTACCTGTTGATGCCTACTTTTCTTTATAAAAACTACGACACTAATTAATGCATCATTTTCTTCAATGACAGCGCGTGAAACTCGGCACCAACAGCCTACTTGACATCGAAGTTGAAGCCCTTCGAGAGCAGATCGTTGGGTTCATCGTTCGAGAAGTGATCAACCCGAAGGGCGAGTTTTACGAGCCACACGCTACAATTAACTGAAATGTGAACGATTGTCAATGAACAATATAATAATTAAATATTACGATGATTTTCTGTATTTCAATTATGCTTTACAAATACTTCATTAATATTGTCATGATTAAATGAGTATTCAGTATTCAATGTTAAATATTATGATGATTTAATATATTTGAATTATTCTTTACCAATACTTTATTAATATTGCGCATAACATATACCGTACAGAATAAATGTACTGTACAATATATATATAGTACAGCGTTACATCATACATATAATACAAAAAAAAATTATGTAACCGATTTTGGAGGATAATACGGCACTGTACTTATCACTGTCGGTTTTAGAGAAATAATTGACAGTGATAACACCTTATCACTGCCGGTTGGAAAATATTAAGTGGCAGTGATATGGATTATCACTGCCGGTTGAAAATAAACAACCGGCAGTGGTAATGTGTTATCACTGCCGGTTGAAAAATAACAACCGGTAGTGATAAGTCGTTATCACTGCCGGTTATGAATAAAAATCCGGCAGTGATAACACATTATCATTGCCGGATGTATAATATAAACCAACAGTGATATTATTATCACTGTTGGTTGAAGAACCGACAGTGATAGTCCCGACTATCACTGCCAGTCAGGAAGTGCCGGGTCAACATCCGGCAGTGATGCTGATGTTGATCCGGCAGTGATGTCCTTTTCTGTAGTGGTGACAGCGGCGAATTAAGCAAACCAAAAGAAAATGGAAACTACGTACCTTGATCTACTTACACAAAAATTTCTAGAAAGTTTCGAAATGGCTAAGACCACTTTTGAACCAACTCAACCCATGACCAAAACTTGTCCATTCATATGCAAAGCAAGAACTCTACCCAGCCAACAACTAGTTGTCTTCGGCTGCGTAGCCATGAATTGACGCAAGCAACTAGAGAAAGCACTGAAGACAAATATTCGATTATCACTGCCGGTAATTGACGAAGCTACAGCGCACATCCACTTATTACGCTCGTGCTGTCGCTGCCACTGGGCCATCCCGACCAGGGGACCCACTTGCCAGCCATTGCTCAGCTCCCAGGCGTCCTCTCCCTCCCCTCTCTCCTCCTACCTTATCTTCTCTCCCTGCTCTCCCTCGGTACCATTCGGCGCTGCAGCAAACCTCGAGCCCCGTGCTTCGTTCCATCCCGTCGCTTGCTCCACTGCGCTGCCATAAAGCCATCCGAGCCTTCCTCCTCTCCTTTTGCTCACTGCGCCGTTGCTCCTCCCGCTGCTGCAAGCTTGCTGGAGTCGAAGCCAGGCAGCGAGCCATCCGTCCGCAGGAAGAGTCCTTGGGTGAGCTCGCCTTCTCATCTCGTGCACTCTCAACTGCCATTCAAACGCCTGAAGTGCTTAATGCATTTGCATGCAGTTTCGCCAAACAACCTCGATGTGGTTCTCATTTCCCAGTAGCCGCGCACGGTGGAGCTTGCTTCGCAGGCCGCCGCCGCCAGCTCCGGTAGTCGCCGCCGTCGCCAAGGACTGCCCTCAGCCGAGCTCCATCTCCCTGCAGCTCACTCCCTAGCCGGCAAGCGAAGGAGATAAGACATAAACATTTTGGCATTGAACCTTGTCACAAGAAGGCACAGCCCAGTGGTAATGTCACACGGTATCAACTGAGAAGACCAGGGTTCGAATCCTGAGATTTTTCATTTCTGTTTTCTCTTTTTGCCACATTTGATTCATATCTTTTGCTAGAGCTATCCAAATGAAACAAACTTAGTTTCTAAATTTGAGTTATGAAATAAGGAGTCAGAATCTGCAATAAAAGTTCATATGTTACTTGCAGTAAAATCTTTTAAATAGAGTTTGAATGAAAGCCTCTTTTTAGGTGTTACGAAGGAACTATATAATCCCAGCTCCAAAAATCACTGAATAAATCACGTATGTCCCTGCAACCTTGTATGTTCCATTTTTGCATAAACATTTAGATTTGAATGCATTTTGAATCAAAAATTGATTATATAAAGCCTCATTTGCATGCAATATTCAAATGGTTAAAATATGAATCAAATGAGCTCAAAATTTGGTCAAACCAGTTTAGTTGCACCCCTGGGATTGGAAAGATCATAAATATGCAAAAACAATCAGATTTTACTTTGGTTTGCACTAATTGCTCGTTAATCGAACATGCAATCGACAAAATGTTCAAATGGCCTTAACTTTCGCAAACGAGCCCTAAATTCGACAAAACCAAATCCTATGACCTCAAAATGTTATGTCCTTGCTTCCTATGCAAAAATAATATCAGTTTGAACAATTTTGAGTTAGGCCCAAATTAAGCCTTAATAATCATTTATATGAAAAATACCTCAAATAAATGTGAAATATCACGGGACTAACTTTAAAACACTCTTAGGGGTATCCCCTATTTATAGCTGAAAAATGGTTAGATTATCCCATACGATGCAATCGCAAACGCAAAAAGAAAAATAGACCGCAAACGCGCAAATAGTATGGTCATATAAGCATTTTCGTTAGCCTGTAAAATATCGCGTCTAAATGCAAAATAGTGAAAGAATATCTTAGTAACATTCTCTGATATATATACTACTATAATCTGGAAAAAATATTTCATTTGTAACTTGCCTTGCATATAATTATGTCATAGCAAGTATCCTAAATGACTATAAACTGCACAGATTCGATAACACTTAAGCTTTTTCGACAGCTTGTAAAACTACTCATCTAAGGTCCTGTTTGGCAGAGCTCCAGATCCTAGCTCTATCTCAGATCTGAAGTTTGTAGGCTAAAATAAAGTGAATTAAGTTTATATTTTTAGTCTAAAATGTAAACAACATGACCCACCTAAACACTCTTACTGTACCCACAGTTCCAGCTCCACAAATTTCTAGAGCTAGGAATACCCTGCTTCACCAATTCCACGAATTATGGTGGAGTTGGAGCTGTGCCACACACCCCGTAAATACAAATTTAAAGGGAATTAGTCTAGAAACATACTTCAGTATCTGAACAACCAAATTATAGAAAAATATTCAAATTACAACTTGCTTATCATATAGAATTCTTTAGCTCAAAAGCCCTAAATAATAATGTTACCAGAGTCGTATTATATGAATAGTCGAGATCGGAAGTCTTTGACTAAAGTATCCGTAATGCAAGAATCGTCACATAACCAAGTAGTAACAGACAATAACTTAAAATTCCAGATCCAACATGTAGAAATTACTCCCATGCATAAACACTTAAGCTAAGTACTATTCAAACAAAACCCATTGACTAATGTTTTACTTTTATCAATCCAAACAATTTTAGCATCAAGAATTCAAAAATAAATATAGAAACAAACATGAAAACAGCCTCTTGAATTCAGAAATCACCTTATGTAAACTCATGACTATAGTCTTTGTAATCAACCACTAATTCAAGCAAAGAACCTTTCATGCATTGAGTACTAATGAAAATGCTATGCAAGAGATAACTTGGAAACTCAAAATCATCATGCTCTTATTGGTTAGTTTTAATTTGATGTTTACATCAGATTTCTTTTTGCCCCATTTGATATGGTGTTATTTGCTTTTGTCTCGATTCTTATTATTCGACGCGTAGACGATGATATTTCGGATTCGATTGATAACGACGTCGACTACGATCCTGATTATATTCCAGAAGAAGAGCAACCAGGCAGCACCCTCCTTTGACCATTTTGATCCATTATTTACAAAGTTATGTTATTTTCTCTACTACTTCTAATTAGGAGTTGGTGGCGGTGGTCTGTTCTCCATCCTTCACCTTTCTCACATCCGTTCTCCACCTATCGAGCCGCGTCGTATAGCCAGCTGCGTTTGCCAGGACCAAAACACATTTGTCAAACAAAACCCTAACTATCTCATACCGAGCAGCCCAAACTCTCGCGACTCCGTCGTCCTCCCGACCTCCCCTCCTCCCTCTCTGCCGTCTCACACCAAGCAGCTCAAGCTCGCGATGTCGTCGTCCTCCCGACCTCCCCTCGTCCCTCTTCAGCGTCCTCCCGATCTGCTCCACAACCACCACCGCCCGCCGCCATCATGTTGCCTCTTCCTCCTCCGGTCATACCCCTCCTCCTGCCTTCACACCCCCCACAAGGCGTCGTCGCGGCCTTGCCTTTGCCATACCTTTCCTCCCTGCGGCGGCGGGCCAGCGGCTAGCCTCCCTCACCACCTCCTCGCCTCAGATCTCGATGCAGTGAAAGCTCCTCGATGACACAACGACGTTAGCGGCGGCGGGCGCTGGGTCCGCTCAGTCCGATGCAGACCTCGCACAGCGGAGTTCGCCGCCATCACGGCGGGGGAGGACCTGGGCCCATTCATGCTGCTGGCCTTGGGCTACACAGGTTCCTCCTCCCCTCGTGCCTCCCCCTTCTTCCTCTGATCGCTTCTGCTGTTCAATTCGCCTCTACGCGTTAGTAAAATCTTCACCTCTTTTCTGCTTTGACTTCCATTCGGTTGATTTATTTGTTCTAGGGATTTTGCCAGGCGGCGTTGGACACCGACGAGGTCTGCACGTAGTTCATGCTCATGCCGGTGCCTGAAGTGAGCTTTTTCTCAGTTTCTTGAAGCAAGATTTGGGGATTTTTCCCTACTTAGGCGCGAGGAAGGATGAGCTTATCTGTGCCCGATTTGTTTCTGCAGGAAAATGAAATGTGGGCGGACAAGCCGGCTTCTACGTCAGGCTCCACACCGCTGAGGTCGCCGGTACGGTCCTTCTACAGGACATTGACGCTCCCCTTCGCACCTTCGACCGGCATCGGTGGGCACTCGCGGCCGAGGTGCGGGAGAGGCTGGCTGTTGCCGTCGCTGATGGGGCAGTGTGTCCGAAGAAGGCACTGTCTTCATGCTATGGCACATGTTGTAAGGTGATGTCTTCATTTCCTCTGCTCCTGTCTGATACTTTTGTGTTGCTGTTGTATGTGTGAGGGAAAGCCTTGAGCATTACATCATATTTGCTACTTAATCAGATCGGTTGATACAATATAAGTTGTGATTTTGTCTCTTTTGTAGCTTGTTATCTGCCACAGAAGGCTGGGGGTATTGCTCGCAAGTTCATAAAAGGTTAGCAATTCCTTTCCTTCATAGATGCTGAAGTGTGAGATATTTATCATTTTACTCACTTGTTCAGTTTTTCGTTCATGCACTACGTGATTTTCATTTAGTTCTAGCTCAGTTGAAGGCTCAAAGTAAAATCACTTAGTTCTAGCACAGTTGAAGGCTCAAAGTAACTTACAGTGTTTGTTGTGTTATATTGTGAGCACAGTAAATGTCTAGCAAACACCCATGATCAATGCAAGCATGGTAAGTTCAATGTTAATATGTGAGGCCTTTGTTTCCAATTCATTCAAAAATATGTTATCTAAAGGCCAACATAACAGATCTTGTGCGATAGGCATTTTGGGGGAATTAGTTATCCAGTTTGTGGTGTTGGCGATATTGCTATGCTTTGGCAAATGACCTTGTTGACAAGGGTAACGAAATTCGTTACAAGGTGAATGTGACCAATGTTATTCTTGAAAATTGGAAAGTTGTGAGTTCATCGTACTGATTGTAAAGCTTAGATGTCTAGAGTTTTTTGGATTTTATTTGTTAACTGAGTACTTCATTACTACAGGTTGAAGTGAGTTTATAAGATGGGAAGTAGTTCTTTGATAGAACACTGATATCAAATGCCACTAGATGGGACACATTTGGTAATTCTGCACATATATTTTTCATTGAACTTTCAAGTTAGGATAGGTACCTCTTTCGATTTCACTTGTTACAGTGTTTTTCGTCTGCTACAACCTTGATGTATTTCCATTTGTCATATTAAAGACACTCAAAAGTGTAACCTTCAGTTGCTAACTTGCTACTACTGTTCTGTTGATGTGAGCAGTTTTTTGAGCGACATTGTAGTACGGACTCAATTTGTCCGTAAGAGATTAACAAATAAATTAGCTTACAGGAAGGCTCCTGAAAGTTAAAGAGCTCTGGAAGTAGAGAAGAACTTTCAAAAGAATTATGTTAAGGTTCCGCCCTTTCTTTCTATTCATATGGGTGTCAGAGCCTCAGTTTTACCTACTGGTACTGGTTGCCACTATTTTATACTTGACATATGCTTTAGGTTTTCCACTATTGAGTATGTCATATAGTTGAGAGGTGAGTCACCAGCGGTAAATTTGATCTGAACATTTTATTATGTTATAGGTTAATTGTGAAAGCAACTGGCAAGATGACTGGCCTAACTTGGGGAACCCTTATGGAAGCTTATTTTTAATTATCCCTACAATTCTTGATCTATCATTGGCTCCCGAAGGACATCACGTGCTTCATATATTTACAACTACAGGCATGGAAGATTGAGAGGTATGGGCAGTGTTCTACCTTAAATGTAGATTCTGTTTATCTCTAATCAAGGCCTTTCATTGCTGAGGAAAGATCACATAGAGTTTGGCCTTCTTGGCCTGTGGTAGCTAGAACACAACTTCTTTTATAGGACCTACAGGTTACTAATACTGCTGCAAAGTGCAAAATTACATGCTTTCTGCTAAACTGAACCTAAATTTACCGGTCAATCCAACTTAACCTGAAAATAGAAGATTAATCAATTCTTAGTCTGAATAGAATTCACAAGATAAATGATTATGCCTCTTACTCAGATTGTCTACAGTTATCAGCTTATTGTCGGTAAGTAAAAAGACGAAGATGTGAACTCTCGGATGAACAGAAAGATCCCAAAGAGTACGTAAATAAACAAGAGTTACAACTCTAAAATTGATCATAACTTAAAAGTATTTCATATTATAAAGTCTAGAAGGATGATAATTCGAAATAACATTATCTTACTCTTTAGTAAAGTAAAAATCATCCGCAACATTAACAATATCTAACCACATCTTCTAAAAATAAACTTCAGATTAACTCTATCCCAGGCCTAAGCTACACTTTTCTTTTCCTCATTAAGTAGAATATAGGCTACACTTTTCTTTTCCTCATTAACTAGAATATAGACTTCGCTCGTTTTTCTAAGTTGTTAATGCCATAGGAAATTTATGTGAATTTGTCCAAAATTTTATGGCCTTGTTTTGTGTTTATTTAAGCAAAATTGCCTTTTCTTTGCTTTCTTTATTTCGAACATCAATTCAAATTTGTATTATGTCATGTTTAACAAAATGAGTCTGCTTCAGACCGTATGTACTTTCCCATCAATGATACGGCCACAAAATGAGCCTACGTGGGGTCTCACTCAATTTTTTATCCACACAATAAAGAGATCAGTTTATGAACCATTTTACATGCCCACAAAAAACAATGTAATGAATGATCTGATCAAATGATCTTTCGATGCTTTGGTATGCAGCTCTGATACAAATCTATCGCAGGTCTTGGAGGTCATCAAAGCAACTGTAAATTACTGAAGTGCAGGAGAAAGCAACTACTGTTTGTTGTGCCTTGACAATAGAAGCAACAAATTATGGTCACTGTGCGTGCATATTAACTCCATAGTCCATTCTAGCCTGTACATGCATGTCCACAAACCAACTTATTTGACATCACACCAATAAAGTTCGAAAGATGCAGACGATTGTGGTGGTACCGTTTGGCTATAGTTATACATGTACTGAAGTATACTGTAGAAAAATATTGTTAGCTACTAATGTGATGCTTGTATATAGAAACATATATCACCTTTTTTTATATTCTATTGCAACACATGTGCACCTTACTAGTATCAAACTATATGCATGTGTGTATGTTTTAAACTTGCCATATTGTGGGCGATGGTAGCTAATTCCAATTGTATGAATTTCCTTTACCTTGTCATTTGATTGCCTGCCATTGTAACCTAGTATTGGTGTAGATATTACTTAGTGTCACTTGGGTAATACTTGCGAAATACCTTATGCACTTGCTTAGACATGCTCACTAGAACGACTTTTAAATGATAGGATACCTTTCAAACTAGCTTGAGCAACTTTGTTTAATAGTACGGAACCGAGGTATGGTTTCCGTGTAGTTTGGTAAAAATCTAACTGAAAACTTATGGTTTAGCCGCGGGCGATTTATTACTTAAACTTGGTGCGTGAAAAGGACCTTACGCATAGTTAGGGGGAGATTCTCGCTCGTGTCAATTAAGGACCAAACTTGATGCTATCACCTAAGTGTTTTTGTGCAACCACATGTGCTAGTATAGGATAGCCTAAACTCACTAGATTAGTTGAAGTTTAACCTTGCATTTTGGTAGGCCGAAGTAGTAAGGGCACACCCGTAACAATGTTGCTCGTAGGTGCTCCCTTCACCGAGGTGTTGGGGCCCAAGCATTCCAATACAACGGTGCATGCCTTGCTGTGGGGAGAGTTCCCGATGGGGCACCATCGTGGTACAGGATCTTCGGATTGTGGCAAGGGTTTAACATCACTGTCGCTGATGCAAGGCTAAGCTTTAGCTAGTTGAACGGCTTCGTCACAGTCTAGCAAATCGGGTACGATGAGCATCGCGAGGCATGGTTGTCATGATTGCTAGAATATGTCATGTGGGTAAAGTGTACACTCTCTGCAGAGATTTAAAATCTAATTAATTAGCCGTACTTGCGATCATGAGCAACTTGGGAGAATATTGTCAAGTATAGTATTTGTTTTTGCGAAATTTTTTGGAAATGGTGTTGGAATGGGTTGGTAAACCTGTGAGCCAAGGGTGGCTATTTTTACTCGTTGTTTGCAGCCAAGGAGGGGTGTGAATCGATGTATATGAGCTTTACTTACTGTTATTTTTCTTCTTTATAAATGCTCTTTACAATTCCGTTATCGTTTGTTGAAACATACACTTGCAAATAAAATCTGCTTTATGCTGAAAATGAGACTAGTGTAGAAACTTGTTATACTTGTTCTAGCCGTGCATTTACTATATTTCCATACACTAAAGTCTTGTGAGTACATACGCGTACTCACCGTTGCTTAACCTAAATAATATAGTCGAAGGTATGGAAGAGTGCCCCGACGATGAGTACTTTGCTCCGGGGTCTGACGACTATGTTGATGGATGAACTTGGGCTTTTCCAAGTCGGTGGCCTATGGGTAGGGATGGGCATACCGCTGTCCTACTTTTGGTATATGTTTCATTTCTGCTGCAATTTACTTTTGGACATGTAATATTTGGCCGGTCGGCCGCTACTTGTAATAATAAGTAGTTGTAATAGTTTTAGTTAATGTTTATGCTATGACAATTGCTTAGTTTCATGTGTATGTGTTGCGATACATCTCGAATGTGGGATATGTGGGTGCTAGGCATTGATCTTGGGAACTAGAACTAGACACATACCCGGGTACCTGGAATTGTCTTCAACCATCGAATGCATAAACTCGAGCGGTTCTATACTTGGATGAGTTGGTTTCAATCCCGGTATGGTTATTCGGAATAGAATCAAAACTCCCATGGATGCGTAAGTGTGTACGGTGCGACTACATGGCTCATATTTGTTTATGTGAGGGTCATTTAGTCAACACTCCGTGCACGGGACTTTTGGGTGACAGTGAGCATACATTTAAGTGGAGCATGCGTGTCACCTCTGAGTCCAACGCAAGTGTGAGGATCGATTCATACTTCCGGGTGCCCACAAAAAACTAATTAGAGATCACACGTTAGGTTTCAAAAGAGTACTTCCGACTATGGCAATGTCACAAGATTGTCAAATCAAGAAGCACACATATATGAAGACAGAACTAAAGCAATTAAGCGAGGGAACTAGGACTGAAAAGAGAAAAACAATAGCCTTGGCGAAACAGATGCCAACTCCGTATGACAGTAAACAATGAGCTAAATAAATGACTACAAGAAGCTGCATGAAGCTCAAACATTCTGTTAAAAGGAATACGATATGAACATATATATGGTTGTGTTCCTATGTTGTGGGTGGAACGAAAGGAACAATTAATGCAAATACTGGGTAGCTGTTTTCTGGCAAATTAAACAGATTTCAGAGATAAATAACCAATTTTTTCCAGAAGCAAGAAGCTAGAGAGAAGAAGGCATGCAACAAGAAGGCAGTAGCTAGTCGCCTGGAAGGACAGCAGCCCTATCGAGAAGGCAAAGATTTTGACGAGGACCTGTTTCGGGCGCCTATGTGCTAGCTCAGGTAGGAGCGAATCTATACGGCCAAGATGTATTGCATGTGGTGTGTTGGATGAACAATATTCCAGTTTGTATCATTGATGTATTGTGTCCAGCGATTTCTCTAGTGACGTCTTTACCCGAAGCTGAAGCAACAAATTAAGTTTGCAAACATAATAGTATAGCATAAAAACAAAACGCAGAGGTATTATGTACGTCTTGGTATAGTTTTTTCTTCTCTTATTTGAATAAGTCAAACGAAATTGTACGAAGTAACTAGTGTTTAAATCGACCTTTATTGGCTACAAGTAAATTTTTGGGTAACATTGAACAAGTGCTCCTATTGTACATATGTCACAAAAAAGGTATAGAGAACATATATATAGCTTCACCTATCTGATAAAGTTCCAATGTCTAAGTTTTAAACCGGAGGCATAAAAAATTCAGGTGCAACAGAATCTTGAAGACTTGGTCCAGGATTGTGCATAGTAGTAGTTCCTCGTCCCATGTCGTAAACGTATATTATCAAAAATGGACTAGTACTGTATGCACATGGTATCCATTTTTGGTATTCATTATAAAAAATGAGGGCCCTACAGGAAGCGCTGAGCTGGAGGCACTTGAGCACCTTCTTGTGCACTGAGGTCTTGAGGGTGAGGTCAGTCTTGGTGTTGAAGCACAAAGACATTCAGATGGCAGAACCAAGCAACTTAGTATAACAAATTTGGAGAAGCAAACAAGAAAAACCCATTGTATCACCTTCTGAACCGTACAAATTGGCATGCATATATAGTTAACGATCAAATTATTTAATGAAACTAAATAATCTAAATTAAGTGAAAAGTTCAAAATCTGAACTGTATATCTGAAATTTAGCAAGTCAATATCATCCTTTCACCTAACTACCTCTGTATTAAATAATAGAAAAAGGTATAGACGGTTTTGATATGGAAGTGTAAGAAAATTGTGTCAAGATAGCAAATAAGTCACAAAAATTAAAAGTATATATAGGGATGAAAAGCAATGGAAGCTTACAACAGTGCCATTTTCAGAAACATAGTTTCGCTTGTAGTTTCATTCAGAGACACCCTAAAACCATCAGTTTAAATAGATCGCCCCTGCATGTTCCTCAGACCATCGAAAACAAGGAAATTTAATTGACTTCTCCATAGTTACATGCCTGAACAAAATAACCCACAAGACCATAGGCAATCATCTTAACACAAGGGCCGGGGTCATTATATCAGTTACTGCTGCAAGATCACCTACTGCTGCAACATCTCTAGTTTAAAAGGATAGTATATACGGTGCACATCATGTTGTAAATATTGCGGTAGTAGCAATTTTATCATGACAATAATCCCAAGCATATTAATTAACCATGAATTAACATTGTTAAGAAAGCACAAGCTAAAATACTGTAACAAGATATTTGACAATATCAAAGCAGACATGCTCATAAACAAGTATTTTAGCAGTTGCATAACAATGAACAAGAATGGAGACATAAAACTAGCAATAATGCTCAAGTTGATTTGATTTGGATTGTTCTCAGATGTTGGGTTGCCTTTAAAGGCCCTCTTCGCCACTAGGGCAAGATATAGACTTGTTTGTGACAACCTTACCTCAAATTAACAATTTCAATACTTGGCAGATTAAAGAATCTAATCAAATGATAATCTAGAACTATGCAGACATGTATATAAGGATAAACCAAGAAGAATGTTTACTGGACAGACAATAGCATGAAAGAATATTAATAGCCGACAGCAAGAATGAACTAGAACAGCATGAAAAGCTACTGGACAGAAAGCATTCTACCACATAAACATGAATATACAAGTCACAGTAGATAATCAAATGACATAACCAAGTATTGCAGCATATAAAAGCTAATTTTGTTGTCACAAGCAATCTACCTTAACCCAAATCCTCACAGAACAATAGTCTCCCCGCAAGCAAGGTACCCAAGCTAATCAACTGGCCCCAAAGATGGTACCCAAATCGATTAAATGGCCCCTTTGCAGAATATAGAAAGCGAGTAATTACAGTAGATATTAGAATACTAACAAGCACCAACTACACAAGTTAGTGCAGCCGGCTAGGCACGTCAAAGACGTTGTCCCAGAAGGCAATACGCCGCTACAATGCCGCAGAAGTCACAGGCGAGTGTTTCGGAGATACAAAGCCGCTGTCCCCAAAGTGAGGCACTTCACCAGGGAACCCGAGATGCAGCTAGCACTGCACAAAGCCACAGAACCAGCCCTCGGCCAAAGGGATGAACCAAGCCGAACCATACCAGTAGGTCTCCAGTGCCAGAACTAGCACCAAGGCAAGAATAGCCGAGATGCTCCACACACACCACCGGATCAAGCAGCCAGACAAAAGTATAAACAAGTCTAGCAACCGAGATCTTTGCAGTAATTGCTTTCAATCTAACCTCAAAGCAATCAATTCGTCCAGAGATCAAAATTCCGATCAGCAACTAGGGTTAACCAGAGAATATTACCCACTAGTTGAGACTGGTTTCAATTTACGGCGAAGTTTGTAATTAGCTACTGCTGATGGGTCGTTAAATTAGGAGAGGAAAAATATAATGCATGCATGTTGATTACCATGTAATTAATGGATGTGTGAAATTAGGAGAGGAACGTTCACCTGTTGTTAACGTGTGTGTACTGCTGCCACTACGGTGAGCCTCCGCCACCGTCAAGCCCCCATCTTCAGTTGGGCTCCCCACGCCGCGTCAAGCCACCACATCTCTCCTCCTTTCTTCACCACTTTCGGCCGTTGCCAGCTAGCTGTGTCCCATGTCGTTTTTCCTCAGGCCTTTTTCCTCTCTTCATGACCCATAGAAGTTGTCAAGCTATCAGTAGACATGGAATGGATTTCATCGACGAATTAGCGAGCACTGAATGATTTAAGATAAAACCAATGAATTATTTCATCGAGCACCTGGGGAGCATAGAAAAACTTGATGTACCGATGGTCTTGCCATGGAAACAGGGTTGTGGAGAGTGACTTGGCCATGTCGAGGCACGGCAAGCCAAGCAGGCTAAGGCATGAGGAACACATGTCGTTGCTTGGACATACTTGTAGTCTTGTAGAAGATTTAGTCTTCTCCATAACCCAGCAACAACAATAATCAAAGAAGCAACAAATTTAGTACCTCAATAGCTACAGATTCAATACCAACAGAATAGAGCTCTTTTACAATGGATTAAAATCAATATAAGCCGTGAACGAATTAGGAAAAGTCTAAAATACCCCTGATGAATGGATAGGAAAATTCTAAAATACCCTTGAGGAATGGATGATTAGATTTGATTTCTACTACCACTACTTACTACCTGTATTATCCACTATAAAATTTCTCACAGAATAAGCTGAACCACTGAAGCAACTGGGGAACATAAAGAAAGACTACGTACCGAGAAGATGGAGGGCATCGCAAGGGCACAAAGGAGACACTATTGTCGAGAGGGCAAAGGCAGAGGTGTCGCGGTTGGGGAGGAGGAGATACAGCGGGGATGGAATCAGGGGAGATGGGAAGAGAGGGAATCAGGATTGAGGGGAGGTCGAATTCGTATTCGTATCGCGTTTCAAAAAAATTATCCGAGTGTGAAGGGAACACCAAGAGAAAGTAGCATAAAATTGAACTCTAGATGCAGAGTACACCACGTATGTACGTCTCTGACCTGCACACGCTGCGCAAGTTACGACGAGAGCGAGATGGATGCAGCATCTACGTCTCAAGAAATGGACTGGTCGTCTCACCCGGAGGGCGTACTAGTCGAGATCCTGAAGCATCTTCGGTGGTCGAGCCACGTCAGCTTTGCCTCGGTGTGCAAGCACTGGCGATCCGCCCTTTCTCCGTCCTACCCAGCGTGGCTCGACCAACATCCGCTACTATAGCCCCTACTTCCACAAGAACTTTGAGATCGATGACACGCTGGAAGCGGCCGGCGCCAAGATCTGCTGCGCCACCGGAGAGCACCTGATGCTATGCCTGCCGAGCATGATCCTCGACGCCCAACTCCTGAGCGGCGCCATCTACGAGCTGCCATCGACGGTTCGTCCCAATTTCAACTTCATCGTCTATGATAGTGCACAGAGGATGTTCAGCGTCTCCGCGATTTTCTCGCTGAATATAGCCCGTTCGACCCAAGACAGTGACGACAGGTGGCCCGTCTGAGACATCACGGATCATTTTGACCCCAACGGGACACTCCTTCAGGCGTCGCCGGTCTCCAACCCGGTCCTCCACAATGGCTTGCTCTACCTGCTTGGGGAAGACGGGAGGCTGGGAGTCTACGACGAATGCAGGCATGAAGAAGGATTTGTAATTCTCGAGAAGCCCAAGAGCTTCGGGCTCGAATGCGAAGATAGTTACCTGGTCGAGTCCGACCAAGGCGAGCTGATGGTCGTCCTCATCGGCCACCGCGGGGCGCTAGTCCACGTCGTCAAGCTCAACGAGCAGACAATGGAGTGGGTGAAGTTAGAGAGTCTGCAAGGGCGGGCATTGTTCGTTGGCACGCTCACGACGTTGATGAAGAAGACTAGTGTTAAGTGGATGCAGAACAAGGTCTTCCTCCCGAGGTTCTACGATTGGCCTGAGACCGTCCATGTTGACCTTGTTCGCCGTGATGGAGAATTTGCCTTCGTGCCAAAGTCTTGATGCACAGAGACCATTATGGTGAAGGACGGTGACGCCTATGGAACCAACATGTGGTCTTATAAATTGGGACAGCATGAAGAAGCAAGGGGGTTTTGGGGGACTCAGAGAGCGGACTATAACATCTGGGTTGATTTTAGTAATAATTGACTGCATTGTTACTATGGACAATACCCGTAGATATTTATATGTTTCTATGTTCAATTTTGCTTTAATCTTTGTACAGCATTAGTAGTGTTCATTCAGCTTTGCGTTCGTCTCCAACCTGGTAGAGATGGTTGGTACACGTTTGTAAATAGGGCCAAACGAAAGGAAAGCGAGTAGCTTTATAAAACTTTATATAGATGGATGCATTATTGCATCAATCATCGAAACACTAAGTCATGTTGTATTCTTATCAGGTATAGTTCACCCCAATGATAGCTATGTTGGGATAAGGTACCGTACATATTGTACTGGACAAATGCAGCAAACACATTCTAGTGTATATAATGCGGCAAACACATTCTAGTGTATATGATCCGGCAAACACATTCTGGTGCAGGCTTTCCAAAATTGAAGTGCCGACCGAGTCAAATTTGTCCTTTGGAAATTGTTGATGGAAATAAGCTTGTTAACGAAGTAAGTCAATTTGGGAATTGATTTTTTTTCTTGTTTACATTTCTTTCTACTCACAATATATACATATAAGTGTATATGGGCCTAATGGGCTGAGATGTACACAGCCTACAAACATAAACCCCAACACTCTCTTTCAAGATGGGCGATACATATTTATCATCCCCATCTTGTCACATGCAAATGAACACTCCTTAACACTCAAGCTTTTTGTTACAGTTGCTTACTTACTCTTCAGATGTTACAAAGCTCAACTATAGAATTCCTTCATCTAATCTCTCTTTGATAAAGAAACGATCTATCTACACATGTTTCATCTGATCATTTTGGACTGGATTGTTAGCAATATTTATAGCTGACTTGTTATCACACCATAGCTTCATGGGAATATCTCCCAGCAGCTTCAACTCAGATAGAAGCCTCCTCTTGGTCCATTGATTAAAGTGAGCATGCTCCTTACTGCATTACGTGTTTTACTCACTTTCCCCCCTTTCACTTCCTCAGGAGCATGCTAATGGTGGAAAATGCATTGTGTTTACTCAAACTAAACAAGAAGCAGATAGATTGGCATATGCCATGGGCAGGAGTTATGCATGTCAGGCACTGCATGGAGATATTTCACAAAATCAGAGAGAAAGGACACGCAGGATTTCGAGATGGTCGCTTTAACATCCTTGTAGCAACTGATGTCGCAGCCCGTGGACTAGAATACCCAATGTTGATCTAGTAATTAAGTAGCTTGAGGTGTTTTCTTATGGATATGATCATCAAAAGAACTTTTCATTGCCCTGAATATATGATTGCTCTAGCAGTTTGATGTGCATAGTAGCTTAACTAAAAAATAATATGCCTCCTATCTATGCATGTGGTACGTTACGAAATACCGAACACCTCAGAGTTATTTGTTCACAGATCTGGGCGAACTGCACGAGCAGGGAAGAAAGGCAGTGCAATTTTAATGTATACATATGAGCAAACTAGAGCTGTAAGGGTCATTGAACAAGATATTGGTTGTCGGTTCACAGAGGTAAAGCACTTTAGGAATGGTGCATATTGAACACTAATAAAGCCATTTTGTAGCTGAGGTGAAATATGAAAATTCATTTGCTGTTTTGTGTTTACTATATGAAAAATTCATATTGATACGAGCCAACTAACGAGTTTAACGAGTCGAGTCGAGCTGGCTCGTTATCTTAACGAGTTGGATCGAGTCGAGTCGAGCCGTGTTGGCTCGTTATCCACCCCTATAGCCCATAGACGGGGCAAAGCTGGCACAAATACAAGACAGAGTTGCTAGTTACACGAGGATTGTTGATGATATCCACAGTAGAGTACAACATAGCCAACTAAGTGTACAGCCAACAATACTACACGTAGCTCCAAAGGTAATATTTCATTTCATTGCAACTCGATTTTTTTACTAACATAGCGTTCATGTAAGTCCAACATGGCATCTGTGTGACAATGAAAGTACGACGAAGCTATGCTAAGTACAAACATTCATTTTCGGTGAGAAATATTGATTTGAAATGTCATATGCTATGCTATTGAAATGTAGACTTATCGAATTGATTTTTGAATGCAATTGAAATGAAATATTATTTGTTGAGATATTATTGCTAAATGCCTACTTTAGAACTTGAGATTGTCTAAAATATAGCAAATATCATACCGAAATTTCTCTATATTGTTTCATAATTTTTCGTAGTTGTGCTATTATTGCAAAATGTGTACTTTACAACTGGACGTTATTTTAAAATGTAGGAAAGGTGATGCCAGAATTTTGTCCTATTTTTCAATGTTTTTTTAATATATTTCTAACATTTTTCTTTTTTTTTGTCTTCATTGGTTTTTTTACAAATTTTTCACTATTTTCTGTAATTTTCTCTATGTTTCAATCAGTTGCCATTTTTCGTGAATATCGGTCAATAATTGCTAAAAACCGGTCGATGGTCAATAATCGCTACTACGGGTTTTGAATTTTCCACCCTATTTCGGCTTTGCTAACCCTGTACATGGTGCCCACAAATCAGGATGGACTGAGCTCACTCTAAAGTTCGATTCGCATTTAATCCTCGATGGCTCAGGACTCTCAATCCTCGATATGCTACCGTCCTACCAACTTAGTACTGTCAGGTGAATTAAGAGCAAGAGGAGACGTGGGATCCGGACGTACCCTTGACCGAAGGTGAGATCGGAGAGGAATCCTCTCCAACCGCTGGCCCCCGGTGATGAATTGCTTCGCGGCGGCGTCAGGACCGTGACCCTCGTCACCAGACGATTGCTGCGACACCTCAGCACGTGGCTGGCGCAAGGAGATTTTGGGTGAGCGGAGGTAGATCGCATGGCTTGACGGCGAATACAGGATTTCTGGCGATCTGTGTCACCTGATCAGGGTTCCCATTGCCGAGCGCAATTCCTCGACAGTGGCGTCCATGTCCGGTTTCCAGCCTGTCAACTCCACCACCATGGGCTTCATTTCGTCTAGCAACACCACCAAAGCCTGAATCGCCGCCCCTTGTACTTGAATCTATGCGCAATTGCTTGTGCAGGCCAATCGGCTTGTTTCCAAGAAAAAGAAGGAAAAGCGGAAAACCCATTGCGTTCCCGTACGTATAGCAATTGGTTAAAGTCAAACCTCGGTTTTTTTGGCTATTCAGGACACTCATTCCTGAACATGCTACTTGTTTTCATAGTTCATCGACGGCTAGACCTTATCATGGGCTATTCATGATTCACCCTCCTCTTCTTTTTTTCTCTGAATTTTTCATGCAGGCAGACCAAAATGTACGTGAACTATTGATTGAATTTATCAGTCTTTACTCTTTCAAATAGTCGTCATATTTCAATACACCAAGCAATTACACAGAGAAATTTTCGGCAACAAATCAAAACAATCCTCCCGCGGATTACGTGTCCCAACTGCACACTCTGTTTTGTTCCACTTCCTTACACGCTCCTCCGTCCAAGAAGAAACCCCGCAGCGCGCGCCCGGCGACCTTGGCAATATACGTGCAGCTTAATTGAGCTCATCTCGCGACGCCGCACCTCAGAATATCTTGAAGTTCCGGAGCGACTGCGGGAGGGCCCACCCGCCGCCGCCACCTCCCTCCTTCTTCAACGCGTCGCGCCCGCACTGCCCGGCCCTCCTCTCGGCGGCGGCCCCCGCCGGCGACACGCCTGTGCATTCGTGCGCGGCGGGGAACCGGTGCTTGAGGCACACCTTCTGGCCGCATCCCTTGCAATCGCTGGTGTTGGAGAAAGTAAGTGTCTCCTTGCACCGCCGCACGGGGCACCGCGGCTTGCGCTTCCTGGCCGGGTCGCAGCGCCGCGACCGCGCGTGCGCCTCCAGGATGTCGCCGTCCGTCTCCCCGGCTTTGCGCTCGATGGCGTCGCCGCAGGCGTCGCATACCACGACGGTGCGGCCCTGGTCGGCCGCCCGCGCGCAGCCGTGGTCCCTGTACGTCCGGTGCTCCGCGCAGAACACCTTGCCACAGCCGTCGCAGTCGAACGGCAGGAAGTCGAGCTGGTTGCAGTCCTCCCTGTCGCAGTGCGCGCCCAGGTCCGGGAACGCCTCCGTGCCCCGCCGCGCCATCGCCGCTCCTTCCTCCCCTTCCTTCCCTGCGCTTGCGCTTGCGCTAGCTTTCTTACGACGCCGGCGTTTGCTGCCCGGAAGCAAGCGATCTTGCGAGAGTTACTGGTGCGTCCACGGCGAGGTAGTCGTGCTGAACATATATAGCTCGCGCTGCCGTTGCCGTTGCCGACGCGGTTTGCCTTTTCCTTTCTTATCGCGCAAGAAGGCGGATTCGGACATGCGATGCGACGGCGATGGCGCGCGTTGTTTAGGCGTGTTCCGGATTAGTCCGGTCTCCTCTGGAGGTGCCTTTTCTTAGCCGAGTCGGTTTTGGCTTCGCGTTAAGGAGCCAGCGTCCGCGTCGGCCCTGACGTGGTCGGAGCGGCGGCTGGGGTTGGGGATGGATGGGTCGTTCTGGGGCCCAGCACTCACTAGTGGATCGTGGTGTCAGACTGTAATGCGGACCCGTGTTGGTGATGGATGGTACACTGGGCTCTTGGAGGGACGGAGGGAGCCGTGGAGGCCCAACTCTATTGTTCTATTGCTTCTGCACTTCAGGTCTGTATTTTTCGAATCCTATGGCTCATGTATCTCTTTCTTTTTTTTCTTTTTTTCTTTTTTGCAGATTTAACCTACTTACACGTACATTTGTAAATTTGACTCCTATACACATGCATTTGCAAGCAACTTGGTAACGGGTCAACATGTTGGAGCAAAACTTACCTTTTTCCTTTCTCCTTTAGAAAAATAACCCGATCAAAATTCAATTATCTACTCTACAAGAACAAATTGCTTGCTGTACCTAATATACTTAGTTTAACATGTACCTGTTTTACTAGTTTTTTCTTCGCCAAATTGGGCACCAGTATCAAGCCATGTATCGGTACCAAGCGAGGTACCCACAATACGGGGAAAAAACACACGCGCCGTGCTAACTGGCCATGGTTATTTGCAAGGGGAGAGAAATGCATCACTGGGGTCGTCGTTGCGCATGCCGTAGGGAAGCTAACACTCACCGCTGCCGATGGTGGAACCCTCGCTGCAGATTCAGGACGCTATGCCACCACCGAATCTGGGCGGAGGAAGTCGCACCGTCGTCAGCCGTGGTCGAGGACGACACGAATCGACTGCATCTGATGAGGGGAGTTAGCACGCGTTGTCACCACTAGATCTTACTAGAGGAAGCCACACTGTCGTCGTGACCGCCACCAAATCTTGCCAAATGAAGCGTGCCGCCGTCATGGCTACCGTCGCCTCGAGATCCACCAGCCTCCATCACAATGCCTGCCGCCACCTCCAGATCTAGGTTAAGGCGACAGCACCTTCCGCTGGTGAGGGTGGGATGAAAATGGAAACGGAATTTTGGACTGTTATAGAGAAAAACAGAAACGAAAATCTTTTATTTGGAAACAGAATATGTCAGCACGGAAATGAAACGGAAATTTTTTTGTGAAACAAGAGAGCTATTTCCGATGAAAACAGAAACGGAAATTCCATATAAATGAAACCGGAAATTCCGAATTGGCAAAAAAGGAGAACGGAGAATTTACATTTATTTTTGAAATAAAATAATTTCAGAAATACAAATGGCTTTATAGAAAATATCAAATAGAGTTCAAAAATTCCAGAACAATTATCAAAAATACTTTGGAATATTTTGAACCTAGAAAAATTATTTCTATCATAATTTTAGTTTTATTTTCAAGAATAAAATAATTTTATAAATTTATAAATAGCAAAACGGCATTTATAAACTCCAGAAAATCCAGGATAAATCTCAGAAAATCATAAATGAACATTGAACAATAATATACAAATTTTAGTGCGTAACACCTTTATAGTTGGAGGAGCAAGAGGATGTCGATGATAATGATATGAAAGAAGACATGATGGTTTGATCTGGGAGACAAATAGCGAGCCTTCAGCTGACAAACTTGAGAAAAACCTTCCTAGTGATACCAATGAACATAACATTGTTCTTGTGTCCGCCTTGAAAGTAGAATGAGTTAAATTGTTTTTGTGGTCATATAAATTGTGATCATGTATTATGTTCTTGTGGAATTTTTCACTTTCATTTTCGTATCCGCTCCGTTCCGTTCTGCACCCGTTTCCGTTACTATCCATTTCCGTATCTATTTTCGGGGCTTTTAATTTCGTTTCCGTTACCAGTAAAAAAACGTAGAAATAGAACGCTGACTATTTCCTTTTTGTTTTCATCCTAAGTGAGGGCGCTGCTACACCAAGATGGGGAGGAGGGGAGGCGAAGGCAAGGGCTGCCATTTTGGGAATCTTGCTTGCGCTACAATAAAGGATGAGGGGAATCGGACGGAAGGAGAGAGATGTTGATATTTTTATTTTTAATTTAATATGTGGTGAGACCATTCTTAGTAAGGAGGGAGGTACTGTGCACTGGATAGACAAAAGTAAACTTAGGGCCTGTGCTGGACCTCACACTGTGGAAGCCTGAATGTGAACCAGACGAAGAGATCAGACCGTTTGACTTTGTAGACGAAGAAGAATCGAGAAAGGACATTAATTGACACCACTGACCCTCAGACCTCACTTTACTGAGGTCCATTTGGACGCATAAATGTCACAAGTATTTCTGAAAAATACGTCAATTCCTTTAAATCCTAGCGAATTCATTCGTCCCAAACGAAGATCAAAGAAAAGAGAGAAATGACTCTCAGTAGAAAGAGAGGAAACGTGGGAAGCATGTGCCCCATCACACGGGCACGTTTGGGATACATCGACTACTCATTTTTCGCAACTTCTCTCTCTCTCTCTACAAAAAATCTATCTAAAATTTTCACAACTAATGTAACGCGGGATAGATTCTTTCCAAAACAACAAGAAAAATGCAGTCCTTTTACCTCTGACGCTGCCCAAACGTTTATGACCAGTCGTGTACTTGTCGACAGGAGTCCACTGCAGATGGGTTTGAAATATCGACGAGATAATTTTTAATCATATCGATCCGGCTCGATAATCAGTTAATAAATCAGTATAATTCAAAAAATTTGAGAAATTTAGAAAACTTTATCCAAAAGTCCCTAAAAATAGTATTAATAGCTTTTTAACATCTTTCATTAATTTTTTTAAAAAAAAACCTAATTTCTGAGATATTTTTGAGCAAATTCAAATATAGATAATAGAAAATGATCATATGCTATTTGAGATGCAGGTGATGGCTTAGCTTGACTCATCTATGTATATGCAGGTGATGACTCTGAGATAACATTTGACAATAGGCCTACAATCTTCCATTGGTTCTTTGATCCTCTTATAGTCATCAAAGAGCAAATAAAAGCTAAGAACTTTACGGAAGAGGAGGAAGCATACCTTAAAAGGTAAATACTGTCGATCAGTGATTCAGAATGCTTCTGTTCATCATTCTTCCCACTCGCCAGTTGCTCCTTTTGCGATTCTTTTGATCTACACAAGGTTGCAAGGAATCACAAAGTCGATATCGAGGTACCCTTAAGCCAAGTGCCGCTTTGACGACCTTGTCAAAATACTTTCAAAAGAGCTTAAGAGGACAATGGGTGCTAGTCAATCTCTTGCCAATCGAATGCTTAGCCAGATATCACTAGGGAAAACAACAAGCATCTGAGGTGATGATCAAGAGACGCAATTGACAAATGATGCTCACACTGCATAATATTTCCAAAAGCAGATAGACAAGCTCTATATTGTCTTTCTCGAACTATTTTCGCTAACTTGTACAAAGAGTTAATACTAAGTATATGAGCTAACCTGAACCACTCTCGTATGAATTGCATGCTACAAATACTAATATAATTTAGAAATTAAGTTTCCTCCTTTTTGTATCATTGATGACCCAAATGAGATGTCCATTTTTTGTTATATCATGTTTGATTTGTTGTTCTCGTATGTTTGGAGTTTTGGGCACCTAGCTAGGAATTTGAGTTTATCTTAGCATATGTCTAGAAAAACATTGCTGAGCAATTTTTTCCAATTTTCTTTGGATTTTTTTAAATTTCCACTGATCGTGCCGATTTTCGATGTAAACCGGTCGAACCAGTCGATTTTCGATTTATTTCGTCGTTGTTTGACCTTCGAGTTCAAAAAATTTGACTTTGCAATTCGTTCGGTTTCGATCGATTTTCGATACCGTCGGAGGAGGCGATTTCCGAGTGTGGCTCGGTAACGTAAATCCTGCTCTGCAGTCCTTCCTCCGATGGTGCTCAAGCCGAAATCGATCAGTGGGAGCGGAAGAAGGATGGTGAAGTCCAAATCGATCAGTGGGTTCGGTCAGGATGTAACATTGTGAAGTCCAGATCCTCCGGAGCCTAGAACGAAGACTTGCTGCATGGAGAACGCGAATCATCCGCCCACTTTGGGCAGGGATGCATGGGGGCTGGGGCTCGGCACCGGACTACTGACTTCTGCAAATGGCAATGCACATGAAGTAGGAGCAGTAGCTCGGAGCGAGAAGTAAAAGTTTGCGTCTTGCGACGTGCCAACGACGACCAAGAGGCGCCCCTCGCGTCACGCATCCGCTGACCAACCTCGCTTTGCGCACGTTCGGGCTCGTTCGGAGAGCAAGGATTGAAATATCGGTTTCGCTCATAATATTGTCGGTAGCCCGAGAACAAAACCTCAGTGAGATCTTATAATTTTAAATAAATTCTGGACGAATTGTAAAAACAGAATTTGAATTCCGGTTTTTTGAACCGAGATCTCGGCAAAATTGAATGGCCCAAAAATGGCTCAAATGACGTCAAACAATTTTAAATTTTTTGTGGAGGTTCTTGATATATCAGTGATATTCTCATAAAAATTTCAGATGATTATCAAATACGAGAAATTTTTAAGAATTCAAATATTACTACTGTCCTGATAAAACGCTGACCGGCAAGTTTGAACCGAATGAAAAATAAAACAAAACACATTAGAAAATTTGGAAAAAAATTACATGGTTATTATGCATCACTAATATCCCATAAAAATTTTAGATGATGAAGTTTCATGAATTTTTTAAAAAATCGGACAGTGCTACTATCTTGATAAAAGCTTTACCGGCAAATTTCAGCCAAATGAAAAATGGTACAAATCATGATAGAAATTTTTAAAATTTTTGTGGATGGTCCTGATGTATCATTAATGTTTTTATAAAATTTTTATATGATGATCAAGCTTCAAGAAGTTCCAAAAATTTTGACAGTGCTACGTCCTGATAAAAGCCTGATTATCAATTCATAGTTTTGTTTTAGCAATAAAAAATGTTTAAAATTTTTTAAAAAAAATTAGAAGGGTTCTAAGGAAATTATTAGGATCTCATAAAAATTTTGAATCATGATCACACTCCAGTGAATTTATAAAATTCTTATAATTGCACTGTACCATTTATGTTCTTTCTGTTTTTGATTTTTGAAATATAACAAATGAAATTCAATGCATACATAGATTTATTGAGCAAAAGAAATTATTTTTAAAAAAAAAATTATATAATGTTACTGAGGCAATTATTAAGCTCTAATAAAAATTTTAGATCATGATCACACTCGAGAAAATTTATAAAATTCTGACAAGGTTACTGTCCTAATTATGTTCATTCTGTTTTTTTATTTTTTTTAAGATAAAAAATGAAGTTCAATTATTTTGAAAATTTTTCTGTATGATCCTACATTTCTTAGGATGGTACCATAAATTTTTCACATCATGATAAATCATGCATAATTTTATAAAAATCTGACAGTGTTTCTAAAGTTTTTAAAAAATATCTCAAAAATTCAATTTTTCAACAAATTTTCATAGAAGATGGCTTTCTTAAGGGTTATTGATCAATTTCTAGTCAAATCAGGTGGTCAAACATCAAATTCCAGAGTAAAATGCT